>BSBN01000026.1:10000000-11200000 GCA_027924645.1 Cunninghamia lanceolata | reverse complement strand
TGGAGCTAGAGGCAATCCTCGATAGACGCACCTATTAGCTTCGATCCGGATCCATCATAGAGGTCTTAATTCAATGGCACGAAATGCAACCAGAGGATGCTACATGGGAACCACTCCTTCAGATTTAGCAACAATTTCCACATCTTAAGCTTTGAGGACAAAGCTTTTTTTAAGAGGGAGGGGATGTTAGGAACCCGTGTTTAGCCCTTCTCTTTACTTTGTTAGTATATTATATTTGGACGCATATGCTTTGTAAGTCGTCCCATGAGCATATTGTATTATCCCACATTCATGGGAAGTAATAGTTGTTTAGATTAGACTTAGTATATAAGTACATGTTGAGGCCAATGAAGGCATCCACAAATTTATTGTATTAAGCTTGCTAAAAGGAGGTTGCCCCCTCAAAGTGGCCTGCGATCAATAAATTCCTTCTATGTTTTTACTATTTTTGTTATTTCGTGCATTTTTCATTATATTGTTGTAGGAGGTTCCTCTCAACAAACTTACTTTTGTCACCAGTCATGTGGTGAGAGCAACCACTATCAATAACCCATTCATCCTTGTCTTCAATGACCTGAGCAACCAAAGCACTTTCCACTGGTTTTTTTTCCTTTACACAGCTAGAAGAATTAGTAGACACGAGATCTTCCTTAATAGCAATGAACAAGAATTCATTTACAGAGGAACTAGCATTATCTGGTTCACCATTATCTAACACTCCTTCGTCGTCATCAAAATCTTCAACATAATAACACTTCTTTTGGGTCCTAGGCTTGTTCTCATATCTTGTTCTATTTCTTTCATTTCTTTTGGGACATCTGGAAACAAAATGACCTAACTTACCACAGGAAAAATATTTGAAAGGTAATTTTCCTTTATACTTACCGGATCCTCTTTGCAGTCTATCCACAAAATTGGCTTCAACTTCATCTAACTCATCATCAGATTCTACCTTGTACTTTTCTAATCTGGAAGCACTTCCCAAAGTATTGGCTTTGAAAACTGTCTCAACTTTTTACAGAGCATCATCTAACTCCCTCATTTCAAAAGCAGTAAGCTTGCCAAGCAACTGATCCCTGTTAATGGTTTTTACTTGCATGAATTCTTTAATCGTGGATACCTTGTGATAGTAGGAATTGGGCAGAGATCTGAGAATTTTCATAATAATTTCCTTTTCTTCGAGGGTTCTGCCTGTGACTTTTATCCTTGTAACAAGTTTATCAACTCTTTGCATAAAAGCTGATATGTTTTCATCACTATTCATCTCCAGGCTTTCATATTTCACTTTCAAACTTTCTAACTTGGCTTCCTTCACAGAATCATCTCCTTCATACAGATTTTTCAACTTTTCCCATACTTTATTTGTAGTTTTAAGATCCACCACTTTCGTCAATCTTGAGTCGGTTAATGAGCTTAGCAGAGCATCCTTTGCCTTGATATCTATCTCATATTCTTTGATTTTGTCTTCAGTCATCAGACCATTTGGAGGTATGGTGTATTCTATTTCTGCAACATTCCACACTTTGTAACCAAGAGAAAGAAGATGGCTTTTCATCTGAGCCTTCTAGAGAACATAATTAGTTCCATCAAAATGTGGTGCTTCCTTCTTGTAAGACATTTTGGATCTTCCTCAAGCTATTAAACTTTCTTCAGAGGAACTTGGCTCTGATACCAATTGTTGATATGCGCCAAACAACTAAGAGGGGGGTGAATCAGTTGTCACAAAAACTTAAACACTTTCTGCAATTTAAACATTCATCACTTATCCATAATTATTATGATTTAACAATGAGTGCATGAAATTAGAAACTTAACCACAGATACAACATCAAACATGAGAGACACTGGATTTATGTGGAAAAGCCCAAGGTGGGGAAAAACCATAGAGAGGATTAACTCTCAATATATATTGCAATCTTGAAATAATGATGTTCAGGCTTGGTCACTCCATGGGCCTAAACATACTGGCTTACTGCCATGAAGAACAAGTAGGTCTAGTAGCTCATTGGCTCAACCCTAAACCTAGCAAGATTATAATAAGGGTTGTTAAACACTAAGGGCTGTTAAACCCTACTGGTGACTTACTGCTAGACTTACTGCCACGATCAACACCTTTCTATATTTGCAACTGAAGTACAATAACTCCTTTGCTCTGCTCTACCTCTTCTTTCCTCTGCCCCTTCTCTACTCTGCCTTTTGGACCTTTCTTAATATCTTTTCATTTTTGCTCAAGGACACCTTTTCCATGACTCAACTACAAGTATGTATACACTACATCAACCTTGGAATGATCATCAGTGTTGGCATCACAATCATCAACCATTGGAACAATCTCCAAGGTCAATATTACAAACATTTACAAAATAGGTCCTGACCTATTACAACTTTATGCAAGGGGAATGAAATGCAAATCACACCATGCCTTAGCTAGGACTCAAACATGATCTTCTACACCACAACACACTTCCACAATCTTCCAAAGATCTCCGTAAACACTAGAATTAACCAGGCTGGCCAAAACTGGTTACATGTTACACTATCTGGGAACAATCTTCAAATATGATCTCAAGTCCTTAATGCGGACCAATATCAAGATAGTAACATGATTAGGAGACATCCACAAGCATGTTATAATCATCAGGAGTAACCGCACAAATCTTAACCACTTTATCCACAGGAATCTTCTCACCGGAACACATGAACTTCATTATCTTCAACTGTCATAAAAGAAAGATAGCTTGCGGACCACCAAAACATGAACCACTGCAAGTGTAGGCACTTATCATCATCCCAGACTTCCCTCTAGAACCACAGAGCAAAATACTTTATTGCGGAGCAGAATACTTTCTTCCAGTCCCAACTGAACTTACAGAAAAAGTAGTTTTCACTCTCGTGGACACAACTCACTCAGATCTTCATGCAGATGGCTCAAACCTGGAATGTAGCATCCTCAAACATACCTCTAACTTACTTCCAATCCACAGACCATGATCTTCAAGCAGAAATAAATGTGGAGCAGTTTACCGGATTGTTCTTCGGCATACAACTCACTGTCTATACTGCACTTCTCTATAACTCACTTGTTTCTTCCGGAGAGGCTAATTTTCTCAATATGGATCTCAACATACAAGTCTTCGAAACAAGTAATAGAATAAGATACAACTGACACTAATAACAAAAAGGATATGTTGACATCAATGACAACACCAATTAGGCACATACTTGCAACATAAATATGATTTATTATGGGATCTCTAAGGATCAAAAGGTCAATCTATACCTAAGCAAGGTTGGACTCCTTACTAGAGGACAAAAATCAAACAAGAGTATGACACTCACAAAATGCATGATGGAACAGAATGAAGAATGCAAAATTTTGATCTTTCATGATTTTATGTTTTTTTTATGGATTTTGAATTATTTGATTTTTATTAGATTTTATAGGTTTTTTTTTTTTTAAAAAATGCACCTGGTAAACTTTTTAACGTGACCGACGACGCTGGTGCGACACGCCCTCCGGCTCCACATGAATGCTTTTGCTTGGAGCAATGAACTGGTGAGGCCACAACACGGGGGACCTCATCCCCTAGTAAGAACACTCCAAACCCGCGAGATTGTTGGCCCAACGAAGACGTAAAGCCTGTGAGCTCGTTGGCCCAATGGGGGTTTGAACTCTGGTGGCCGCCACTACAACCAAGTGACTTAACCATCAAACCACACCCTTATCGACAAGGATTTTATAGGCTTTTACAATGTTTTTGAAATATTGAATTCTTCTCCTTCCATAATACATAAAAGGTAGTGTTATTTTTTATGTCTTTCCTAACTACATCTAGACCTATCTTATTTGGTATGAACTTCACTTGAAAGTCTTTGCAAGGACACTCGAAGACTTGGTGTAAAAATGTCTTTGCATTTAGTGAGGAGTTTTGTGTACTCACATGTTTCATTATTTGATGATTTTCCCCCTAACTTTATCATTTTATGTTCTTGTTGAATTCCCAAGTTTGTTTTAAAATTTTGAGGGGCAATTGGGGTTGGTGTTGACTCTCCTAGTTTCTATGTGGGTTTTGGTTCTTCTTCTTTAGTCATGATTTCAATAATATGAATGTTTATGTCTGGATTGATTGGAATGGCCACTAATTTGAATGGAGTAGAAGACTTTGTTGAGTGGGGATTGAATGGAAGTTCTCTTGTTGCCCCCTTTCTTATACATTTTGAGGTCTTGGCCACGTTTGCAATTTGTTTTGATGTCTCTCCTTTTTCAAAAGTGTTGATTTTTGGGCCATTGGTGGTTTCCATGGTCTTTTCCTTATTTTTGACTTGTTCAACTCTATAAATGCTGAAAGGATCAGGATCTCCTTTGATGACGTGGGTTTGTCCCATGTACAAGAAGTGTATTTATTGAAATAATGTGGAGGGAATGGCCCTCCTACTATGGATCCAAGGCCTTCTTAGGATCATGTTGTAAGTTGTTTCTTTATTGATGACATAAAATTTAGTTGGGAGGGTTTTGGGACCCAATGTGACTTGAAGATTGACCTTACCCATGGTTTGAATGTTTGGATTATCATGAATTCTAAGGATGGAATTTTGTTTTGTGATTTGAGTTTCGTCATAACCCATTTTTTGAAGAAGTGAAAAGGAGACTGTTGATTGCAGACCCATCATCGATCATTACACATTTAATGGAATAGTCCTGAACTTGGACTATTGGATGGAGGGGGGATCATCCTGTTTAGCTATGTCATTATCTGAGGGTAACTTTTAAAATTCAAATGTTGAAGAAGAACACCTTTCAATTAGAGTGTTTTGAACTAGATGGCCTAGATCCAAGGCATTGAGGAGAGTGTTCTTATGCGTAGGAGAAATATTGAGAAGTTCTAACATGTGAGAACAAATTGAATTGTTGGAGGTGTCATCTAGTCATTCTAGTCCTTGGACGACACAAATTTCTTGATCTTTATCTAATTCCACAAGGCCAATGGTGTTTTAATCAAAGGTGTTGGGACTAAGTTCTGCATCTTGTGAGAATGTGTCCATGAATGCTTTTTGTTGACATTCTGGGAGATTTGATATGAAGTGACGGTACCCTCGACATGACTTGATCTTATGCCCCCTTCTCTTGTGAAATGAGCAATATTTATCATGATTGTGATCTTGAGGTTTATGACAATTATTGTATGACTATTTGTTGATTCTCAAGGGATAGTTGTTGACATTTTGGTTCCCCAAATTTGTATGACTATCGTAGTCACAATTGTTGTTCCCTGATGGTGAAGTGTTTGTTGACCCATCTATGTTATGTTTGTTCATTAAGGACTTGTTATTTCTATTGTGTTTATCAACCTTCCATTGGCATCATATTCACATCTTCCACTATTAATAACGACTTGGTTAATTCTAAGGGCACTTTCAAGCATTTATTCATATGATTTGTAAGGGAGTTTTTGAACTCCTTCTCATATGTCGTTGAGAGCATGCAAGAAGAGATCACAAAGTTCCTTATGATCCATGTTTGGTGTGCTATTTGAAGAATATATAACTTTCCTCCATCGTGTGGTAAAATGTGCGACCAACTCGTTGGCTTCTTGTTTGATTGTTAGAAATTCTTGTATTCCTGTCTTGACCAGTTTGTTTATATCAAAGGCAACCAAAAATTGATTGATGAGTTGCCTAAAAGAGTGGATCAATGCTTTTGGAAGTCGAAAGTACCAATCTAGAGTGATACCCTCCAGAGTCTTTGGGACAATCTTTGCTACCACCCCATCCCAAGGAAGGAGTTCCTGCACTACTGTGATGTACACCTTGATATGAGAGTTGGGATCACCCTCTCCTTTAAATTTTGGAAGCTCAGGGAAAGGATGTGGTAGTATGGATTGACAAATGTTGTAGTCAAGAGGCTCCTCTAAATACTCAAGGTATGTTCCTAGGAGGGGGTTATGCATAGAGGGTCTTATTCCTCCAAACATTATCCCTTCAGGTGGAGCTTGTTGCACTTGTTGAAGGGGTATGCTAGATTGTTGGCATCCTAGAAAGGTTGGATGACTAGATGGTGTCATGTTTATGTTTTGAAAATTGGGTGGGGTTGTTTGTGGTTGATTTTACATTATAGGAATCCCACCTATTTGATTGAGACTTGTCATGTTGGAGGATGAGGGCAAGGGAGGCCTAAATGTTTCATAGAAGTTTATCTTATCAATGAAAGAATTTCCCTGTGCCCTAAGTTTTTCTTGAATTTTACTTTGAAGAACTTGTTCGATATTTCTAGCTTCAAGGGTCCTGATTCATTGGACCATATTTTCTATAAGTTCTATGAGTGAGGCTTCCTCTGTTCTTTGAGTTTTATAACCTTGAGATGGATTGCTATGAATTAGGGTTTGAGTGATCCTACTTGTTCCTTTTGATGATACTTGACATAACATGAGTCTTTTATCTTGATGTACCATATGGAGGGGATTTTGTGCCCCCAAAACTTCTTGTAAGCTTTTCTTTTGATGGCCCACCTCATTGTCCATTTGGGTGGCCATTTTCAAATGGCTTGTTATGGGTTGGTCTCATTGATAGATTTTTCATTCTTGGCAAGTTTTGATTTGGTCGGGTTGAATGACCATGTCTTCGTATGTGGGGTTGTTAAAAACCAAGAAGTTGTGGGGTGTTTGTTGGATGTCCCTTGAATTTGAGTCTTTAAATTCTAAATGATCTGAGATTGAAGCCATTGGATATGAAGGTGTGTTGATTTCACTAGAGGGGATATTCCCCTGGACTTTTTGTGATTTTATCCTAGATTTTTTATGCATAAACATCATGAGATGTGTAAAAATTTGAAAGAACCCATCCTAAAAGGATTTCCTCTTCATGTTAGGTTCACCAAAATATGTGGTGAAGCTAACATAGTATGTGACAATGATGATGTAAATGGGATCCAAGCAATGGGAAATGTCAAATTCACCAAAATATGTCGTGAATCTAACGTCAAGTATAAAAATGGTCACAAATGAATCTCTTAAGTTGAAATGCAAACCATTCATCCTAAAAAGATTTGTTGTTCACGTTGGGTTCACCAAAATATGTATACTAAAAAACATGAATCGGTGGTCTGGGGTGGTCGATTCAGCTTTGGTGCACACATGGACCGCTCTCCTTGCCACGGGGTGAACCTTCACGTCACTCTCACTCTCGTCGAAGTAGGCAGTCGAGAGGAGGTGAGACACGGGGGTGGTCTAGTTTGATTGATAGCTAGACTTTGCAGAGAGTGGTCGGCTAGTCCCAGGGCCTTTCTTATGCGTTGATTCTAATCCGATGTTCTGTGACCATTGTTAAAATAACTATATGACCCAAAGGGTCACTAGTCGCTGTTCTTCTATTGGGATTTCTAAGGTTCCAATGTTGTGTAGATTGACTATTGTTTTCATTGATACTTCTTTCAATTTTTTATTTGAACTATTGGATGATAACCTGTATTTGGAATGTCCTTAACCTTTGTTGTTGTTGTTGAATTGTTTGTTGGTCTTGTCATGGTCTAGGGTAGATCTCCTCTATCTCATTGAGGATTGCCCTCACCCACTCGCCTCAAAGTCCAGGGCACATTCGTGAGCCCAAACCAACAGAGAGTTAAATCTGACCTCGATTTGACCTAGGGTTTTGACTTAGAGTTTCTTTGACCTAAGGTTTGACTTTGTGTTGACCTTGTGTTGGAACCAAGGGTTTTGCCTAATGTTGACCTTCTGTGGAATCAAGGGTTTCTGAACATTTTATGATGCTAATGTTTTTGTTCTTTCCAATTTTTGGATGCATGCAAGCCTATATGAGTGCAAAATAGTTTTTTTGTGCTTTTTTCTATTTATGGAAAAGAAAGTATTTTTTCTATTCTAGTAATTAAAACATGTATGCAATTCTTGTATGAAGTTACCTAATGCAATTGATCTATGTTTTTGTTTTGTTTTTTCTAAATATGTGGAACAATTACTCTAGGAAAGGGAAATTGCTTTGAAACAAATCTAATCTACGGATTTTTGAAAGTAAACTACTCTAACAATGCAAGATCTACTTAGCGTATCAAAGAAATGGCAACATGCATTTACTATTCCCAAGAGAAAATTATGATTTTCTAATTACTATGAAATAAAAGAAAGAAGGAACATGGAATAAAGAGATACATGAGACTCCACTACCCTTAGAAATCCTTTTATGGCAATCTCTTATCCTCTTGTAGCAGCGGGGAAATCCTCTTGGCAACAATAAGAAAGGGATGCGAAAAAGAAGCTTTTGGAAGCTTTGATGAGAGCTCAATGTGAGCTTTGTGAGTACTATGGCTTGTGATGTGGGCAACATATCGACGCTAAATGAAGCTTTTAGCAAAGCTTGATAAGACAACAATAAAAGCAAGAGGCTCAGACGTCCTGTGTGAGCATATGGATGCTAATTAGGGAGCAAAACCTGCAAGAACTGTGTGGACAAATGAAATTGCTCATATGGGAAAGTTTTAAAGCTTGGCAACAATGAAGGCTAATGGCATGAAAGCTTTGGAAAACTAAAGAAAGAAATGAAGAAAGAGGCTCAAAGGCCTGTGAAGAAGCTTGAAAAAGCTTGCGAAGAAGGGAAGAGCATTCTCCCACTTGGAAAGTAATGAAGAGGGGAGGGGTATTAATAGCTTGGAAGAGGTCATGAAAGGTGGAATTGATTGAGAAGTTAACTCAATCTGATTGAAGAGTTAACAAAGTTGATTGTATAGAGAACTAGATATATTAGGGAGTGATGAAGCTATGATAACCTATCACTGAAGATGAAATGGAGTTAAAAAGAATGCATGGATGGACAAGTTGAGTTTAAAAGGAGCTAATTATGCATGCTTGGAGGCATGAAATAGTTAACTCTATCTTTAGGACAAAATCCCATGCAAATAGGAAGAAAAATAGACAAAAACAAAGATTTTTTTGTCCAAAAACTTAAGTTCTTTTATGGATGGAAAAGATGATTGGGTCATCACCTGGTCGCCCCTTTCACCAGTCAGGGTCACCCAGGGGAGATCTTGTTGCACAAGGGGAGATCTTGTTGCATAGGGTTCTAGGTGAAAATTGACAATTGGAGAATGATTTTGGAGGGATATGGAAGCCATCAAGCTCCAAAAACAAGTCAAAATGATGCAAATGATCTGGGTCACCCATTTCACTAGTCTAGGTCACCCAGGGGCGACCTTGAACTAACATAGGGCGACATTAAAATAGTTTTTTTGATTAGGTCGTAGAACTTTCGGGAGCTCGTTCAGGCACATACGGACTCCTTTTTGGGTGTCATTTTTTTTTAAATTGCATGATTTTTTGAGAGCAACATAATGGTGCGATTAGTTTTTCTTGAAAGCTTCATGAAATTATACTTTTAGACCATTTTTCTCAATGTATCTTGTTGGTCTCTTAGGCCTTAAAAAGTTCAATAGCTAATTGGAAAGTGAGTTGGATGGACGAGAAGAAAGAATGGATGGGAAAGGTCAATTACAACAAATAGATGAATAAGAAGCTCAGGGAGGGTAAGTGCAAGAAGATGGGGGGCCAAAAAGGGGTCTTAAGTGGCCACTTTTTTTTTTTTAAAACTGAAATCAGGAAATGCTGGCCTTGGATGAGAAATTGAGCATTGTTACACTCAAAATTTGGAGATGCAACTAAAACAATGTTTGTAGTACTCTGAGTCTACTTTCTAAATTACTATTTTTTTTGAAAATGGTATAGATTAAGGGATTCAAAAGAGGGAGCCACATAAATTGGTGTTGTTTCTGTCAAAAAAACATAACATAGCATGTTTTGTGGCTCCCTTAAAAGGTCATCTTTTTTTTGGTATTTTTAAAATCGCTTCGATGAGAAATTAGCTAACAACATGTAGTTTATGCCTAATTTTTCTGATAATTTTTTAATGAATATTTGATTTTTTACTAATTTTCAAAGTGGACACATCCTAAAAAATAGAATTTTGGCCGTGCTACCCCTATAAATTTTGAAAACTAATTGAAAATCATTTTTTCCTTTTTTTAATGTGTAGAATGGAGTCTAGTTTCTAAATATGTAATTTTTTTGAAATTTCAATGAATAGTTAATTTACAATGAAAAAAAGACCAAACAGTGGTTTTTGCCCAAAAATAGACACACAAACAAAAGAAATTAAAGATGAAAGGCTTAACATTGTCAAAATGTGAAAAAAATCACATCGTCAAATAGCTAAGAGAAAGCCTAACATTACCCAGGTGTTCAATTTGTTTGACCTTGAAACCCCTGCAAATTTGAGGGTTAGCACAAACGAAATTATGTGAAATCATGTAGAATATGGCAAAACGCATCTCTGGACATTGGGAAGGCACTCCAAGCCTTTGGGTTGGAAATCCAAAGAAAATCCCAAGCCCAAGGCTTGGAATTCCCAAAGACGTGCTCGCGTTATGTTTTACTTTGCATTTTTCCTTTTCCACAAAAGTTTGTGCACTGTATGTATGCCTATATGTATGTATGTATCTATGTATGCCTATATGTATGTATGTATCTATGTATGCCTATATGTATGTATGTATAGTGTCAAGGGTAGAGGAGGGTAGAGATGGGGGTGAGCCAGATAGGGGAGGAGAGGTGTGGATAAGGATTGAGTGATTAAGGTTTAAGGTTTAAGGTTGAGGGTTGAGGGTTTAGGGATAGGATTTAGAGTTTAGGGATAAGGGATTAGAGTTTAGTACCTTGAGGGATTAGGGTTTAGGGTTGAGGCTTTAGGGACAACGTTTAGGGTTGAGGGTCGAGGGATTAGGGTTAAGGTAGAGTGTTGAGGGTAGAGGGATTAGGGATAGGGTTTAGGGTTGAAAGTTTAGGGTTGAGGGATTAGGGTTTAAGGTATAGTTTTGAGGGTTGAGGGTTTAGGGATAGGGTTTAAGATTTAAGGTCTAAGCATTGAGGGTTGAGGATTTAGGGATAGGGTTTATGGTTTAGGGATAAGAGATTAGGTACCATAAATTATAATTAGGGACTAGGGTTTATGGTTTAGGGTTTAGGTTAATGGATTAGGGTTTAGGGTTTAGGGATATACAATTAAGGGGTACCATAAACAAACTGAAATTTAGGAAGGGTTGGGAAAATTTTGTGAATCATCATGGGTTGAAGATTAGAGATTTTGTTGTGTTCAAGTACATATCCAAGTCATAATTTAAGGTTAAGATATTTCAAAGAACAGAGTGTGTGAAAAACATCAATGCTCTTCGGCTTATGAATACCAACATTGATACAGATAAAAGATGCCCTTCTTCTAACAGAGTATGCAGTTCAAGTCAATCGATGGGCAACAAGTTGTCGAATGAGTTGGTTTAATGGGCGTGCCTCCTTCAATGCCCAGGTGGGCAAGAGTGGGATGTACAATTAAGGGGTACCATAAATAAAATGGAATTTGGGCAGGGTTGGGAAAATTTTGTGAATCATCATGGGTTGGAGATTGGAGATTTCTTTGTGTTCAAGTACATATCCAAGTCATACTTTAAGGTTAAGATATTTCAAAGAACAGGGCGTGTGAAAAATATCAATGCTCTTCAGCTTATGAATACCAACATTGATACAAATAAAAGATGCCCTTCTTCTAACAGAGTATGCAGTTCATGTCAACCAATGGACAACAAGTTGTTGAATGAGTGTGCCTCCTTATTCAAGGCCTGGGTGGACAGGAGTGGGATGTACAATTAAGGGGTACCATATAAATAAATTGGAATTTGGGCAGGGTTGGGAAAATTTTGTGAATCATCATGGGCTGGAGATTGGAGATTTCATTGTGTTCAAGTACATATCCAAGTCATATTTTAAGGTTAAGATATTTCAAAGAATAGGGTGTGTGAAAAACATCAATGCTCTTCAACTTATGAATACCAACATTGATACAGATAAAAGATGCCCTTATTCTAATAGAGTATGCAGTTCAAGTCAACCGATGGGCATCAAGTTGTCGAATGAGTTGGTTTAATGGGCATGCCTCCTTCTTCAAGGCCCAGGTGGGCAGGAGTGGGATGTACAATTAAGGGGTACCATATAAATAAACTAGAATTTAGGCAAGGTTGGGAAAATTTTGTGAATCATCATGGGCTGGAGATTGGAGATTTCGCTATGTTCAAGTACATATCCAAGTCATATTTTAAGGTTAAGATATTTCAAAGAATAGGGTGTGTGAAAAATATCAATGCTCTTCAGCTTATGAATACCAACATTGATACAGATAAAAGATGCCCTTCTTCTAACAGAGTATGCAGTTCAAGTCAACCAATGGACAAGAAGTTGTCGAATGAGTTGGTTTAATGGGCGTGCCTCCTTCTTCAAGGCCTAGGTGGATATGAGTGGGATGTACAATTAAGGGGTACCATATAAATAAACTAGAATTTGGGCAGGGTTGGGAAATTTTTGTGAATCATCATGGGCTAGAGATTGGAGATTTCATTGTGTTTAAGTACATATCCAAGTCATATTTTATAGTTAAGATATTTCAAAGAACAGGGTGTGTGAAAAACATCAATGCTCTTCAACTTATGAATACCAACATTGATACAGATAAAAGATGCCCTTCTTCTAACAGAGTATGCAGTTCAAGTCAACCGATGGGCATCAAGTTGTCAAATGAGTTGGTTTAATGGGCGTGCCTCCTTCTTCAAGGCCCAGGTGGGTAGGAGTGGGATGTACAATTAAGGGGTACCGTATAAATAAACTAGAATTTAGGCAGGGTTGGGAAAATTTTGTGAATCATCATGGGCTGGAGATTGAAGATTTTGCTGTGTTCAAGTACATATCCAAGTCATATTTTAAGGTTAAGATATTTCAAAGAATAGGGTGTGTGAAAAATATCAATGCTCTTCAGCTTATGAATACCAATATTGATACAGATAAAAGATGCCCTTCTTCTAATAGAGTATGCAGTTCAAGTCAAGAGATGGGCATCAAGTTGTCGAATGAGTTGGTTTAATGGGCGTGCCTCCTTCTTCAAGGCCCAAGTGGGCAGGAGTGGGATGTACAATTAAGGGGTACCATATAAATAAACTAGAATTTAGGTAGGGTTGGGAAAATTTTGTGAATCATCATGGGCTGGAGATTGGAGATTTTGCTATGTTCAAGTACATATCCAAGTCATATTTTATGGTTAAGATATTTCAAAGAATAGGGTGTGTGAAAAATATCAATGCTCTTCAGCTTATGAATACCAACATTGTTACAGATAAAAGATGCCCTTTTTCTAACAGAGTATGCAGTTTAAGTCAACCAATGGACAACAAGTTATCGAATGAGTTGGTTTAATGGGCGTGCCTCCTTCTTCAAGGCCCAGGTGGATATGAGTGGGATGTACAATTAAGGGGTACCATATAAATAAACTGGAATTTGGGCAGGGTTGGGAAAATTTTGTGAATCATCATGGGCTGGAGATTAGAGATTTCGTTGTGTTTAAGTACATATCCAAGTCATATTTTAAGGTTAAGATATTTCAAAGAACAGGGTGTGTGAAAAACATCAATGCTCTTCAACTTATGAATACCAACATTGATACAGATAAAAGATGCCCTTCTTCTAACAGAGTATGCAGTTCAAGTCAACCGATGGGCATCAAGTTGTCAAATGAGTTGGTTTAATGGGGGTGCCTCCTTCTTCAAGGCCCAGGTGGGTAGGAGTAGGATGTACAATTAAGGGGTACCGTATAAATAAACTAGAATTTAGGCAGGGTTGGGAAAATTTTGTGAATCATCATGGGCTGGAGATTGAAGATTTTGCTGTGTTCAAGTACATATCCAAGTCATATTTTAAGGTTAAGATATTTCAAAGAATAGGGTGTGTGAAAAATATCAATGCTCTTTAGCTTATGAATACCAACATTGATACAGATAAAAGATGCCCTTCTTCTAACAAAGTATGCAGTTCAAGTTGACCAATGGGCAACAAGTTATCAAATGAGTTGGTTTAATGGCATGCCTCCTTCTTCAAGGCCCAGGTGGGTAGAAGTGGGATGTACAATTAAGGGGTACCATAAATAAATTGGAATTTAGTCAGGGTTGGGAAAATTTTGTGAATCATCATGGGCTGGAGATTGGAGAATTCGTTGTGTTCAAGTACATATCCAAGTCATATTTTAAGGTTAAGATATTTCAAAGGATAGGGTGTGCGAAAAATATCAATTCTCTTCAGCTTATGAATACCAACATTGAGGGTTGAGGGTGTGTGAAAAATATCGTGTTGAGGGTGTAGGGATAGGGTTTAAGTTTTAAGGATTAAGGGTTGAAGGATAGGGATTAGGGTTTAAGGTATAATGTTGAGGGTTGATGGATTAGGGATAGGGTTTAGGTTTGAGGGATTAGGGTTTAGGGTTGATGAATTAGGGTTTAATGTTGAGGGTTGAGGATTGAGGGTTTAGGGATAGGGTTGATGGTCAATGGATTAGGGTTAAAGAAGAGTTTTGAGGGTAGAGGGATTAGGGATAGGGTTTAGGGTTAAAGGTTTAGGATTTAGGGTTGAGTCTTTAAGGATGAGGGTTAAGGGATTAGGTTTTAAGATATAGTGTCAAGTGTCGAGCGGGTAGGGATAGGTTTTAGGGTTCAAGTTTTAAGGGTTAAGGGTCGAGGGATTAAAGTTAAGGGTTGAGGGATTAGGGTTTGATGTTGAGGGTTTCGAGATAGGGTTGAGGGTCGAGGGATTAGGGTTAAAGTAGAGTGTCGAGGGTATAAGGATTAGGGATAGGGTTGGGTTTAGGGATAAGGGATTAGGGTTTAAGGTATAATATCAAGCTCGTCGAGGGTTTAGGAATAGGGATAGCGTTTAGGGTTTAGGGATGAGGGATTAGAGTTGAGGAATGAGGGATTAGGGTTGAGGGTTGAGGGATTAGGGTTTAAGGTATAGTGTTGAGGGTTTGGGATAGGGTTTAGGGTTGAGGGATTAGAGTGAAAGGTTGAGGGATTAGGATTTGACATTAAGGGTTGAGGGTTGAGGCTTTAGGCTTTAGGGTTTAGGGATCGGGTTGGGGGTCGAGGGATTAGAGTTAAGGGTTGAGGGTTGAGGTTTGAGGGTCAAGGGTTTAGGGATAGGGTTGAGGGTCGAGGGATTAGGGTTAAAGTAGAGTGTTGAGGGTATAAGGATTAGGGATAGGGTTGGAGGGTTTAGGGATAAGAGATTAGGGTTTAAGGTATAGTATTGAGCCCATTGAGGGTTTAGGAATAGGGATAGTGTTTAGGGTTTAGGGATAGGGTTTAGGGTTGAGGGATTAGAGTTAAGGGTTGAGGGATTAGGATTTGATGTTGAGGGTTGAGAGTTGAGGCTTTAGGGTTTAGGGTTGAGGGTTGAGGGATTAGAATTAAGGGTTGAGGGTCAAGGGATTAGAGTTAAGGGTTGAGGGATTAGGGTTTGACATTGAGGGTTGAGGTTTGAGGGTCGAGGGTTTAGGGATAGGGTTGAGGGTCGATGGATTAGGGTTAAAGTAGAGTGTCGAGGGTATAAGGATTAAGGATAGGGTTGGAGGGTTTAGGGATAAGGGATTAGGGTTTAAGGTATAGTATTGAGCTCATTGAGGGTTTAGGAATAGGGATAGGGTTTAGGGTTTAGGGTTGAGGGATTAGAGTTAAGGGTTGAGGGATTAGGATTTGACATTGAGGGTTGAGGGTTGAGGCTTTAGGGTTGAGGGTTTAGGGATAGGGTTGAGGGTCGAGGGATTAAAGTTAAGGATTGAGGGATTAGGGTTTGACTGAGGGTTGAGGTTCAAGGGTTGAGGGTTTAGAGATAGGGTTGAGGGTCGAGGGATTAGGGTTAAAGTAGAGTGTTGAGGGTATAATGATTAGGGATAGGGTTGGAGGGTTTAGGGATAAGGAATTATGGTTTAAGGTATAGTATTGAGCTCGTTGAGGGTTTAGGAATAGGGATAGTGTTTAGGGTTTAGGGTTGAGGATTTAGGGTTTAGGGTTTAGGGATAGGGTTGAGGGTCGAGGGATTAGAGTTAAGGGTTGAGGGATTAGGGTTTGACATTGAGGGTTGAGGGTTGAGGGATTAAGGTTTGACATTTTAGGGATAGGGTTGAGGGTCGAGGGATTAGGGTTAAAGTAGAGTGTTGAGGGTATAAGGATTAGGGATAGGGTTGGAGGGTTTAGGGATAAGGGATTAGGGTATAACGTATAATATCAAGCCTGTTGAGGGTTTAGGAATAGGGATAGTGTTTAGGGTTTAGGGATGAGGGATTAGGGTTGAGGGTTGAGGGATTAGGGTTTAGGGATAAGGTTTAGGGTTGAGGTAGACAAGGAGCGACTGAGAGACATAGAGAGGGGAGAGGTAGAGAGGTGAGGGGGAGAGATAAGTGAGATATAGAACATGAGTTAATGGAACTAGAGGTGAGATATTGTAAAGGTGCTATCGAAGGTGAGATAGGCACAAATATTTATGGATCAATCTATAGCAGGACAAAACATGAGCGTGTTATAACGCACTCACATTTTGTCCTGCTATAGAAATAGTAAAAAAGTGTTGACCCTCATGATCCAGGTCCACGTGCTCTGTTTTCATGCTGATTATGTGTGTGCTCTGACAAAAAAGAAGTGCTTTCATGTTGTTGGGAAGTTCACATGCACATTTTACACATTCTACCACCTTTGCATGATCTTTCCACCACCTTTTCTACTTTGCCAACTTGAGAAGGAGGAAATAACATAGTTTTCACACCGAGTTTGATATATATCTATTCAAGTTTCAATTTTCATAGTGTTGCAATGTTAATTGTGATTCAATTTTAGGAGTTTAACATTATAGATTGGTTAATAGTATTGTTGTTAGTAATTATATTTGAGTGTTATTCAATTTAACATTGAAAAGGAAGCAAGTGGTGAAAAACTCAAATTGTTGAGGAGCTTGATGCAAGAAGAAAAAAACACTACATAATTGGGTACTCTCTCCATTCAAATCTTTATTTTAGGTATGTCAAGTCTTTACATGCATGTTCTTTACATTTTCCTTAATTCTATTTGAATTACTTTATCATGCTTTATCATACATGTTTAAAATAGACACATTCCCAATCAAGAGAGTAGCCTACAATGTCACATGATGCCATGTATATTTTCTACACTTGGGCTCTTTAATAATTATGTTTAATAAACATACCTTAACATACCATGATGTCAAACTATACAAGAATAAATCCTTACAACATAAAAAAAATACAATCCCACTATTATCTTGTCATATTAACAGGTTAAAATACAAATGAATAGGTGCCAAGATCATACAAGTATGCACATGACATGATGATTTGTATGCACATATCTTGGGCTAGGACATTCCTTATGCACCTATTCATGATGATTTGTACATGCACATGACACAACAATTGTTGTCTATTCCTTCACAAGCCACCCAAATCCTAGTATCCCTAGTACCAACAAAACACCTTCTCAATTCCAAATCCTAGTAGCCCTAGTAACAACAAACATGTCAAATTGGGTCTGCCTCAACCTTTTCAAGCATGAAGTCCCATGTACTCTTTTCATGGCTGCAATAATTTGCTTTGTATGCTTTGTACCTATTTTGGTTGAGTGACATTTACTCTTTTACATGATGATTGTATGTACATTTACTATGAAGGGTTGAATGACATATATTTTAGTTATTTGTATGGATTCATTTCTTAGGAACTAATATTGGTCTCTTTATCATGCTACAAACAAATTCTCCGTCATGCTGAGGAAATGATCAAGAATTAAACCAACACAGGAAGAGATAGAAGATAAGAATGCAAAGAAAGTAGTGGCTATGAGGGAACTTCATGAGAAGAGGAAATTGGACACGATAAATGAAGACATGCCAATTGAAGAGGAACCACAACCATCACAAAGAGATATGGTATTGGCGACACAAAGAGAATGAATGCAAAAACTTCGTGCTACGAGAGATTTGAATACCATAGTTGGAGACACGTCCTCTACCGCAAGTCAACATGTAGGGACACCATCTACCACATCTCAAGTTGAGAGTACATCATCACTCACATGTGATGAAGAAGGTACGCCATCATTCCCACCTCAAACTCAAGGTATGTCATCTATTCCATCTTCGATTGAAGGTATGCCATCTAGCCCATCTCATTTAAATATTGATGAAATTCCTAATGTTGAGATGAATTTAGTTAACACCACCTAGAATTTTGCATAGAAAACCAAAGTATTTGATTGATATTGATGAGAATATTTTGCAGCCAATGGAAGGTAAGATTCCAAAACGCACTTGTAGAAGATATGCTCATAAGATTTGGAGATTGTTCTTTGAAAGGTTAAATGAGACTACAAGATGTCAACTATTCGTTGAAATGATGTGAAGTATAAAGTATAGGTCCATCATGAAGATTCTTGGGTTGAGAACATCAGAGGCTTCAAGTGAAAAATCTATTGTCAAGAATCTAATGAGTGCATATGAGAGTGTGGGTAACACCTCATGCACAAAATATAGTAATGCAACATGACATGTGATTACATTGACTATAGTAAGTAGTCAAATGAGGAAAGTTCGTCTCACTAGAAGACGAGTCAAGAATTGATAATTAATAGGAAAACTTTATCAAGAGCTGTTGGAAGACGCCAAAGAATTGAGGACACTAATGCCAATGAATTATGGGCATTCTTGGGGAGACTACCATGAAAAGATAAACCAATTGTTGAAGCATTGAGATCACTAATTGAAGACTTTTGGAAGAATTACACTAGGGTATCTCCTAATCAAAGGGATATGGTAAGAAGGAGAATCGGTAGTCAGAATCGTGAGCCACATCCAAAGTATTTTTTGGATGAGACTCAAACACACTTTTATGGTAAATTTCTAGAGAAGTATCCTCAGATTAAAATTTGTCAAAGATATTTTGAAATGCTAAAACCTTTCTATGTCAAGATAAATCACACATGCACTACTTGTTGTTGTAGATTACATATTGAATTTTCTAACCATTTTGATGTTTATAGGTCTATATGTTTAGATATGCATACTAACAATGTTTTGCAGGGTTGTGCCATACGTGCCCCACCAACATCTTCAAGAGACTTCATATTAAGAATTTTATGTGAAAGAGAGGAAGGTCAAATATTCTACAAGAAATTATGCTTGGATGGCATATGTCATCGTTGCGGTGGCTTGCAACATTTGCCAATATGTGAACATATGGAAAGAACACATGTGGTTGGAAACAAACTAGTAGAGTTTGGCAAGTATAAAATAGTGGCATACAATACAAAATATGGTAAAGAAGTAAAAAGGTGTGAATTGGTTATTGAAAAGATTCCAGTGTATCAGTTTATGCCTATATTTCGTGACAACATAGTGTATGAGTATGCAAGACATGCCCATAGAGGTCGATGGTTGGAATTGCAATTCAAGTTATGCAAGGACATATTTTTGATTGGTATCATTGTTTTAGTCGTCAACTTTGTAGAGAACTACAGTCTATAGCCACAACGTGAGGTGCAATCACAATATTACAACTCCACACACGTTTCTATATTTGTGCACATCGCATTCATTCATGCGAATGATAGTACAGAGGATGGCAGGAAGATCATAAGGGAGTATAATTTCTATATTAGTGATGATCACACACATTCTACGTTGTTCGTGCAAGGTTGCTTTCAAGTGTTCTATAATGATTTGGCTAGAAGGGGCATATAGTTTAATCAACATATCATATGGTCAGATAACTGTGCGTCACAATTCAAGAACTCGCAAAATTTCTATTAGCTGAGTAGGAGGTATAATTTTATAGGTATTCAACATATGTGGAACTTTTGTGAGGCTGAGCATGGAAAGAGAGAGCCTGATGGTGCAGGAGTATGTATCAAAAGAGTCATAGCACGAGAAGAGTTAAAGTATAAAGATAATGCAAAGTTGACATATGCAAAATCAATTGTCGAGTGATGTAATGCTTCCATGGGTCCAGGTAATGAAGGTAAGTTTTCAGTTTGTAGATTTTTTTGGTTGATAGATGATACTAACATTGCACCATATGAGAACTGTTGTACACTGACAGGATCAAATGAGATGCACTCTTTCAGAAGCTCAATTGCAAGTTCATGGAGTATCCATATGCGAAATATGTCATGCTTTTGTTCTTCCTGTACAATTCAAGCCTGGGATAGTGCGAGTCAAAGGAGTGGGTTGACGAATGGCAGTTAAGTTATCTTAGCCCACTTGACACATATCGACCCCCGACGGCACTGGAACTAACACAAATGGAATCATCAGTTGACTTTGACCACATATCAGATCTAGTTCAACCAGGTAATATATCTATTTGCATAATTTTTTAAATTCCTAATGTCATCTTACTTTGTAGTGTTTTTGTAATGTTGACTAATTTCATCTAATTTGCTACACGTATCAATATAAGACACGTATATGTAATTATTGCAGATGAAGATAATGAAGAGGGAACAAATTATTACTTATGTCGTTGTGTTGAGGCCAAAAAGAAATTAGAGGCCCCAGTTATAGATGGAGAAAACATCGAATACCCTACAAGCTTAGTGGTTATTACTGGAACATGGCTAAGAAGGTACCCACATAAGAGTGTTAATGTTTGGCTATTTTAGGACTTTGACATGCATCTGAAGATTCTTCATTACTCGAACCTTGTCGTGGAATCCAATGTTCATTTGATATAGTAACAGGGTAGACCTTTGAACAAAATCTTGTGGAAGGTGCGTGAGTCTGACCATGAAGCAATATTTGACGCAATAAAGAGTAGAGTAGACCTGGATGGTTCATTGGATTAATTTGTAAGTATTCACATTGATTTTGTAAAGTCATGTTACATTGAGTTGTAAGTATGCACATTAATTTGTAAGGTTTATCTTTTTTTATTTCCTGCTACATTTTTACACATATACACATTTTTACATCATAATGTTATGCTTCATGGGGTCAGACCTAAGTGATGGATGAAGTTGATCCTGAGAATAATGTATAAAATCTAGGTAATGTATAAAATATAGGTGTCTCTAGGTGTCTTGGTTTCTAACTAGAGGGGTCAAAAAACAAAATTTTATTTTGATTGAGTCAATTGTATGTAATAAGGTCTTCTAAGACCATTTCATTTGTTTTTATGTCACTTTGAGTCTTTGAGTCCTATTGCAAAAAAGTGTCAATGTTGTTAAGTTACACAAAGCAACTTTTGCATTTTTAGTGTCCTGCTCCTGATGCGATGAAACTGACAGTTCCAACGCATCCGGATGGGTATGTTTATGCTAGGCATGGTCCTATTTTTCACCCAAACATGTAGAAACAGTCCAAGCTACATTGTATCGATGATATCCCTGAAGAGTCTAAAGTGCAAAAAGGCAGCAATCTTTGACGAGATGTTACTCAAAAAATGTGTCACTTAGAAACATTCTGTCTAAGGCAACACAATCATGTAGAGTGCCTCTACAATAACCTCTCTCAATTTTTTATATCTTTGAGGCATTTGCCTGTGGTGAAAGGTTTTCTGCTGCCCCAAAAATCGTCAAAAGGAGGCAGTGTAAAGTTGTGAAGGGGTGTAACTTTCATCCTGCTCCTGATGCGACCAAACTGACTATTCCAACACATCTGGATGGGTACATTTACGTTAGTCATGGTCCTATTTTTTGCCCAAACATGTTGAAACAGTTCGAGCTACATTGTACCGACAGTATCTCTGAAGAGTCCAAAGTGCAAAAAGGTAGCAATCTTTGACAAAATGTTACTAAAAAATTTTGTCACTTAGAAACATTATGTCCAAGGCAACACGATCACGTAGAGTGCATCTATAATAACCTCTCTTGGTTTTTTATATCTCTGAGGCATTTGCCCGTGGTGAAAGGTTTTCTGCTGTCGCAAAAATTGTCAGAAGGAGGCAGTGTAAAGTTGCAAAGGGGTGTAACTTTCATCCTGCTCCTGATGCAACCAAACTGACTATTCCAATGCATCCAGATGGGTACATTTACACTAGGCATGGTCCTTTTTTTCACCTAAATATTTTGAAACAGTCTGAGCTACATTGTACCGATGATATCCCTGAAGAGTCCAAAGTGCAAAAAGGCAGCAATCTTTGACAAGATGTTACTAAAAAAATGTGTCACTTAGAAACATTCTATCTAAGGAAACACAATCATGTAGAGTGCCTCCACAATAACCTCTCTCAGTTTTTTATATCTCTGGGGCATTTGCCCGTGGTGAAAGGTTTTCTGCTGTCCCAAAAATCATCAGAAGAAGGTAGTGTAAAGTTGCAAATGGGTGTAACTTTCGTCTTGCTCCTGATACGACCAAACTAACTATTCCAACGTGTATAGATGGGTACATTTACGCTAGGCATGGTCCTTTTTTTCACCCAAACATGTCGAAACAGTCTGAGCTACATTATACCGATGATATCCCTAAAGAGTCCAAAGTGCAAAAAGGCATCAATCTTTGATGAGATATTACTTGAAAACCATGTCACTTAGAAACATTCCATCTAAGGCAATGTGACCACGTAGAGTGCCTCTACAATAACCTCTCTTGGTTATTTATATCTCTGAGGCATTTGCCCGTGGTGAAAGGTTTTCTGCTGCCCCAAAAATCGTCAGAAGGAGGCAGTGTAAAGTTACAAACGGGGGTAACTTTTGTTCTTCTCCTTGTGTGGCCAAACTGATAGTTTCAACATGTCTGGATGGGTATGTTTAGGCTAGGCATGGTTTTGTTTTGCACTCGAACATGCCGAAACAGTCCAAGCTACATTGTACCGGCATATTAATTTCTTCCTGGGTGCTCATTTAGGTGTGCATGGAGTTAAAGTGTGCCTAGATGAACTTAGCCCATTCCTTAGCCTTTCAACACTTTCAAACAAGGTGAGGTATTTTATCCCTGATTCTTGCCTCCTTCACAAGACTAGGCGCTAGTTAAAGGTTGCTCAAGTGACAATATGCGCCTAGATTCTTTGGCTTATTTTCTTCATTTTTGAATCTAAGTAACACCAGATTTCATAGTTTAAGCTTCCTCATGTTTAGGTGTTGATATGTGATGTTCTGAGCATGAAATAGCGCCTTGATGCTAATAGGTGTTCTCTCCAAGTTAAGCGCTCATCAAAGGTAAAATGAGTTGAAAATTGTGCCTAAAGTTTTCATGTTTGTTAATCAGTGCTTAAATATTTAAGAAAGTCCCCTTCATCTTAGGTGCAAATGTAAGGTTGTTCAGAGTTGAATGGGTGCCTAAGCTAGATGAAGACTTTTTACCCACCTCATCCTTCGATCATTATAATTCTTCTCAAAATACATCATCAAAACATGAAAAAACTCCAAGACTTGTAGTTTTAAGTTGATTTCCTCCAAGGCACCAATGTGAGGTTGTTTTGATGGCAAAGGGCGCCTTGATTCATGATGTTGAATCTCCTTCCTCCTAGGAGCCAAAATGGATAGTTTAGACAAGCAAAGGTGCCTTAGTATCCTTAGCTCATTTCTTGGCAATTTGATGGATTCAATCACTTGTTCAAACCTATAGGAGACCATTTTACACTTAGGCGCTACATCTTAGGATTTAGAACATCTTCCTTCAAGGCACCAAAATGAGGTTATTTAGACACAAAAGTGCACCTTCATACAAGATGCTTATTCTCCTTCGACTTAGGCGCTCATTCATGATGATCCAAGTGACAATAGGCGCCTAGAGTTCCTTTGGTAAGATTTAGTCATTTTGAAGGTTCTAACACTAGGCGCTATAGTTGGAAGTGATTTGAAGTTCATTTTCCTCTAGGCACCCAAAATGGATGGTGGAGACAAGAAAATGTGCCTAGGCTTCTTTTGACGATTTTCAAAGTCTTCCTAAGTTATATTATGTTATATTGACCCTTAGGCACAAATGGATGATCTAGGATGACTCTAGGTGCATATCTAAGGTGATATCTTTGTAGGCACAATCTTCACTAAGTTTAGACTTCACTTTACATCAAGGCACCAAAATGGATAGTTTAGAGAGGCAAAAATGCGCCTAGAGGTATGATGCTTAGTTTGATGTGTTTGATCCAATCCTTTTTCCCGCCCTCATATCAATTAAATATAACCTTTGATTATGATATGGTGCTCGAGCTTATGAGAGTTTACCAGAGACACCGGTTGAGTTAGGTTGAAGGGCTAGTGAACTAATGACTTAAATACCCTTTAGTAGGGTGATTTAAGTGATAGTAACTTATGATTATAAGTAAATATTAAATTAAAACAAAAGTGAACTTTACACATGACAATCAATTGAGGGTTTTAAAATCTTAAGAAAAGTAGATTCTTTTTAGGGTTTAATGCCCAATATGCAAACCCTAACTATCAATAAGATTATGATTATGAAAGCTTGTGTCTTCTCTAACTTCTTATTGCAAGAACAAAACCACATCCACCATGAATATGAACCTTGCATCATATCAACCTTTCAAGATAGACCTTATCATGAAAACCATATTCACAACAATGAACAAAACCACATCCACCATGAACATGAACCTTGCATCATATGAACCATGTTTGTCTTATGCAGCATCAACATGAATTGAGAGACCTTATCATGAAAACCATATTCACAACATCATGCACCTCATGACCATCACCTACCTTGAATCACTGTATCACCTTATCAACATCATGGCATCAACCTTGACATCAATGACAAACAACCTTGACCCTTTGACTTCAATGACAACCTTGAACCTTGATTGTTGATGACTTATGGAAGCCTAAAGCCCCAATGTTATGTTGCATAGTAAAATTAGGTAAGACTCAATGTAATCTCATAACCTCGCCTTATATGCAAGAGGAATTACATTTAATAACCACAATGGTCATCAGGTGCTCATAAGCATATGATTTTGACTATCTCATTCAAAACAACAAACATACTCTTTGCATCCCAATATGGTATAATAACAAGAAATTAAGAAATATTTCAATTGACCAACTCATACAATTAGACTTTAAATATTTGAAGTAGCCATCTACAAATATCCATTCAAACGTGGATTTATAATGAAGTATGGATGCCATCAATAAAAAAGATTTGTATTAACCAAATATCCATATAGGCATACATCGATATTTGTCGATATAAGTACAACATATATACAAAATAGCCATATAGGCTTACAAGAATGCCATATAGGCATACAATGTCAACTATATGCAATACAAAATATATGTCCACAAATGTCATATAGGCATACAACAAAGGAACACAATAAAAAGTCATTCCCTTATGGCTGGTGAAGAGAATAGATCATGGGCAACCTTTGATCTTCTAGGGGATGGAGACGGATACATGGGTGGTCTACTATGAACCCGAGGGCTGCTCCTCCTATTTAGTTCTTCCTACATCTTTAGCTGTTACAATAAAAAGTATAGACATTAATATATATAAATTACATGTTATAAAAAATAAAACATTTAACAAAATAATCACTTACCGCTACCACATAATCTGTCTCCTCACTTGCCATAGTAGCAGGAATAGGCGGTGGTGATGTCATGTCCTATAGAAACCATCCAAATAGAAATTAAACTTCAAATCAATAATCTTTTCATTTTTCAAAAATAAACAACTATAACAATGAATGTAAATTGAAATTTACTAATATGCCTCATACCCCTGTCAATGCCATGGAGCTATGAATCATAGAGGTTAGACCATGCTCCATTTCCCTATGAACATCAGGAGGTGTCTCTGCAGCTTGCATCATCTGGAAATAAAACAACATTATTCAATTACGAAAACTATAATAGTGATGCAAGTCATGACTGCTAACATACACACACATTCATCTAAACATGGAAGTACACACAATAAAGAACACAAGTCACAGACAAAAATATAGTAAGTACAATTCATTCATTAAACTATTTATTTTATTACCTCCGTGAAGCTTTGAAGTCCACCACTACTGGCAGGTGTTGCCGTGAAATCTCCAATATTAACCTATTCAACATACAAAATCAAATATTATAATACCATTCATATAACGATGCTATTCACATGTAATATTTATAATTGTTTACTAGTTACATACCCTGACAGCAGATGATGTAGTGTAATATGTAGGTGGAGAACCACTGAAAACTGCATCAACGCTATGACCCTGAAATTTCATTAAAATCATTAAACTAAATTAGTTAATCTTGCATTTCAAAAATGAAATTTAATAAATTAAATTTAATAAACTAGCTAATATTTACTTGAGTATCAAGGCTGAAAGTCTCACTCAAGAGGGTATCTATCATCACCATCTGCTCAGTTGTAGATGTAGCCTGTGCACTTGCGTCCTGACTAGCCATGGGGTCATAACCACAGGCTAACCCGCAAGTCTGACAAGCATGGGGTGGGACCCTACTCCTCGCACTATCTTCCAACCCACATTGTGCTGCAGGACTAGCATGCTCTATGATGCTCTGGGTCAAGGCACTAATGGATTGAAGCGTATCGACCTCAACACTCTCCTTCACAATGGAAGGGATAGAAACATGCTCATGGGCTGGTCTGCTGATTACTTGTCTCACTGCCCGCTGTGGGTCAACACATGCCCCTGGTCTATCTTGCGCTGACCCCCCACCTCTACCCTGGAAGTCCCACATATCAAAATAGTTTGGCACTTTATTGAGGACAAACTCGTAGTAAAGTTTCCTCAAAAAGTATTGCAGGACCTCATTATTATTGCATGGAGGATGGTCAAAAACCATCCACCACCTCTGCCCAAAATTGTCCCTTATTGTTTGGTTGTTGGACCAATGGATAGGGAACCTCTTGCATGTAATGGGTGGAGGTTGATTTGTTTGTGGGTTTGTGAAAATGGAATACTAGTCTAATTTTGTAATTTGTAACTTTTTCACATCTTGATATGATAGCTTGTTTGCATAATACTCTCTAAACTCTCTCCTCTTATCCGACCAACTAGATATTTTCTTGCTAATTGAATCTACATTTGATAACATAGATTCAACAAGCGTGGACCTATGCAAGGTTGAAGTTGAAGGATCTTTCAACCTTGCAATTATGTCATCAATTTCTTTTTTATTGTTTTCAATTTGCCCCATTAGATTTTCTTGTGTTCCAGGGGCATGAAGTATTTCCTCTTCAGGATTTTGTGGATTTTGAGGAGGAGGAGGAGGAGGAGCATTAACATTTCCTGACAATTAAAGAAATTTACATAAAAAATCAACTCAAACCTACCTATTTAGAAACAAATTCAAACAAAAAAACAAATAAAACTCACTCCTTTGGCTTGCTCAACGTCATGGCGGCATTTTGGCGATGAATCACTACCAAACCATAATGTGAGCGCGTTATAACGCGCTTGCATTATGTATTAATTTTTTTTGAAAAAAATTTGGTCACTTTTTGGCCCCCCAACTTTTTACACTTACCCAGGACGAAGTCACAAGCATAGAAAATAAGATTCGACAAGTGTTGAAAAGAGTCGAAAGTGAGGAGAAGATTAGTTTGACAAAGGGGAACAATAAGAGGAGGAAGAATTCCAAATGATACCAAGAGAATTGCTCCTAAGGGGACATTATTTAATGTTTACATGTATGTGACAAGGATTGTGAGCCATCATCATGGTCCTCGTGGATGTTGTGCATGATTTTGGTGCTTACAAAACCTATCAAAATGTCAAAAATTCTTTGTTTGTGCCTATTGTGTTAAGTTAACAGAGCCTTTCCATAGGTTTGAGAACCCACAAACTTGTAAAAAAATGTTCCTCAACTCAAATTTTTTTCAAACCACTAAAAAAGAGGAATTAAAGAACTTCATGCAAGGTGTTTCAACAATTCAATGTTTCACCGAAGTGCCAAAATAATAAAGGGGTTAGAGCTTCAAGGGAGACAAAAGGAATGTTTTGATAATTTGATGAAAATTCAAAACGCAAACCAATTTGCAAGTTTGACTTTTTACCGAAATGTTGAAAAGACAAACCAAAAAACTATAGAAAAGAAGATTAAAGAAAAGAGGAAAAGAAGATGAAAAAGCAAGCATCTTTCAGTGAATTTGTCAGTTTGTGAGCTCATCGAAATGCCAAAAAAGGAAAGAGAAGAAAGAAGGAAAGTTTAATAGTTTGAAAAAGTGTCATGTAGCCGAAGGCAACAAGAGAAAGGAAGAAAACGAGGAAGAAAAGAAAATTTCGGAGGATCGGTAGGTTTACGAGCCTACTGAAAAGGTTCACCAAAGTAACAAAGTGCCAAAAGTGTTTTAAAAGGATAAAAAAGCCTACTAAGCCTTTTTAAAAGGGATAAAAATGCATTTTAAATGCACTTTTCATGAACTTATCAATTAAGTGCATGTCTACCTTCGAGGAATGCCATTAATGCCTATTATGAGCAGGTTTGTGATAGATGGAGAATTGAAAGTATTGTACATGGCATGTAGGGTGGTTGGTAATATTAATGGCAGTTGTTGGGAACTCAAATGTTTTCTTTCCCAAATCTTTCATTTGGGGTGCTATAAGAGGGTGAATTGAGGATGAGAGGGGGATTGGTCTTTTTTACATTCTTCAAGCGACTAATGTGTAGAGCTTTATAGTGTTTCAATCAAGCTAGTGTTCCAATTCTTCAACAGGGTTAATAACAAAGTTATATGAAGATTTGAATCCATATTCGATAACAATGTATGAACTTCTCCTTCATTTTATATGCTTTTTCAGAGAAATCCCCAAATCATAGTCAGGGTTTCTCTTTGCCATATTTCGTTGTATGAATGTAACCATTAATCCGATGAATATGATGGTTTTGAAATACATTGCAAGCTTTGTAATGGTCTCTTATATGGTTATATATGATTAAGTGTAGTTTGATAAAGGATAACTAAGCATATTCTTCACTGGTTGTTTCTGTGTATCTGGGTATTTAGAGAGTGCGTACCATCATTTTCTACATTATCTCCCTTCTTTGTTGAAACTATGAAATCTATAGCCCACTTAATAGGCACTAGTCTGGTGTATGTTGATCACCCATTTTATTTCAAAACAAACAAATCTTTTATCTATATTAAATAAGTCAAATTTTTTTGTATGCATCTTCTAGATTATGTTCTATGACCAAGGAAAATCTTTAGTAAATTATCAAGTTCATATTCCTACAAACCTAGCATGCATACTTGCACCTTGCATTACTACAATGATGCCCTTATCATCTTAAAAGAGGTTATATCATGTGCAGTGAGCTAATGTCTTAAACTAGTGACAAACTTTGGGGTTTAAATAATATTGTGTATCGTGATTAATCCCTGCTGAGGGACACCTCTAGGAACACCCTCCTTCATTTAGTTGAACCAAAAGTGAAGAAGAGATTACCCACTCTTATCATTTTCCCCTTAATCATCCTTGATCTATTGATGTGTCTTCTCCTTACCTCCTTGAAGACACCCTTGGCCTAGGAGATCGAGAAATACTTTAGGGTTTTGTTGGCAATTTTGGGAACCAACACATTGGTGTCGTTGCCAAGGAACTGAGAATTTTAGTTTAAAAATATTGTATCTCTGTAACTCAATAAACTCTTGTGATAACATAATAAAGATAGTTTGCAAGGTAATCTCTCAAGTGGAGAGTGGCAACTTTATTTAGGACAACCCATAAATTGATTGGTAGTGAAAGCATTTCAAAATGGATCGAAGAAGGTATCAAGGTCAGTCAAGGCATGATGATTCCTCATAAAGTACAAGAAGTCAAAGAAATAGATGGATGGCCTAACACACTAGTAATTCCCCTAGACAAAATGCTCCAAATCAGGTAGGAACATTAGGCAAAAGTGATACATTTGATGATTTAAGAGAGATCATTACTAATATACATTAGAAGATTCTACTGATAACATACTCTAGACAAATAGAATAACAAATATAAATGAGTATGAAGTGTTGGTGCTTGAATTGACTGTTAGTTTTCGAGCAATTTTTCATGCAGGCACCTTCCCAGAAAATCCAAAAAATTTCTAAGTTTTGGGGCCTCCTCAGCATGTTTCAGCATCAGCATCATATTCTGATGGGAGGGGGTCATCAAGTGTTCATCAGTGTGACTTTTGCTATCGACAGAGGAATTTTGTGGTTTGTCGATGGGATGTGCTATCGGTGTGACACTACGTATCGGGAAGATCAGGGAGAGTTGATCCGACAAGGTTGGTCTGGCCGATGGGGTTGAGACCGGCTGTAGAAAATCAAAATTGTGTATGACGTTAGCATCGGTGTGACTGGAGGCATCGGACTGAGGAAATCACATTGGGCCGACGGTATAGGGTTTCACTGATCAGGGTGACTATTGTGAAGTGTCACCGATGGGGTTGCCATCGGCGTAGTTTGGTATTTGGCGACTCCGCTAGGGACAGATTGATGAAAAAAGAATTGTTATATTTTATCCATCCGAGTCACCAAAAAAAATTGGTGACTCTACTGGGGAATGAACAGAAAAAGTGATATCTTACAGCCTCTAGTGAAGTTTTGCTTGGCTCTGCTGGTGGAATGAACCTGGAATAATAGCTTTCAGCTATTAAAAATTTTGTCCTCTCTAGAGAGGTGGCGACTCTGCAAGAAAGATTCAAGTGCACATGAAAGTTGATGTGTGTGTTGTGACAAAAAATGTGCTATTCAGACTTCAGCATCTGGATGAGAAAAGGTACCTCGCTCCTTCCTACTTGTAATTGTTGTTTTATTGCATAGGTTAGATGCCAGGGGGGTTATAGGTCTAGGTATATATAAGATGTCTGAAAATGCGACTTATATGAATCCAAATATGTATACACCTGTGCTCAACCAAGAGGGAGATGCAATGTTATGTGACAGAATAGAATAGATAAGAAATAGATTGATACTCTTAGAGGCTAGGCAGGCTCAGTTGAATAATGATAACCCTATTGTGTCTACCAGTCAGAAAGCTAAACCTCTTGTCAACCCTTTTGATCCTTTGTATGACCAACTGGATCTGTCATGCGTTGATTATAAAGTAGAAAGTATGCCTGCTAGGATATACTGTCAGATGCCTAGATTTAGTGGTCACAGTGTATGTGATGGGGGTGCACATATCCAAAAAATTTACAGTTTTATGGAAAAACATTCATTTAGAGATGAGGATATGTGGATGAGGTTTTTTGTTAGATCCTTTGATGCAAAAGCTAGAGGTTGGTATTTGAGCTTTCCAAAGAGATGCTTTGCCTGTTGGGATGAGCTTGCTGATTGTTTCAAAAAAGAATTTGCGAGAAAACCAGCTAATCTTGTTGCAGAATTAATGAAAATCAAAAAACAAGATGAGGAGCCATGTATTGATTTTAGCCATAGGTTTGCACTAGCCCTTTCACAGATCCCAGAAGTCTTCAGACCTGATATTTTAGCCTGTGTTGGCATATATTTTGAGGCTTTTGAGGAGGGCTCAAGTGCAATACTTAGGGAATTCAAGGTGACAAGCATGCAAATGGCATACATTTTTTTAGAAAATGTAGAAGAAATGAGAAATGAGCACCTGCAGAAATCCCTGTCTCCAGGCCTTGGTGTGAGAAATGGTTGTGAAGCTGCAAAGGACCAAGAGATTAAGGCATCATGTGAAGATGCCAGTGAAAGGACTAATGAGGACTCCCATTGCAATGATGAGGCATCTGGCCATGAAAGCAATAATGAGGTTGTGGATAGCAATGAGCAACTTTTTGAATGGATTTGTGGAGATAACTGTGAGTATTGTACTCAAGACAGAGAAGATATAAGCAACAGAGAAACAGTTCCATGTGTGAACCATTGCCTTCTTTTCAAACACATGGAGATCATGAAGAGTAGTCAGAGATTGAAACAAGTGCTAGTGCAGAGCATGATTGTTTTTTATTTGGTGATTGTTTTGCTTATGACACACAAGCTGATATTCTTCCACAAAATGAACCCATTGGTGATGAAGATGCATGCTTTACTGCCCATGAACAAATAGCATATTGTGATCAAGCTGATGTACCTGGATCACCTATTTTTGACACATATGGTGATGAGGATCTATTTGAGTATGGTGAAGGTTTGAGCACTGTTTTTGACTTGGATTCTGTTTCTCATACTGATGAAAGAGAAACCAACATACATCAGGTAAGTGACTTTAAAAATGTGCCTAATTATAAATAGGTGCCAAAGCCTGATCTTTTCCAGTTTGGTCCTGCTGTTGATTGTGTACATGATGTGCACAATTATGAATTTGAAAGCCTTTCCTTTAATATGCCAGCTCATCAGGAGAGCCTTGTTTTTCCTAGCTGCATGGTGGACTATGAATGTTTCCTATTTTCAATCTAGCTAGGGGATCACTTTGCAATGCATACTGCTGACTCAGATGATGATAAGTGTTACATACCATTTGAATATGCATTGCTTGATAAATATTGCATCCACTTGTTGCCTGATGCTGAGGGTTGTTTGCATAGGGTTGACAGTGACAAACTAAATTAGAAGGTTGAATATGCAATTGACCAAGGTTGCTTATGGTTAGATCATGGCAGCATTCTCAGGCTTGACCCAGTGTATGCAGATGAAAACAAGGTATTTGACAAGGGGAAATACAGGTTTTCCCTTTCTTGGTGGCCTTAGGCCATCAAGTTTGATTGGTGATGTAGATCATTGTAACTTCATGACTCTATGCCCAATGGATAGGGTACTGGTCTGCATTCCAGAGATTTGAGGTTCTTGCCATGCTTGCAAGAGGCATGCATCCCCAGACAGAGCCACTGTTGGTGCCTGAATTGACTGTCAGTTTTTGAGCAATTTTTCGTGCAGGCACCTTGCCAAAAAACCAAAAAAATTCTAAGTTTTGGGGCCTCCTCAGCATGTTTTAGCAGAGCTATTTTGAGTTCTGCCGATGGAAGGGGGTCACCCTGATGGAGGATGCCATCAGAATAACATCGCTCATCGGTGCAGCGATTGGTTTGTGCTTCGATGTGGTTTGTCTCACCGACGGAGATGGGAGATGGAGTGGTGACCGCTAGCGGTGGGTTCGTGGGTTGAGCGGGGCAAAACTCTCGACACTTAGTGTTTATGCGGCCATGCTTTTAAAGTAATAAGGAGGTCTCCGCGGGGTGCATGTGGGACAAATGCTTCCTGCATGATTTGAAATATCAGCATAATGCATTTTGGCAGGAAGTGTCTAAGGCACAGTTGCTACATTTTCTGGTGGCTGCAGGTGGTTGAAGACTTTACTGACGGTTGTGCAGAGGTGTGGGCGATGGCGTGAATGATCAAACTACCTGATCGTGGATGAGGATTCCTAGGTGGCAGCGCAAGGCTCGAGGCCTCCCCTGTCTCTTCCCATGCCTGCTACATTTACTTTTGATAGGTGCCATCTTTCTCATGTACTGTATCTGGCAAATTTTGAATTGTCATGTAATTAAATGCTGAGGACCTTCCTTGCTGTATTTAGTAGGTTGTGTTTCTCATTTTGTTGTTGTTGAAAACTGGACATATCTGATATTGTAAGAAGATACAACTGGTTCTGGTTGCTCTGTGTAGGAGGTCTTGTGAGTTTAAGTATCTCTTGTTGTATGACTCATGCATGAATTTACTGATTTCATGATTGGTTTTATATGAGTAATGCTGTATTTGCATGTGTTTTGTTATTTTGTCTCTAGTATTGCATGTGTTTTGTTATTCTGTCTCCAGTATTGCATGTGTCCTTCTAAATCTAGATATCTAAGGGATGTTTGGGATTCTAGAATATAGACTTGCTGTATTGAATGCTTGATCTTTCAACTTTTGCTCAAGGGGTAGATTAAATTGTTTTCAGATTAAGTGTTGGGAAATATATACTACAATAGGGATACCATAAGTAGAGATAACTTAACACTCTGTTTTGGGAAGTATCTATAAGGCAGATACCATAACATCCCCTTGAAATCTAGTTTTAGTGTGTTCATGCTGATCATCCACAGGTGTATGTCTATTGACTCCGAGCCCTGGATAGGCACCAATCTAGCTCTACATTGAGATTACATACCAGGTCCTAGTTTTGCATCCAAACACTTAAATCAAACTCAAATTTCCAAATCAAACCATTAGGACTGTAGAAGTAGTTTAGGACCAAGATCCTCTGATTCACAACTGAACATAAGCTCAAAGCTAGCCCCTTTGCACTTATCCTACAGTTTTGGTCTTCATATAGGAGGATTTATCTGCTTTGTATCAACATCCCAAGCCAACCCACAAGCATATTATCATGGGTGTTGAATAGGAAATACCCCCCTAGGTTTTGCAGAGCATGAAGAAGAAGAGATAAAATTAGAGTCTATCTCCTACACTGTTGGCCCCTGGCCCTGAGATCCTGTTGATCACTGATGGCTACCTTGTAGGGAAATCTAGGAATGAGCATCCAGTCAGGGAAAAAACCCAACATGAAGTTTGAAGAAATGAGAATATCATTAGTAAGGGAAGTAGAGATAGATCTTGAGATAGAAACATGAGAACATTTGGAATGCCAAATGAAAATGAAGAAAGACACCCTGATGCTGATGAAGTGGAAATGAATCTTGATGATGAGTTTGAGTTGCTTGATCACATTAGATAGAGGCAGAGAGAACTGTAGGCTCTACTTAATTTGCAACAGTCTCAACTTACCCAGAGTGCTCAACAACAAAATTTGCCTCAACATTATAATATTCCCATTCAACCTATAGTAAATTAACAACATCATCAACAACATCAACAAATGGGATAGTAGGGTAGTAACCCTACTCATGTTCATCAAGTCCCAAATCAGTCACCACAACAACAAGTAAATCAGTAATTTGGGAAAATCTTGAATCCTAGACTTTCATTCTAAGCATAGGCTCAAAGGTTCCCTCTAGCTAGGCAGCCTTTGGGAGCATAAACGTACAAACAACTAGATTTCTTTGGTATCCCTGAGTTTCCTAACCTTACTCAAAATGAAATAAGAGGAAAAATTTCTAGGTTATAGGGAAACAATGCAATCACAGGTGAAGAGCACCTTAGTCATTTCATACATGTCATCGATGAATATGAAATAGACGACGAGGATGTTATGATGAAACTATTTGTTCACTCATTAGAGGAAAGTGCCAAGGAGCGATATAAGGCTCTCCCTAATAACACTATTGATTCATGGGAATAATTTGTGAGGGTGTTTAGATTATAGTATGGGGATAGGATTGATCCCAAGTTTATCATCCATGAGCTCACAACCACAAAAAATGGAATAAATGAAGCAATGGATGATTTCAATAGTTGATTCATCATGACTAACTAAGGGACAAGAATTCTTAAACATTAATGGAGGCTTATGCTATAACCATTAACATAGAGAGTAATACAAGAGCTTTAGGTAAGCATATTAAGAGGTTCAATGTAAAGATCTCTCAGCCAGATAGGGTAGCCTTGAGAAAACCTCTCACAACCGAGGACAAACTAGACAAACTCATGGGAGTTGTGAAGAACTTGTCCTACAAAGTGGCAATAAATGAGAAAGGGTTGCCATCTCAGGGTGTAATAACACATTTTAATGAAGGCCAAAGACTGCACAACAAGCCTTCAATATGGATTGGTCTAAGAGGCCACAACAAAATGAAAGACAAGCAACTCCAAATTAGGTGAGTTTCAAATAGCAAAATGAAAAAGATACCTCTGATCCTTTGATAAGAGACCATGTCAATTTCAAGTGGTTTCTTCATGGTGCAAGCTATGTTTTCTTCCCCATGATCCAACCAATTATGTAGTGGCTTATTCAGTGAATAAGGAAGACAAATTCCCTAATGAAGAGGGGGTTGTTGAATATTATGAGGATGAGATAAATCAATTTGATACTAAGGGTTATGAGCAGCTGGATAGGGATGCTGGCTATGATATCTATGAAGATGATGATCACATTTTTCAATATGATTATAGTGCTTGTTCTAAAAATATGAATTGTCTACTCATGATTTTGAGCATTTGAGAGACCTTATGCACCAAAAATATTAACAGTTTAATCCATCCAAGAAAGACATGAAAGCATTGATTGATGCAGCTATAATGCAAGTTTAAGGTGTGTAGCAATTGAGAAATAGACATGTGCGTATACAAAGTAACCCTGTTGCAAAACCAAGTAGAAATGAAGTAGAGACTGAAAAGGAAAAGCATGCAATTGTTGATAAGGGAAGCAATGTTCCAAAGAAGGTGCCAAAAAATAAGAAGGTTCTTGTACAACCATCAACAACAAAGAAGAAATATGTGCAGAAGGCTCCAACACATGTAGCACAACTAGCTGCTACATATATCCCTAAAGTGCCAAACCCAAAGGACGATGTCATGAATGTTTAGCCCTAAATGCCAAAGGAACAAGAAAAGAGTGAGGAGAAAAAGGAGGTGAAAGGTATGGATACCTCTCCAAATCAATTAATACCTTTCATTACAAGTGCATATGATGTTACTGTACCAAGTGATACTCCTATACCTAGTTACCACCCTATGGACATGGCCCAGGTTCTCAGCCAGGTTATAATTTCATTACCTATAGGGGAGGCCCTTAGGATCCTTGAGCATAGGGATAGGGTCCTATCATATGTAACTTCTATTAATGTGCCCATTTTTCCTATTAATGCCTTAATTAACAATGATGAAGAAACTGTGGAAGTGTATCCAGGATCATCCATTGTCAATAACATATTAGATGTTGACCCTTTTTACATAACACTATAAATGGATGGCTATTGCATAATTTTATGCTATAATCTGGTGCTTTTAGCAATGTCATGCCTTTGGAAGTTATGAATGACTTGGGCTTGAAAGTAACTAAGTCTTATGGAAAATGCTTTGCCATGGACTCTAGAGAGGTAAATGTCATTGGGCTTGTTGACACCTATTTAGTTTTTAGGGTTTTGAGTTAGTCCCATTAAATATTTTCTTACTTTTCCCTCAAAACCCTAAGGCTTACGGTCATATATCTACTTTATCTTATTAGCTGTTGTTGACCATTTGTCTAAGTTGCCGATCATATAAGTTATAACCTTGAGTCTTCAATATCGTTAAGTGACTGACCCCAAGTCCTAACATCCAACTTTTATTGCCCATTAAGTGTCATATCCTTCATAAAGTCTTAAGCCTTAGTCTTTATAGGTGTCGAAAGTGCCACATGGCAGTGTGTTTGTTGGGTAAATATTTTGTCAACTAACTGAAGACAAAATGGTTATATCGACCACAGTGTAATGAGATAAATCTCTCCTCTCAGCAAAGGGAGGTTCCCTATCAACTATCACAAATTTATTTAAACTAAATACTAACTTGGGGGTGAGACCATATCATCCATTTCTCTTTTTTCAGAAATGATGTTTACAAATGAAATAGCACTTTCTTGATACAAATTAAATAACCAAGAAACCCACGAGAGCACAAAGTCTATCGTTGCTTCTTTTACTAATTTATAACTTAGAACCAAGTAGAATAAGGTGTAGCCCAAAGTCTTCACCGAATGCTACGATAAAACATATGATCACAAAAGATAATAGGAGTTCAAAGCCTTTCCAATATCTTTTACTTCAAAACATAAAATCACAAACTAAAGATAATTGTTATCGCACAAAGTCTCCATAATCAACTTTAGAACATCTCCCAGATTATCCTCACTCACACTACAATTTGATCAAACAGATAAGATAGTATTAGAAAAAGGACATAAGAAAAATTTCCAATACACCACAAGATATTCCAACACAAAGGTTGAATGATCACTTGCTTTCTTATTCACTTGATAAAATTTGATTTACAATTTGAACACAAAGTCTCAAAATGTTCTTCAATTTGGCAAAGTTTCGCTTCAATAACTAAAAGATGATATTTAAAATGGGGGTCCTCTTTATTTATAAGAAGAACCAAGAGCAAAAATAGGAAAAGAAAAACTAACTTTGACTTATTCAACAAAGGAGTCCTTTTTGATTTGGGACTTCCTATGTTTTTACATGTAATTACATATGGAAAAAGTACATGTAAATATGTCCAAAATTATTTCAAAAGTATATCTGAAAAGTGGAAAATAAACTAAGTCATGGAAAAGCTCCTTCAACTTGCATTACCTTCTTTCTTCATGTGGCAATCATACATGGTGAATGCGGCTTGCATCCCAAGACTATCCAGACTAACTATGTTCTTGAAAATCATTCTGGCTCTAACTATTGCATCTCTGACCGTGGTGACTAATTTTGTGACTAGTTAACTTGGTCTTTAGATCATCCAAAGTTAACTGATTGTCAAGAATGTTATCCACGGAGGCCACTAAAAATGTTTTATCCTTGAACTCTTTCCGGAACATATTTTCAAATTCCTGAATCATCTCTTCTGCAGAAAGAAATCAATTGTCCCATGACACTAGATTGCACGACAGCTCCTCCAACTTATGCAAAAGACTACCATCACTTTGATCACTTAGTTTCCTTGCAATTTCCAGATCATTTATCAAATCTTTCAGCACACGGCTCTGATATGTCAAGGCCTCTTTGGTTTCAATATAAGAATCTCTATTTGGAATGATGCCAATTGATATCAGAGCACTTATTTTCAGCTTTCTCATCTCCATCCACTTATCATGATTCTGTTCTAGGCGCTCGATATCTTGAGAAATAACATCAGTCAAGTCATCAAGTTCTACTCTTATTTTCTCCATTTTGTCTGTCTTCTCAGATAGATCTGTAAGTAGAGAGATTCCTTGGGTGCGCATCCTTTCTAGATATTCTTCAAGTACTCTTCCCTTGAGATGAGTCTTTTCTACTTTTTGAATGATAGGGTCTTCTATAGAAATGGCCTCGGGAGTCACTGATTCTGAATTCAAAGTAATTTTCCTCACCACTGCAGTCAACTGTTCAACCATTCCTTTGTAATGATCTTTCATTTCTTTCTCTTTGTCAAACTTTTGAATCAGAATGTCCATTGCCGACTGCATGTCGGTCTTTGCACTTTCATGAGTTATTTTGCCTAACTCAACCCTAGAGATAGAATAATCGTTCATACTAAAATTTTCCATGGTTGCATCCTGTGGAGGTCTTGCAATCTCTAGAAATTTGTGTCCCTTGTCCCCGAGCATTCTTGAAAGAACCTTTGGCTTCTTCAGGGTCTTAGCTTTCGCAGGCACCAGCTTACTAAAATCAAAGTCATCTGGAGAGATGGCTTGTTTCTTCCTTTTTGGTGTATATGCTGACAACCATGGTGGAAGCACAAAAGTACTCACATTAGGAGCTATTCCCATTGCTGGTGTTATTGGAACTGCACTTGCACTGGAAGTAGAAACAATAGGTGGAGTATTAGTAAAAATTGCAGCTATTACATTTGCATTAGATACCTATTCAGTATTCATTACAAAGTGATCAAATATAGAAGTATCCCCAATATCAAAAGATGAGGAGGACAAGCTAGGAATAGACTCTGAGGAATGAAGAACATCTTCAAAAGTATTTTGAGGATTGTCAAAAATTATTTTGGAAGATGATGGAGATTCAAAAGAGGGGATGTCAATGGGTGAAACAGATAGAGGAACTAAAATAGGTGTTACATCCCTCTTTTTGGAAACAATTATGCTATTTACTTTATTGCAAATTTTAGTAATTTAATATGTTGTGAACGACATGGAAACTGACGATTTATCGTACAAAGTTATTATATGAAATTGTGGGATCTAATGAATACGATTAAGGTGATATTGTAGACTAAATGTCTTTATAATAAATGCAATGATGTTTGGATATATTATGCTTTGATTTGAACATAGGTGCTTTGACCACAAAATTGTATGTGAGTCTGTCGTTGCAGGAACAGGTGGACCGTGTTCGACGGGAAGAGAAAGTATCTTCGAGAGAGAGTATAGACTCTGGAAATTAACCATGGGTGTTTGTTAATGAGAACGCCAAACAGGTAGATAAACCTTGGAACCATCAAGTTAGTCTTGTTTGTCGGTTGGGTTAGTTAACTAGATGTCGACGTCAGAGGATAAAGTATAACATCCTAGTCAAAAGTCGTCATGTAGAATCTTGGAGTCGTCGATGTCGTCGTAAGTCCATCACAGCAAGTCAACTTATTTAGACATTTATTATTTTCATTTATAAGTATTTAATGAACCATCTTGTGGCGAAATTGTAAATCTTGTCTTGTAGTCAAAAGATGCAAGAAGTCAGCTTTGTGCGTCTAACGTTGTAAGAAACTCGTTTGCGTTACGATCAATCCGTCGTGATTGTCGTAAAATGCGTCGAACTGGTGTCGTGAATTTATTCCTTTCTTGTAGGTCGACGAATGTCGATTTGAAGCCTTAGCGTGAAATAATTATTTATGGACGTCGTTTAGCGTGAGTCTTTTCTTCTAGCTTTGACCGTGAATTGTTGTCAATCTAACCTCGAGTTTTCTTAATAAGATGGTCTTTATCTCTTTTCCTTTTTGGCCAAAAAAAGTTGCTCTAGACACTTCTTAACCGTCGTCTTGTCAAGTTTAACTTCACTTTCAGCTTTTAGTTGCTTTTGGAGAATTAGATGCTTTGTGTTCAAGCGAGATTTGGTCAACGAAGTTCTCACCATGAATGGATCTGTCTCATTGAGTTAAATGGTTACCATAGTAATCCATGAACCTTTGGGCCTATGCATGCCATCATGAAATGTGTTTTTATGCAGACAAATGTGAGGTGTAGAGATGCCAAGCGTGCTGTATGCCTTGCAAGAATGGCTTAGATTTGATGCCATGTATTCTTTTCTTTCCTTGAGATTCATGTTGTTTGTTAAGTTGCGCAACCTCAACATGTAGTGTACTATGTCCATCATGAACTAATATCCCCCTTTACCGCAACTTTATTAAAACCATTTTCCATTCAAATCTTTATGCTTAGCTTCATTATGTGAGCTTAGATTCCTTTCCATCGTGGAGTTAAGGTAAGGGAACGTTGGCAGTTAAAATAGGTTTAATTGCAAATTAATGGCAGATGCCATCATCATGAATGGGCGAAGGCTTTGGTTTGGTGATGGGAAAGAATCATAATCTATACCGTAGAAAGCTAGGGAGTTTTCCTACGTGGTTTGGAAGTTAGGCGAGTAGTAGTTATTTTTGGGAGAGATTCCTTCGTGAGGTGGAGGAAGGAATGTGGTCGTTGCTATTAGTAAGGGACAACAGTAAAAGATGGGGGAAAAAGGCCATCATCGAGGGGAGTTCGTTGGAAATGGGAAGGCCATCGTGAGATTAAGGGGAGGTAAAGTAACTGCGGAAGAGAGGGGAACGAGGAGGAGAAGCTGAGGAAAGGAGACTAATAGGAGTTAGTCGCTGTGTGAAGAGGGAGAGACTTTACCGACGGAGAGAAGAGTAAAAGCAAAGGAGTCGCTGTGTGAAAGGCAGTGTTTAGTGGACATCGCTGTGGCAATCAAGTGGAGCTCGACAGAGAAAAAGGGAGTAACTTACACCTGCATCGTGGAAGTGTCGGGAGTTTTTAGGAGAGCTTAGAAGTTGCTAAGGGACAGTGAGGGAGTAGTTTTCGCACAATAAAGAAGAGAGAGACGAGAGTAAAAGGGAAGCTGTCGTTGTCTTGAGTAGTAATCGGCAGAGAAGAAAGCGGTGGAAGTTTGGTCGCCTGCACAGAAATAAGGAAAAGTGGCAGTGAGGACTGAGGGAAGCCTTCGGCATTTGCTATGCTCTTTATTACCAAGGTAAGGTAACATACCTACAACGAATATGATATCATGATAATGTCTTATATTGCAGTTCTGTGAATAGTTCATCATTATAAAAGAATTATTACAGTATTATGGAAAAAGAAACCTTAGTGACAATAATGCTGTTGTCGATTAGTATTCTAGAACTTAGAAAATAAATCTTTACCTCTCTTGGTAGATGTCATAAGATGATAGAGCATGGATCTCCATGAGCTTTCCTCAAAGATTAATCAATGCATGACTGCTAATGTGAACTACAAACTTCAAAAGACGTAAAATATTAAAGAGTTCCTTCAAGACAGAGATATCAACGTAAAACTGCCCTTGCGGCACTTGAAACAATAGCTCCTTAGTGAGAAAATACTTTGCTCCACGAGCGTGTTGTGTAGGAGAGATAAACCACAGATTTAAAACATGTTTGACATAAATTTTAATGTGTTTTATAGCCTAAGTTGTAGTTGCAACCAGCTTGAGACATTTTCGTCTTTTATCTTTTGTTAAAGGTCGACCACGTGTTTGGTCATCTCTAAGGTCATAAGAAAGAGTCTAAATCTTTCATTGTTTATCTTGTGAAACTTACCTCAATAACTTATGCAAAATTAATTGACTTGGAAAGCGAAGTAGGGAGTTAATGTACTTGTGTCGAAAACCGTCATGGTTTGTAACGAGCATGTAGAGTGGGAAAAACCTGCATTTTGAATGCAGATAACATTGCATGCGATGATGCTAGTATTGTTTTGTAAGCCTTAGGGGTCTAGAACCCTTGAATTTCAGGATAGTGGGAAATTAGTTTAGATACTTGAATGTGATGGGTCGACAATCGAGATGCATGTTAATGGTATGTTTCCAATATTTGTTGTTTCAAGAAAATTGCAAATTGTTAAAGAACAAAATGTTTATTATTTATCTTTTCTTTCAGTTTTATGGAAATGAGATCATGTTTATGATAAAATGAAAAAATGTTGTATTGGATTAAAGATGAGTTACTTTTGTATTTGATTATCTAGTAAAAAAAAAATTACCGTTGTGAAAACTTAGTTACTTCTTGTCATTTCGGATTTGGATGTTACATATGGTATCAGAGCTAACCAGGTTCAGCACTAGGGCTGATGAGTCCACTAACCTGATTAGGAAATCATCATTATGCGGGTAGCTAATGATTTGATTTATTGTGCCAGGATGGTATACACCAAGAAAATCGTAAGAAAATCCTTCACAGGTAAGAAGCGTTATCTGCAAGCTAAGCAGAAACGGCTTGCGATGATCAAGACCATAGAGAAAACTAATGACAAAAATGACATTTGGCTTGATGATGTAGAAACCTTAGCCAATGCAATGTCACAACTTAAGCGAGTGAGGAGAGAACTCCTAGAGGGAGCAGCGACGGCAGCTCGAATCATGATCAACTGTTGCTCCTGGATTGTAACTGATAGTGTACCTATTAGTGTACCTGAGAGTGTACCTAGTACTATACCCATGATCACTAGAGATCCACGTGTAGTACCTAGAGCTGAGATTATTGAGTTATCTTCTGATAGTGAGTCTGAGGGGTATACACCTCGTGATTATGTGTCGGACAATGAATCCGAAGGTTACACTCCACTAGATAACACTAAGTAGAAACATGAGATTTGCCTATCTCTAATGATGTTGAAACAATTTTGCAAAATGAATAAAGACAAAATTTTGGTTTGAAAACAATTATGATTATGATCAATTGTTGTGTTCTTTTATGATATTTAATATAATAAGCGTAAAACTGATTAGTATATGTTCAAACAGGTGTGAAACTAAATTAGCATGGACCAATCAGAGTTTAACGAGGGGGAGGATCGGGAAGGTCATAACTCTCGAGAAAACTCCACTGACAAGTTGGATAGGATTCTCAACATGCTCACTGAAACCAAGGAAAGGTTGAACAAACTAGAGAAGAAAATAGATGAAACTGGTAACACAAAGGGTGGAAACGAGAACTCACACTACACAAGCAAGAGTAAGCATTGGGAAAATGGCACGTCAAGTGAACATCCTGATGACAGTGAAGCCCAAAGAAAAACCAAGGATAAACTTGCATTAGAGTTATCTAAGGATATGAAGAAGGTTAACCCTCCAAAGTTCGATGGAACAAAAACTAGAGATGCAGCGGAAGCATGGTTAACGGAGATGGAGAAATATTTTGAGATCAGAAATTACTCTGAGGTTACTAAAGCCGTGTGGGGAGCCTATCAGCTGTCTGGGGAAGCGTCCACTTGGTGGATGAATAAGAAAATGGAGTTAGAATTAAGTCCCTTGAAGGTGACATGGGATGAGTTCGTGGAACTATTCCGAAAACGGTGGTTACCTCAGTTATACTTTGATCAGAAGTTAACGGATTTCCAAAACATCAGGCAAGGTGAACTATCTGTGGTCGAGTACGCAGAAAAATTCACTAGACTATTGAAGTATGTCCCTCAATACCAAAAGGATGAAAGGTTTCGAATCAGAAAGTTCATCATGGGACTCAATCCTCAGATCGGCGGTGAGGTGGAGGTACATGGTCCAAGCACAATGGATCAAGTTTATGAAAAGGCAATAAAATAGGAGCATAAGATCAAATCTATCTCTGCTTACCGTGACAAGAAACGCAAGAAGTTTGATAAGAACTACAATGATCAGTATTATAAAAGGAAAAATGAGAAGGGATACGGAAATAGGAGGTTTGATAGGGGAAATCGAAAGAATCAAGGAGGATTTGGTAATGAGCGAAGAGGTGAAGATTTTAAGAGAAATGCAAATTTTAAGAAGAATGGTGATTCTGCAAGTAGGCCATCTGAGAAGCGAGGACCTATAGGAGGATGCTTTTCTTGTGGAGGAGATCATTATGCCAACCGTTGCCCCAACAAGAAACCGAATGGGAGGCCTAGGAACACGAAGCTTCCTTCACAACAGGAAGCCTTTTAGCAAAGGATTCATGCCGCTCTTGACAATCGGCAAGCGGAGTATCAGATCACTCCTATTGAGATGACAGGTACCTTATTTGGAGTTCCTGTTTCTATTCTATTTGATACTGGTGCAACAGAAAATTTTGTGTCACCTAGAGTCCTAAGTAAATTTTCTAGAAAAGCTGGTTTTATGTCAAAACCTTGGATAGTAGAGTATGCAAATAATTCAAAGGCTCAGATAGAGCAATGTTTGTTCAAAGCTAGGATTGATGTTTCTAACTTCACCACTGAGGCAAACTTATACGTAGTGCCTTTAGGGTCCTACGATGTCATCCTAGGAATGTGCTGGTTGTGGAAACATCGAGCCAAAGTAGATTGCTTTCATAAAACCATTGAGTGTCTGGATGAGACGGGCAAAATAGTGAATCTCCAGGGAATTCAAAGGGAAATAAGGGTTAGATCCATTTCTTCAAAACAACTAAAGCGGGCTAGGCGAAAGGGATGTCAACTTTTTGCAGTCAAGATGGACCTACTAGAGGAAACCTCAGAGAAACAATCATTTGAGGAAAGATATCCATATCTGTGCAACTTCAGGGATGTATTTCCTGAGGAGTTACCAGGCTTGCCTCTGAAGAGAGCATTTGACTTCGGCATAGATATTAAACCAGGATCGGAGCCAATATCTAAAGCTTCGTATCGTATGACTACCACAGAACTTATGGAATTAAAAGCTCAATTGCAGGAGCTATTGTCTAGAATCTAATTAGGCCAAGTGTATCACCATGGGGAGCCCCGGTTATCTTTGTTAAAAAGAAAGATGGAACTCTAAGACTGTGTATAGACTATAGGATGCTTAACAAGGTGACTATAAAGAACAAGTATCCCTTGCCACGAATTGATGATCTTTTTGACCAAATGCGTGGTGCATTAGTCTTTTCCAAGATAGATCTGAGATCTGGATACCATCAGTTATGGTTGAAAGACGAAGACATTCCCAAGACAGCATTTAGAACGAGGTATGGTCATTATGAGTTCACGGTGTTGCCGTTTGGGTTAACCAACGCACCTGCTGCTTTTATGAATCTCATGAATAGTGTATTCAGAGATTGTCTTGATAAGTTTGTGTTAGTTTTCATTGATGATATTCTAATCTATTCCAAGGATGAAGAGGAGCATGCACGACATCTTCAAATCGTCTTGCAACGATTACGGGAACACAAATTGTATGCGAAACACTCAAAGTGCACCTTCTTTCAGAAAGAAGTACAGTAGTTGGGGCACATAATATCAGCCGATGGGATATCAGTTGATCCGGCCAAAATAAAAGCTATTATGGAATGGCCTGAATCGACCAATGTGTCAGAGGTACGAAGTTTCATGGGATCGACAGGGTATTACAGGAAATTTGTGTTGAATTTCTCAAGCATAGCTAGCCCCATTACCTCTTTGCAGAGAAAAGGAAAAAGGTTTGTTTGGGCGGATGAATGTCAAAAGGCTTTCGACTTGTTAAAAGAAAAATTAACAACCGCTCCAATTCTAAAAGTTCCTGATCCTGAGGGAGAGTTTGAGGTTATCACTGATGCTTCGGGGGAAGGATTGGGAGGTGTGCTTATGCAAGATGGTAGGGTAGTAGCCTATGAGTCAAGGAAGCTGAAAAATTATGAGCAGAACTACGCTCCTCATGACCTAGAGATGGCAGCAGTGGTTCACGCCCTTCAGATGTGGTGACATTATTTATTGGGAAGGACTTTTATTCTAAAATCTGATCATTAAAGCCTTCGCTACATATTCACACAACCTAATCTCAATGCAAGGCAAAGGAGATGGTTGGAATTAATAGCAGATTATGACTTTGAAATTTCTTATATCAAAGGCAAGGAAAACCGAGTAGCAGATGCCTTAAGTAGAAGAAGGCACATAGCCTCTATAATTTCCATACATGCTAACTTTAAAGACTTAGTATTACAAAACTTATCTGGAGATGAGTATTATGAGCATGTGAAACAGGCTCTGCACCTAAACCCTAAGGACCCAAGATATGACGGATTCAATTTTGAATCCAATGGATTGCTGAGATTCAAGGGAAGAATATACATTCCTGATTCAGTTGAACTTAGAAACCTTGTGTGGAAGGAAGTTCACTGTGCTCCTTACTCTGGACACCTTGGTGTAACAAAACTGTTAGTAGATGTCAAGCCATTATATTTCTGGAAGGGAATGAAAAGCGATGCTGCAAAGTTTGTAGCTAGTTGTTTGGAGTGTCAGAGGGTGAAGGCAGAACACCAACATCCTGTTGGGTTGTTGTACCCACATGATATTCTGGAATGGAAATGGCAAGTTATTAGTATGGATAGTTTACAAGTGTCAGGGTGGCCATTTTTACCAACCCTACAGGTAGGTTGAAAATGCAAGTGTATCAGCAGCAAAAATTACCGCTTTTGCATGTTAGGAGAAAATTGCAAGTGTATCAGCGGTTAAATTCGCCGACATCGCATGTTGATATTTCAAGGTTTTCTTCATGTAAGGGTGGCAAATTTTGCCATCCATACACATTTATATACAACTTCAAATGCTTAAGCGGCAATTTCCACTGACTTAGCATTCGTTCACAAATTCATGAAAGAACTTCAATCGGCAAATATAGCCGTCATCACATGAAACCTAAACATAACTAAAAAGTTTGAGCGGTGATTATCACCGACTTAACATATGCCATGATAGTTTCAATGAACATATTTTAAGCGGTAAAATTTTTCGTTTAGGCATGCAGAGACAAACTTTTCTCCTGAGACAAATATCAGCAAATTCTTCTGACAAAATGTCGGTTAGAAGAGAATTCAAACAAGGACTAGGGTTTTTATGAAGAGGTGAAGAGAGGCACGATGAATGTGCCGCTATTCAAACAAGAGAACAGTGAAAATTACGCATAGAACATAGGATTTCAAAATACACTGTCATTTGCTTTTGATGATTTGAAGAAAAGGGAACATCTACCTAATCTTCAAAATGGAAAAAGTTTCAATAAAACCTAAATAGAAAAAGTAAGAAAAAGGAATAAAGACTTACCCTGAAGACCGACGTGAAACCAACTTCGTGCACAAACAACGAAATACGGTCGAATCTGCCAATGTCATGATTAAATGATCTCCAAGAGGATTTTCTAGGTTGTTCAAGGTTTCAAAAATAGAAGATGATTAAACAAAATGACCAAAACATGTTTATAAAGGTTAAAAATTGAATGCATTAATGCCAACACGAGTGACATTAATGTCACTGAAGTTCAAGATCTTCATGATCTTACTTAGGCGGTGAAAATCACTGACCCAACATGTGTTTAACCGAAACATAATGACGGCAAAAAGTACTGCCCTTGCACTTGCTTTTAATGAAGAACATGTAACGGTGGCAAAAATTGCCACTCGAGCATATCCAAACAAAAAATATGTAAAAGCGGCAAATTTCACCGACACAACACAAGCAAACAAAAAGGTATGCAATAGCGGCAAATTTTGCCGACTTTGCACATAAAGTTTCAAAATTTTACTAACACCCAAAAATGATCAAAATAGATATTTTGGTCAGTTTACAACCTAATCGATTTGTACAAACTTCAAGGAATTGATTCAGGGGAATGTTGCAAACTAGTTTAGGATGTCATATGACTTCACATGAGGCCAAGAGAATCTTGTCTTGATTTGCGAACTTAGAGTGTAGATTACAAAATGAACAAGTTTCGTAAGGGTTGTCTACAAAAACAAGTGTAGCTAATTTTGAGAACAACAGTGTCACAAGCCCTTAGACTATTCAAGGTGATGTCATGTTCTTATTGCGGGGCTACGAAATAAGGACAACTATAAAGTATGTTGTGACTTTTGACGATGTGATCAATGACCTGGTTGAATGAATCAGAGCGTGCTAGGTGTCATAAGATGGAGGGAGGAAGTGGGCCATTAAAGATCTAACAGTCGTGCAGAGTCACATAGGAATCTTGTTAGAAGGGAAGATTCAGCTCGCGACTGTGAGATGATGCCACTTGGCCTTTTCTTGACAGAAAGTAAAAGGTATATGAAAATGGGGCCACATGGAAGTTTTATCTCACTTTTGGGGAGCCAAAAGAGGATGGCTCACAGATTCACTACGCATCCTTGAAATGCTACTAGGTGTTGGGTAAAGAAGAGAGCCTCATGGATAGAAGATCTAATGGTAGCATGGCCTCGCAGAAGAATCTTGTGAGAGGCAAAGATCCCCCATGCTGTTGCGAGATGAAGGCATGTGTCCAATTTCTGAAGAGAAAGAAGAAGGCCCATGTGAAAGAACATGTGGATGGCTTAGTGCACTGGCACAAAGCCAAACAGAGTTGGTCCACTTTCTCCTGCGCGACTACAATTTCATGACACGTGGTAGTCTTCGGTATTAATATGCATTTTGACTGATGAGACTATCCAATTGGCAAGCTTCTATTGGCGGTGGACTTTTCAACTGGGTCGAATGGATTTTCAAAGCATCTCACAACCGTCGATCTTAAGACAAATTCATCCATGGTTGGTATTCAAAAGGGACTTTCAGACATCCTAAAGGCAGGAAATGTGTAGGTTCAATCGACAGAGGCATTCAGAGGTCAAATTTTGAAGGTTTTCAAAGATGATAGTGCACAGAATCAAATGGGTCAAATATTTAATATATTGAGGGGCTTTGCTTGATAAATTTGAAGAGATTTGCCTCACATGCCATCAATGCAAGTTCTGTGCTTTTCAACTACCCTCTTCTTTCTTAGATATTTGTTGCATTTATGGATGTAGATCAACAAATCGGTTGTGTGCATTAAGGCAAAAAATATCTTCCATTTGCCTTTAGACCATAGATATTTTTGCAGTTATTTCTAGGAAATAAACGTCCCTTCTGGGCGAGATATTTCCTGACATGGCCCGTAGGGGAAATTTGTTGTGACCTAATTAGGTCAATTAGAATCATATGTTCTATATGCATGAATGTAAGATGTAAATGAGGTTGGTCTTTTGGGTATTTTTAGGCAGTCAAGTGTAGAGCTCTCTAGGGTTTCAAATAGAAGAAAAGTACCAATTCTCTAGCAGTAAAAAAATAGGTTATGAAAGGTTTATCATATTGATTACAATTATCAATGTATGAACTTCTCCTTCTTCTTATGTAATCTTTCAAGGAAATTCTGAGTTTCTTTAGGGTTTTCTCTTGCCACACTTTGTGGTATGACTGTAACCATTGATTAGATGAATGAACAAATTCTTAAAACATTACATGCTATGTGATGATCTCTTTTATGGTTATAGATGATTAATTGTATATTGATTGAGGATTACTAAGCATATTCTCTATTGATTATTATTCTTCTTGCATCTAAATATCCAGAAAGTGCATGTTTCATTTCTTTTGTTGTTTTCTTCCTTTTGTTGAACTATAGACTCTGAAACCCAATAAATTAGGCATCAGTCTGAAGGTTTCCATGATCACCCACACTCTTAAAAATTAGAACAAACTTATCATGTGTGAAGAAAGTAATTAATTTGTATGTCTTGCAAACAAGCATACCTGCACCTTCCAATGTCAATGGGAGTGCCCTTTTATCAGCCATATAGGGGTTATTAATGACAACCAGTTGTTCTAGGTCCAGTGACAGTCTTTGGGGCCTAAAAGGTAGTTTGGGTTTGGTTGTCCTGTTATTTTTAGTTGTTCATCTGGTTTGAACCTAATACCTATTCAAGTATCCCCCTAGGAATATCCCTCCCAAGTCTAAACTGAGCTCAAAGTGCAGAGGAGTTAACCCACTCCTATAGGTTTCCCAAAATCACCTTGAACTTGTTGATAAACCTCTTCCTTTTATCTAGAATGACTATCCCTGGCTTAGGTGATTTAGGAATGTTTTAGGGTTTAGGGTTTTAGTTATTTTGGGAGTCAACAGGGCTTATAAAGAACATCAAAGTTCAGTTGGGTACTTACCCAAACAAGTCATTTTTGATGGATGTTATTATTATGGATTGTGCTCCCAAATGGAGCATATTACTATCCAAAAAGTGGATTGCATCTATGGGGGGTAGCACACAAATGGACCTCTCATATGCTACTATCCGATTGCATGAGGTAAATGTGAAACTATATAGGGAAAAGAAGATGGAGGATGGCATAGAAGACTGTTACAAGACTTGTGAAGAAATAAATTTCTTTGATACTGAGGTGGATCATTTCATTGGGTTTTGTGACAGTGATGAACATAAGGTATGTGTTGATATCCCCTATGTTATTGCTCCTGTGCATGTTGAAAATAACTTTTGGAAATTATGTTTTGATGGAGCATGTTCTAAAGATGGCTTAGATGCTAGTATTGTCTTGACATCACCAAGCAGGAAACACATTGGAATGTCTTTCAAGCTTGATTTTCAGTGTACAAACAACACTACTGGATATGAGGCTCTTTTGTTGGGCCTAAGCATATCTCATAGACATTGAATTAGGTGCTTAAGGATACAAGGTTATTCTAATCTTGTGGTGCAACATGTCAGAAATGTATATGCAACCAAGGATAAAAAATTGAGAGCATATTGGAATGCTTTGGAATACCAGGTGGAGTTATTTGATGCCATTGGCATCAAATGTATAGAGAGGTTTGTAAATGAAGAAGTAGATGTTTTGGCTACTACAACTTTAAAGTTTGATTTGAATTTTGCTTCTCCCGATTTCCAATATGTTGTTGAGGTCCTTACAAGGCCTACTATACCTAAAAACATCTACAGTTGGTAGGTTTTCAATGATACCAATTAGATTTATAGATTTTTTAATTGCATGGAAGAGTTTGACAACCAACTAATAGATTGACAACCTGTGATAGAGGTTGAAGATGGCAAGGAAACTTTGTTTGAAAATAAGGTTGTGCAATTGAAAACCAACACCATTCCTAAAGGGGTTGTGGCATAGGAGAAAATGTTTAACAATGCAGATCATTATAAAAGCAGAAGCAAGACTATTGTGGAGGATAGTGTAGAGGGTGAAAACATAGGAATTGAAGAAACTTTGAAAATGGTTTACATTGGTAAGAAGCTAAAGCTCCATGAGAAGAAAATGTTGATAGCATTGTTAAAAAAATTTAGGAAGTGTTTTGCATGGTCTTATGATGAGCTCAAAGCTTATAGGGAGCACTTGTTTCAACACACTATTCCTCTCCAACATAATGCAAAGCCTTTCAGACAAAATCAAAGGTTGATTAACCCTACTCTAGCTCCTCAAATGCATAAAGAGTGAATGAAGTTGAAAGAGGAAGGAATTATTAAGCCCATTAGGCATTCAGAGTGGGTATCCAACCTCATCCATATGAGAAATAAAAATGAGGAAATCAGGTTGTGTGTGGACTTTAGGAATCTAAACATCAAATCTCTTAAGGATAATTACCCTCTCCCAAGTATAGACCATTTATTACACAGGGTTACAAGTTTAGAGCTACTATCCATGATGGATGGATTCTCAAGCTACAACCAAGTACTAGTCAAGGAGTCAGAACAATATAAAATAGCATTCACCACTCCTTAGTGTTGGAAAAAGGGAGAGAGAACAAGGTAAAGTTGTAGCTATGTGGCTTTTAAATGTTTACAAATATGAAATTAATAGCATGTGTAAATCTAAAAATTACTTTCAATTTAGATGTTATAGTATTTCTCCAATTTAATAAGTGTAGTAGAAAAAGAAAACATGATAGAAGAAGACATAGTATTTACGTGGAGAAACCCTTGCGGGAAAAAACTCCACACCAAATATGTTTATGTTTGTATTAAATATCTTCAAGAAAGATTACATTTAATACTGAAACTTCTCTGAATCCTAATGCACACCTTAAAGCTTTTTCAATCTTCAAACCTGTGAAATCTTACTCTTTAGAAAATACACTGCATTTTTTATAATTACAACTTCAAAGCTTCTTAATTCAAAAGCTTGAAACTCAAATTACAATAAATTGTAAGTGATAACATGAGACAAGTCCTCATGCAAAACCCAAGCGCTCCAAATAGAGAACTTTGAAGTCAAACTGTACCAAGCACCCTGTTAACTGCCTGTCCTGATTGTGGGCACCCAAGTTTGCCCACTCAAACTTAGTCAACATAAATTACATTTTCAAACAAAAGCAACAACTGAAAGTCTTAAGATTGGGTACCCAAGTTGGCCCAATCTATTTCAGTCAACTGAAGTGATCAACACACACCAATTCTCATACAACAACCTGCATGATTGATGTCCTCAATATTATTCTGATTTAACTTGTTTTGTACATGCAAGTGACATGCAAACACCTTTAGCATAATGCAAGAGATGCCCATTAACCGAATTTGGTAGATGGAGTGTTCTGCAAGTTTTCTGAGTTGGAGTGTTCTACAAGAAACCTCATAAAATGATATGCAACAACATGAAAGCACATGCAAGTGACATACAACAACATGCAAACACATGCAAGTGACATGCAACTGTAAAGGGTAAAATTTGGATGTTTGGTTTTTGGTAGTTTTGGTGTATATCCTCCTTTCACCCTTACATTTAAGGATCTAGGGTCAAGTTGCAATGTACTATCATACCCTAGGTCACTATTGAGATGTAGGAAAACTTGGATTTTTATGATTAGATTGACAATTTCCTTCTCTAATACTCAATTGTACTTTAAAACTCTAATTATGCAAATACAATAGTAAACAGATGAATTACAGAAAATGCTTCTATAGAAAGATGTAAAATAACAAATAACTATGCACCTATTTTTGGGGTTCTGAGGCAGAAAAGTCAAGGACTAAAGAGTGAGCACCCAAGTCCAGTGCCTTGCTTTTTATCAAGATCCGAAAACTCAGTCTACAACCTGTATCTGCTGTATCAGAGATTTTCCCATTGCGGAACTTTGAGGACTAATGAGCGGGTGCCCAAGTCTAGGTAGTTGTTTCTTTCACTGATCTGCAATCCTAACACTCTGTTGTACCCTCCTGCAACTTCATTATGTCTACAACTCCAACCTATAACCTGCAATCATGAAAAATTTGGGAGGGGGTTGTGGTGTTTAGAGGCTTGCCTCAGTCAACCCCCAGAGAGACATTCAAGCCTTTCAAACACCGTTGTCAGATAGAGAGTACGTGCCTTAGGAGGTACAAGCAAAAACCAAATGATAAATGCTCAATAATCACAATAGATATCACCTTGTAGTGAAGATCTCATGGGAGGAAGAAACTCTTTATTCCATGAGGAGATGGATGCTCAAATCTACAAACACAAACACATAGACAACACAAATTTACTCTTGCAACACAATGAAAGCCTTGAATCACTTCTAGAATGCCAATGCTCATCTAATGATCATCTAGTTTACAAATGAATACCTAAACATGCTTTTATATGCAACTACAAACATTCCCGCCAAGATTTCATAAATTCAAACTTACCGTGTCAGCCTAGGGACCAAATAATGGTCATAAACTGACACTAGAAATTTGGTCCTGACCCAAAATAGGGTAGGACTAGGGTGCGGGCGCCCAATTCCTCCCCCCTATTTTGGGTAGGGTTAGGTTCAAGGGGTCCCCCTAGGCCCCATTTGTCATGATACCCAGGGTTCATTCCATTGGGATGTTGAATTATGATGCAAGATGTCTTAAATGCACACTAGAGACCTGAGAGCTAAACCTTTTGAGGGAAAAACCCCCAAGGGGATATTTTTTGACATTACATTTAGCCCTCACTTTAATGTATGTATAAACGTGAGGCCAATACATGCATTAAAGTATGGTCAACAAACACAACAAACACGCCAAGCACGGAGAAGACACAACAGACACATTGAAGACAATGAAAGGCACACAAAACATGGAGAAGATAGTTATAGTCACACAAAACACGAAGAATACAGTAAATGCATAGAAGACACATTAATGCATGGAAGACAGGAATGATTTCTTTTCTTTTCTTTTTCTCATATATATGAAATGTAGATGCAAGTACAAGAAAGTAAACAAAACTCCCATAATACAGGATGCACTCATCACATAGGTCTTTAAACTATATATATGGGGCAACACACACACAAGACATGCAAAATCTCTCAAAATGCAGAATGCACTCATTGCACAGGTCTTTAGACTACATATGGGGCAACAAACACACCAAACAAAGCAAGCATGCCAAACACACACACTTTGAAGACATAGAGAAAACACGGTAGACAAGCGATGGAGTTCCCTATTTCTAGGTTCAGCACCATCTCAGGCACATTATAGGCACACACCGATGATTGCGCTTCGCCACAACAATCGTCGAAGACACGCTTAAGGGTTGAGTTAGTCACATAACCACTCCCTGCCTCCGCAAAGGACTTTTGAAAATGCAACCCCACTTGCATCACGGAGATGCCTTACGGTGAAAAGGAGGTATGAGCTCAAAAGTATACAACCCCACCCACATCACGGAGATGCCTTACGGTGAAAAGGAGGTATAAGGTCAAAATTATACAACCCCACCTGCATCATGGAGACACCTTATGGTGAAAAGGAGGTATATGAAATAGATTTCAATATTTCAAGATTGTTCAAACACATTCTACTAGTATCTAGAACAGACAACTTACCTTATATATGCCCCCACCTTAAGGTGGTTGATATCATGCCTCGATATCAAGCACGTTAAGGTAGGAAGAAAACACACAAGGGAACACAAACTTTCACAAGGCCCATGCCCCCCAGAGGTGACATGTACTTTACGATCACCAAATGTTCCCACAAACACATCCCTGTAAGAAACATGTTAGTGTCCACATAAAAATAACGACATCAATGCATATGAAATCAAAGGTATGCAAAATTCATGATAGACAAAGTTCATGGAGCAACAATATTGTTATGATTTGTAAATGAGATAGAACACCATCAAAATCACTATGCGGAAAGCACGAGTGCTTCCACTAGCCAAGCGTCGGATAAGATATACAACCCCATCATCATATTAGGAACTAAGTCCACTTTTTGATTTCTTGCGAAAGGGACGCTAGGTCCACATCAGTATAAATATTTTTCATCATTCACCCGCTAGATGGAAACACTAGAGGAAGGGAAACAATAAATAAGAGAGGAGAAACAAGTGTCTTAGGGACAGTCATGTAGGAGGGTGCCCCCAAGTCACCAACCACAATGCTATGTTCGTAAGATACAACACACAACAATGAAATTAGAGAGAGAGGCAAAATAAAAGAATGATGATACAAATAGAAGGTCACAATAGAGTTGGTCTCCTGGTATCCTGAACCTTACAAGAGAATCAAGGGTCATCTCAAGAGGCCTAAACAACATGTAACACATCACAGGGGAAACACATCACAAGATAGATAAAGGGTTAGAGATACTTACCTATAGGGTCTCCATGCTAAGTCTCATCAAGTAAATCATCAAGGAGGTCATCACCTTCCCAAATTTAAATGCTAAAAAGGGGTATAGGTTGTTCTATTTGTTTTTCTGGTGCATTTTGGTTATCTCCCAATCCATATAAGGATAACGAAGGAGGAACCTCAACATAAATTCCTTGTCTTCATGGGTGAGGTGGATTATCCACTTGCTTCTTATCCACTTTGATCATGCCCATGATATTATCATAGTCTAAATAAGCATCGTCATCTATTTCCACTAAACCTTGTTCCATCATATTGGTATCAGTATGTTTAGGGAATGGATTAGTAAAGATTTGTAAATTCTAATTTGGCGGAGCAACTGATTTATTTCCATTATCATTCACACTCGATACCTGTATGATATTTGAATTAATAAGGCCTTGTATCTCATGTTTAAGATACATACATCATTCAGTCTCATGTCCTTGTGTTCGATGAAAATGACATAAGGCATTAGCATCAAAGTAAGGTCCTTGTACTTTACTAGGATCACCAGGCATAATCGGGGGAAGCTTCAGAATGTTGTTACTCACAGCTGAAAGGAAGCTAGGTGTGCGGAAATTGCTTTCTACACTAATCTAATGAGGGGAGAGCTATGCAAATTCAATTTAATCTTTACAATTACAGCAACATGAAACATATAACAGAGATATTGTAGCAATACACATAGAACCAGAAAGAAGACAGAAGAAGAGAGACAAGATATATCATGGGGAAAACCCTTATCAGGTGAAAAACCCCACACTTAGAAACCTACACAATGTATTATCAAAACTGAATATGGTTTACAATACACTTGCAATGCAAGCTTCAATAGTCTTCAACACTCGTGTCTAGAGTCAATCTTGCAGCATAATAGTATCTGTCAATCACATACTAAATCTCCTCAAAGCACCTGTTTATATATAATATACAAGGCAAAATTGGCTCTATCTTGGAATGGGCGTCCAACTTGGCCTCATGGCCCAAAACCCACACCTATGGACACTTGGTCAACATTGTAAGATGCTCCTAACACTTGTCCATACACCCCATCCCAAAGAGGTCACCTATTTTTAAAATGGGCTATGACAGATGCTCTTACAACTCTTACGACCATCATAGAATCTGTCATAACTATCATAACTTACAACTGTAAGAGAATCTATCATACACAGGCTATAAATAGCATATTCTCTTACAACATGTCATAGTCCACCTTGGGACGCCCAAAGATGCCTTTTTCAAAAATGCTCCTTGACACATGTCTTCACCTGTCTTACAAGCTTCTATTTTTGACTCTTGGGGCGCCACCCAAATATGCCTTTTCAAAAATGCTTCTCGACACATGTCTTCACCTATCTTACAAGCTTCTATTTCCCACTCTTACATGTCATAACTTCATCATAGGAATCTGTCATAACCATTTCATTCAACATTCCCTTACACAACATCTGAGATGCCGACACATGGCAAAATACTCCTACCACAAAGTGGGATACCTATCTCCTCATGTGAGGACAAAATTACAAGTTGTCATCTTCCATGTAGGATGACACATCACCGTGCCACATCCCACAAAATGACAATATGGAATTTACAATTAATTTACATCATAGGCAATGAATAAATAAATACAATCAAAATAATGCAAGGAATTACCAAGGTTGAGACCCCTTAATTCCCAACATTCTCCCACTTGTCTAACACATTGTAAGAGCCAATAGAATAACATGATTTAACTACTATAGGCCGAGAGGCCCATAGACTCTGAACACCATTTGAACTTCTCTGTGCTAATTGGTTTTGTTAATGCATCTGCAAAATTCTTCAAAGTATCTACCTTCTCCAAATTTACCTTCCCATCCTCTACCATGTCTCACACAAAGTGAAACTATACATCAATATGCTTTGTTTTGGCATGGAAAGTTGGATTCTTCACAAGGCAAATCGCTCTCTAATTGTCAAAACTGATCGTAATCTGACTTGCATCAACACCAATATCTAAACATAATCTCTTAAGCCAAATGGCTTCCTTACAAGCATGATTTTTTGCCATATACTCAGCTTCTGTCATGGACAAAGCAACCACATGTTGTCTCTTACTCATCCAACTAATAGCACCACCAAACAGTGTAAACACATAAGCATTGGTGGATCTCCTGCTGTCAATGTCACCTGCCCAATCTAAATCCACAAATCCATGAATATCAACAGAATGTGGAGGTCCTAAAACATTACCATGATAGCATATGGAATACTCAGAAGTACCCCTCAAATATCTGAACACTCGCTTAACTGCATCCTAATGTACCTGTCTAGGATTAGCCATAAATCGACTAAGGACTCCCATTGCTTAGGCAATGTCTAGTCTTGTGTAGACCATAACATACATCAAACGGCCAACATCACTAGCATAAGGTACTCTGCTCATGTCCTCCACCTCACTAGGAGATTTTGGACAATCATTAACAGACAACATTGTCCCCAAAGAAATAGGAACACACAATGGTCTACAATCTGCCATGCTGAACCTATCCAACACGGTCTTCACATACTTACTCTGGCTTAACCAAAGTTTTCTGTTAGTTCTATCTCTTCTGATTTCCATTCCTAGAATATACCTGGCTACCCCTAAATCTTTCATTTCAAACTGTGCTGACAACTGAGATTCAAAATTAGAAACAATATTCTTACCCTTCCCAATGAGCAACATATCATCAACATACAATGCAACAATGAGAATATGATCACTATCAAACTTATAATATACACAGTGATCCAATTTTGATCTCACAAATCTAATTGACAACACAAAGGCATCAAACCTCAAGTACCACCTCCTAGGAGACTGCTTCAAACCATACAAAGACTTCTTTAACTTGCAAACCAAATTTTCTTTACCTTTTACCATGTAATGCTCTGGCTGTGACATGTAGATTTCTTCCTCCAAATCACCATGAAGGAAAGTTGTCTTCACATCCATCTGTTCTACTTCTAAGTCATAAGATGCTGTAAGATATAACCAGAATCAAATGGATGTCAGCTTTGCAACGGGAGAGAAGATCTCACCATAATCTATACCCTCCACTTGTGAATACCCCTTCATAACCAATCTGGCCTTATACTTCTCAACACTGCCATCTACACCAAATTTCTTCTTGAACACCCATTTGCATCCAACAAGTTTCTGTCCAGTAGGCAAAGGCACCAAGTCCCAAGTTTGAATCTTTTCTAAAGAAGCCATCTCATCCTCCATGGCCTCCTTCCAAGAACCTACATCTTTCATATCCATAGCCTCTAATACAGTTCTAGGTTCATCACTGTTAGTAAGCAAAGAAAAAGCACAACTAGAATCAAGCAATGTATAACCAAACCTCTCAGGTTGCTTCCTTATTCATGTAGACCTCCTCAAGAGATGAGGTTGACGTTCAACTTCTTCATCTAAGCTTTCAGAGCTGCTAGAGCTCTCCTCATCATTAGGTCCAACATTGTCTTTCTGTTCAATCTTCTTAGGGGTAGCAGGAAACTGAACAACATCCTCTTTCTTTTTTTTTTTCTTCTAGCTGTAAAATAGTGGAAGAAGGTTTTAGCTCTCTGAGGATGACACTTTTGCTATACAACACTTTTTCAGCCATAGGATCCCAAAGCTTGTATCCTTTCACACTGACACCATAGCCAATGAAGATACACTTAACAACCTTGTTCTCTAATTTTGACCGCTTCTCCCTAGGCACATGTGCATATGCCTCACAACTAAAAACACAAAGATGCCTTATTGAAGGCTTTCTACCAGACCACACCTCCATGGGTGTCTTACCAACAAGAGTTGATGTAGGAGATCTGTTTATCAGATAGCAAGTAGTGGCAACAACTTTAGCCCAAAACTTTTGTTCTAGGCCAGCTCCACTAAGCATACTCCTTGCCTTCTCCATCAGTGTCTTTTTCATCCTCTCTGCAACTCCATTTTGCTACGGGGTATATGGTGGTGTTTTATGTCTTTCAATCCCAAGTTCCTTGCAATATTTATCAAATTCTGTAGAATAGAACTCACCACTGTTGTTAGTTCTCAAACACTTAATCTTTTTACCAATCTGATTTTCAGCAAAGGGTTTAAACACCTTAAACTTAGTATAGACTTCAGATTTGCTTATGAGAAAATAAATCCATGTCCTTCTATTGTAGTTATCTATGAAAGATACAAAATATATAGATTTTGATAACGAAGGAACATTAACAGGACCAAATACATCAGAATGAACAAGGTCCAACACACCAGAAGACTTATGAGAACTTGAATAAAACTGAACATGGTTTTATTTTCCATATATGCAATGTTCGCAAAAGTTGAACTCAAGATTACAATCATCTAATCCCTCAATGAGGTTTTTATTTTTTAGGGTTCTAAGACCCTTCTCACCAATGTGGCCAAATCTCTTATGCCATAACATTGTCTTTTCAGTAGGAAGCTTAACTTCCAAGGCATGAATACAACCATCAGGACTAGATACAACAAATTTCTTCACTGCTCATTCAAATGGTGGGGATGAAGTGACTGCTGCCCTCTTTCTTGAGTCAGAAGAACTATTGCATTGTGAAATGCATGCCTCCAGCTCAAACATAGTACCTCTCCTAGTACCCTTAGCAAGCACCATAGCTTCTCTAGTCATCTTGCACCCTTCTTTCGAAAAGACAACTGCACACTTGCATCATTCAACATACTTACAAAAAGTAGGTTCCATGCTAAGCCTAGGATGTGCATAACCCCAGAGATCCCCTTCACTCGTCCATCAGGGAATTGAATAGAGACTCTTCCACGACCAACAATCTTTAGATAAGATTCGTCACCTAGGTACACCTTTCCACCATCACACTCCTCATACTTAGTGAACTAGTCTCGATGCGAGGTCATATGGAATGATGCACCAGAATCAATCAGCCACACATCATCAAATGCATGGGTTGCTAGGGCTGCGATGAAAGCATCACCATCATCTTGTGACTTGTCAGAATCTAAATCTAGGTTCTTCTTCTTTTTCTTTTCCTCTTTGCATTCCTTTCAAAAATGCCCAGTTTTGCCACAGTTCCAAAAGAGAGCCTTGGACTTTCTAGGAGATTTAGATCTCCCATGGGATTTGGATCTACCCTTCTCAGCTTTCTTGTCCTTCTTTTTCCCTTTCTCCTTGGGTCTTCCACGAACTACAAGAGCCTCTTTGACTGCCTCAGAAGACTTTCTCTGCATCTCTTCAGACAATAGTGAAGAAACCACTTCATCTATTTTGAATGTGGATGTGGTGCTTCTAATAGCCACGACAAGATGATCCCACGAGTCTGGCAAAGAGCAAAGCAAGGTCATACAACAATCCTCCTCCATCTTCACACCAACGGATGTCAATTGTGCAACCAACATGTTGAAAGAATTCATATGTTCTGCATCAGATCCTCCATCCTCCATTCGAAGAGAATACAACTTCTTTCTCATAAGAAGTTTGTTAACTAGGGATTTGGCTTGATACACATCTCCCAACTTCTTCCAAAGCATGTTTACAGTAGCCTCCTCATGGACATTTAACAGAACATAATCAACAAAACTAAGTTTTATGAGACCCTTAGCCTTCTGATCCTTGAGATCCCAATCAGTTTATGACATTGCTGTAGGTTTTCTTCCACTAATAGTTTCCTAGAGGTCTCAATCAACAAGCATGTCTTCCATCTTGAGCTTCCACAACTCGAAATTAGTGCCATTGAATTTCTCCACCTCTATCCTTTCGGATGTGCTTGCCATCTCCTTACTACAATAAGATTCAGAATACTCTGCACAAAATCCCACTCAACTTAAGATCAACTCAAAAAACCCCTACCTAAAAACTAGGACCAAAGGTGATCAAGCTCTGATACCAACTGAAAGGAAGCTAGGTGTGTGGAAATCGCTTCCTACACTAATCTAATGAGGGGAGAGCTATGGAAATTCAATTTAATCTTTACAATTATAACATGAAACATATAACAAAGATATTACAACAATACACATAGAACCATAAAGAAGACAGAAGAAGAGAGACAAGATATATCGCGGGGAAAAGCCTTATTGGGTGAAAAACTCTACACTCGAAAACTTGCACAATGTATTATCAAAACTAAATATAGTTTACAATACACTTGCAATGTAAGATTCAATAGTCTTTGACACTTGTGTCTGGAGTCAATCTGGCAGCATAATAGTACCTATCAATCACATACTACATCTCCTCCTCAAAGCACCTATTTATATAGAACATACAAGGCAAAATTGGCTCTATCTTGGAATGGGCATTCAACTTGGCCTCATGGCCCAAAATCCATGCCTATGTACACTTGGTAAACATTGTAAGATGCTCCTGACACTTGTCCATACACCCCATCCCAAAGAGGTCATCTATTTCCAAAATGGGCTATGACAGATGCTCTTATGACTCTTACGACCATCATAGAATCTATCATAGCTGTCATAACTTCCAACTGTAAGAGAATTTGTCATACATAGGCTATAAATAACATATTCTCTTACAACATGTCATAGTCCACCTTGGGGCTCCCAAAGATGCCTTTTTCAAAAATACTTCTTGACACATGTCTTCACCTGTCTTACAAGCTTCCATTTCTGACTCTTACATGTCATAACTTCATCATAGGAATTTGTCATAACTGTTTTGGTCAACATTCCCTTACACAACATCTAAGATGCCAACACATGGAAAAATACTCCTACCACAAAGTGAGATGCCTATCTCCTCATGTGAGGACAAAATTACAAGTTTTCATCTTCCATGTAGGATGACACATCACCGTGCCACATCCCACAAAATGACAATATAGAATTTACAAATAATTTACATCATAGGCAATGAATAAATAAATACAATCAAAATAATGAAAGGAATTACCAAGGTTGAGACACCTTAATTCCCAACAATAGCCTGATTCATGATAGAATGATAAGTTTCAGATATCGGAGTAAACTTTCTTAGTTGATATGGTGCTTTCTAGACACATTAGAAAAGTTGTTCATATTTGGTCCATTAATCTTGATGAAACTCCTATTGTTATTGTTTCTCTTAAAGTTGTTTTGTGATGATCCACCCATGGATTGATTAACTTGAGCCGATGAGTTTTGGTTTTCATACTGACTAGATGAAAGTTGGTAATCATGAAGGGCGGTGCATAAATGTTGAAAGGAGTTATACTTCATCAAGATGATCTTATCACAAATATTAGGTTGCAAATTTTTTATAAACACCTTCTGAACATCCTCATCTTTCATCTGATATTGAATTTGTGTATACAAATCTTGATACCAACTAATAAACTCAGTTAACTTCTCTTTTGGACCTTGCTTACAGTAAACCAAGTCAATTAAGGAGACTTGGGGTCCGATGTTTGCTTGAAAATGTTGTAGAAATTGATCAATCAATTGCGAAAAGGAGTGTATTGAATTTAGAGGTAAAGAGCAAAACCATTCTAAGGCAATATCTTTGAAAGATCGTGGGAAAAGTTTTGCTAACAAATCCTCTTTAAAATAGAAATCACTACACATAGCTATGAATGCTGCCACATGAGTATTAGGATCACCTTTTCCACCATATTTTTCAAAGCGAGGAGTCTCAAACCTCTCGAGCATAGGAGTTCTTAAATTTGCATAGGAAAGGGGATTATGAGCATGATATGTTGGTATATTAGGTTGCGAAGAGTTTGTCAAGTTTGTTACCTTTTGTTGTAAAGCATTCATGCCCTGTAAAAGTTGGTTTAGGATGTCATCATTGGGAGATGCAGTTTGCTGTGAGGAATTGAAACCAAAGTGAGGAGGTGATTGAGCTTGAGATATGATAGGCAGAGGCTGAGAATATGTCAACGGTGGTTGGACATAATGGTAGGTAGAAGATGGCTGCGAGTAGGTAATAGGTGGCTGGAAGTGAGTGGAATAGATAGGTGGTTAAGAACAATTATGCATAGAAGAGGTCCCCTTAGAAACCAAATTCTAATAATCAAATCCCACAACTTTGTAATTAGTGCCATTAGATACTCCAATACCAGTGGTAGCATTACTACAAGCATTCACATCAGTTGTTAAGATTGTGGATGTAAAAGTGGATACTCCCGTAGTCGGTATAGGTGCTAATACTTGTGTATGAGACGGTGACAAAGTGTTATTTATCACTTTTACACATTCAGTCACTGGCATGATATTGGTTTGTACAATATGTGCTAAACCATGGATTGCATTAACACTATCTTGTCCCTCTTTTACCAATTCTCTTACATGGTGAATCATAGGTACAACCTCTTCAACTATCCTCTGAAGTTTGCACATAGTCTTGGAATTCAGCTAAGTCTTTGTCAAGTTTATTTATTTGCTCATCAGATACATATCCTGTCATCTCAATAGTATCATCAACATCATGAAAAGTTTACTCTTCCATTGTACTTGTGATAGGTGTAATGTCTTGTAACATTTGTATCTCTCCTTTTGTAAAGAAGGTGTTCAATGTACCAACTTCTTCAAGAGCACTATATCCCATGTGTCTTATGCTTTTTCTCAAAGGAATGTTTCTCTTAGGGCAGTGAGTTATTAGACTCATGCAAATCTAGGATGATAACAAGTCAAAATATAGTGAAAATATGCTAAAACATGCGATTTTTCACCAAATCTCAATGCAAAAGAGCATGACAAAGGGTGTTGTGAGGAAAATGATGATGGAAAGAAAATTATATCAGTAATAACAGCCTCTTAATGCCAAAATATCTGTTTCAACACACTTTTAGTGCCACTTAAGGTCAAACCCCTAGTGAAAATATAGCAAAATAGACAATTTCTAACGGTTTTTCAACTCCAGGACCTAGAAAAAGGGGTGTTGTAAAAAATTTTAGGAGGTGCATAAAATAATAGCAATGATATAAGTCACCTCAATCCATAAAATTTGTCACAACACACTTGGAGTGCAAAGTAGGCCAAACCCTAGGGCAAAAATAGCAAAAATGTGTAGTTTATACAAGAGCCCAATAAAAAGGTGTTGTAAAGATTTTTAGGAGGGGAAGAAACTGATTACCCTAATAAAAACCAATTAGTGCAAAAATATCCTTCACAACATGCCTATGGTGCAAATTTAGAGAGTCGATAAGGTCAAATCTAGTAAAAATCAATGTTTTTGAAGCCCTAGGTTTGAGATCTTGACACAAAATGCTATATGAATGTTTTGAAAGCTAGTATATGATGAAAATTACATTATCTCAGATCTTAGAATGATTTTCAACTTCTAACATGCAAAATGCAAGTGCAAATCTAATGAAAAATCAATGAAAATGCTAGTTTTTTTGTTGACATTTTCTATGCAAAAATGCAAATTTTTAAAATCTAAATGCAAATTTGCTCTAAAATGCAAGAATAAAGTCAAATTCCAATTTGAATGAGCTTCTAAAATTAGTAGAAAAATTTGAAAGAAGATTTTACCTACAAACCCTAGATTTTGGAATTACTAGGTTATTGCAAAATTCACAATTTTCAACAAAACCCTAGCAATTTTATGATGAAAATGCAATGCAAATTAATGATTTTTTTAAATTTTCTGTAATTTAAATCAGATCTAATGCAAAAATCATAAATTTGATGGAATTTAAATTAATTGATGCAAAATGCAAAACCCTAGCATGCAATTTTTTTAAATTTGTCTAATTTTTCAATTTTTTTGTAAGTTTTCCAATGCAATAAGATGAATGACTATATGGATGAATGAAATTAATGTAAATCTAAAGTAAAACACTCAGCAAGGTGCAAATAAGTCCACTAACATAGGTTCACCAAAATGTAAAGGGTAAAATTTGGATGTTTGGTTTTTGGTAGTTTTGGTGTATATCCTCCTTTCACCCTTACATTCAAGGACCTAGGGTCGAGTTGAAATGTACTATCATACCCTAGGTCACTATTGAGATGTAGGAAAACTTGGATTTTATGATTATATTTACAATTTCCTTCTCTTATGCTCAATTGTACCTTACAACCCTAATTATGCAAATACGACAGTAAACGAATGAATTACAGAAAATGCTTTTGCAGAAAGATGTAAAATAACAAATAACTATGCACTTGTTTTTGGGGTTCTGAGGAAAAAAAGTTGGGGACTAAAGAGCGGGTGCCCAAGTCTAGTGCCCTACTTTTTTTTGAGATCCAAAAACTCAGTCTGCAACCTTTATCCGCTGTATCAGAGATTTTCCTGTTGCAGAACTTTGAGAACTAATGAGTAGGCACCCAAGTCTAGGTAGCTATTTCTTTCACTAATCTACAATCCTAACACTTTGTTGTACCCTCCGACAACTTCACTTTGTTTGCAACTCCAACCTGTAACCTACAATCATGAAAACTTTGGTAGGGGGTTGTGGTGTTTAGAGGCTTGCCTCAATCAAGCCCCAAAGAGACATTCAAGCCTTCTGAACACCATTGTCAAATAGAGAGTGCATGCCTTGGGAGGCAGAGGCAAAAACCAAATGATAAATGCTCAATAATCACAATAGATATCATCTTGTAGTGAAGATCTCATTGGAGGAAGAAGCTCTTCATTACATGAGGAGATGGATGCTCAAATCTGTAAACACAAACACATAGATAACACAATTTTGCTCTTGCAACACAATGAAAGCCTTGAATCACTTCTAGAATGTCAATGCTCATCTAATGATCATCTAGTGTACAAAAGAATGCCTAAACATGCTTTTATATACAACTACAAACATTCCCGCCAAGATTTCGTAAATTCAAACTTACCGTGTCGGCCTAAGGACCAAATAATGGTCATAAACTGACACTAGAAATTTGGGCCTGACCTAAAATAGGGCAGGACTAGGGTACGGGCGCCCAAGTCCTCCCCCTATTTTGGGTAAGGTTAGGTTCAAGGGGTCCCCCTAGGCCCCATTTGTCATGATACCCAAGGTTCATTCCATCGGGATGTTGAATTATGATGCAAGATGTCCTAAATGCACACTAGAGACCTGGGAGCTAAACCTTTTGAGGGAAAAGCCCCCAAGGGGACATTTTTTGACATTACAACAACAACATGCCAGCACATGCAAGTCCATAGAAGCAACATGTAACAACATGCAAGTCCATGCAAGTAACATGCAACACATGCAAACTCATACAAGTGACATGCAACAACATGCAAGTCCATGCAAGCTTTTATGAGCTCATGCAAGCAATATGCAAATATCATGCATCTCTAACTTCACTGTTAATTGCCACATCATATTCATGCAAATATCATGCATCTCTAACTCCTCTATTAACTGCCACATCATATTCATGCAAATATCATGCATCTCTGAATCCATTATTACTTCTATATCATGTTCATACAAATATCATGCATCTTTGAATCCACTGTTAACTGCTACATCATGTTCATACAAAGTGTATCAACAATATCCACTTATGCACACAAAAAACAAACTCCAAGTCTAAATATAGGACACCTCCAAAAGTGGGCGCCCAAGTTAACTCCCACTCACTAGGAGTTGTCAAACTCTCAAAATAGTCTTCAAGGAGTTGTCAATAAGTCTACATGGACCCCACTCGAAAAGTGGATGCCCAAGTTTGTCCCTACCATTTAGGAGTTAATTACAATAAGCTAAGTGATATAATTAAATATAAATTTCTCTCAAAGTCCTTATGTGTTGGGTAACACATTCCAAGAGCTTTAGAGACACATGAATTCGTTAGGATTGCAAGTTAATGGCAACTTATCCCAACACTTAGGATACTTATGTTTATGTGAGAATGCCATTCAGGTTAAGGAATGCAGGTTCAACATTTCAAAGGGAAATGGATGTTGCCTTTATAGGTCTAATAGATGAAATCATGGTAGTTTACCAAGATGATCTAGTTCTGCATTCTCTAAAGATAGGAAAGATCATTGCTAGCACTTGGAGTTGATCTTTGAGAGGTTCTTAGAATATGAGATCTCTTTGAATCCTAATAAATGTCATTTTGTAATAGAAGAAGGCAAGTTACTGGGACATATTATATCAAGGGATGGGGTAAGAATAGATCCAGAAAGACTAAAGGAAATTTACCTTATTCCCAAGCCTAAATCAGTCAATTGTGTCCAATCCTTCTTTAGAAAGATTAACTTTGTAGGTAATTTATCCCCAACTTTGCCGAGAAGACCAAGGCCATATCCAAGATGCTCAAGAAGGGAAAATCTATCAAATGGAGTAAGGACACAGCTGAAGCACTTGCTAATATAAAGGAGGCTCTCAAAGATGCATCTATTTTGGTAGGTCTAGATTATTCCAGGCCTTTTCAACTCTTCTCTTTTGCTTCATATTATACCATAGTTGTTCTTTTGTTGTAAACAAATAATAATAGGTACGAGCAACATATTGGATTCTTTAGTAAATCCCTATGAGCTGCAAAATTGAAGTATTGCATAATGGAAAAGTATGCCTATTGACTTGTTAAGGCTGTAAAGAAATTTAGATCCTATCTCATGGGTGCAAGAATTGTTATATTTGTGCCCCATTTAGTTGTGAAAGATATTTTGCATAGAAGGAAGTCTTTGGAAGAAGGTGTAGGTGGATTAACAAGATTCAGGAATATGACATAAAGGTGTAGGTCACCAAATTGGTTAGAGGCCATGATCTTGAAAAATTAATGGTTGATGCAAAATTGGATGCAATTGAGGTAAAATAATATGGATTCTATCCCAGATGTTATCCCTTGCCGGTTAGTGGATAATCCTTGGTATAAGGATGTCATCTTCTATCTTGTGAACATGTATTTATACCCCTTGAGAATGAATAGAAATCAACAAATGACGATTAAACTACAAGCCCAAAAGTATGTATTAATTCAAAATGATTTGATGTGGAGAAATCATGATGGGTTATTGCTCAAATGTCTATATCAAGATTCGTCAATGAGGGTGATTGAAGAGTGTCATCAAGGTGTATGTGAAGGATACTTTCATGCTAAGAATATAACACATAAGATCATTAGCACATGGTATTTATGGCTAACTTTATTTAAGGATGTTGCTAGAGAAATTAGAAAATGTGACACTTGCTAGAGGTTCTCAAGAAAACTAAAGTATGCTAGAAATCCTCCTCTTATAACTGTTACAGTTGAGGCACCATTTTAGCAATGGGGGATTGACTTCATTGGAGAGATCCAAGAGGAATCTAACAATGGGTACAAATGGATTCTTGTGGCAACCGACTACTTCACCAAGTAGGTTGAGGATGTTCCAACTCGTAATGCAACATCTAAGGTAGTGGTAGAGTTCTTGATGAATAACATCATAACCAGGTTTGGTGTGCCACAGAGAATTGTTCTTGATAATGCTATGTGTTTTAGGTCCCAGGATGTGTTGAATATGTGTCTTAAATATGGGATTATCTTGATTCACTCATCTCCTTGCCAACCCCAAAGCAATGGACAAGTTGAATCCAACAATCAAAGCCTTTTGAAAATCATAAAAAGAACCTTGGATGAGAACAAGAAGAGGTGGGATGACAAACTAAAGTGTGTAGTTTGGGCTGATAAGATTACCTATAAGCATGCTATAGATAAGATTCCATTTAAACTTGTGTATGGACTTGAAGCTAAGATGCCAATCTCACTTGAGCTACCTATGTACAAAGTGCTGCAACAAATTGGAGAAGATGAAGATGATTCTCTAACCATGAGAATGCATGAATTGACTGAATTAGATGAAATTGGGAGGGCTACACATGAAAGAAATGTATTTCAATAGCAAAAGGTCAAGCATCTGTTTGACAAAGGGGCATCTCAAAGAAAATTTCAAATTGGGGACATGGTTCTCTTGTGGAATTCAAGGTTTGAAGACAAGGGTAAGCATGGAAAGTCTAAGGCCTTATGGATCATTCCATATCACATCACTAAGAGAAGTAGCTAGGACACATTTTACCTCATGAGTTTGGATGGAGAAGCTATGGAGTTGCTTGTTCATGGTTGATATTTGAAGCACTACTTTTCCTAAGTAGTGAGGTACTCCTTTTTGACTTGTATATTTTCTCTTTCGTGTTTTGTCTTGTGTAAATACCATTACATTTTTTATCTTGTCCCTTTTTGTGGTTTGCCCCTAGAGTATTTTCTAACTAGTTTCTTGTTGTGCCAAGTTTGGCACATGTTCCCAACCGAAGCCTGAGTGTTGGTCCTTGTTTTTGTCAGCCCTCATATTACAAAATTCATGTGTTTTGGCTTTTGTTGTTTTCCCCTATTGTCCTCATGTAATTGGCCAAAATCATAATCTAATGTATGTGAAAGCCTTTGAAAATCCCCTGAAAGATCCCTAAGTCCCAAAAGTTTCTTTCTTTCAAAATTTTCTAAGTAAAGGCGTGCCTTTCGACAAGTTTGCGAACCTACTGAAATATTGAAAATGCTTTGTTTGTGCCTATTGTGTTAAGTTAACAAAGTCTTTTGGTAAGTTCACGAACCTGCAAACCTACCAAGAGAGGTTCCTTGGTTTGAAATATTTTTGAACCACTGAAAGAGAGGGATGAAAGAACATCATGCAAGGTCTTTTAGTGGTTCAATGTTTCATCAAAGCGTTGAAATAGCAAAGGGGTCAAAGATTCAAGGGAGACAAAAAGAATGTTTTGACAGTTCAGTGAAAAGATGAACCATTGAACAAGTTCAAGGGTTCAACTTTTCACCTAAATGCTAAAAAGGTGAACCAAAAGACTATAGAAAATAAGATTGAAGAAAAGAGACAAAGCAGAGACAAAGAATATGAAAAAGTAAACAACTTTTGGTGAGTTTATCAGTTCACAAACTCGTCAAAATGCCAAAAAAGGAAAGAGAAGAAAGAAATAAAGTTTAATATCTTGAAAAAGTGTCATGTAGCTGAAGTCCAAAAGAGAAAGGAAGAAAATGAGGAAGAAACGATAATTTCAGAAGTTCACCAGGTTTGCAAACTTGCTAAAAAGGTTTGCCAAAGAAATAAAGTGCCAAAAGTGTTTTAAAAAGATTAAAAAAATCCTACCAAGCCTTTTTTGAAAGGGATACAAATGTGTTTTAAATGTACTTTTCATAGTCTTATTAATTAAGTGCATGCCTACCTTCTAAGAATGCCATTAATGCCTAGTATGAGCAGGTTTGGGGTAGATGGATAATTGAAAGTATTAAGTACATGGCTGGTAGGGTGGTTGGTAAGATTAATGGTAGTTGTTAGGCACCCTAATGTTTTCTCACCCAAATCTTTCATTTGGGGTGCTATAAGAGGGCATCTTTAGGATGAGAGAGGGGTTGGTCTTTTTTACATTCTCCAAGTGAATGATGCACATATCTTTCTATGGTTTTAATCAAGCTAGTGTTCCAAGTCTTTAGTGGGCTTGATAACAAGGTTATATGAAGATTTGAATTTGTATTCAATAATAGTTTATGAACTTCTCCTTCATTTTATATGCTTCTTTAGAGAAATCCCTAAGTCATAGTTAGGGTTTCTCCTTGCCATATTTTATGGTATGAATGTAACCATTGATCTGATGAATATGACAGGTTCTAAAATACATTGCAAGCTTTGTAATGGTCTCTGTTGGTTATTTTCCTCAGACTGGATGCTTAATCCTAGTTATCCCTACAAGGTAGCCATCAATGATCCATAGGATTCCCAGGCCAGGGGCCAACAGTATAGGAGATAGACTCTATAAATATCTCCTCTTCTTCTTTAGGCTCTGCAGAACCAAGGGGGGTATTCCCTATTCAACATCAATGAAATGTATCTATGTACTAGCTAGGATGTTGACATAAAGTAGATAAATCCTCTCTTATGCAGACCAAAACTATGAGATAAGTGCAAAGGGGCTAGCTTTGGGCCTATATTCAGTTGTAGATAGAGGATTTCAGTCCTAAAACTACTTCTAAAGTCCTAATGGTTTGATTTAAGGTTTAAGTTTGATTTGCATTTGGATGCAAAGGTTGTGACCTCAATACAAGACTGGATCGGTGCCTATCTAGGGCTTAGAGTCAATAGACATACACATGTGAATGGTCAGCGTGAACATACATCAAAGACTGGGAATCAAGGGGATTTCTAATATCTGCCTTACAGATACTTCCCAACAATTAAGTGCTTAATCATTCATACTTAATGGTATCCCTACTGCAACACATTTTCTCAATGATTAACTTGAAACATTTAATTTGTTCCTTGAACAAAAGTAGAAGATTAAACATTCAATATAGAGAAACTATATTCCTAAACCTTAACAACCCTTAGTTATCTTGATTCAAAAGAAACTATGCCCACAGCTTGGAGACAAATGATTAAACACATGCATAGAGCATTTCTCATATAAAACAACATGAAACTAGTGAACTCATGCATGAAACATACTACATGAGACTCATAAACTTACAAGACAGCAAAGATAGAATCACCAATGAAGTTGTATTGCGTCACAACACCAAAATTTCATCCAGTTTTCAACAACAACAATGGGTAACACAGTCCCCCTTATACAACAAGGAAGTGTACTCAACACATTAATTACATGGCACATCAAAAACTATGCCAGATACAATGCATCGTGAGAAATGGTGCTCAAAATTGAATGTGACAGAGGGACAAAGAGGAAAAAGCAGGTGGGAATCAGGATCTGTACCACCACCCAGGGATTTTCTTCCTCAATCGGGTAGCTGTCCTATCATTCCATCGATCATCCTTCTACGTACTGCCATTAATGCTTCAACTACCTGCAGGATGCATCAACAAATACATCTGGAGACTTTCCCGCTCAAAAATTGATTGCATACACCTAGAAAAAACCATTGCTGAAGGTTTAAAACCTGACTGTCAATTTTGATTCCATCGCTGAAACAAACGGCTCCAAAAAATGCTGAGAAGCTAAGAACCAATGAAAATGTGCCACGTAGGCACTTCGCTCCTCCATCATTGTGCATTTGATCACCATCGGCCATCGAAATGACTCAAGAAAAGTTGGCCAAAAAATATGGTCTTGGCGATAACCAATTTACATATCGGCTACTGTTCAAGCATACAATCGCTTTATACAACCCTTGGACCTCAAATTACTGTTCATTGTATTTGACTCTTCCTTCACGTCTAGGTTGTATATCTTTGTTTTGTATATCGGATTGTATGCTGCATATACAAACCCAATATACATGCTACGGACCCCATACTTGGATGAAGCATCTTGGAATTCTACTCAGGTCCGGAATGCACCTTTTCACTTGTATGTTTTGCATGTATGTCGGCATACATACAATTACCATTGTATATAACTGGTGGGCCCGACCTATTTTCTCTTTCCCTTGCACATTTGATTGCACATTGCATATACAAATGCAATGTACAAGTTGGACTTTGCCATAATCAAAAAGCACATTTGAAACACTTTGGAATTCGGCTTGTACATCCGCAAATGCATATTTCCTTTGTATATAGACCATATACAAACTCACTTATATATATTTACAGGCCCCATCCACTTGTGTCTCTACCTCTGCACAGTAGCAAATGTATATTTGCGCCCTTGTATGTCAAATATGCAAACACAAATATACAAACCCCTAATATACAACTGCAGAATCTTCTACAGAATATTCCAGGAATGTATCTTCCACTCGACACTGTGGCAATTGCATATTAGTACCTCCATGTATACTTTGCTTTATATATAGCCCGATATACAAAGCGGGAATATTCCCAGGAATCTGCGAAAGATTCCCCCTTTGTACATGCACCTTTTAGAGCCCGATATACATATAAAATGCATATAATTAAGTTTTTATCAATTTTTTGGAGGCCAATGGAAATTTCACAAGCCTGATGATGTACACTTGCAATTACACACACAAAAACTTAGCATTTTTCATGAGTGCGACAGGAAAAGGCGATAAATCATCACATGGGGGTTGGTCAACCAACAAAAACTAAAACATGAGGATGAGATTTACAACCAAGAACTCACCACAGAAGGCCACTAACAGAATAGACAAAACAATGCAAGACCCCGGGACTTAGAAATTTTAGGGTTGAACGAGAAAACCTGCAAATGCCCAAGCCCAAAACCCTAAACATAAATGATTACCAACATTCTCTTCTATGGTTATATATGATTATGTGTAGTTTGATAAAGGATAACTAAGCATATTCTTCATTGGTTATTGTTTTTGTGTATCCAAAGAGTGTGTACCTTCATTTTCAGCATTATCTCCCTTCTTTGTTGAAACTGTGAACTCTGTAGCTCACTCAATATGCATTGGTTTGGTGTATGTTGATCACCCACTTCATTTCAAAATAAACAAATCTTTCATCTATATTGAATAAGTGAAAATCATTTGTATGCATCTTCTAGAGTTTGTTCTGTGACCAGGAAAATCTTTAATAAACCATCGTGTTCATATTCCTACAAACCTAGCATGAATACTTGCATCTTGGATTACTACAATGATGCCCTTGTCAACTTAAAAGAGGTTATATTAAGCAGTGTGCTAATGTCTTAAACCAATGACAAACTTTAGGGTTTAAACAATATTTCAAGGGTATCATTGTTTCCCTATTATTCTACATGTATTTTGTATTGTGATTAATTATTGCTGAGGAACACCTCTCGGAACACCCTCCTTAGTTTATCTGAAAAAAAGTGAAGAGGAGATTACCCACTCCTATCAGTTACCCCTTAATCATCCTTGATCTGTTGACAAGTCTTCTCCTTACATCCTTGAAGACACCCCTAGCCTAGGAGATTAGGAAATACTTTAGGGTTTTGGATTGATGATTTTGGGAACCAACAAGACCAATGGATAAGGATGGATATCTACTTCTTTTTCTTTAGGCTCTACTAAATCATGCAGGTGTGATTCTTGTGTTGACAACATGGTCAAGAGACACTACTGATTTGATTGAGATATGATGTTGTCATTGATGGCAACAGTCAAACTTGATTGGGAATAGGTATTGAGACAAGTATTTTTGGTCCGAAAGAATGACTTAGTCAAATTGACTAAGTGTTGACAACTTACTGAGTTGGTGACAGAAATCCAGTTGGTACTCCTCCGCAGATGAAGGCTTTGGTATGCGGTTCTAGTATGTTGCACATAGTTATCTGATGATGTTATATTCCAAGTATCATGTCTTAGCATTCTCCAGAAGATACACTTTGAATTGCTCAAGTCTAGATTATCAGAGTTCAGTCATGAACAGTGCAGAACACCTAAGTATTTCAGTCTACATTCCTCCACAATTGGTTATTTTGATTTACGGTTTGAAGGTGTTGTAAACACATATTAAGAGTATCTAATTCTAGATTTGTAGAGTTTGAGGTTCATCGGATGATCTTCCACAAGATCCTAAGTATTAGCATTCAAGTTGATAGTAGTTCTTAGTGATAGAGACAATAGTTCAGAGATCCGCTCTCTACCGCCTAAGAATATCATGACTCACGGTTTTGAAGGTATGATTGGTGATGCATAATGAATGTGTGGTATGATTTTTGGAGTCTAGTGTGGTCCACATTAGAAGTTGTGATATGATAGACAACATGGTTAAGTGTATACTTAAGAATGAAGTTGACACTCATATTAGATCGATATGCAGTAAAGATATATTACTTGGATCATTATTCTAAGTGGTTCTATAATAGGTCCACACCTATATGAAGGTTCTTGAAGGATTGTACAGATTCACATAACTTCTTGTGTAAAGTTCTCAAGATGACTAAGTATAAGTCTTTGTGTACACATTTCATCTCTGGCAAGTCGACCCAATTTTGAGTTAAATCTTGTTACAGATATAAATACTTGATGAATTTCAATGTTTGAGGCATGCATGTGTTACGAAGTTAATATATGTGTGACCTAAGATGATTATTGTGATCTAGAAAGTGCAGCAAGGGTTTAGAAGACTAAAGAACAGAGCATATGTGATCAGGGTAGAGAAACAAAGTAGTCATAATGAAGACCTTTGAATCTATATTTTGAGCTATCAATGGAATTGTATTCCAGCATTCAATAGATGCATTAGTAATAGTTCTTTCTTGGCAGTGAGCCACCTTTTTTGTATCTTCATTTCTTTATGGCAATGAGCCTATTATAGTGAGCACTTCTTTAGATAGAGAGTCCTTGGGAAGTGAGCCCTAAGGCAGTGAGCCTTTCTATAATATGGTTTTGATATTATAATATATTATGAGATAACACTCTTCGTGGTTTTTCCCTTTTTGGGTTTTCCATGTAAAAATATTGGTGTCTATGTGTTATGACTATGTGGTTGCTCTTCCTATGTTTATTTTGCTTTCATGTTTTTGAATTTGGTAAATGGATTAAAGAACATGTGAAGGAATGGTTTTATAGAATACTGATTCACCCCCCCTCTTAGTATTCCTTGTGTTCAACAATTGGTATCAGAGAAAGGTTTCTTGGAAGAAGCATAACAACTTTAGAAAGATCTAGGAGAGTGAACACATGGCAGCCAAAAGATATCCTACTCCTCCAAAAGTAATTCATCCAAGTAGTGTTACAATTGATGATTGCACATATGTCAGTAATGAAGAAATGAAAGCTGCTCTTGAAGATCTTGATAAGTATGAAGCAAATATCCAAGATTTGAAGGAGAATGTCAAGGAGGCTGATGAATGCATCCTAAAGATAAGGAAGCAAGTCAAGAAATCCAAGGAAAGGAGCAAAGAGCTAAGTGAACAATTGAAAGTAGCAAATGAAACTCTGAATAGCTTATCAATGCTAATTGAAGAAAAAGAAAAGGTTGAGGAGCATTTAAATCAATTTGTGAAGGGCAAGTCTAAGGAATGTGAAAAGATGGAAAAAGATGTTGTGATTCTGAAACATGATCTGGAAATAGCTAATAGTTACAAAGAAAAGTTCAAAATAAGCTCTGCAAAGCTTGATGAGTTGATTGACAGTCAGAAAACTCCAGATGACAAGCAAGATTTGGGTTTTGAAAGAGGAGAAAGTTTTAAATCAAGACAAGTTAACACTAAGATGAAGAGAGTCAAATGCAACTAGGTTTGGAATCAAAGAAATAGACCTAGAAGACCTCTGGTCAGGCAATCAAATGCTCAAAGGTACCCATCTTTCAATGGCTATTGTTTTAATTGCAATAAGTTTGGTCATAAGGCTACTCAGTGTAGGAGAAGAATAAATCAAAATCTTCCATCATTCTCTAGTCAGTGTTTCAATTGCAAAAGAATTGGTCATAAAGCAAATGAATGTAGGAGTCTGATAAGGAATGGTTTCAACAATAGGAGAAATACTCAATATTTCAATGGAAAATGCTTTACATGCAATAGATTTGGCTATATGGCTAACCAATGTAGATCAAGAATTAACCCAATCAATGGAAGGAACCAAGGTTAGAGGAATGTTGTTTGCTACAATTGCAATAAACTTGGACACATTGCAAAATTCTGCAGAAGCAAGAGTGTGAAAAGAAATAATCCTACAGAAAAGAGGAAAACAAAGCAGAGGGAAGATAAAGGGAAGAACAAGGTTGATTTGATAGAAACCACGAAAGAAATGAGCAAAATATGGATTAAGAAGGATGTAAATGAGGTCAAGGATGGATCCACACTAGTCTCTAGTGCAGATACTTCCTCTGGGAAGTAAATTGGGAGCTCTGGCTCAGGGGGAGCTTTTATTGAAAATCTTGATCCCCTAGCCAGATAGTTGGTGCTGAGATCTAGCAAGAGGATATGAGTTAATGAGCCATTTGATGAATCTTTGAATAAGTTACCTATAGAAAAAGATCTAATCCGGTGCATTGCGGAGCAATCTTGATCGACTGTGCTTGATAGTGAAGTGTTCGATAGTTTTTTGGAAATTGGCATTTATGATGATTAGGTTTTGGGAATTGAAGAATAAAAGGCTTGCATTAGGAGGAATAATCACTTTGCATTCAAGTTTTCAAGCATCCAAGGAGATCAAAAGAAAAACACTAAGCAACTCCAGCAATTTCCAGTGACTCTGAACGAAGAAACCCTAATCCAACGAAAAGAGGTATTTATAGTTGAAACCCTTATGTGAAGATTATTTGAATTGGTTTAGAATCATGTTGACCCCACAAGTAATAGATATCACAGAGAGGCCCCAACCAAAATTTAAGAAACACCCTTTCAAATCAACGAAAGTTGACCCTAGTGGCACATTTTTAGAAGTACCATATGGCACAATGCATGAGGAAGACATTAGGGCATACATTCATGTTGCCCTAGAAGAACATGGTGGTAGCCAACTTATAGATCTGTACCTGAAACATCTGAGTGGTGATGATTTTGAATTGAAGGAAGAATACAAGGCATTGGAGAATAAGAAATTCATACAATATATAGACTTCCCAACGTTTGCAGAGAGGGATGGGTTCGGTATGTGCTCAATAGAATTCACGATGAGTTTATGTGGCTTGAAGAACCCTTTATGATCACAAAGGAAGCAATTAGGGCTGTAATAGGATTGAACTCCACTAGAAATGTGCCCGTGCTAAAGGCTGTGAAGAATAGCACTATAATGGAGGAAGCCGGTGCTCAGTTTGACAAAAGGGCATTGATAGTTAACACTATTGAAGACCATGCAGTGAGATTCGCATCTATGGTGATCGAATGTATGATCTATTTTACAAACTGGGAGAACTCTGTCTCCAGTACCGCCATCCACACTGCATATGAGATCTGGTCAAGAAGAATGCTGATTACGACCTCTGTGAGTTGCTCTAGCAATAGTTGATGGAAAATCTAAAGAAGATCAAGGAGTCTAAATATCCCTTCAAATATGGTACGTTAATTTTTTTCCTATTCTTCTATTTTATGAAAGAGTTCTCTAGAATGAAGAATTTAATCTAGTATGATAGCAAACCAATTGCCATCCAAATTAGGAATCATTTAAATGGTCTAGGAAGTCATGATGCACAAAATGAAGCCCTGTCAGGCTACTTCAAAAACTTTCATAAGGCCATGCAATCTAGGGAAAGAATACCTAAATCTATAGTGGGAAAATACAAGGATGATATATGTTTTATTGTAAATAAAGATTAGTGCATAATGGTAGCTATTGAACCAAGAACAATATGGGTCCCTCCTTTGGGGTATGAAGTAACTAAGGAAGTGTTAATTGGATCAACTGACCTCATGTTGAGCAAGCCTAAAGATCCTACTGAGGAAAGATTTGGCACTTATGAGGAAATCTCAGTAAAAGTGCATGTTGAACTGAGAAAGCCTGAAACTGTAAAGAAGGATAGGAAAATGGTAGAAGAATATGCCTAGAGCAAGGGCTTTACTAAAGAACAAATTTTAGAAGCTAGAGCAAAGGCAAAAGTTGTAAGGGCAACTAGAGAAAAGAAACAAGATGAATTGGAAAAGGGTTTGGTAGAGCTTGAGAAGAAAGTAGAAGAGCTTGCAACATCAAGGAGAAGAACAAGAGGCTCAACATCCACTGAAACTACATACAAATCCTTTGGTCCCACTCCTTTAGTGAGTGTGGAAGCACCTACAAAGAAACCCACTAAAAAAGAGCACAAAAGGAAGAAAACTAAAGGTAAAAGGATGTATGCAAGTGTTGTAGTAGATGAAGAGGAGACTGAATTAGATGAAGAAGTACAAAAAATGAAGACTAAGGCCAGTGACGTCTCCAGGAGTAAACAGGAGAAGCCCTTTGGTAAGGGCAAAAGTAAGAAAAAACCAAGGCAAACAAAGTCCAAGGAAGCAAAGGCCATAATAACCTTGGAGGATACCTTGAATGCTATGGCATCTCATGGAAATCTTAAGCCAATAGCACAACTATATGATGAGTATAATGATGTAGATAAAAACATCATTGAAACTGTAGTGATCAAATTTTTGGAGATGTTTAACAAATCCCTCCTTGAAGTAATTACTGACCTACCAGACAACTTGGGCAGTATCATGTCTACTAGAAAGGAGGCAGCTATGGCAAAAAAATTAGAGTTAAGAGAACATGCATTAATAGAGCTGTGTCCAGATATAACTACTGAGGAGAAAACAAAAGTCACCAAGATACTTGGAAAAAGGTTTGACATAAAGACAAGGACAAATACTTTGATGTTTGGGGACATAGAGAAACTGGTAAAGGATAGAGAAAATAACTCTTGAGGTCTTAAGAGAGCTCAATATTCCAACAATTCATGATAAGGAAGGACCAAATGTTGGTGATGATACCTCTCCTCTGGAAGTCATCTTAGATCAAGGCTAAAATCAAACAGAGAAAACTCCTTCAATAAGCCCAGGAAGAAATGAAGAGATGAAAGAACAAGAAGAGGACAAAGCTCCAGAGAATACTGAAATACCTTCAGAGCAAAATGAAACTGATGATCAGGGAAATTAGGGTGAGGAACAAACTAAGGCTAGCCCTGCACTAGAACACAAAACTAATGAGTAAGAACCTATGGACCAAACACCTCCGAAACATGCTAGAAAAGAAGAATTGTCTCATGATATGGCAAGAGACATTGCTGCAGTCACACAAGATCTTGTTGATTTAGTCAGAGAATTCTTGGAGAAGCAACAAGAATCTCAATTTTTGGATACTCTTGAGTTGCTACAAGGGCCAATCAACTTAGCCTCCATGTCACCTCTGCAGAAATTTAAATTAGTGTCAATTGTTCAAGCCAAGGCTCATGAAGAAATCTTAAGGTCTCATATTCAGGACAGTGAGCTTATTGGTGAGGCATCTAGTGTTTTAAAAAAGTTGATGCCTGGACTGCAGGATACATCTCTAGCCCCCACTGAGCAATTCAAAATGCTATTAAACTCTATAAGTTCACATTTTAAATCCTTTGAAAAGGTTGCAAAAAAGAAAGTAAGGACAAAGAATGATGCTAAAAGGCTAGTAGAGTTAAACAATAAAGCCTCTCAAGATAAAGTTTTGTTAGACAAAAGTATAGAGTATGCACAAATAACAATTAAAGAAGCAAGTGAAATATACCAACATTGTCTCTCTTGGCTGGATACAACAAAGGACATAAAGGAGAAAATAAATGAGCTGGAAGATCAGATTATCAGGATATCTAGGAGCTATGATCTGGTAAAGGATGCCTTTGGGACTCAACGAGCTGAAATAGAAGCAGTTCACTCTACTATTCATAAACTTAAAAATAAAAAAGAGACTAGAAAACACATAATGGGCTAGATCAGGGAGATAGTGAGCTTCAAAATTGCATCAATAGCCAGACTAGTAGTTGCTATAGAGCAAACAAAGCAAATCACTGAAGTCCCTGCTACTCCAAAGAAGGCAGAAGATATGGTGTCCCAGATCAATGGACACATATTATTTTTGAGTGATGTTAAAACTTGATGAGATCAAGATGTAGCTCAGCTAAGGCAACTTTATTCTAACATTCTCCCAACAAAACTATAAAACATTTTATTCTTAACTTCACTTGTAAATATGCGAATAGTAGAAAAATAGTTTTGAAATTTTGGCAACTTGTACATACATTTGTATCACACACCTTTGCCATTAATGTCAAAGGGGGAGAAGAAGAACCAGTGAAAAATGGCTAAATACCTAAAGGGAAGAAGAAAAACAAAGTGTACATAGTAAGGGGAAGCAGTATGATCATTTTTCACTAAGTGTTGCCATCAATGCCAAAGGGGGAGATTGTTGACAACATGGTCAAGAGACACTGTTGATTTGATTGAGATATGATGTTGTCATTGATGGAAACAATTAGACTTGATTGGGAATAAGTATTGAGACAAGTATTTTTGGTCCATAAAGAATGACTTAGTCAAATTGACTAAGTGTTGACAGCTTACTGAGTTGGTGACAAAGATCCAATTGGTACTCCTCCACAGATGAAGACTTTGGTATGTAGTTCTGGTATGTTACACATAGTTATTTGATGATGTTATATTCCAAGTATTATGTCCTAGCAATCTCCAGAAGATACACTTTGAATTGCTCAAGTCTGAATTATCAAAGTTCAGTCATGAATAGTATAGAACACCTAAGTATTTTAGTCTGCATTCCTCCATGATTGTTTATTTTGATTTATGGTATGAAGGTGTTGTAAACACATATTAGGAGTATCTAATTCTAGATTTGTAGAGTTTGAGGTTCACCGGATGATCATCCACAAGCTCCTAAGTATCGACATTCAGGTTGACAGTAGTTCTCAGTGACAGAGACAATAGTTTAGAGATTCACTCTCTACCGCATAAGAATATCATGACTCATGGTTTTGAAGGTATGATTGGTGATGCATAATGAATGTGTGGTATGATTTTTGGAGTCTAGTGTGGTTTGCATTAGAAGTTGTGATATGATAGACAACATGGTTAAGTGTATACTTAAGAATGAAGCTGACACTCATAGTGGATCGATATGCGGTAAAGATATATTACTTGGATCATTATTCTAAGTGGTTCTATAATAGGTCCATACCTATATGAAGGTTCTTAAAGGATTGTATAGGTTGGCATACCTTCTTCTGTAAGGTTCTCAAGTTGAGTAAGTATAAGTTTTTGTGTACACGTTTCATCTTTGGCAAGCCAACCTAGTTTTGAGTTAAATCTTGTTGCAGATATAAATACTTGATGGATTTTGATGTTTGAGGCATGCATGTGTTGCAAAGTTAATATATATGCAACCTAAGATGATTCTTGTGATCCAGAAAGTGCAGTAAGGGTTCAGAAGACTGAAGAATAGAGCATATGTTAATAGGCTAGAGAAACAAAGTAGTCATAATGAAGACCTTTGAATCTGTATTTTAAGCTATCAATGGGACTGTATTCTAGCATTCAATAGATGCATTAGTAACAGTTCTTTCTTGGTAGTGAGCCACCTTTTCTCTATCTATATTTCTTTATGACAGTGAGCCTATTGCAGTGAGCACTTCTTTAGACAATGAGTCCTTGGGCAATGAGCCTTTCTATAATCTAGTTTTGATATTATAATATATTGTGAGCTAACACTCATTGTGGTTTTTCCCTTTTTGGGTTTTCCAGGTAAAAATATTGGTGTCTATGTGTTATGACTTTGTGGCTGCTCTTCCTATGTTTATTTTGCTTTCATGTTATTGAATTTGGTAAATGGTTTAAAGAACACATGAAAGAATGGTTTTATAGAATACCAATTCACCCCCCCTCTCAGTATTCCTTGTGTTCAACATCTTGAAAGGACTAAAGATAAAAAATGATGGGATGAACCTTAAGGCAAACCACATTTGAAACATATGAAACTCCTACTAATTTATCATTGAGTATGTTGGTTTACCTTGAACTAAGGGTATAACACCTCTATGAGCAGATGCAATAAGCATGTGGAGACTAAGATGTATTCTTCTTAACCCCTTAAGATTTTCAATACATCATCTCACTTTGGACATAGATGTGGCAATAATAGCAAAGAAAATTTCACTGTGAATAAGCTTTTAAAAATGTTTGTAGACACTTTGTGATAATAGAGAAGTGAAATCAAGCAATGTGATGGGTCAATCGACTCTTCTATAACTACTAAGGTTAATGTTTTGATGTTTTATGTTTAGTGTAGTATAGTGATGGCTTGTTGAAACACATTGCAAATAGATGCCTTCATCCAGTAAGGCCATTGAGTTGAGTTTTCACCAACAAGGGACATTACCTAGATAAATCACTATTTGGCATCTTAAAGAAGATGGCATGGGGGACTATGACAAATACACACATAAGATAGGATCTACATGCAAAGATAAAAAAAGAAAATAACATTCTAGATCAATCATAGGAACATATCTTACACATCCATCAATAGATCCATACACTCCCCATATTACTTTGAAATTATACCTTATAAAAATGTTTGAGTGGTTTAATAGTTTGTGAGAAGACAAATCAATCAAAGGTAACACTCAAATCAACAAATGTGATTGAGATAGTTTTCAAGACCATTAAAAGCATACACAATATTAATAGAGACATTTTGATGATTGAAGACAACACTTAATGCTCATTCCCTTGGTTAATTACAAAAGTAATAGCATGATAATGCAATAAAAACTGGACTTATACATTTACTAATGTTTAACACAATACAAGACACAAAGTAGATTCTACACTTTCTCTTCTCTATTCCATCCTATAGCAATAAATAGTAACAATCTACTAGGCAACCATCAAACAAGAAACCAAGCAACCCTTTTTACCTCTCTAACTTGCCAATATATAGCATTTGGATTCAAATGTTTAAGGGAAATTCAAAGTTTTTCCATCTCATCACCATCAATAGAATACAAACAACATCCTACAAATAAATTGTAGACACCTAAAAATGTCTCAACCTTTCGACCACCCTTCAACATCATCCATACCACTAATTTTCCATCTAATTCATTAATTAAAATTTTAATTAATTAATTAACCTATCCAACCCTTGAACCATCCATTCATCCTTCATCAATTAACCCTTGAAATTGAATTAATTTAATTAATTTTGCATTCACACCTTACACCATTACCCAATTAATTAAATAAATAAGTCAAATATCTATTTGGTTAATTTGTCCACTTTCTTAAATCCAATTAATTAGGTAAATCACACTTATCTAATTAATCTTCCCTACTAATCAGCCTACACCTAGCCTAGTTGATTAAATAGCTATTATTTAATTAGCTACCCTAGCCTACATGACACCTAGGCCTAGATTAATTAAATAAATAATTATTTAATTAATCCTAAACCATGATTAGCCCACTCACTAATTTTTTCTAGCCACATTAACTAAGTTAATCACCTTGATTAAGTTTGTCAAATCATGCTTAACACCTCCCACACCCACAAATAAAAAATTCAAAATATACATAACCCCTCCAACTCATTTTTGCCATTTTCATGCTAAAACATCTTCCACATTTTTAGCTTACAAATGTAAGGTCCCAAAAATGTGCATGTGTCACATGACCTTCACATTCCCACATAAAATGGAATTTTTAATTCCACCTCCTCCCAAGGAAATTAATTTTTAATTTCCTCATACATCAAAATCACATTTAATGTAAAGTCCTCCTAAAAATAAATTTTAAATTCATTTTTATTCTCCACCATCCAATTTTGATGATCAAATCCTAGCCCTCCATCTCACAATCAATCTCATTCATTGATCTCAACATCAAATCTCCACCATTGGATCAAAATCCCCTCCAATTTGCCTATAAATACAAGCCTCCACAAGCCATTTCATCATCCAATTTTAGAGCAAGTTTATTATGTCCAAATTTCTTCATATCCTCATCCCTCCTAGCTAGGTTATGTTGAATTTTGAATTGAAGTTGAGAGCATTTCACATTGTCAATCCTAGTTTGAGTAAAGCAAGGAGCTAGTGGGTGTAGGCTCTTCAACCCTATCAAGGAGTGAAGAAAGTTTGAAGATCTTGAAAGGTATATAATCTCCTTGTTTTGAGTTTCTTTCTTATTTATTTTGTATTCTTATTTTCCTTATCTTCATTTGGCATGCTCGGTGGGACTCCATGGTCCGAAACTAATCCTTTTTTTAGTGTTATTGTGAAGGTTTTAGGTGAATAGGTGGTTCAGTGCCTTATCTTCACGGATTGGTGCCATTTACTTGTGGAACAACACCATTTTTGTTTGTTTCAGCGCCATATGACGCTGCTTTAGCACCCTATTTTGTGACCTCCTCTAAAGTTTTAGGCTTAGGAAAAAAATTTAACTTGTTTTTTAGTCTTTTTAGCACTTTTAACTATTTCTTGCTCTCTAATTTTCATCAGACTATGAAAGGAACAAGGGGTCCTAATGGAAAAATGCCCTTAGAAATACATTACGAAAGATTTTCATAGAACATTAGGTTATTTTATCACTAACTAGCTTGTTCCTTCTTATAATCTAGCCTAGGGTGTTCTTTAATAGAGATTGAAGCATTCTAACTCACTCATGACTAGTTTATTGTGAGTTATGATCTCTTTTAAATAGGTTTAGGTGCTTCTTCGCGGATTAGTGCTATTATTGCACAGAACGGTGCCACTGAACCAGTCAACTTAAGGTAAGACAGGTAAACTTTTCAGCACCATTTTTGGATTAATTAGTGCCATGTTGGCGATTAGTGCCTTATTCCTTATTTTTAGGGCCATTCTAATTATACTTTCAGCTGTTTATCTTGTTCTAGAATCTAAAAATTTTAGAGCTATATTTTCCTATTTTAGCACCTTATTGTTGATTTGTAGTGCCATTTGAATCTATTTCAGCACCTTAATTTTCTATTTTAGTGCCATTTCTATCTATTTTGGTGCCATCTGTCTGACAGGGTTTTGGAATTTGTGAAGGGTACTAACATGTTTTTGTAGGGAAAAGAACACATGCCAAAGACTTTTATTGAAACTATTGACTGGTTTGATGCAGGTTTTTGTTGGTCAAAGACTAGTTTTCTCACTAGTTTAGTTGCATTAAATTAGTTAGTGGGTTAATGAACATTTGTGTGCTTTGTTTGGTCTAATCATAGATGTATGCTCTCCCCTCGCACCTTAGGGCGATCTTGGGGATCAAAAGTCTATTTGTAGACACTTTTTATGCTTTTAAGTGTTATATCGAAGGGGCTACCTCTCTTATGTAAGCTCTCCCCTTGTGCCTAGTGTGATCTTGGAGATAAAAAACAAAGGTTAGTTTCTTCTTAGGAGGCATGCTTAGGGATTTCATCACCCCAAGGGATGACCTCAACGCGTGTTCTAGCACAGTATATAAGCATTGCAATTCGAAAGATAACTTTAAACGAAGGACCCTCTTGCCTCTAAGAAATAGACCTCCAAGACCCTTGGTCCACCAAGACTTGAGTGGTTGAGTGTCAGCTAATTGGGACACCCCCATTCATAGACTTGTGCCTTAAATACCTTGAGTACACTAGAGGACTCCCCTAGAAGCTCGTAACTATCCTAGCTTAAGACCTTTTGATCGTATGAGATTGTAATACAACAAATACCAATTAGGCCCATAAAGTTACTCACTGCACAAGCCACATTGAATCTATTACCAAGTACAAATGCCCTCTAGAAATGGGCATGCATGTCATGCATGCTCTCCCCTCACAACCTAATGAGTGATCTTGGGTCATAAAAAATGGTTAGTTTCCTCCTCATGGGACTTGCATGTTACACCTATATAAAGGTAGGGAAGTGGGCTTATGGTCTCATACACTCTTGAATAATTTCTAGGATGTTCATGTGCTTGGTGTTTCTTCATGTTATACCCCATGAAAGCAAAAATAATTTTGGTACATTGAGTTAAAATCCATTGTGTTTTCTTGTTTGATTTATGTCTACTTGCCAAGAAATCTTATCAACTTTGTCCAAAATCATTTGAACATTTGAGAATCAAACATTTGAGCCTTGAAATCAAAATATTTGACCTTTGAAAATCTAAAAATTTAAGTCCAAAATCTAAAATTTTCCAAAAGAAATCAAAACCCTAGTCAAAATCCTACAATAATCCACTGATTAGTGCCATAAACTCTCTATTTAGCACCATAAAATTCCCCCATGGCACCATTTTCTATGGCCCTATAACCTTGTCAATCAACACCATCTTCCACTGTTTTGATGCCATCCCTGACTATTTCAGCGCATAATTCTAGGGATTGGCGCCATTTGCAGGGTAGATCCTACACGTATCCTCTGACCTATTTTAGGGTCTGTGAACTTTGTCCAGTCTAAATATGTGGCTACCTTGTCAAAATTGTCCAAATCAAAATCCTCCTTTTTGAACCCCAAACCTTTGATCATATTCCCATCCACAACCTTTGTCCAAAACTAACCATACTATTTCATTTAGACCCTAGAGAAAATCATTTTGATTATTGGACTCTTGATCATAACCCCTTCATCCCAAATCCAAAGTCCATTATTGAGTCTAAACCCTTGTCCATATTTCCATCTCCTAATCTAGTCCAACCTTTGTCCAACCCCATTTACCCCATCCCATTTGACCTTAGATAAACATCATTTTGATAGTTGATCTTGTTCGCAACAGACACTACTCCGGTATGGACTTGTATGTTGTAATTGATGGCAACAAGGCTTAGAAGTTTCATCAGCATGAAAAGAAGACATTTCTCTGGAAGGAGTTATTAGATTTCAGGCCCAGTTGACAGAAAAAGGTTAAGTAGGGGCACATACAGAGTAGAGGACAGTAAGTGGGTCAGTATGTCTCTGCAGATGATGATCTGGTTGTTGGAAAGAGATTCTGTGTGGCTTCATTATTGTTGTCATTGATGGCAACAAAGTCTATCCCACACATCTGTAGAGCATAGTATGCCTATACCGGAAGTCAGATTGAAGAGTGTTCTGGTCCGGTGAACAAGAACATAGCATGCAACAAGGTCCAACAATCAAGTCTGGATCTCTCAGAGGGGGTAACTTAGCAAGTTGCAGACTTGGGCAAGTCAAGAGGAGTATCATGACTACTATATTCCAGAGAATGAGCCTCCGGTGATGAATCATGGAAAATATATGAGCATCTGAGTATTGGGTTCTAGACAGGTAGAGTAGATTGAGGAAGAATTGACCGACAGAGTATCAGACTTCAATCCGGATGAGTAATTGATATTGATCAAGCTATTTGAGGGATCATACATGGTTGGCTGACATGATTTATGACTTCTATGTCTATGTTTTTGATACACATCACATATTAAGCATGGAATCAGCTGACAAATCAGTGTTTTGTAAATATCTTGAATATTTCAGTTGCCGACTAGAAAGATGTTGAAATCCTTGGTGTGGATATATATACCAGATGGATTTTGGTATGAAGAAGTGCGTGTTAAGAAAAATTGTGCAAAAAAAAGGCAAAGATAAGTGTGGAAGCAACAATAAAAGTATGGTATGTGATAGAACAACAACACTTAAGTAGAGGAAGAATGAAGTGCATTAGATCAGTATATTGAGCCTAACCGGAACTGAACCTCAGCATATATGGATGCCTGTTGTTAGTTCAAACACCTGGTTACCATCTATAAACATTGTAGATAGTGAGTCTCTTGTAGACAGTGTGCCTCTTGTGAGTAGTGTGCTCGAGAAGTGAGCCCTAATTGGTAAGTACCATTTTGTACTTCTTATTCTTTTAATAGAGAATACAATCTTGGGTTAGTCACCCCATGGTTTTTCCCTTAACAAGGTTTTCCACGTTAAAATCCTTGTGTTATGTGTGTTGATTTCATTTATGCCCTCATGATTATATATGCTTATGTGTTTTGATGCTACACAAATTATAAAAGGAAAAATAAAGTAAAATTATTAGAGATAACTAATTCACCCCCCCTCTCAGTTATCTACCTTGTTTCCAACAATTGGTATCAGAGCCAAGTTCCTCTAAACAGAGCCTAACAGCTTGAGGAAGATCTGGGAATCCCAATGGATATGTATGGTATGAAGGCACAACTTCAGTCTACCCTAGATGATCTTGAGCAATCTCACTCTAAAGTTAATAACTTGAGAGAAAGACTCAAACAAGCTGATGATTTCATAAATGAGCTAAAAGAAAAACTGAGTATCTCTGTGAAAAAGAAAAAGGAACTACTTCAACAATTAGCAAGTCAAAGTGAAGCCAATGATACTAATGAAAATCTGAATGAGAAAAACAAGCTATGTGAGAAGCTATCGAAAGAGGTCATTATGGTAAGACATGAAATGGAATTAAGGGTTATGAGATTCACCCAAGAAATTGAAGAGAAAAGAAAAATTGAAGATGATCTAAAACAATCTCTCAAGGAGAAGTCAGAGGACTGCCACAAAATGGATAGAATAATTAGGCATCTAGAATCTGATCTTGAAGAAGCTAGAGATAATGAAGAACAACTTGAGAATCAGATAGACATTCTTAAACAAGATCTTCAAACAACAAATGAATACAAAGAGAAATTCAAGATAAGATCAGCTCAACTTGAAGTTCTTCTTGAAAGCCAAAAAAGGGTAGATGACAAGCGTGGTTTGGGATATGAGAAAGGTGAAAGCTCTGGATCCGGTCAGAAGAACTCTGGATCAAGAAATCTAAGGAACAGGCCTAGAAGATCTCCAATAAGGCAACCAAATGCTCAAAGATATCCATCCTTCAATGGATACTGCTACAGTTGCAACAACTTTGGTCATAAAGCAACTTATTGCAGAAGAAGAATGAATTAGACTAATTCATCCTTCTCCAGATAGTGTTTCAACTGCAAAAGGTATGGTCAGAAATCTCATGAATGCAGAAATATGCAAATAAACAATTCATTCAATGGTAGATGCTTTGCATGCAATAGAATAGGACATATGGCTAATCAATGCAGATCAAGAGGATACTAGTCAAATATGCAAAGAAATGTTGTTTTCTACAATTGCAATAGATCCGGTCATATTGCCAAATTCTGTATAAGTAAGAATTAGGATAAAAAGGGTTCAGTGCATCATAATCAAAATCAAGATAAAGGAAAAGGCAAAATGAATGCGGATGAATTTCAAAGGGAGATGAACAAGATTCGGGTGGAGAAGAGTACATAAAATGTTGCGGATGGATCTGCACTAGAATCTGGTGCTGATATTCCTTCTAGAAACTAAACAGATGAGCTCTGACTCAGAGGGAGTCACAAAGGAAAATAAATACCCCCAGCCAGTCAATTGGTGCCTAAATTTGGCACATGGAGTGTTGTAGATTAAAGGGTTCTTAGAGAAATATCCAAATAACCCTTGGTAAAAATATGAAAGATCCGTAAGGAGTTTTGAAGAGTTTAATCAACCAAGATTGATCTGGATTGACAGCCATCTGGTAAAGCAAGGTCTTCATAGACAAATCCGGTATGATTCAAAATTAAAATATCTTGATCTCAGGATTCATGGCATGATTGGAGGAAAGAAGATACATTGTCAATTATCACTGAAAATGATTCTAAGTGCATCTCAGTGATTCAGAAAGATCTCTCTCAGAACAAGGCAACTGAATGACTTAAGTTGTGCATTTATTGCAAAAGGAAATTAGGGTTTGCGTAGAGATAAAAGGGTTCTTTTACTCATCATTTGCACATTTGCATTCAAGAAGAAGAAAGGAAAAGCTCTGCATCAAGTTTTTACAACTTTGACAAAGATCAACCGCATAATTCGATTCAACCAGCGACCTGTTCCGGCTCTTATTGTGAACCCTAAAAGCGTAAAAAGGTATTTCCATTTTTGAATATCTCTCTCTGAATCTTTTGCAAAGATGGCTACTCCAATGGTTGTTAAGATCACTGATAGGCCGCGCCCAAAGTTTAAGAAACACCCCTACAAGTCCCTAGAAGTTGATCCCTTAGGCGCTTGCATGGGGTTCTACACGTAGAAGATGTTAGGGTGTACATCCATGCCAATATTGAGGAATTTGGAGAATCTAATCTGATGGATATCTACCATAAACAATTAATAGATGAAACTTTTGAACTTAAACCTGAATACAAGGCCCTCTAGGATAAGCATTTTGGACATTGCATCCACTTTCCCTATTTTTCAGAAGATGAATGGGTCCGGTATGTTCTTAGCAGAATACATGACAATTTCATGTGGTTGATGAAGCCCTTTAAAATGACAAAAGATGCCATTAGGGCAGTAACTAGATTGCACTCATCCGGTGGGTTGCCTGCACTCAAATCTATCAAGAACCAGACAGTAAGTGAGGCTACCGGATCTAAGTTTGACAAAAGAGCCATGACAATAGAAGATATCACAGATCTGGTTATCAAATTTGCCTCTGTGATAATTGGTTATAAAATCTATCATTTCAGCAAGGAGAATTATGTGTCTAGAACTGCAATTTATACAACATATCAGATGCTAAGGGAAAATGCTGATTATGACCTATGTGATCTTCTTCTGAACCAACTATTAGAAAACATGCAGAAGATCAAGAAGGATAAGAAGAACTCATTCAAGTATGGTGGCTTAATACTATGTCTATTCTTTTACTATATGAACGAGCTACCTGGATCAAGTGGTTGGGTATGGCAAAATGATAGATTAGTTGCCATACAAATTAGGGACTATATGTATGGGCTTGGTGATGCCAAGGCTCAAAGTACAACACTTTGGGGATACTTTAAAAACTTCCAAAGTTTGATATAGGCCAGAGAAAGAATTCCTCAAACAATAGTTAAAAAATATAAGGATACAGTATGCTTCATGGTAGACACTGATTAATGCCTAATGGAGGCAGTTGAGCCCATAACAGTTTGGATTATGCCAATGGGATATGAGGTAGATGAGAAAATCTTGGAGCTGCATGTCCAACACTTATTGAGTCAGCCTAAGGACCCTGAGGCAGAAAGGTTTGGAACCTTTCAAGAATTAAGTGTAAAGATACATGTTGAACTGAGACAACTAGAGATGAAAAGAAAAGTGAGAAGGGAAGTAGAGGAAATTGACAAAAGATATGGCATATCAAAGGAGGCAGTTGATGCAAACAGAGAGAAAATAGAAAGGTCTGAGAAAGAGAAACAAGAAGCAGAAAAAAAAGTGTTCCGGTACAAGTCTCCTCCTAGACTAGATCCTCCAAGAGCTCTGCACTTGCCACCTCTAAGAGCTCAAGAGCCTCAAAACTGAAAGCCAAGACACCTGGAAAGGGAGAAAAGAGAATGAAAACAAAGGCCACAAGGTCATACATAAGCCAAAAGGATGATGAAGAAACAAAGTCTGATGAGGAAGTTAAGAAAATGAAGAAGAAGAAGAAAACATCCGGGGAATCCTCTGCCGGTAAAAATAAAGAAGAAGAGGCAGAAGAATTTGTTGAAATGCCTACTCTCTCTATTGATGATATCATCAAGGCAGTCATAGTGGATGGGAACCTGCAACTAGTCACTAAATTTTATGATGAATATAGTGATACTGACAAGATCTTGGAAGATGCTATAGTCAGGTACCTAAACATTTATAATAAAGCATTCATTGAAATCATCTCTTTAATTCCCAAAAGTCTAGAGAAGGTACTTGAACTGAGAAAGGAGAATGCTAAGGCAAAGGACCTAGAGATCTGAGCACAGATTGCTATTTATCTCTATCCTTCCCTTGCTCCAAAAAAAATGAACATGATCTTTAAGGACTACAAGGATGAGTTCCGAAGCAAAGCAAGAATGAACAAACTTATGCTTGGAGAGACTGATTAAGTAGCAAGAGAAACATAAGACATCCTTCGAAATACCTTTAAAAGATTCAATCTTCCTGTTATAGAGGAAATAGATGAAGAACCTTCTACCATGGATGTTGAAGGATTAAGTGCATCAAAAGAAGAATCTACTGAGAAAAATGTATAGGAGTCAAAAGAGATAGATGAGGAGAAGTCTAATGACTTGGATTCCTTTGTTTCAAAAGAGGAAGTCCATGAAGAAGTCAACATCTCTCCTCCGGATCCCCTTGTAGACTCAGGTACTGAAGGAGAAGGAAGAGAAGAGGAGAAATTGAGTCAAGAAGAGGAGGTAAAGGGAAGAGAAGAAGAACAAACAGAGAAGATCCCTGATGATAGTTCTAAGGTTGCCAAAGGAAAGAAGACTCAGTCTCCGGAAAGAGACACCACAGAGGCAGTAAAGAGCTTCTTGAACAAAGAAATGATAGAAATAGATGAACCGAAATTATTTCAAGGACCACTCAATTTTGATTCCCTCTCTCTGGTCCAGACAATGAAGATAACATCCTTTGCCCAAGCTAAAGCAAAAGAAAAGCTTCTGAAGTCTCACATGGAAGATTGTGAGCTGATAGAGATTGCATCTGAAATGCTGGAGAAGATCATGCCATACTTCCAAAAGGATCCTTCGGCCTCTCCATTTGGTAACCTTAAATCTCTGATAAACTCTGTCAACACTCATTTTGATTCCTTAGAGAAATCGACAGAAGAAAAGGTCTGGAAAGAATTTTTGGGAAAGAGATTCTCTGAAGTATAGGGACTCATAGCTAATGATAGGAAAACCCTGGATATTGGGATAAAGAGCCTAGAAAATGCTCTTAAAGATGGTGGAGAAATGTACAAATTTTGTCTATCCTAGTCTAAAGTGATAGAGGATATTGAAAAGAAGGTGAAAGAACAAGAAGGTAAACTATCAAGTTTATCTCAGAATTTTGATCCTCTCACCACATACATAATGAATCAAGAGTGCCAGGCTATTGCCATTATAAATAAAATAAAGAGGCTAGTAAAGGAGAAGAAGAATATAATAAGCACGATGAGTGAACTTAGAGGGATAATTATCCCCAAGTTAGAGGCAATGCATGAGGCCTTAACTGATGCTCAGATCACAGCCCGGACCAGTGATTTGGCAGACTTAAGAAGGGCAGAAGCTTATGCATTTTTGTTGAGTGGTCACATCTCAATTTTGGACAGGCTGAAGTAGAGTTGGGCAACAAAATTTGTACAGTTGAAGACCACTTTTGCGGATATAATTAAGTATATGTAAGTATAACATGTATATATACTTATGTGGCTATGTATAGGTTGATTTTTGCAAATTTTGGTGTGCAGATTCCACCCTTTTCCATTGATGTCAAAGGGGGAGTGAGGAGTAGTGAAAAATGTGGAATCCAGCTAAGGGGGAGCTCTAGTAAAAGTGTACTTAAGGCAGAGCATTAGACAAGGGGGAGTTTGCTACGACACTTAGTCATTTTTCACTAAGTGTTGCCATCAATGCTAAAGGGGGAGATTGTTGGCAAGAGACTATGTGGCTTCATGATTGTTGTCATTGATGGTAACAAAATCTATCCCTAACATCTGCAGAGCATAGTATGCCTATACCAGAAGTCAGATTGAAGAGTGTTCTGGTCCGGTGAACAAGAACAGAGCATACAACAAGGTCTGACAATCAGGTCTGGATCTCTCAGAGGAGGTAACTCAACAAGTTGTGGACTTGGGCAAGTCAAGAGGAGTATCATGATTACTATATTCCTGAGATTGAGCCTCCGATGATGAATCATGGAAAAGATATGAGCATCTGAGTGTTAGGTTCCAGACAGGCAGAGTAGACTGAGGAAGAACTGACCGGTAGAGTATCAAACTTCAATCCAAATGAGTAATTAATGTTGATCAAGCTATTTAAGGGATCATACATGGTTGGCCAACATGATTTATGACTTCTATGTCTATGTTTTTGATATGCATCACATATTAAGCATGGAATCAGCCAACAGATCAGGGTTTTGTAAATATCTTGAATATTCCAGTTGCTGACTAGAAAGATGTTGAAATCCTTGGTGCGGATATATATACCAGATGGATTTTAGTATGAAGGGGTGTGTGTTAAGAAAAAGTGTGCAAAAAAAGGTAGAGATAAGTGTGGAAGCAGCAATTCAAGTCCGGTATGTGACATAATAGCAACACTTAAGTAGAGGAAGAATGAAGTGCATCAGATCAGTATATTGAGCCTGACCGAAACTAAACCTCAACATATATGGATGCCTCTCATCAATTCAAACACCCAATTACCTTCTATAAACATTGTAGATAGTGAGTCTCTTGTAGGCAATGCGCCTCTTGTGAGCAGTGTGCTCGAGCAGTGAGCCCTAATTGGCAAGTGCCATTTTGTATTTCTTATTCTTTTAACATAGAATACAATCTTGGGTTAGTCACCCCATGGTTTTTCCCTTAACAGGGTTTTCCACGTTAAAATCCTTGTGTTATGTGTGTTGATTTCATTTCTGCCCTCATGATTATATATGCTTATGTGTTTTGATGCTACACAAATTATAAAAGGAAAAATAAAGTAAAATTATTAGAGATAACTGATTCACCCCCCCTCCAAGTTATCTACCTTGTTTCCAACACTGGTAATGCGGTTCAGGTACGATGTTAGTAATTTTTTGGTGGTGTCATACTCCAAAGATTAAGTCTTGACTTCCTCCAGAAGACACTTAGAAGAAATATCTAAGTCTAGTTGAATAGAAGTATAATAGAGACAATGAACAAGGCACATTGTAACGATCCACATTCTTCTGCAAATGAGTATTTTGCTATGTGGTTTTTGTTGGCAAAAGACACTGTGTAGCTTCATAAGTGTTGTCATTGATGGCAAAAAAGTCGATCCCACACATCCGCAGTACATATTATGCCTATACCGAAAGTTAGATTGAAGAATGTTTTGGTCTGGTGAACAAGAACAGAGTATGTAACAAGGTTCGACAATTAGGTCCGGATCTCTCAGATGGTGTAACTCAGTAAGTTGTAGACTTGGACAAGTCAAGAGGGGTATCATGACTACTGTATTCCAGAGATTTAGCCTTTGGTGATAAATCAAGGAAAAGATATGAGCATCTGAGTGTTGGGTTCCAATCAGGCAGAGCAAATAGAGGAATAATTGATCGGTAGAGTATCAAACTTCAATCTAGATGAGTAAAAGGTGTTGATCAAGCAATTTGTGGGATTATACATTGTTGGCCAACATGATTAGTGACTTCTATGCCTATGTTTTTAATACGCATCACAAATCAAGCATGGATTCAGCCGACAGATTAATTACTTGCAGTGTTCTTGATGCCGACTAGAAAGTTGATAAAAATCCTTGATGCGGATATATATACCAGATAGATTTTAGCATGTAAGTGTGTGGTGTGAACAAGTGATGAAATAAAGTGCGAAGAAAAGCAGGGATAAGTGTGAGAGCTGCAATTCAAGTCTGGTATGTGATAGAGCAACAACATTAAAACTAAGGAAGAATGAAGTACATCAGATCAGTGTATTGTGCCTAACCAGAACTGAACTCTTGCATTTGAAGATGCTTCTCATTAGTTCAAACACTTGATTATCTTCTATAAGTTCTGTAGACAATGAGTCTCTTGTAGGCAGTGTGCCTCTTGTGAGTAGTGTGCTCGGGCAGTGAGCCCTAATTGGCAAGTGCCATTTTGTACTACTTTATTCTTTTAACAGAGAATACAATCTTGAGTTAGTCACCTTGTGGTTTTTGCCTTAACAGAGTTTCCACATAAAAATCCTTGTGTTATGTGTGTGGATTTTATTTCTGTTCTTATGATTACATATGCTTTCATGTTTTGATGCAACACTGATTATTAAGATAACAAAAAGAAAAGAAAGTTAAGGAAATTTTGAGATAACTGATTCACCCCCCCTCTCAGTTATCTGCCCTGTTTCCAACAATTGTTATCAGAGCCAAATTCCTCTAAACAAAGCCTAACAGCTTGAGGAAGATCAAAGAATCTCAATGGATGTATATGGTATGAAGGAACAACTTTAGTCTGCCCTAGATGATCTTGAACAATCCCACTCTGAAGTCAATAATTTAAGAGAAAGACTCAAACAAGCTGATAATTTCATAAATGAGCTAAAAGAAAAACTTAGTATCTCTGTGATAAAGAGAAAGGAACGACTTCAAAAATTAGCCAATCAGAGTGAAGTCAATGATACTAATGAAGATTTGGATGAGAAAAATAAGCTATGTGAGAAGTTGTCAAAAGAAGTCATTATGGTAAGGCATGAAATGGAATCAGGGGTTATGAGATTCACACAATAAATTGAAGAAAAAAGAAAGATTGAAGATAATCTAAAACAATCCCTCAAAGAGAAAACAAAGGACTACCACAAAATGGACAGAATAATCAGGCATCTTGAATATGATCTTGAAGAGGCTAGAGACAATGAAGAACAACTCAAGAATCAGATAGACACTCTTAAACAAGATCTTCAAACAACAAATGAATACAAAGAGAAATTCAAGATAAGCTTAGCCCAACTTGAAGTTCTTCTTGAAAGCCAAAAGAGCGTAGATGATAAGCGTGGCTTGGATATGAGAAAGGTGAAAGCTCTGGATCCGGTCAGAAGAACTTTGGATCAGGAAATCAAAGAAACATGCCTAGAAGACCTTTGGTAAGGCAATCAAATGCTCAAAGATATCCATCCTTCAATGGATACTGCTTCAATTGCAACAATTTTGGTCATAAAGCAACTCATTGCAGGAGGAGAATGAATCAGACTAATCCATCCTTCTTCGGACAATGTTTCAACTACCAAAGGTATGATCACAAATCTCATGAATGCAGAAATATGCAAATAAACAATTCATTCAATGGTAGATGCTTTGCATGCAATACAATGGGACATATGGCTAATTAATGTAGATCAAGAGGAGATCAATTAAATAAGCAAAGAAATGTTATCTGTTACAATTGCAATAGATCTGGTCATATTACCAAATTCTGTAGAAGCAGAAATCAGGATATAAAAGGTCCGGTGCAACATAATCAGAAACAAGATAAGGGCAAAGGTAAAGTGAATGCGGATGAAGTTCAAAAGGAGATGAGCAAGATTTGGGTAAAGAAGAGTATAGAAAATATTAGGGATGGATCTGCACCAGAATCCGGTGTTGATATTCCTTTCGGAAACTAAAAAGATGAGCTCTGGCTTAGGGGGAGTCATAGAGAAAAACAATTTCCCCCAGCCAGTCAGCTAGTGCCTAAATTTGGCACATTGAGTAAACATCTGCCACTGACACTGCAGATTAAAGGGTTCTCAGAAAAACCTCCAAATAATCTTCAATCAAAATGTGAAAGATCCACATGGAGTTTTGTAAGACTTATAACTACTCAAGTTAATCCAGTTCCAACAGCTATCTGGCAAAACAAAATTTCATAGACAGATCTGGTATGATTCAGAATTGAAATGCTTTGATCTGTGGACCCATGGCATGATTGAAGAAAAGAAGATATATTGTCAATTCTCATTGACAATGATTCTAAGTTCAGCGCAGTGATTCGAGAAGATCTCTCTTAATATAGGGCAACTAGATAACTTAAGTTGTGCATTTATTACAAAAGGAAATTAGGGTTTGCGCAAGAATAAAAGGGTTCTTTCACTCATTATTTATACACTTGCACTCACGAAGAAGAAAAGAAGAGCTCTGCAACAAAGTTTCTACAATTCACTCAAGATCAACTGGAAAAATGAATTCAACCAGCGATTTGTTTTAGCTCCTATTTCAAACCCTAAAGCGTGAAAAGCTACTTCCATTCTAAAAATCTCTCTCTAAATCTCTTGAAAAATGGCTACTCCAATGGTTGTCAAGATCTCTGATAGGCTGCATCCCAAATTCAAGAAACACCCTTATAAATCTCTAGAAGTTGATCCTTTGGGCGCATTCTCTAGCATTCCGCATGGAGTATTGCATGTAGAAGATGTTAGGGTTTATATCCATGCCAACATTGAGGAACTTGGAGACTCAAAATTGATGGACATTTATCACAAACAACTTATAGATGAGAATTTTAAACTCAAATTTGAATTCAAGGCCCTCCGGGATAAACACTTTGGATATTGCAAACATTTTCCATGTTTTGTAGAAGATGATTGGGTCCGGTATGTTCTAAGCAGGATGTATGATAATTTCATGTGGCTAATGAGGCCCTTCAAGATAACTAAAGATGCCATCAGGGCAGTGATCGGGCTGCATGCATCTGGTGGGTTACCTGCACTTAAATCCATAAAGAACCAAATAGTAACTGAAGCCACCGAATCTAAATTTGACAAAAGAGCAATGACCATAGATGACATCATAGATCTGGATGTCAAGTTTACCTCAATGATAATCGGATACAAGATCTATCATTTGAGCAGGGAGAATTCTGTGTCTGGCACAACAATCTATGTAGCATATCAAATGTTAAGGGAAGATGCAGATTATGATCTATGTGAGCTTCTTCTAAATCAACTGTTGGAAAATCTATAGAAGATAAAAAAGGACAAGAAGAATTCCTTCAAATATGGTTGTCTAATACTGTGTCTGTTCTTTTATTACATGAATGAGCTACCCAGATCAAGTGGTTGGGTTTGGCAAAATGATAAACCGGTTGTAATTCAGATCAGAGATTACATGTATGGACTTGGTGATGCTCAAGCCCAAAACACAGCTCTCTGGGGGTACTTCAAGAATGTCCAAAGCATGATGCAAGCCAAAGAGAGAATACCTCAATCCATAGTTGAGAAATACAAGGACACAGTGTGCTTCATGGTTGACACTGACCAATGCCTAATGGAGGCAGTTAAGCCAAGAACTATGTGGATAATGCCCATGGGATATGAGGTCGATGAAAAAATCTTGGAGCTACATATTCAACACTTGTTGAGCCAGCCTAAGGACATCAAAGTAGAAAGGTTTGGCACCTTTCAAGAGCTAAGTGTAAAAATACATGTTGAGTTAAGACAACCAAAGATAAAGAGGAAAGTAAGAAGGGAAATTGAAGAAATTGCCAAAAGATTTGGCTTATCAAAAGAGGTAGTAGATGCAAATAGAGAGAAATGGAGAAGGCTGAGAAAGAGAAACAAGAAGCAAAGAAAGGAGACGTCTGGTACAAGCCTCCTCCTGGACTAGATCTTCCAAGAGCTCTACACCTGCCACTCCTAAAAGCTCAAAGGCTACCAAACCGGAAGTCAAGACATCCGAAAAAAGGGAAAAAAGGATGAAAACCAAAGCCACAAGGTCATATACAAGCCTTAAAGATGATGAAGAAATATAATCTGATGAGGAAATCAAGAAAATGAAGAAGAAGAAAACATCCAGGGAATTTTCTGCTAGTAAAAATGAGGAAGAAAAGGCAGAGGAATTTGTTGAAAAGCCCACTCTTTCCATTGATGACATCATTAAGGCAGTTACTGTGGATGGGAACCTACAGCTAGTAACAGAGTTCTATGAGGAATACTATGATACTGACAAGAGTATTTTGGAAGAAGCTACTGTCAGGTACCTGAACATATATAATAAAGCTTTCATTGAAATTATATCATTAATTCCTAAGAGTCTAGAAAAGGTACTTGAATTGAGAAAAGAGAATGCAAAGGCAAAAGACCTAGAGATTCAGGAACAAATAATGATTCAGCTTTATCCTTCTATCACTCCAAAACAAATGGACATGATTTTCAAGGATTGTAAGGATGAGTTCCGGAGAAAGGCAAGAATAAATAAACTTATGCTTGGAGAAACTAACCAAGTAGCAAGTGAAACAAAAGATATCCTCCAGAATGCTTTTAACAGATTCAATCTTCCTATTATAGAGGAAATAGTTGAAGAACCTTCTACCATGGATGTTGAAGGATTAATCAATGAAGAATTTTCTGACAAGGATGTTGAAGGATTAAAGAAAATAGATGAAGAGAAGTCTGAGGACTTAGACTCCTCTATCCCAGAAGAAGAAGTTCATGAAGTAGTAAACACAGGTGACATCTCTCCTCCGGATCCCACTGTAGACATTCCAGACTCTGAAGCTGAAGGAGAAGGTAGAAGAGAGGAGAAGAAGATTCAAGAAGAAGAGGTTAATGGAAAAGAAGAAGGACAAGCAGAAAAGACTAATGATGACTCTACTGATATTTCAAAGAAGTCTTAATCTCCAGCAAGAGACACTGCAAAGACAGTGAAGAACTTCTTAAACAAAGAAATAATGGAGCTGGATGAACCTGAACTATTTCAAGGACCACTGAATTTTGACTCTCTCTCTAGTTCAGACAATGAAAATAGCATTTTTTCTCAAGCCAAAGCAAAAGAAAAACTCTTAAAATCCCACATGGAGGGTTGTGAACTATTGGAGATTGCATCCAGGATGCTAGAGATGATCATGCCATCCTTCCAAAAGGATCCTTCAGCCTCACCATCTTGTAACTTGAAAACTTTGGTAAGTTCTATTAACACTCATTTTGAATCTCTAGAGAAATTAGTAGAAGCAAAGGTCTGGAAGGAGTTTCTGGGAAAAAGATTCATTGAAGTACAAGGACTTATTGCTAATGATAGGAGGACCCTAGACATTAGAATAAAGAGCCTTTAAAATGCTCTTAAAGATGGTGGGGACATATACAAATTTTATCTATCTTGGCCCAAAGTGACTGAGGACATTGAGAAGAAAGTGAAAGAACAAGAAGGTAAACTATCAAGTTTATCTCAGAATTTTGATCCCCTTACGACCTCTCTAATGAATCAAGAATGCTAGGCTATTGTTATCATCAATGAAATAAAGGGGCTGGACAAAGAAAAGAAGAACATAATGAATAGAATGGGTGAACTCAGAGGGATAATTATCCCTAAGTTAAAGGCAATGCATGAGGCCTTGACAGATGCTCAGACTGCAACTTGGACTAGTGATCCGATAGATTTAAGAAGGGAAGAAGCATATGCATTTTTGTTGAGTGGTCACATCTCCATTTTGGATAGGATGAAGTAGAGCTGGGCCACAAAGTTTGTACAACTGAATACTACTTTTGCATATATACTTAAGTATATGTAAGTATAACATATATATATATACTTACGCCGCCATGTATAGGATAATTTTTGCAAAATTTTGGTATGCAGATTCTACCCTTTGCCATTGATGTCAAAGGGGGAGTGAGGAGTAGTGAAAAATGTGGAATCCAGCTAAGGGGGAGCTCTGGTAAGATAGTGTAATAAACAGAGCATCAACCAAGGGGGAGTTATTGCGACACTTAGCCATTTTTCACTAAGTGTTGCCATCAATGCCAAAGGGGGAGATTGTTGGCAAGAGACACTGTGTAGCTTCATAAGTGTTGTCATTGATGGCAACAAAGTCTATCCCACACATCCACAGTACATAGTATGCCTATACCAGAAGTCAGATTAAAGAATGTTTTGGTCCGGTGAACAAGAACATAGTATGTAACAAGGTCTGACAATCAGGTCCGGATCTCTCAGATGGTGTAACTCAGTAAGTTGAAAACTTGGACAAGTCAAGAGGGGTATCATGACTAATGTATTCCAGAGATTTAGCCTCTGGTGATAAATCGAGGAAAATATATGAGCATCTGAGTGTTGGGTTCCAGTCAGGTAGAGCAGATAGAGGAAGAACTGACCGACAGAGTATCAGACTTCAATCCAGATGAGTAAAAGGTGTTGATCAAGAAATTTGTGAGATTATACATTGTTGGCCAACATGATTAATGATTTCTATGCCTATGTTTTTAATACGCATCACAAATCAAGCATGGATTCAGCTGACAGATTAATTACTTGCAGTGTTTTTGATGCCGACTAGAAAGTTGATAAAAATCCTTGATGCAGATATATATACCAGATAGATTTCAACATGTAAGTGTGTGGTGTGAATAAGTGATGAAATAAAGTGTGAACAAAATTAGGGATAAGTGTGAGAGCTGCAATTCAAGTCCGGTATGTGATAGAGCAACAACATTAAAACTGAGAAAGAATGAAGTACATCAGATTAGTGTATTGTGCCTAACTGGAACTAAACTCTTACATTTGAAGATGCTTCTATTAGTTCAAACACTTGATTATCTTCTGTAAGTTCTATAGATAGTGAGTCTCTTGTAGGCAGTGTGCCTCTTGTGAGTAGTGTGCTCGGGCAGTGAGCCCTAATTGGCAAGTGCCATTTTGTACTACTTTATTCTTTTAATAGAGAATACAATCTTGAGTTAGTCACCTTGTGGTTTTTGCCTTAACAGAGTTTCCACATAAAAATCCTTGTGTTATGTGTGTGGATTTTATTTCTGTTCTTATGATTACATATGCTTTCATGTTTTGATGCAACACTGATTATTAAGATAACAAAAAGAAAAGAAGGTTAAGGAAATTTTGAGATAACTGATTCACCCCCCCTCTCAGTTATTTGCCTTGTTTCCAACAAGTTTTAGGAGTTGTAAACATGTATATGAAGTGTCTAATTTCAGAGTTGGGAGATCTGAAGCCCACCAGAAGGATAGTTACAAGCTGTTGAGTATCGGTATAGTGTTTGACAAAGTTTGACCAAGACAGAGTCTGAGTTTTGATGGTCCACATTTCTTCGCAAGATGATATCATGCCTTGCAGTTCTGAGGGTAAGTTTGGGAAGGTGTAAAGAGTCCTTGATATGGTTTTTGAGGTGTTTGGTGATTCACAGTAAACATTGTAAGTCAGTAGATGAACCTGTTAAGCATGCTCTTGAGGAACAGGCCGACTAGTATGATAAATCATTGTGCGGAGAAGAGATAATGTTTGAAGGATCTATCTAAGTGATTGAATGATTAAAGCTGACTATATGAACATGTTTGGGAAAATTTTTGGGTCCACACAATATATAGTGCATTGGATTAAGCTGACAAGCCACATCTTTCTATGTACACATTTCATTTCTTGGATGACGACCTGATTGTGGATCAAATCATGATGCAGCTATATAAAGGTGATGAGTTTTAGTTATGATGTGTGTGAAGGTGTGTGTGTGTGATGTGAGTATGTGAATATCAAAGCAAAGTTAGAAGATTAGCAATGATGAAGACTTGGGATTCAAAATTTAGTTAATAGATGACTGCACCCTGGCATAGTGATAGATGCTTATGCAGTATTCAGTTTTCATGTCCAATTTGATTTGTACTTGGTAGTGAGCCTTTTTCACCAAGGTAGTGAGCCTCCATTAGGGTTTAACAGCCCTTAGGGTTTAACAACCCTTATTGTAATCTTGCTAGGTTTAGGGTTGAGGCAGTGAGCCTACTAGACCTAGTTGTACTTCATGGCAGTGAGCTAGCATGTTCCAAGCTCGTGGAGTGACCAAGCTTGAGCATCATTATTTGTAAAGATTGCAATATATATTTGAGAACTAATCCTCTCTGTGGTTTTTCCCATTTTGGGTTTTCCACGTAAAAATCTTGGTGTCTATGTGTCATGTTTTTATGCTTGCTGTTCATATGCATGTGGTGCCTTTGTTTAATTAATTTTGGAAAATGGTTGAAATTTAAAGTGCATCAAAAGATTTTGAGAACACTGATTCATCCCCCCTCTCAGTGTTCCTAACATTCAACAATTAGCATCAGAGCAAGGTTCCTAGGAAGAAGTCTAACAACTTGAGGAAGATCTGGGATAGTGCAACCATGGAAGCAAGAAGATATGGGAATTATGAAAGAAACTGTGAACTAGAAGCAACTCTTATGGATCTTGAAAATTTTGAGGTAGAAATCAAGGATCTAAAGAATAACTTGCAAGAAGCTGATGAAGGAATCACAAGACTAAAGGGACAAGTCAAGAAATTTAAGGACAAATAGAAAGAGGTTAGTGACCAATTAATATCAGCAAATGAAACCCTGAATCTCTTGGAAGTAGAAAGAACATAAATAGAAGAAGATCTAAATTCAATTGTGAAGAAAAAATTAGAAGATTGTGTAAAACTTGAAAAAGAAATTGTGAGTCTAAAAGTAGATTTGGAAAAGGATAAAAGCTTTGAAGAAAACTTTAAAATAAGCTCTGCAAAACTTGAGGAGTTATTGGTTAGTCAAAAACATCCTGATGACAAGCAAGGTTTGGGATTTGAAAGGGAGAAAGCTCAAATTCAGGACAAGACATATCTAAAGAAGGAAGAAGCAGAAACCATCCAGTCATAAATCAAAGAAGAAGACCTCTGGTGAGACTGCCATATGCTCAAAGGTACCCATCTTTCAATGGTCATTGTCATAAACACAATAAGTATGGTCATAGGGCTACTCAGTGTAGAAGTAGAATGAATCAAAATGTTCCATCTTTCTCTGGTAAATGTTTCAATTGTAAGAAGATTGGTCATAAAGAAAATGAATGCAGAAGTATGTTGAGATATATGCCAAACTGTTCTAGGAATGGTCAATTCTTCAATGGCAAGTATTTCACATGCAATAGATTTGGACACATGGCTAATCATTGCAGGAAAAGGATGAATTCATTTAGAGGAAGAAGCCAAGTACAAGGAAACATTGTATGCTTCAATTGCAACAAACTTGGACATGTTGCAAGATTTTGTAGAAGCAGGAATGTGAAGAGAAATCACTATTCTGAAGAAAGGAAAATAGAGTAGAGAAATGATAAGGGAAAAAGAGAAAGTTGATCCGGTTGAAACCAAGAAAGAAATGGACAAGGTATGGATCAAGAAAGAAGTAATTGAAGTCAGGGATCAATCCAAACTAGTATCTAGTGCAGATACTTCCTCCGAGAAGTAAATTGAGAGATCTGGCATAGGGGGAACAATGTTGAAAATCCAAAACCCCCAGCCAGACATTGGGTGCTAGAATTCGGCACGAAGGTATATGATGAAATCTAATGTGACACATCTCTTAAAGGAAAAACTGGAAGAAAAAGAGTCAATGCTACATATTGCAGAGCAATCCTAATCGACTGTACTCTATGGTGAAGGGTTTTAACAACTTTTTGGAATGAGCATTTAATGATGACTAGGTCAAGTCACGTAGAGGATAAAAAGGAACTTGTTTGGTTTCAAAATCACTTTGCTTTCTAGGCTATCAGGTATTCAAAGAGATTAGAACAGACCTTGAGTAATGACAACCAATAATTTAAATCATTTGGAGAAATTTGGAGAAAAGGTACCCTAATTCAGTGAAATAAGGTACTTCTGTTCAAACCCTACTTATGAATCTGTTAAAATTCTGAGATGGCATCACCGCAAGTTGTTGATATTACTGAGCGAGCATGACCAAAATTCAAAAAACACCCATTCAAATCAACTGAAGTCGATCAGTTGGGTGCATTATCAAATGTCCCTCACAGAGTCATGCATGCAAAAGATGTTAGGGCATATATTCATGTTGCCCTAGAGGAATTTGGTGATAGCAGGTTTACTGATCTCTACATAAAACACTTGAGTAATGAGAATCTTGATCTAAAGAATGAATATCAAGCATTGAAAGAAAGAAATTTATTCAATACTTGGATTTCCCAACATTTATGGAGGATGAATGGGTCCAGTATGTGTTAGGCAGGGTTCATGATGAATTCATATGGCTTGAGAGACCTTTCAAGATTACAAAAGATGCTATTAGGGTAGTCACTAGATTATGCTCTATTGAATTAGTACCACTATTGAAAGCTGTGAAGAATGATACAGTAATTACGGCTACCAGAGTGAAATTTGATAAGAGAGCCTTGACAATTAATGATATTAAGGATCATACCATGAGATATGCCTCAAGGGTACTAGGATACAAAGTTTATTTCACCAATCGGGAGAACTCTGTTTCAGGAATGACTATCAAATGATTAAGGAAAATGTTGATTATGACACCTGTGAATTGCTCTGATAGTAAGTAATGGATAACTTGAAGAAGACAAAAGAAGGTAAATAACCCTTTAAATTTGGCACACTGATCATGTGTTTATTTTTCTATTTTATGCAAGAGTTGCTTGGTATGAAGAACCTATTCTGGACCCATGATAAACCTATCGTAGTCCAAATTAGAAATTTGTTGAGTAGCATAGGCACCATTGATGTACATAATGCATCCCTATGGGGCTTTTTCAAGAACTTCCAAAGATCAATGCAAGCTAGAGAAAGAATCCCCAAAATAGTTGTTGAAAAATACAAGGATACAATTTGCTTCATTGTGACAAAAGATCAGTGCTTGATGGAGGCCATTGAGCCTAGAACGGTCTGGATTATGCTTATGGGATATGAGGTAGATGGAGTTGTATTGGAAAATTATGCCAAGTAAACCCAGAGATCCCAACAAAGAAAGATTTGGGACTTATAAGGAATTGCATGCTAAAATTCATGTTGAGGTAAGAAAAGCTGATATCTCTAGGAAAATGAGGAAAGTGGCAGAAGAAATTGCCATAAAACATGGACTCACAAAAGAAGAATTGGCAAAGGCAAGGGAAAAGTCACAAGATTTTAGGGAAGCAGAACAAAAGAGAAAAGGTGAATCATATGGGGCTCTGAAAGAACCCAAAGGTGAGTCAGAAAGGCCAGAGAAGTCAAAAAGGAAAACTAGAGCCTCTACTTCTACATAAGCCACATCCACTCCCTCTGGTTCCACACCATCTACAAATGTAGAAACTCCTACCACCAGCTCCAAAAGAAAGAAGACTAAGGCCAAGAGAATGCATGCAAGTATAGCTATTGATGAAGAAGCAACAAAATCAGATGAGAAAGTAAAGAAGATGAAGACTGAGGCCTCAAAAGCCTTAAGAACTAGCAAAAAGGAGCCCTTCGATAAGAGTAGATCTAGGAAAGGGTTAAAGCAAGATGAGCCTCAGACAAAGGAAGCTACTATAAGCCTTGAAGATGTTCTCAAAGCCATAACAATCGATGGCAATTTGAAACCCATTGCTCAGTTGTATGATGAATACCGTGATCCAAATAAGAGGATCATTGAGACTATTGTTGTAGAATATCTAAACATCTACAATAAGGTGCTAATTGAAATTATTACTAATCTACCACACAGCCTGGGTAACATAATGAGTACAAGAAAAGAAGCAGCTATGGCAAAAGATGTTGAGATGAGAGAGCACTCATTGATACAATTATGTCCAAGAATCACTCCTAAGGAGAAGATCAAAATCTCAAAAGAAATTATCAAAGATGCTTTCAAGACCAAGAAAAGAATGAACTCGTTGATGTTGGGAGAAATTGATAAAGTGGTTAAGGAAACAGAGGAAATCATCATAGCGACATTAAAGAAAAAATAATATTCCTACAATCTATGACAATAAAGAAGCAAATGATAAAGACATATCTCCAGCTGACATAAGCCAAAATAGAGGACCAGAATAGAGTGATCAAGTCCCCAACACTATTATAGTGGATATGTCAGATCAAGGCAAAACTAAAATGGATCTGCCTCCTGAGCAACAGGCTGAGGATGAAGAAGATAGAGAACAGATAAGGAGCCCTACACCGGAACAAAACGTAGATCAACAGGAAAATATGGACATGGATCCTTTGGAATGAAATCAAGAGGAAGTATATGAGAGATCAAGAGACACTACAGATGTCTCAGTTGGTTTCGAAAGTCAACAAGTTACAGATGAGTCTGAACTCCTTCAAGGACCAATCAACTTGGCCTCATTGTCGCTTGTACAAAAATTCAAGTTAGTATCTATTGTTCAGGCCAAGACACAGGAAGAGATGATGAAATCACATGACCAAGATAGTAAATTGATAAATGATGCATCCATCATTCTATAAAAGTTGATGCCAACATTTCAAAAGGATACCTCGTTGTCCACTACTGATCATCTCAAGGAGCTATTAGACTCTATAAGTACACATTTTGAATCTTTTGAAACGTCTGCAGAAGCAAAAGTTAGAAAAGAGTTCGATGAAAAGAGATTGATTGAGTTAAAGGCTATGTTATCAAAAGATAAAACTACATTAGAAAATGTGATAAAAGGCATACAAAGTGCGATTGAAGAAGCCTATAAAGTTTATAAGTTCTTCCGATCTTGGCCAAAAGTTACAAAGGAATTAGACGATAAAACCAAAGTTTTGGAACTCAAATTGCTTAATATCTCTGAGACATATAATCCAACAGTTGAGTCAATAAATTCCAAAGAAGCTCAAGTTGCAAGCATTCACAGTGAGTTAAGCACTCTGATGAAGAAAAGGAGAGAAATTAGAGACAGGTTGTGCTAGCTAAGGGGATTGATAAGTCTGAAAATTGATTCCATGACCAATCTAGTAGATGAAGCCATGAAATCACTTGCACTAGTTGATACACCATCAGATGTGTAGAGGGTAGAGAAGCTAGTTTTTTTGATGAATGGCCACATCCATATCCTAGAAAGTGTATGAAATAGATGGAACAGAGAGATAGCTCCGATAAAGACTATCTATAGTGACATTTTGCCTTCAGTCACAAATTAAGATGAAGAAATTGTACTTGTAAATATGCAGCTGAGTACATAATTTTTTTGAAATTTTGACAAATCTTTTTGTATTCTAGACTACACCCTTTTCCTTTGATGTCAAAAGGGGAGAAGAAGATCGGTGAAAAATGGATAAACATATCAGAGGGAGTCGAAAAATGAAGTGTATATAGTAAGGGGGAGCAGTCAAGCATTTTTCACTAAGTGTTGCCATCAATGCCAAAGGGGGAGATTGTTGGCAAGAGACACTACTCCGGTATGGACTTGTATGTTGTCATTGATGGCAACAAGGCTTAGAAGTTTCATTAGCATGAAAATAAGACATTTCTCCGGAAGGACTTATTGGATTTTAGGTCTGGTTGACAGAAAAAGGCTAAGTATGGGCACATATAGAGTAGAGGGTAGTAAGTGGGTTAGTATGTCTCCGCAGATGATGATCTAGTAATACCGTTTAGGTATGATGTTAGTAATTTTTTGGTGATGTCATACTCCAAAGATTAAGTCTTGACTTCCTCTGGAAGTCACTTAGAAGAAATATCTAAGTCCAGGTGAATAGAGGTATAGTAGAGACAATGAACATGGCACATTGTAACGGTCCACATTCTTCTACAAATGAGTATTTTGCTATGTGGTTTTGAGGAGTTGTAAACATGTATATGAAGTGTCTAATTCTAGAGTTGGGAGATCTAAAGTCCATCGGAAGGATAGTTACAAGATGCTGAGTATCAGTACAATATTTGATAGAGTTTGACCAAGACAGAGTCTGAGTTTTGATATCATGCCTTGTGGTTCTGAGGGTAAGTTTGGGAAGGTGTAAAGAGTCCTTGATATGGTTTTTGGGGTGTTTGTTGATTCACAGTAAAAGTTGTAAGTTAGCAGATGAACCCTGTTAAGCATTCTCTTGAGGAACATGCTAACTAGTATGATAAATCATTGTGCGGAGAAGAGATAATGTTTGAAGGATCTATCTAAGTGATTAAATGATTAAAGCCAACCTATATGAACACATTTGGGAAATTTTTTGGGTCCACACAATATATAGTGCATTGGATTAAGCTGACAAGCCACATCCTTCTATGTACACATTTCATTTCTTGGATGGCAACTTGATTGTGGATCAAATCATGATGCAGCTATACAAAGGTGATGAGTTTCAGTTGTGAGGTGTGCGAAGGTGTGTGTGTGTGTGATGCTAGTATGCTAATAGCAGAGTAGAGTTAGAAGATCAGAAATAATGAAGACTTGAGATTCAGAATTTAGTTTATAGATGACTATACCCTAGCATAATGACATATGCTTATGTAGTATTTAGTTTTCATGTGTAATTTGCTTTGTACTTGGTAGTGAGACTCTTTCATCAAGGTAGTGAGCTTGGTAGTGAGCCTCCAGTAGGGTTTAATAACCCTCAAGGTTTAACAAACCTTATTGTAATCTTGCTAGGTGTAGGGTTGAGGTACTGAGCCTGCTAGACCTAGTTGTACTTCATGGTAGTGAGCCAGCATGTTCTAGGCCCGTGGAGTGACCAAGCCTGAGTATCATTATTTGTAAAGATTGCAATATATATTTGAGAGCTAATCCTCTCCATGGTTTTTCCCATTTTGGGTTTTCCATGTAAAATCTTGGTGTCTATGTGTCATTTTTTTATGGTTGTTGTTCATATGCATGTGGTGCCTTTGTTTAATTAATTTTGGAAAATGGTTGAAATTTAAAGTGCATCAAAAGATTTTTAGAACACTGATTCACCCCCCCTCTTAGTGTTCCTGACATTCTTTAGATCTTTGGTCATGCCTTATCCACCGATCAAATGTTGTCTTCAACTCTTCATCTCATTTCCATTAATCACTTCATCCAAAATCTTAATCCAAACTCATTATTCTCCATTATCCATTTAACCTTAGAAGGACATTTTGATCCTTAGACCTTTGCACACCCATTCCAAATTTTATTTGAACCCAAGTCATCCCAACTTTAGTCCAAGTCCAATCAATTTCATTTTCCAACATCCACTAAACATTACCCAAATCTTAAAACAATTCCATTCCAAACATCAAACCCATATTATCTAAAGCATATCCATATTATGCAAAATCCAACATCAACATCTAAATCAAATTTATCAAAAATCCAAAAATCAATCAACATCTAAAAACCATACCTCAAATCAATTTGGTGTAAGAACTAAATCTAGATCTTATCATCCTCTAATTTATAGGGTACTTAAGACTTTGTCTACCTTAAGTGATTTTATAAATTAACCTTTTATTAACCATTGGACTAATTGATTTAGGAGCATAGATAACTCATAAGTTGATATATTCTAAGGTATCCCATTTTGCTTGAAGGTCATTAGTCTACCCTCAAGTAAAATAATCCTTCCCTTTTTTGCTTTAGATCATTAGTCTACCTTGGGTAAAGAGGGCCATTCTTTTTATAGTCCAAAGATCTAGATTTATTCAAGCTCTCATTTGATTTGAAAAATCCTTTTCCAAACATCAGCAAAGTCATCCAACATCTTTAATCATCCAATCCCATTTATCCAAAATCATCTAAGGTTTCCCTTGGTTGATTATCATCCAAACCATCCTAAGTATACCTTAGTCATCCATTTGTAAATCATCACCCCTTTCAAATTCATCCTAAGGTCATCCCCTATCCACTCTACCTTGGTCCAAGAAATCCTCTTGAGATTTAGTCTCTAAGGTTATCTTATATTCTTGCTTCCAAAATCATCCCAAAAATTCTAAAGCCATAATCCACCCCCTCCATCCTTTTATTTTATCCTTCCACTTATTCATCTTTTGGGTCCAATAATTTTGAAAACCAATTCACCCATTTACCTTTGAGGTTTAACCTCTAAGGTTGCTCATCCAAAATATCCTTATACTTCCATTATTTATCTCATCCTTAGGTTAAAACTTTGAGATTTACTCTCTAAGGCTAAACCTATACATCACATCCAAACCTATCCATATCCATCATCACTCACCCTTGGGTCCAATATTTTGAAATCCATTCTCTAAGGTCTTAACCTTTGGTGCAGTCACGGTAGGAGGGTTCACAGAATGAACTGTCTAGGCCGTGCAACAAGAGTAAACACAATGGAAATAACTCAAAGATATAGAACAAATACAAATTTAGTCATTCAATATATAATAGAATTCAAATACAATCTGGCTGACATCATGCAGGATTACAATTAGGGCTCACAGGCTTGATTACAGAATATCAGAATATGCACAAGATATAGTGTTAAATCTCCTTCATGCAAAATCCAAACTATGAACTTATGCTAATGATCGTAACTTGATAATTGTTTTCCTAAGGATCTATTACATCAATATATATCATCTCTAGTACAAAATATTCCTCCGCGTCAACCACAGAAGGTCACAAACTCCAATGAAGAGCTGTAACATGTGTACATGGATAGGTCAGACCTAATCATGTAGAACACCTCCTCAAATTAATGGAATGATGTGCGGATCTCAAGGAAGGTTGGCCATGAACCAAATATCATTGAATGATGTGTCGTTAGGATCCACAAGTTGAGGAATGCTTTACAAGTCTTCTCCTTTAGCTGATTATCAAAGACTGTTAGGATGCTCTGTTATGAGAAAATAACTGATCTTCTGATAGAGATAATTTTCTGGTACTTAATCCAAATGCTCTGAATTTTGGATATGATGTAGATGAATGAATCTAGGTACTAAGTCCAACTCTGCAAGATGTGAAATGTAACTGTAGTAGAATGCAGACCAAAATATAGAAACTGCTACTGACTGAACTGCTTGAACTGAATTGGAAAATGAAAGGAAACAAACTGAACTGCAAATGTTTTTGGTTGACGCAAGATTGCTCTTGAACCAGGGATGCTCCTGCATCAGACATCTGGGGTTATTGAAAAAGTGAGTCCCTCACTTTGTTGGGGCTAGGGGAGAACCAAGACAGTCTGCTTCAGCCTAAGAAATCCATGATGAATCTTCTTCCGGTCTACCTTTCCACTTCACAAGATATTATTTGTATTGTCTTCCTCTAGTGTTGTGTCCAACTCTGCTATCCAAAATGTCTTCAATCTGTTCCGGTGCTTGTTGTGCTAACTGCTTCTTCAAGTCTTCTTCCATGCTGTCATTGAACTTTGCTTCATGATACTGATATAAGTCTGCAATGTTGAAAATAGGTGATATACCCAATGTCTCTGGTAACTCTACTTCATATGCATTTCCTAAATCAAATTTTCTAAGTATCTTACAAGGTCCAAACTTCTTCATCTTCAACTTGTTATTTGTCCCAACTAGAAATCTTTCTTTTCTCAAGTATACCATCACTTCATCTCCAACTTCAAATTCCTCATGTCTTCTCTTCTCATATTCCTTTTGCTTATACTTATTGTTCATATCCTCCAAATGCTTCTTCACCTAATTATGCATTGTCTTCATGTGATCTACAAATTTCTCTGCTTCTGCACTTCTCTTTTCTTCCATGCCAATGTCTCTTAATTTGGCAACTCCTCTAGGATTTACTCCAGTAACAATCTCAAATGGTGTTCTTCCAGTACTCCTATTTACTAAATTATTGTATGCAAACTCTGCTTGTGAAAGAATCAAATCCCAACTTCCATATTTCTCTCCAATCAAGCATCTCGAAAAGTTTCCCAAACTCCTATTCACTACCTCTGTCTGTCCATCAGTCTGTGGATGAAATGATGAACTAAACTTCAAATTTGTTTTCATCTTCTTCGAAAGTGTCTTCCAAAAGTATCCAAGAAATTTGGTGTCTCTGTCTAAAATTATACTCTTAGGTAATCCATGCAATCTCACAATTTCTTTGAAAAAAAGGTCAGCCACATGCATTGCATTAGTTGTCTTCTTACAAGGTATGAAATAAGCCATCTTAAAAAATTTGTCAACCACTACAAATATTGAATCATGTCCTCTCCGTGTCTTCGGTAATCCCATTACAAAATCCATCTTATATCTTCCCAAGGTCTCTTCGGTACTGTCAAAGGTTTATACAATCTAGTATTCTGACTACTTCCTTTTGCAACTTGATAAACTCTACAACTCTGCACAAATTGCCTAACATCCTTATGTATCTGAGGCTAAAAGTGGTTTTCACTTACCAAAGTCACTGTCTTATCAATGCCAAAATGTCCTGCCAATCCACCACTGTGTTTCTCCTTGATCAAATTATCTCTCATTGAACTCTTAGGTATGCATAACTAACTTCTACTAAACAAGATATCTTCCTGAATGAAATAATCTAGCCACTTACTCCTATCTGTCACAACAGGTTCCTTACATGCTTTCCAAGGTTCTACAAAATTAGTGTCTCCCTCATACATGTTCTTTAATTCTTCAAATCCCAACACTTCAACTCTCATTTCTGTCAACAAGTTTCTTCTTCTACTCAACACATCAACAACTTTGTTTGATTTTCCACTCCCATGCTTCAACACAAAAGTGTAACTTTGCATGAACTCTACCCATCTCGTATGTCTTTGATTCAACTTACTTTGACTATTCAAATATTGCAAAGCTTGATGATCTGTATATAGTACAAACTCTTTAGGTAACAAGTAATGTTTCCACTTCTTCAAGGCTTGAATTATGGCATAGAACTCCTGATCATAAACTGAATATCTTCTTCTTGCATCATTCAAATTTTCACTGAAATATGCTATAGGTCTACCTTCTTGACTTAATACTGCTCCAATTGCACTCCCACTTGCATCACAATCGACTTGAAATACCTTATTGAAATATGGTAATACTAAAATAGGTAGCTCTATCACCTTATGCTTCAACAATTTAAAACTTTTATCTACTCCTGATCTCCAGTTGAAATCTTTTCTGTCACCTCTCATTGTCTCTGTCATAGGGCTACAAACTGGACTGAAATTTCTGATAGCCTCTCCAATGCTCTCTGGTGTAGGCCATTCAACAATTGCTTTCACTTTCTTAGGGTCCATCTTTAATCCTTCCCCAGAAATCACAAATCCCAAATATACCAACTCTTCCTTCATGAAATTACATTTCTTGATGTTTATCAACAATTTCTCTTCTCTCAACCTCTGTAAAACTTGTCTAATATGCCACAAATGTTCTTCTTTTGTATTATTGAAAATCAAAATGTCATCCAAATATACAATCACAAACTTACTCAAGAATTTCTTCAAGACTTCATTCATCAATCTCATGAAAGTACTCGGTGCATTTGTCAATCTGAAAGGCATCACTAACCACTCATACAATCCTTCATTTGTCTTAAAAGTAGTCTTTAATTCATCTCCCTCTTTGATTCTGATATGATGGTATCCACTCTTCAAGTCTATCTTTGTGAAATATCTTTGCTCCACTCAAACAATCCATGATATCATCCATCCTAGGTAAAGGAAATCTATACTTAACTATGATCTTGTTTATTGCTCTAGAGTCAGTACACATTCTCCATTATCCATCTTTCTTTGGGGCTAACACTACAGGTACTGCACAAGGACTTAAACTTTCTTTGATCAAACCTTTCCTCAACAACTCTTGTATCTGTTTGTTTAACTCTTCATTGTCTGTCGGTATCATTCGGTGTGTTGGTTTGTTAGGCAAACTAGCTCCTAGTATAAGATCCATGTGATGACCGATACTCCTTATAGGTGGAAATCCTTTAGGAACATTATATGATATGATGTCTTCATACTCTGTCAGCAACTCTGTTATCTCTTCTGATTGTTCTCCTCCAGTCTCCTTCTTCAATGTTTCAGGCATCTTAGGAATCAAAGCATAACACATATTCTCATGTCTCAAACAATCAAGAAATTTTCTTCCATCTACCAAACAGATTCTAGCATTTCCACATACTTCACTCTTAGGATCATCCTCCAAAGGAATCAATGTAATTCTCTTTCCATTTGATGTTATAGTGTATGTATTCTTTCTCCCATCATGTATATCTTTTCTATCATACCGCCAAGGTCTACCCAACAAGATATGACATACATCCATAGGCATAATATCACACAAGACTTCATCATGATAAGATTCAATATGAAATTTCACCAAACATTGTTCACTCACTAGTACCTTATGATCATCTTGAATCCATGCTATCTGGTAGGGCTTAGGGTGTTTCAATCTTTCCAACTTCAACTTAGTCACCATCTCCTCTAAAACTAGGTTATCTGAACTACCACTATCGATCACAACTTTACAAAAATTACCTCCTGATTTGCATCTGGTTCTGAATAAACTTTTCCTTGGCGGTGGTTCCTCATTTGTCTCTACTTGAAATAGTTCTCTCCTCATCACCAATGATTCTCCTTTCTCTGGTTTACCAATAGAACTAGGTGATCCAACAGATTCTTCACATAGGCTGCTCTTCCACTATTCTCTATCTTCTTACTTGTACTACCCTAATTACATTCAAACGCTCTATGTCCTTCACCTCCACATTTGAAACAAGTACCCCTCAATGTTCTCTTATCTAATCATCTTCCCTCTCTTCTGTATCCTTCATTCTGATATGTACTAGGGTTTCCTCTTTGGTAAAAACTTCTGTCATCTCTCCGATAAGCATTATTATCTTTGGCATCCTTCTTGAATGGGTTGTCAGGCTTGTTATGCTTCACAAATGATCTATCTCCTCCAGAAAATGTTCTTCCTCTCTAAAATTTACCTCTTCTATATCTTTGTCTCAGATCATGCCTTTTATTCAACTTCTCTTCAACTTTCAGGGCAAACTGATATGCTTCTTGCAAAGATGTCATCCTTACCAAGCTTAGTTCTTCTTGAATGCTCAATGTTAGTCCATTGATGTATCTAGCCACTTTCTCCTTGCTTGCTTCATATGTCCTGTTCTTATGATCATCTTATGAAATTCTTCAGTATACTCCTTCACATATTTCTCCTTTTGTCTCAGGTTTTGCAATCTTTTTAATAGCTCCAACTCATAGTCAGCAGGTATAAATTTATTCTTCAATTTTGTCACCATCATATCCCACTTCATAATCTTTTCTTTTCCTCTTCTATTTCTGTCCAACTGAACTTCTTTCCACCATAAAGTAGCATGTCCTTTCAATTTTGTCTTTGCAAATTTCACCTTCTCCAGATCTTCAACTTCTTCATATTCAAAGTATTCTTCCATGTCATTTATCCAGTCAATCAATTCTTCAGGGTTCAAATTACCAGTATAGTTTGGCACATCAACTCTAGGTCTCTTTCCAATCTTTGAAATAGCTTGCAACATCTTTACTTGATTTGATTCTTCTTCTTCATCACCTCCTAGGGTTTCATCAATTTGTTCAATAGATTGAAATTCTTCTTCATCGTCACTTTCAACATTAGGTCTCGGTGTCAATCCTCTTTGTCTATCTTCTTCAACAATGTCCAAATGAATTTGCATCATTTTCATCATCTCCATCATTTCATCCATTCTACCAGCCATTGTTCCAACATTAACAACTCTCCTCGGTGGCATTCTTCCTAGGATTAAGTGCAAACTACCTCAAGTTTGGCGATCAGGCTACAAGGTGACAACTACCTCACAATCGGTGATCAGTTGTGACACAAGTAACCTGCCTCAATTCAACAATCTATCCACAGTAAGATCTTATGGAATTCCTTTACCAACTTTGCTCAATTTGCTCCCCAAAGATTCAAACTTTCACTCTCATACCACTTGGTGTAGTCATGGTAGGAGGGTTCACAGAATGAATTGTCCAAGCTATGCAACAAGAGTAAACACAACGAAAACAACTCAAAGATATGAAAAAAATACAAATTCAATTATTCAGTATATAATAGAATTCAAATACAATCTAGATGACATCATGCGGGCTTACAATTAGGGCTCACAAGCTTGATTACAAAATATTAGAATATGCATAAGATATAGCGTTGAAGCTCCTTCGCGCAAAATCCAAACTATGAACTTATGCTAATGATCATAACTTGATAACTATTTTCCTAAGGATCTATTACATCAATATATATCATCTTCGGTACAAAATATTCCTCTACATCAGCCAAGGAAGGTCACAAACTCCAATGAAGAGCTATAATGTGTGTACATGGATAGGTCAGACCTAATCATGTAGAACACCTCCACAAATGAATGGAATGATGTGCGGATCTTGAGGAAGATCAGCCATAAATTAAAGATCATTAAATGATGTGTCACTAGGCTTCACAAGTTGAGGAATGCTCTGCAAGTCTTCTCCTTTAGCTGATTATTAGAGACTGTCAAGATGCTCTGTTCTAAGAACACAACTGATCTTTTGATAGCGATAACTTTTCAGTACTTAATCCAAATGATTTGAATTCTAGATATGATGTAGATGAATGAATCTAGGTTCTAAGTCCAGTTCCACAAGATGTGAAATGCAATTGTAGTAGAATGCAGACCAAAATATAGAAACTGCTACTGACTGAACTACCTGAACTAAACTGGAAAATGAAAGGAAACAAACTAAACTGCAAACAAACTGAAATGTAAATGTTTTTGGTTGATGCAAGATTGCTCTTGAACTAGGGATGCTCCTACATCAACCAAAATCCACCTTTCAATAATCCAATCAATTCATACCCAATCCATTGTATGCCCTTGACAAGGTCTCAAGCTATGAAAAATAAGGACATGGACTCTTTTAGAGTTAATTTTGGCATGGGGATGCCTCAAACTGATCAAAACAATATTCCCACAAATCAATCACAATCATCCCTTGATGCAAATGCTATGTTAAATCCTTTCGCCAACCAACCACTAGGCCCACCATCAAACATTAATAATGTGGATAAAGATGTTTTAGACTTTATGCAAGACGCTGATTCCATGGACATATTAGATAGATTCATAAAATCAGATCCCATGAAATATCTTGAATTCCTCATCAAAAATGGTGCTAGTATACCCAATGTCGCTACCTCATCACAACCATGCTCATCCCATAATATTCCTAACACATCCCAAACTTCAAATGTCACCACATCAATGATTCCTACTAACATGTCAACCATACCAAATCCCACATCCATATCAACATCTACTATCACTACATCCATGCTATAAATCACCCTTAACATTCCTAACAATACCATGCACACAAGTGCTTCCACAAGTGTGTCTCAATTTGACACCAACACCATAGCCTTCATGACACAATTATTCTCCCAACCACCTTACAATACGTCTAAAATTCCTAACAACAATCCATGCAACAACCCTTCATCCAACTTCACGTACATACAACATCCCACTTACTAACCACCTATTACATCTTCCACCCAAACATTACAACAAAATCCCAATCAAAACCAACAAATACCACCACATGTCATCCAACAACTCCTTGCTTTCCCACAACATCAAGCCCGACAAAATCAAAACCAAAATCCACCCCAAAATCAAATTCCCCCTTTTCTCCAACAACTAATCCATCAACAACAATCACACATGCCACAACCACCTACCCAAGATTTATCAAGTATTTTGCAAACCTTGATTCAAAAGGTTGATGATATGCAACATGGACACAAAAGAAAGTAATATTCTTTCAAGCATATTTGCCCATACCCATTTGATAGAACTATATACATGCTACCCTTGCCTAAGAATTTCAAAACACTAAAATTTGACAAATACAAAGGAAAAGGGGACCCTAGGGAACACCTTAGGAAGTTTTACATTGCTTACCTAGAGGTCTCATACGATGACACATATTTAATGAGACTCTTTCCTAGAAGCCTAGGTGGTCAAGCCACCGAATGGTTTGCACACCTTGTTGGAATACAATGGATCACTGAGAGGGGAGCGAATCAATGATCTAATAAAAATAACTTTACAATCCTTTGAATGCTTGTAAACACTATTATGTTAGAACATCAAAGCACTTAGAAAATCAAAGAACCATATCAAATACACCATAACACAAAAGTTAAAGTGGAAAACCCTAAACAGGGAAAAACTACTGTCCAACCTCATAAAAGATTACCATTAGGTCTCATTGACCAAAATCTCACTGATTACACTTTTACACCTAGAATTAGGAATACCAACTCCAAACATTTAGGAGCACCAACTCCACTCAAATCAGGAGCACCAACTCCACTCAAATCAGGAGCACCAACTCCAATCATAAACAAGTAATCATACATAGTACTACTCTATTTACAATGATATCATAGGTTATAGATGAATTCTATAACACTCTTATTGAAGCCCCTCTATTCTCTTAGATCTGCATGCATACCTCAATAGCATCTTTCTTTTACAAACTATTCAAGAAATGATTCTTCAAACAATTCATCATCCACCCAACACAAATGCACTATCAGAAATCAAACAAAACATACCTTCAACAAACACTCCTTCATTTACTGCCTTGTTAGATTCAGACAATCTTAAAAAACCATCAAGCTCATCATAGATCAAACATGAAAACATCTGCATCACACATTTTTTGTATACAACCTTCACATACCTCTGCAATCAATGCTCTATAAATTTCAAACTCTCAATACATTTGAATACATCAATATGTCTCCAAACATATACTATTACCTTCCATTAATGCTTCTATAGAGGATTCATCAGCCAAAAACTCTATTTATGATGGTATCAAATCCCATATATGGCTGTTAAAACAATCATCATACTTTGCTACATGCATTAAATCATCATACTTTGCCTCTCTATATTATATTGTTCACATCTTTCCTCTTTATAATCACCTCTACTATAAATGATTTTGCAAAAAAAAAAAAAAACTTTTTTATCAGCAAGCCTTCACACAAAAAGACCCTTAATTTTTCATCATATCTAACTCCACACTCACATGGGACAACCACTTCATTTTGGTTTGAAAACTACCAAACCCTTGCTACCACAGACAGTTACAAAAACTGACTAACTACTACACAAGATGAATATGGGCATTCGCTCGTCAAATATCATACTATGTGGATGTCCATTGAAGTTTGAATATAGTTTAAACCTCCACCATCGATCACAGTCTCTGTGCCATCGATTAATCAAACAACCATCGTAGATTATGACTTTGGCGCTCAATTACAAATCCTTCCTCGGCCTACCTGATCACCACTAGGGTGAGAGGCTAGTTGTCTCATTACCTCGAATCCCTCAAGTCGTGACTTAAGTTATTTGCCACCGGCTACAGCAAGTTAAATGACCAAACATAAGAAAAAGTAACTTGTCATAACATAAGTCATTTTAACTTGTTTTCTAGGGTTTAGGCCTTTGAAGCTTAGGGTTTTAAGTGTCTTTAGGGTATACATAATAACACCTTTTCAAATGACAAAACCCTAATCTTTTATTACTTATTACTAACATGAAATACCTCTAAACCTTGAACTCTACCAATCATCTCTATTGCAGAGAAATAGTGGAATGATGAAGACCTTTTGAACTTGAAAGAAACAATTTGCTTTAGAAAGATTTAGGGTTTTAGGACTTAGAGATTAGGTCTCCATATGTTGAAAACCCCTAATATGCATCCAATGGAACATAAGTGAGCTTGACCCATAGAGAATTCTTGTGATAACAAATGTAACACTATGAAACCCTAATGAGAAGGAAACTTAGTCTTGTTTTACTCTTTGCAAGATAATGGAGATGTGACACCTTCAAGTTGGACAAAGCCCTTGATTTCCATGTCATATGCTTGAAGCCACCAAGACAAGTTTGCTTTCAACCATTGGCACTGATCCATTCCAATACCCTGCAAGATAACTTTTGAAGACTTAAGACATCAATGATAAACAAATGCTACCAAACCAATGTCACATTTCACACCTGATGACTAAACCTGATGGCTCTTCCAAACCTGAAGAATCCACAATATATAACAGATGTTGACATCAATGCCAACACACCTTCTTGCCAACACACCTTCCCCCAGTACATTCCATGTGCTTGCAGAGAAATTTGTAAACCATTTCTCCTACAACTTTGAACATGAGATAGCCATGACCAACCTTTGCAACACTAAAAAAAAGAATGGGGAATCCTTCGCTGCCTTTCTACAAAGGTGGAGAATCCTAGCAAGCAAACTCCCTTGGCTAATTCTCGAAAAATAAATAGTCACCATGTTTGTGACTAATCTTAACCAAGAAATGGGCTTTCATTTACAAATCTAATGTGCATCAACCTTTGAGGAGGTTATAGAAAAAGGGACAACCATCGAAAGAGCCCTTATTGCTAAAGGCTCTATCAAAATTTACAACAACGACAACAAGAACAAAAAAAACAACAAAAACAACAACAAAGTCAACAACAATACCACCAACACCTCTAATATGAACAACAATGCCCAATCCAATGACAAACGCTGCTTTTGGGGAAAGAACAAAAAGACCCTCAACAATGGTGTCATCGATGTGAAGGCCATCCAAAATGTACAAAATTCGAATCCACCTAGTACATCCACAAACAACAATAATGTCAATGTTCCCAATGGACTGCCAAGACAAAACAACCCTAAGAGGAAATTCACACCTTTAGGGGAACCCATAAAAAATGTCTTGAATAACCTTGTAAATGCAGATTTGATAACATTACCCCTATTTGTCCTTATGATGAAAATCAATTTAAACTCTCTTGGTTTGATGAAAATGCTTATTGTAAATAACATCGTGTGAAAGGACATAAGACATCTAACTGTATGGGGTTGAAACATTGCATCCAAGACCTTATAGTTAGAGTGTTGGAGCATGATTGTTGTTAGACCAAAACCTATAGGCATTAATCTCTGTTACAATCACCAGAGTTAGGATCCATGAGAGGCAGTTAGTCCATGCCATGAAACATCATGGTGGGTGCTGGATGCACATGCCAATAATCTCCCCCAGTGTTACCCAGGGAGTTTCAAACTCGAGACCTTTGGCTCTAATACCACTTTGTTGGACCACAATTTCTATTAGACCAAAAATTGCAGGTATTAATCTCCATTACAATCGCTAGAGTTAGGATCCACGAGAGGCAGTTAGTCCATGTCACGAAACATCATAGGGAGCACTGGATGCACATGCCAACATAGAGGTGATATAACCATTGACAAACCACCAAAACAATCACCTAATGCCAACCTAGGAGCATACAAGGATCCAATTCTGGGTCATAACAAAGGAAAAGACTCATCTTCCAATAAAACATATAACGTCATGCTGCCTCCTTCTTCTTTCAATTCTATTGTGGGTCGAATAGAAGATTATTCCAACCATATCAATACCATCACCATTAAAGCCAAAACACCCAATTGTGCCGTTACTCTCATCGCGACCGCATCTCCATCCGTGGAGCCCCATCCAATGATCAACTTTCTACATCTGCACCTACCAATCCACCATCCACCCACAAATATAACCTCCTAGACCACCTTAGAAAAACTCCCACACAAATTTCCATCCTCGAATTGCTTTGTACATCCCCCTCCACAAGGACATCCTTGACAAAGACTTGATGGAAACCAAAGTCCCTTCCAATTTGAATGTTGATAAATTCCAAGCCATGTTAGGCCACATCGCCTCACCTCATCACCTCACCTTCTCAGAAAAGGACCTACTTGCATCTAATGCCTCACATAACGAAGCCCTTCACGTCGAAGTTCTCATCCATAAACACACCATCAAACGAGTCTTAATAGATGGTGGCTCCAACCTAAATCTTTGCACTCTGAAACTATTAAAACACTTGGGATACTCTGATGTGTTTGTGGACTCTAGTGAGTGTATAGCCATCAAAGGATGTGATGATACTGAAAGATTGTTTGAAGGCACCAATAAACTTCCATTTCAAGTGGGACAAAAAATTTTGGAAACCAAATGTCAAGTACTTAATCTTGACCTCTGATACAATATTTTCCTAGGCCAACCATGGATTCATGCGATGAAATCCATTCCATCTACCTTCCACCATTACTTAAAATTCCTGCACAATGATACGAAAGTTACTATCTACATGCCAATCCCCATCCTTTCCAATACTGCAGCTTCTTGGAAGTACATGATCAAACATTTTGTCCTTACAACAATGCCACTAAAACATCCACTCCTCATACTAATCCCATGCCTTCCACTTCATACATTGATCCTTCCAACATCGCAACCACATCACAAACATCCACTCCTCCTGAGGTCAAGATCAAGGTAAGTGACATGGGATGTGGTGAGTATGACTTACATGGCACATTTTGTGTGGGCCTATTACCACCATCCCCTAAGACATTTGGTGCTCCTAAGGAAGATAAAGTTTCCACGACAATCATCAAATGCAATCCAACACCAACCTTCGAGAAAAAAGCACCTCCTTGAATAAGATGTTCTCAAAGATATATCCTCTTGGTTATACAAAGATGAAGATAAACAAGAAGCTCCTACCCTTCCAACTAAGATCTATGGAAAAGGTCTCGAGATTGTCAAATACATAGGTTAAAAAGGAAAAGGAGACATAGGCCTTCATGAACAAGGAATTGTTGAACCCATTCAAGCAACAAGGAATCCTTATCTTTGTGGGTTAGGGTACAAAAAACAAGAGTCTATCCCAATTGAGTTGTGAGGATTTTTGGTCTTCGCTATGATTGATAACATCAATGAAGAGGACCATCAAGACTCTTTTGCCAATTTCTCCAAAATTTTTGAATCATCCATTTGCAGCATCTTCACCCTATCTACCATGCTATCAACATCCAACGACCTACCTCTCATCTATCCCCAACTCATAGATTGGGACCAACAAGGATCCCTTGTCCTTGATGTCACACAAAATGATGAAGCTATAGTTGAAATGATGGGGGTTAGAGACTACTTCCCCCTCAGAGATCACAAGGCTAGCTATATCATGGAACTTAACACATCCACATACTTTGGGGAGACAATCCAAACTCTTAGTCGCAAAAGTATGAAAATAAAAATAACATCCCCTAGTGAAAATCACCTGTTGGCACTATTAGATGATAAAAAAATCAAAATAAAGGATGTATCCCCTAGTGAAAACCTCCTTGAGGTGCTAGGGGATGAGAGAATGGACCTCCCCATAGTACCTAATCTCTATCAAGAAAGGTCACCGATCTTAGTAGAAGCATCATATGAGATGAACCTTGGAACAAAAGAAGCCCCCAAGATCACATTTCGAGCAGATTCCTTACAACAATAGAACAAGAGGCTTTCCTAGCTTTCTTCAAACAAAGGAGTCATAACTTTGCATGGACATATGTTGGGATTGGATCCTGCTCTAGTTGTCCATCATCTTGTTGTACATCCTGATGCAAAACTAGTAAAATAGAAGATGAGAAAAATGAATCCACAAGTGGTACTTCTCATCAAAGCAAAACTGAAAAAGCTTCTATATGTGAAATTCATTCATCCTATAGACTATCTTGAGTGGATATCAAACATTGTACCTGTAGGAAAAGTCACTGGGGGCATTTGCTGCTGCATAGACTTTCGAGATCTTAACAAGGCATGCCCTAAGGATGATTTTTTGCTACCCAACATAGATATGATTATGGATCTCATTGTGGGACATGAAATGTCATCCTTAATGGATGGATTTTCTAGTTACAACCAAATCAGGATAGCTGAAGAAGACAAACACAAGACCTCTTTTATATGTCCATGGGGAACCTACTACTGGGTTATGATGCCTTTTGGGTTGAAAACCGTAGGAGCCACATATAAGAGAGCCATGATAGTTATCTTCCATGACCTTTTCCATAACATAATGGAAGATTATGTACATGATTTGCTGGGCAAATCAAAGACTAGAGAAGACCATTTGAATGTGTTGGCAAAAATCTTTGACATATTAGAATAATACAAAGTGTGGCTAAATCCTAAGAAATGTGTCTTTGGAGTCACCTCTGGAAAGCTCCTAGGATAAATTGTATCAAGAAGAGGAATAGAATTCGACCCTGCTAAGGTTAAAGCTATAGTGGAGATGCCTCCACATAAAACACTCAAGCAACTTCGTAGCCTTCAAGGGAAACTTCAGTCTATCCGCCACTTCATAGCACAACTTGCAGATAAATATCAACCATTTCAACATCTTCTCTAAAAAAACATAGAATTTGTATGGGATAATTAGTGTTAGAATGTTTTTGAACAACTAAAGGGATATCTTGTTGCACCACCTATCCTTATTCCACCAAGACAAGGACAACCCCTCCTATATATCTCAACAACGGAAACATCAATAGGGGCCTTGCTAGCACAACATGATGAAGAAGGAAAAGAAAGAGCTCTATATTATACCAACTACACTTTGGTGACCTACGAGCTAAATTACACTCCTATTGAATGAGCATGCCTTGTCGTTATCTTTCCCTTAAAAAAGTGAAGACATGATATGATCAATCATAAGACAAAACTCATTGCCAAAATTGATCCATTGAAGTACCTATTGACTAGGGCAACTCTCACAGGATGGATGGCTAAGTGGGTCATGATCCTAAGTGAATTGACATTGAGTACACAGAGTGAAAGGCTATCAAAGGATAAATAATTCTTGACCAATTGGCCGATGCACCCTTCCCAATAGAATAACCATTACTTTTAGAATCCCTAGATGATTCAATATTGACAGTAGCACCATCAGTGGATACATGGAAAATGTATTTTGATGGATCCTACACACATCGTGGCTCGGGGGCATGCATTTTGTTTGTTACCCCTCAAGGAGACACTATTCCAAAGTCCTACAAGATAACATTTCCATGCACAAATAATGTAGCAGAATATAATGCCCTTATCATAGGACTTCACATGGCCATTCAGTGGAAGATTGAAAAGATTACAGTTTATGGTGACTCCCTGCTAGTTATCAGATAAGTCAATAATGAATACAAGACAAAGGATGACAAGCCTCTGCCATACAAAAGAATGGTTGATGATTTCAAAGACTACTTTCATGACATCCATTTTGAACAAATACCAAGGTTAAACAACAAAGCAACATATGCTATGGCTACTATAGGATCCTTGGTTGACATGAAAAAGGATAACAAAAAATGTGAGTTCCTGATTGAAGAGCTTCTAATGTTGGCTTATGACATCCCACAATCTGAGCTAGTATGCGACATCATTAGACCCCTATCTCCACGGTACCAAGAGACCTATATGTAGCTCCATGATAACATCGTCCCACCTAATTTAACATCACCTCAATGAAAAACCTTCATCCACTGAGCTTCTTGTTTCACCATCATAGGTGATACCCTATACCAAAGAAGACTTGATGGTACTCTTTTATGATGTCTCGATTCTAGGGAAGCTGAAGTGGCCTTGCAAGAGGTACATGAAGGTATTTGTGGGGCACATTCTAGTGGACCTACTCTAGCTAAGAAGATCCAAAGGATAGGATACTACTGGCCTACTATGGAACACGATGCTCATCAATTTGTAAAGAAATGTCTGCCATGCTAGCAACATGGTGACCTTATCCATGCACCATCACAAGAATTGCAGCCGATAACAACTCCTTGGCCCTTTTCACAATGGGGGCTCGATCTCATAGGAAAAATTCACCCACCATCATCTAATGGCCACAAATTCATCATTACCGCCACTGAATATTTCACCAAGTGGGTAGAAGCCATTCCACTCACTTACACCAATAGAATCCAAATTACAAATTTTTTCCTCCACTACATAATATGCCATTATGGCATTCCTCTCTCCATCATCATTGACAATGGGAAATTGTTTAAGAACCAAGAAGTTTGCACCCTTTGCAAAAAATTCCACATCCAACACCATTTTTCCACACCATATTACCCATAAGGTAATGGTCAAGCTGAAGCTTCCAACAAAACCATCTTATGCATTTTAAAAAATATAGTTAATGAAGCCGATTGTGATTGGCACCTTCAACTTAATCCCGCCTTATGGGCTTATTGCACAAGCATTCACACCCCTATAGGAGCCACTCCATACTCTCTAGTATTTTGTTCTGAAGCCATTTTGCCTATAGAGGTCAAGCTCCCTTCCCTCAGAATTTCATTACAAAATATCATCACTGAGGAGGAGTATCAATTTGTATGCCTAAATGAGATAGAATTGCTAGATGAAAAGCATCTAAGTGCTCTAAATCATCTCCAGGCCTACAAGAATCACTTACGCAAAAGCTACAACAAAAAGATTAAGAACCGCCAGTTTGAGATATGCAACCTTGTCCTCATGGAAAATTAGAGAAACCTACAAGAGTGTCACAAGAAAGGAAAATTTGAGCCTAATTGGTTGGGACCCTATGTCATCACAACTAGCTATGGATTAGGAGCTTATCAACTTGCAACACCCAAGGGGCAGCCTCTAGATGAGTCGATGAACATCATGCACCTAAAAAGGTTTTATGCCTAATCCATCGAGTATCCCAAGTCAAAAAATACAAAAAAATCAAAAAAGCAAAAAATCCAAAAAAATAAAGAAAAACCCAAGTGCAATAAGGTCGTCCAATGGTGAAAATCACTTCGTTGATGCCTTAGATAAGTACCATGGTGAAAACTTGTCTCACGCACCATGTGTAGTGGCCGGTTCTACCATCTAATAAGTCCTATCCATCACAACATTCCATATCACCTACATCCCATGGCTTAGAATTCTAAAACATTCAATCCTATCACCCCACCCAAGGCAACTTCTTGGAAAGAGGATCCTTGTGTGATCTCCTTGTACAACTTAAAACTCCAACAAACCCAAAAAATACAAAAACCAAGAAAAATCCAAAAAAATTAGAAAAGCCAAAAAAGCCAAAAATAATAGAAAACCCCAAAAAACCCCCAAAAAACCCCAAAACAAAACAAAATTACAAAATACCAAAAACACTCAACCATCACCACAATTATCCAAAACATCTAACACATCATTATCCAACATCATCTCATCTACCCGGAACCATTCCTACATCATCACTACAAACCAGAACTACATATTCATCACCACCCGCATCTTAAAGTGCCTTGATCCCGTAGACACAGGGTATGTAGGTAGTCTGGAATATGAAAGAAGTATCTAGTACTCAGGTACAAAAGATGCATCCATCCAACCCGTTTGGATGGTCCATATTTTTTGAGCTTATTAAATCCACCAACAATACACAAGCTAAGCACATCCTCAAAACATCACATCTTACACAAAAATTATCAATCAACAAACTGACTACAATCATGACATATGGCCTACTATCCTTTTGCCCATCTTGGGAAATTTATCCAATAACATCCACTGATTCTTGCCTTAACGAAAAATATTATTCCTACAGTAGGCACAATCCATCATCCTACCAACACTTATCTTGGCAAGAGATACAATGGTTGTTTGTATGGTTCGTTGGTCTTTTTGATTATTGATTTTTATCTTTTGGCTCATTGTAAGGATTATTCCAAAGCTACCTTGATCTCACTATATCATGATATGTGGTGGAAAACACCTAGAATGGGGCATGGTTGTTGTTTTGTATGCCATGTTTGTGGGTTGATCTCATTACTCCAAGAATGGTATTCATGAAGATGTAGGGTCGGTTCTAGCATATTGTTTCCCATTTGCATCTAAGGTTAATCATACCATTTATGTACCAAGAACTTATGTTATGAGTCCCCTTCCCTCATCTAGGAAAGGTTATACTACCTTGGGCATGCATGGGATCATCCTATTGTTTGTGGGTCTAGTCCATGCAAAGACAGATATATATCACCACCTTGGTCCTTTCATACTTTGGTGAACATATCCCCTTTTGCTATAATAAATCTAGAAATGCTCTCAATAATGTCAATACAAATACTTATCCTAGCTCATCTATTCTCTCTACCACCAACCATCAAAAACACTATCTGGGCTTTGCATCTAATGATGATTAATAACTTCACCCATCTAATCTTACCTTACAACCATTCTAACAAACCCCCCCCACAACCTATCACTTTACTTATTCCAACAAAACCCCTCTAACAATATGGCGTCTAAAGACCTAGTATCACCTATCCTAACCATCCCTAAACCTATCCAAACTAGGAGCTAAACTGATCCCAACTATCCCTAAACCCATCCCAACCATCCCTAAGCCAATCCCAAACATCCCTAAGCCTATCTTAATCACCCAACCCACCGCCTATGTTCTCAAACACCTAATATATCATGACAAAAAACCCATTACATCATACCATTATCATTATCATTTACCATTATCCATTATCCATTTATCATTAACCATTATCCATTTATCATTAATCATTGCATTATCCATTTACCATTATCCATTAATTCATTAACCATTACATTTCCATTTCATCGATACATAATATATGTTTATTAATCTAAGCATATATTCCATTACCATTTCATCCACGCATAATGTATGGTTATTAATCTAAGCATATATTCCATTACCATTTCATCCATGCATAATATATGTTTATTAATCTAAGCATATAATTAACATAATCCACATCATAATCCAAATGCATATCATAAATCAACATCATAATATACATACATCTATCCATGAACATCATCATAAAACATCCATATCCATAATGCATAAACATCATCAGATAATCCATCTATATGCCATACACCAAGCACACAAATAACATCATAACCAAAACATCCATAACCACAAAATGCATACATATCATATATCTCCGCCAAAAATATACATCACTCAAAATAATACATGTCATGATACAAAACACCTAGAAGGCCAAAAACACATCAAAGTCCAAAGACATATAGTATAAAATCAAGAACCATGAACGGATGAGCCCCTCATAGAGTCTGTACGAGAATCTAGATGAGGTCATTATGGTCTAGGTGGTGGTGGCCCCATAGGCTATTTGCTGCTACTGTGATGGTTGTTGTAATGGCTATTGTGAGGGCATAGGGTGTTGGATTGACTGCTAGGATCTCCTAGATCTTTGAGAACCAGATATTTTGGATCTGCTCCTCTATCTATAGCTCGGGACATGCTAAGCCTCAGGCACTGCAGTGCAGTAAGCTCCATAGTAATACTCCACTCAAGCACGCTAATTTGAAACCTACTCTTGTAACTGCTGTATCCACTTCTAAGCTACTGAGTAATCAGTCCACATCTGAGCTACATTGGTGCCAACAATGACACCCCGCATCCACGTAATCTCAACTTGCAAGCCAACAATCTAGCCCTCCACCTATTGTGCTCTATTCTCTTCTCTCTATAACCTCACCTTAGTTGCCTGCCGCAATGATGCCTCTGTGTGTCACTCAGTAGTAACTTGAGCCACCTATCCCTACAGTTGTGCCTATAACTACCCTATCTAGGCTTGCAAAATCAGCATTTGAGGATCCTCATCTCCACCACTCACTCCATCCAGCAAGGCCTGAACTCCCCACAGCCTCTATAACTCCTACCCTTGCTGGGCCACTTGATCCTCTAAATTGGTCACCTGGGCCCATAGAGTATCTACCTTCTCCTCTTCATCAGCCTAAGTCTGCCGACGTCCAATGTGAACACCAAGAAGAGGGCCGGGTGCTATCCCTAATGGCCCTACCCCTAAAGTCCCAGCACCTGAAGTGCCTACCCCAGATGTCCCCACCTACACTAGTACTTGTTGAGGTACTTGCAACTACTAGGGTACCTGCTGTGTCTGCTGAGGTGGTACCTGGCCCTGTCCCTACCTCTACTGCTATGTATCTCGCAGTGATGACATATGTCCCTATCTCTGGGCCTACTGAACATGTACTTGCTAAGGTACCTACTACTGCTGGGGTGCCCGCTATCTCTATCCCCATCCTCTCCTTGTTGCCTGCCCTACTGCTGTTGCAACCAACACCCCTATTCCATCATCGTCATCTACCGGCACCTCCTCCATCACATACTCCATTGTGATCTCATCTCCCTACTCTCCCTCCCCCTCCTCATCCTCCATAGTCATATTAGGCTCTACCTCCAGATTCGTCAATCAAATGGGTCTCCACACCTGCCACCACTGATCATATGTTGGAGTCATGCTAGCATCCACTGTCTGACTCCTTCAGTCCTACTATACTAGCTGTAATCTAGCCCAATCGAAGAGTACCACTTGAGGTTGTATCTATGCTGGCCTTGCTAGCACATCCTGGGGTGTCCTCATGAAAATCACCATCGCCTAGGGTAGGTCCTGCACCTGCCCAAATTGCCTCATCACCCGCGAGGGGATAGACTTGTCTATAGTATGATCCCCTCACCCCATTAGATAGCGAGGCTGGAATGTGTATGGCATGTGAATGTGATCATCAACCCATGCCTCTACATCTATGTAAGGACACCATATAATAGAATCAAGGTCATCCAAAATTCACTGCCAGTATCGTAGTCATCCCACATGGGCATATGTAATAGGTGGCCTATATAAAAAGACAAATGCCTCAAATGGAGCTCGATGATAAGTTGCCTGAGGCCGTGTAATATAAATATGCTCAAATTCCCACACATGGAGTAGTGTAATGCCATATGATAAAGCCCTATCGATATGATACACCACCATATGCATCTCATGATAAAGCTATGCCAACATCCAACATACAAGGCCCCCATGCATACAAAGTCTCCTAAGTAATCATGCTCTCAATCACTACACCCTAACCAACCAAAAAGCCCTACGATCGTCGATCTGAAATCACAATCCCCCCAATCACCATTCATACAAATAATGTGAACTAATCCACCCCAACCACTTGAGTCTGCTTATAACTCTTCTGTCGACGATCCTGGGTATAGACAAGATGCCTAGGTGCAAATACTCTATCCAGCGCTGCTACTCCCAAGGGTACATCATATATTACCCTCACTCCAGCTATAGGAAGTCTCAAAATCCTCCACATGTCCTCAAGGGTGATAGTGATCTCATCTATCAGCCGCAAAAAGGAGCATCTCTCGCTCCTCCACCGATCCACTAGGGCTGTCATCATAACTCTATGTTCTTGTATCCAGGGCATCTCATCAACTGTCTGTAATCCTATTGTACCTAGTTTAACTAAGGTAGGCTAGTTGAACTGTGACAACAATCTCAGCATTGAAGAGACTCGCTGCTTTCGCGACTATAATATCTCGCATGGAATCTACATCCAAAAATCACCAAAACTTAGTTTTTCTCCCAAAATAGCACTATGTCACTAATCCTTAACCATATCGCGCCAATGCAGAGCTTGACACTAATCCTTGATCACACGACACCATTTTACGAGATGGGGTATTTCTTTAGCCTTAGGTGCTAATGCAGAGCTTAGTGCCAAAATTGACCTATATGGCGCTAAAATGCCATTATTCCTAGTTTTTGCCAAATTCCCTGCACTAATGCAGAGCATGGCACTAAAAACCCTTGGTATGGTGTTAATCAAGAGCTTAGCGCTAAAGCACCATCATGTGGTGCTAAACCAAGATTTTCAAAACCTTAGGCACTAATTGAGAGCTTGGTGCCAAAACTACCCAGGATGGTGCTAAATCATCCAAATGAGGATTTTTACCCTTGGTGCTAATCGAGATCTTGGCACCAAAATTTCACCATATGGTGCTAAAACTTCCCAAACCCCCATTTAACCTATGGCGCCAATCCAGAGCTAGGCACTAAACCACCTAATTATGGCACCATGCGGCTATGCAATGGCACCATTCTACCTAACTACCTATTTCCTGAGCCCAAAAAATTACCCAAAATACAAAAATTACAAAGTCAAGGTTGACTGACATAATTGTGCTCTTGCCAGTGGCGATCTCATGTAATCACATACCCTCTCGGATCGATGATCATAGCGTGGGAAGGGAGGTTGCACCATGTCTTCTTCTTCTCTCCTCTCATCTAATAAGCTCAATGTGTGCAAATATGGCACTATGGGCTCACACTTTCTATTTATAGCCACCATGTCATACCCCCATACACCCTTTTCACCCATTTTTCTTCCTATTTACCTAATTTCCCATCCTCTATCCATTTTTCACAAGTATTTCCTTCTTTCAAGAGTTTGCCCGAATTTTTTTTTTTTCACCTGACCTCTTGAGGGGCATCCCTCATCCATTTCACTCCTTCCTGGCAACTGGGGCAAAATTCTTTGACTTGACGCCATATCCCTACTAGGTCACAACACTACGTCAAAGAGGGCCAAATGTAGACACCTAAAAATATCTCAACCTTTTGACCACCCTTCGGTAACATCATCCATACCGTGCTAATTTTCCATCTAATTAATTAATTAATTAACCTATCCAACCCCTGAACCATCCATTCATCCTTCATCAATTAATCCCTGAAATTGAATTAATTTACTTAATTCTGCATTTACACCTTACAACATTACCCCAATTAATTAAATAAATATGTCAAATATTTATTTGGTTAATTTGTCTACTTTCCTAAACCCAATTAATTAGGTAAATCATACTTATCTAATTAATTTGCCCTACTAATTAGCCTACACCTACCCTAGTTGATTAAATAGCTATTATTTAATTAGCTATCCTAGCCTACATGACCCCTAGGCCTAGATTAATTAAGTAAATCATTATTTAATTAATCCTAAACCCTAATTAGCCCACTAATGCAAGAGCCTCCCAGATTGTAGAGCAATCTTGCATCAACCAAAAACATTTTGCATTCTTTCTTTTCTTTCATTTTCAGTTCAGTTCAGTTAATTGTAGTTTCAACTTTTTGCATTACATTTCTCTGCATCTTCATATCAGAGCTCATGGAGTAGGATTTAGCATCTACATATCGTCATCCACATCATATCTAAATTTTAGTTCATTTGGACTTGTCTGCTAAAAGTTATCGCTACTAGAAGATCATTAGCTTTCATAGAGTAGAGCATTTAGACAGTCAGTTGAAGGAGAAGGTTTGTGGAGCACTTCCGTGACTTGTGGAGCCTAATGACACATCATACACGACACATAAGGATTAGATAGACCTTCCTTGAGGTCCGCACCAAGTTTCATCCATTTGTAGAGCATTACCAAATGTTTAAGGCCGACCTATTTGTTTCTACACGTTACATGCTTCTTTGGAGTTTGTAAACTTTCTTTGCCGATGTGGAGGATTTCTTAAGCCTGGATATGATATATATAGATCTCTAGGATGTATTAGGAAGTTAGTTAGTTGATTTCAGAAGATAGATAGTTAGATTCTTTTCAGAGAGGCACTTCAATGCCATATCTTGCATATCTGTTGTAATTGGAATTAGATCCGTGAGCCCTTGTGATTGTAGCCTGCATGTTGCCAACATATAAGCATTATAAATATATGATATATTGAGCATTTTAATTTTCCATTGCATTCTATATTTGTGTTGTTTCTGTTGTGTTTACTCTAGCTGCATGGTTTGGACAGTTCATTATGTGAACCCTCCAACCGTGACTGCACCACTCACTAATTTTTTCCAGCCACATTAACTAAGTTAATCACCCTGATTAACTTGGTCAAATCATGCTTAACACCTTCTCCCACACCCACAAATACAAAAATTTAAAATATACATAACCTCTCCAACTCATTTTTGTCATTTTCATGCTAAAACATGTTCTACATTTTTAGCTTACAAATGTAAGGCCCCAAAAATGTGCATGTGTCACATGACCTTCACATTCCCACATAAAATGGAATTTTTAATTCCACCTCCTTCCAAGGAAATTAATTTTTAATTTCCTCACACATCAAAATCACATTTAATGCAAAGTCCTCAAAATGAATTTTAAATTCATTTTTATTCGCCAACATCCAATTTGATGATCAAATCCTAGCCCTCCATCTCACAGTCAATCTCATCCATTGATCTCAACATCCAATCTCCACCATTGGATCAAAATCCCCTCCAATTTGCCTATAAATACAAGCCTCCACAAGCCATTTCATCATCCAATTTTAGAGCAAGTTTATTATGTCCAAATTTCTCCAAATCCTCATCCCTCTTAGCTAGGTTATGTTGAATTTTGCATTAAATTTGAGAGCATTTCACATTGTCAATCCTAGTTTGGGTAAAACAAAGAGCTAGTGGGTGTAATCTCTTCAACCCTATCAAGAAGTGAAGAAAGTGTAAAGATCTTGAAAGGTATATAATCTCCTTGTTTTGAGTTTCTTTCTTATTTATTTTGTCTTCTTATTTTCCTCATCTTCATAAATCACCTAAGATCATGCAAGATCAACCCAAAGATGACGATCACCACATGACATCATGAATGTGAACCACAAAGACATCCAATAATAAGAGAGAAACCACTAGGTAACATTGGTAACCGCTACAAGTTTACCAACTGATCATATTGGCATTAAACACACCACCATGCTAGAAGAAGAGAGGTTTGAAATAAATAGGCCTATCATGACGTGCATAGGGATTGAGATGAACTTTAATTCATACCTTGCAAGAAACATGTCAACTCCCTAGGAAGATCAGAGATGAACTATTAAATAGTGAAGAGATCAACAACCACTATCTAGGTCAACCACAAGTATTTAGACATTTGAAAATAACCAACGAACTTGAAGCACATGATCATGGTAGGTGAGGATAAACAATGGATGATGGGGTAGGCAAACATTTCAAATCTCATTTTAATATTGGTCATCCACATGGGACAAAGCACATCAAGTAGTGAATGGGCATGGAGGAAAAAGTAGACACATCAGGATGATGAACAACTACCTTGGATGAAAAAAAATGTTAAGGTACCATGAAGCCACCATCACCATGTTACGCCAAGAGAGCTATAAATCCATCATAGAGATACAAAACACCTTGATAAATGTTGCATCAAGAATAAGAGTGACCATAAGCAACACCAACCACCACAAACCCACATGATAACCATTGACTTAAGATGGGCCATTAAGGGCAAGGATTGCATTGAGAATGACAAAATCCCATTGCAAGATGAACCAAGGTATCCTTAGCAACTATAAAGTGAACAATATCATAGAGGAGCACAAATCCACTGCAAATCTAGAGAATGTGCTTACAACAACAAGATTACAACAACAAGAGCACTCACTACAAACCAAACAAACATATTCATCGCAAAGGGAGAAACAAGACTGATAATTAGAATACTATCCCTTGAGTAATAATAGCAACACTAGGGGACTACATTTCTAAAAAAATACTTGCAAGTTCAATAGTTGTGGACTATTGAGTTCTGGCTGGTGCAATGCCCTGAACAATAATTACAAATTATATACTCAATGCAAGTCAATTTATGGCACAAGTCATCAAATGAGCTTGACTTCTCATGTAATGCTACTTTTATCCCATAATTATTTAATTATTTGCAATAGATTTATTATAGTTAATATTAGAGTTAAGATAATTTAGAATATGCAGTGATATTGAACTAGATGTAAATAACAATTATAAATTGCATGTGATAAATTAATAAGAATTCTAAAGTAAATAATTAACAAAGCAATTTGGATAACATAATGATATGATTCAAACAAATTAACATCAAAATTCTATATATATTATTCCAAATATCTTTTAAACACCAATAGTTTTAATACTTATATGAACCAAAGTAGTTGAATTGACAATTCTTGCCTTAGGAAGATTTCAATGGCCTTGGCCCTCCTAGCTATGGCACATTCTAGAGAACCTGTGCAAAAACACGTGCCTACATGCACCATGCTTACACACCACAAGTCCTAGCCAAGACAATCCTAAGTATAATATGTACCCCAAGTGGGACACACTCTGTGTGCCCCCTTCTCTATTGCCCAATGCCCACCAAACCACCTCCTTCCTTGGGTGATCTCTATGCCCATTCCAAGTCTCACACAAATGCTTTATATAACCCTTTAAGGGATGGTTTTCAAATCAACACACCTTTTCACAAAGGTTGTCTTTACTAATTATTTAATAAATACAATTACTCCTCTTTTTTTGAAAGGGATTTTATAAATGTTCTTTATTAATCTCCATTTTAACCAAAGGATCATAATATCCTTTATTTTTTTATCTCCCTTTTAATCTTAAAGGCTTATTTTATTAAAAATAATTTTCTTTTTACTTTGGGGAAAAAGTCCCATAACATTTCTCCCCCTTGTAAAGTAGTTGTTGTCCTTAATAGCTCAAGTTGAATCTACAACATAACTCACTAAAAATAATCAGTCAAATAAGTGTGGATGTAGCACCAGCAATATCATAGTAAATCTATTTCACTTGAACTTCATCTATAATTTTATTTCTCAAATATTATATCTTTTCAACAATTCTTTCTAGTTTAATTGAAATAACAATGAAATCTCACAGAAATACTATGTTAATCAATAACATGATTAGAACTATAAGTACATTTTCACATGAAATAGATCATGAGTTTACATTTTAGGAGCTAATGCAATTGTATATACCAAATATCCTATATTATAACCTTGTTCAATCTGGTTATTCATGTAACCCCTTATCTTCAATATAATTGTTTTACATGTAACTTAACATAACATTTACAAAAACTTGGTGATTGACATGCATATCCCCTACTATGCAATCACTCATCATTCCATATACTCAAAATACATTCTAAGATGATAATAATGTATTATGGACTACATGAGTATCTTCTTTTCCTATACCTAATATAGTTGAATAGAAACAAGTACACAATTACCCTTAAACTGAGCTTATATCACTAAATAGTCACTCAAATAGGGATTTGGAAAAAATCTAAATCCAATGATGATTAGAATTTAAATCAAATTTGTTTACATCAATTCAATGCTATCAATAAGGTTTATCAATTGCATAGCATGCGTACAATGTTATTGGGTTAATCAAGTCCAATAACAATGTACAATAAAATAAAGATCATACAGAGAATCCCATAAAGCATCTTAAGCAAAAATAGAACAACAACTAACCGTTACTACCAATAAAGCACTTCATAAACAAATACTAGATTTAACCTATCCTTCTTTTAAGCAACTAGGTTAATTGAATTTCAATTTTTATTCAAGGATGAAGATTTATTTAAACATTTTTTTGAAAAAACTCATATTGAACTTCCATAACCCAATTTTTTTGTTGTCCCTCCCCCTATTAAATTTGACATGTCCTTATGTCTCAACGTAAGAGAACCTATTTAGTTTTACATCTTATAAAACATTTTGTGTTCTTTTAACCAATAGATTCTAATAGCATAATATTTTATCAATCCTAAGATGTGGAAATGATCACGGGACCTATGGGTTATGGGCCTACAATGTAACTTATGTTTAAACAAATCCAGGTGTCAAGTTTTTCTTTTTAACTAACAACAAATATAGTAACACCAATTTCTAAATAATACACATAAAAATAAATGAAAATTGGAATGGATAATACAAATTTGACTATTAAAAAAACTAGCTTATTAATTCTATATTTTGAAGACAATTTCTTTGTATGAGAGAGTACTAGTCAAATAGAAATATAAACAAGACTTGAACTTAATACAACTAAAGCTATCATCTCTTTATTGAAATCTGGTGATGTATAAATTAATATAAGAAAAACACGTGACTTCATAGATCTTGGACACTAGCAACATAGTTCATTTCCTACATCCAATTACTAAATAGAAACAAATTCAAGATTAGTTAAACATCCAAATTGCATGTTCCCATGCTCATTCTTGCACCTTTGCAACTACATCCTAATGAGTATGTGGCATCTTGCCAATTGAACAAGTTTTTCTTTTTGATTGAACCTACAAGTGAGTATTAATAGAGATTTGAGATAAACATAACAAATCTTAGGAGATTTATCTAAAAACCATCTCAAAAATAGCCATTCGATACACCGACCCATGGATAATCAATTACTATGATTTTACAATTAGCATAAATAGATTTAGAGGAAATTAAGGGATGCTTTCAATATCTAACTACAATCTGATTCTCCATTCCAACATCTATCACTCATCTCATATTTAATTCCCAATAGACTCATATTTCTAGTCCCTAGGCTCTAACTCAACTTAACTCATCCAATAGAGAACATATGCACAATTGACTCGTACATAGAACCCATAGACACAAAAGTAGCACAAATAACATTTCACACAACATTGTAACCTTGGTAATGTGTTGAAGCTCATCTATGTCATAGCCTAAATTTATAGTTAAAGCTACAAATTGCATCCTCTAACCTCTTCATAAATAACGTTATAATAATTGCATCCTTGTTTCTCATTTTGATTCACATAACAAAAAACATTCCTAGAAGAGCTTCGCATGCCAATACTCAACAAAAAATCATGCAAAAAAATAATATTTACAATAATTTTAACCATTGCTTATCTCACCCAAAGAACACGACTCTTTGCAAGTGTATTACTTAAATTTAAAATTGGCAGTAATTTCTTTGCTTCAAAGACAATTTGTAACAACATCTAAGTAATGGATATAATCAATTCTAAGAAAATAATAATTAAGCATATGTAGTACTAACTTGGGGAATAATTTGATATGATTTGATAGTGTTAGAGTTGTTTTATTATTCATTTCTTTCATGATAAGTTTGAAATCGACAATCCTAAACAAGTGCTTGAATTGCATGTGTCTAATTTGATCAGCTAGGTATGCAACTTATAGATTTTTGCAACTACTACTTCCCCTATTCAATTAAAATTTAAGCATGTCTACTTATTTTGATTCACAATGACACGATTAGCACCTGAAGGTAGTGGACATAATATGACTTGTGTAAAATGATGAAGTTAACTTTATGTAATTCAACATTCTAGAGAATATGTGAATAGTTATCTTCTTAGCTAAAGGAATATGGTATCCAAGTAGGCATGCTCTTATATGGAACACTTAATCTTTCAGCCAACCTGACTGCACAATAAATATTTTAAACAATAGAATCCTTGTCAAGGTGGTCTTTTAAAACTCTAGACTTGTTAATAGTATCTTCCATGGTTTGATAAAATTTCCCTTTCTCAAAATCTCCATAATTCTTGCATTCATATCACTGTCTGTCTGCAAAATTTTTTATACAAGACATTCCCCCCTTACAGTCCAGAGAGGGCCTACAGTTCATCAAGGCATAGTTAATTTAACACAGGGGTGTGTACAAGCAAGCTATAGAAGCAACATTAGAACCAGACCAATAAACTTTCGAAAACCACCTTACAAGGTCATCAATCATCTTTACTCATCAACCATTTTCATGTTGGTGGACAATAATGTAGATAATTCTTTTGGTCCAATGTTTGTTACAACTTCACAATAATATTGAGTTTTTTATGTGGCTTAATACATTATTATGTCATTTGTTGCCTAAAAAAAGTCTTTTCCACTTAGTGAAGACACTATCCTCAAAAAAATTTTATTTAGATTTTTTTTTGCTTAAAATAATTTGATTCCCCATTTAAAAATAGAATTGCCTAAAGTGGCTCAAATAACTCTACATCCTCTCCAAGCTCTCCGTGAATGCACTCCAGGGTCTCGGGAGTGAATCTACACCTTACACTGTTCGGTTAGTTGAGCTTCTTTAGTAAAGGCCTTTATAGATCTTACCAAAGAACAATACAAAATATAAATATAGATAACTTAGCATATAACATTTTTAATTGCAAATTTTATGTATCCAACAAGAATTTTGTTTGTATTTTTTAATGTAACAATGATTGTATGAACCACAATCTTTGAGTCTCTTTCTTTACATGAATTACTTGTTTTTTTAGGAATTTATTTATAATTATTTTTATCTTTGAAAGTGAAAATCTTCTAAGGTCAAGAAAAAAGAATAATATTAAAAAATAGAACATTTGCCAACAAAGAATTAGAAAGGTATCAATAGTGCACTAATATGCTTATTCAACCATCTAACCATCATTGTTTGTCTATCTAATTAGGCTTGAGATAATTTAATTATAGACTTTGTACCTATAAATCTCAATAAACACAATAAACTTGGAAACTTATGAAATCTCCTTCACTGTTTACCATATATATTCAACTCCCACTTCCAACAGTAAAGCTTTGCACAATATAGAGATATTGTGCAATCCTTGACCTGTTGAACACCCAAAGTACTGAGGGGGGGTGAATCAGTACTTTATTAAACTTCTTACTTATTGAACTAACAATCCATTTACCACATGCAATAACAAAGAAAATTAAACATAGAACAAACAATCAAACTCCATCACACATGAACACCAGGATTTTTACATAGAAAACTGAAAACTGGGAAAAACCACGGTGAGTGTTAGCTCACAATATATTATGTAGGATCAATATTGAATTATAATAAAGGCTCACTGCCCAAAAGAAGTACTTAATGCCTAGAGAAAGAAAGAAAGAAGAAGGGTGGCTCATTACCAATTTGAACTGCTCAGATTGCATCTACTCATGCATGGATACAACTCCAATGAATGCTCAAAATACTGTCTCAAAACTCTTCATCTTGACTACTCTGTTTCACTGCTCTACCTTTACATTAGACAAGATCTCTCTTCTTCTGATCTTATCACCTTCTCTACACTTTCACATATTCTACACATATACTATCACAATTCACACCTCAAACATCGAATTCAATCTCATATTATATCTGCAACAAACAAAAACTTCACACTAGGTCGGCTAGATAAGGCGTACCATGTAGTCATACATTATATACTCTGTCGACCAAATTCATTCTCCAAAATCTATAGCGAACCCAAACAATACTTGAAACACCTTCTCACATGTTAGCCTCAACTATTTCACCACTTAGAATTAAGTTTCAAACACCAAGACTTACCACACACACATCATACTGTCATGTCGGCCTTATCCACAGACTGTTAACTGGATTAATTCAACTGTTAGACAACATCTTCCACTGCGAACCACAAGACTTTCTCAAATCCATATCAGAGACTCCTCACATGTCATAGATCACACCTTCAGAACCATAGAGCAAAATATTCTTCTATGGTAGAATGCAAACCATTGCAACACATGCTATGTCATAGTCAAATTGTACCATGCCAAGTAGCAATACTTAGGCATTCATAACTGACTCTTTAGTGGAACTTAGAACTTGCAACTTTGGATTTGGGTACTTCAAACATATGTTTACAAAACCTCAAAACCTCATAACAAGATATGTAATAGCGGAGGAATGCATACCAATTCAATTAAGTGTTCTGTTACAATTTCCTTTGTTTATTGCACTGCAAGACTAAGGCTTCTTGAAGATGAACTTCTGGTACTCATCAAAGACTGAAATATTGGACAATTGATAATCTAAGGACTGTGAACAACATACCTGATCCGCATGATATGATCTTCTATTGCGGACCAATGTCATCCATTATATTGCTGCTTTATCGCTATCTCTTGTATACTGCTAACACTTAGCCAAAATGGCTAAGTATTCTTCTCCGGATCAAAACATTGCTCTAATCTTGTTCCTTTTCTTGCTTCCATCAATGAAAACATCTTCAAACAAGTTGCCAACAATCTCCCCCTTTGGCATTGATGGCAACACTTGATGTGAAAAACTTGTTACAACTCCCCCTATCTCTTTATACACAACTCCCCCTGTCTTCATGCTTCTTTTATTATTTTTCAAAATTGTTTTTCACATGCTTCATTTCTTCTCCCCCTTTGACATCAATGGAAAAGGCGTATGATACAAGGATATGTATAAGTTTCCAAAAGCTATTTTCTACTCTACCACATATATACAAGTGATGTCAAAAATGCTTACTATTGTTGCTGTTCCAGGAGAATATCTTTATAGATTGTCTTCAGCTGCACCATTTCTTCATCCCAATTGGTCTTAACATCACTTAACATTAGTATGTGCCCATTAATTTGGGATACCAAGTCTTCTACTTTCTTCACTGTATCAGGGACTTCAGTGCTTTACCTTGCTTTATCTGCAGCTACTATTAACTTGGTCAAGGATTCAATTTTGAAACTTGCTACTTCCCTAAGCTGACTCATTCTATGCTTTATGATTTCCCTCTGGGTTTGCAACTTATGTATGTTAGAATGAATGGTTTCCACTTGTGCCCTTTGATGGCGAGTAGAATCTTTTGTTAGGTCATAAGTTTTGGATACCTTCATTATTTGTGCTTCCCATTTATCTATTTTATGTTTTATATCCTTAGTCTTAACCGGCCATGTGAGACAAAATTGATACAATTCACTAGCTTCTTTGAGGGCTAACTATGCATATTCTATACTTTTATCTAACAAAATTTTGTCTTGAGAAGCCTTATCTTTTAGCTCCACTAATCTCTTGCTATCTATTTCAACTCTTACCATTTTATCAATAGCTTTCTCAAATGATTCAAAATAGGAATTCATAGACTCTATAAGCTTTTCCATCTACTCTATGGGAGAGAGTGTTCTATCTCTGTAAACTCCAGGCATGATCTTCTCAAAACTGTTTATGGATCGCCAAGCAGCTCACTATCTTTCATATGAGACTTTATTATTTCTTCTTGAGCAGTTTCTTGGAACAATGTGCCCAACTTCAATTTCTGCAAGGGAGACATGGTTGCCAAGTTTATTTGTCCTTGCAATAGTTTAGATGTGTCTGTTGTTTGTGCTTCCTTATGTTTTAACGAAAATTTCCTTAATGAATCAGCCGTGTCTCTTTTTATTTCTTCTTGGGTCAATCCAATATCTTGATTCTCTGGAGAGTGATCTTGAATGTTTTCTTGTCCATTTCCTTCAGGTTCTAGAGCAAGAATGTCTATCATCTATTCATCTATTTCTTCTCTTTGCTCTTTTGAAACTCCCTTTGTTCCTTCAAATTTCTTTTCTCCCTCAGTTTCTTTCATCTCTTCAACTTGTTCTGTATTCCTTTCATCTTCATTTCTTATTGGAGGAGTAACTGTGCTTTGTTCCACATCCATCTCCAAAATTGTATTATCTGCATCAGTGTTTTGATCCTCTTCATCAACAATAGTTGATATTTTCATCTCCTATAACACCCTTAGTGCTATCTCCTCTGTTTCCTTACCAATTTCTCCATTTCACCAGACATCAGAGCATTGACTCTTTTCATGGTTCTGAATTCTTTACTGAGATTTTTGGTGACTTTGGTTATTTCTTCAAGGGTGATATCTGGACATATTTTTAACAAGACATGTTCTTTGATTTTAGTATCCTTGGCCATAGCTCTTTCTTTCCTTGCTAACATTATGCTGGCTAAGGTATCTAGTAACTCATCTATTACTTTAATCAATGTTTTGCAGAACATGTCTAAATATCTTATAATTGCTGTTTCAATGATTACCTTGTCTATATATGATCTTTAATCATACATGTCAGCAATAGGATTCAAGGTACCATGTTGAGCAAATGCATTAACCAAGGCTTCCAAGGATAAAATTGCTTCTTCTTTTGTGTTCTCAATCTTTTCTTGTTTATTCTTCTTCTTCCCATTAGCTTTTCTAGAGGGCTTCTCAGTAGTGGCTTCATTTGTTTTTGTCCTTTTTGCTTTGACTTCCTCATCTATTTCTATTTACTCTTTCTCTTCATCCTTTCCAAGGCTCACATATGCTCTTTTGGTGGCCTTTGATTTCTTTCTTTTCTTCTTCTCTTCTATTTTCTTCTTTGGTTCCTGCTCTTCTATCTTTTCTTTCTCAGGTCTAGAACTCTTGGAAGTAGTTTCTACAATGGTGGAAGCTCTTGTTCTTCTTCTAGAGCTTGTTGTGGGCTTTTCTTGCTCAAATTTCTCCTCTTACTTTTCTAGAGTCTTTGATGTTTGCCCTTTCAGAACATATGATGCCTGTTCTACCAGAGCACTTGCAGCTTTTAAGGCCTCTGCTTTGGCTCTTGCTTCACTTATTTCTTCATTTGTAAATCCTTTGCTTTTAGCAATCTCCTTTGCCATCTTTCTTGCATTCTTCTCTATTTCAGGTTGTTTGTGTTCCATGTGCACTTTGAGAGATCATTCCTCAAAAGTGCCAAACCTTTCTTCCTTGGGATCCTTGGGTTTGCTTAACATTAAGTTTGCCAAACCAAGTAAGACTTCTTCTGTTACCTCATACCCCATAAGTGGGACCCAAACAGTTCTCGGTTCAACAGCCTCCATGAGGCATTTGTCTTTATCTACCATGAATACAATATCCTTCTCATACTTTTTCACATCTAATTCAGGGATTCTAGCCCTAGCCTACATTTTCTTTTGGAAGTTTTTGAAGTAACCCCATAAAGCTACATTTCATTTGTCAGCATTTCCCAGATTGTGCAAATGATTTTTGATTTGAATAGCTATAGGTGCACGATCAAGCCAACCAATGTTCCCCATGCCAGGTAGCTCTCTCAGGAAGTAGAAGAATATACAAGTGATCAAAGTTCCATATTTGAAGGGATATTTTGTTTCCTTTGTTCTTTTCAAATTCTCCATTAGTTCACCTCAGAGCAATTCACATAGGTCATAAGCTGTGTTATTTTTGACCATGTCATATGCTATGTATATAGAATAGAATTCTCCCTATTGGAGAAGTACACTTTGTATCCAATGACCATTGATGCAAACCTAACTGCTGGATCCTCAATGTAATTTATGGTGAGAGCTCTCTTATCAAATTTAGCTCCTGTTAGCTGCATTACCACATTGATCTTCATTTTCTTCAAAGATGGAACCTTTCTGGTGGAGCACATACCAATTACAACCTTGATGGATTCTTTTGTTATCATGTATGGTTCATCAAGCCACATAAAATCATCATGAACCCTGCTCAAGATATACCTAACCCAAGCATCATTTGGGATCACAGGAAAATCCAACCACATATCTAATTTCTTCTCATTCAGAACTTTTTATTCTTCTTTCAATTCAATACTAACAGTAGTCAGTTCATCGAAGTACAATTTTCCTAGTTTCATGTGATCATATTCCTCTAGGTTAGCATGAATGTATGCCTTAACATCTTCCGTATGCATAACACCATATGGAACTTCAGAAAATGCACCTCCATATTAGTCAATGTTGATTTAAAAGATGTTTCTTGAATTTAGGGTGGGGCCTTTCAGTAATCTCAACTGCTTGAGGGATATTCATCTTTCCAATTTCAACACAGAGAATTTTTTGAGAGAGATAACGATAAATACCTTTTGCCTTCGTTAGGGTTTCTTCACTGGATGCTTGAATTTTCCCTAGCTTGCTTTTTAGGTTTCTCTAGTTGCTTGAAGGTTTAAAAGCATAATGATTTTGCTTTCAAATGAATCTCTTATATTCTCTTTTCATCAAGATTTAATTGCAATAAATGTTTCATTAAAAAAGCTATCAAACCCTTTCTCTGTTGTTCCCAGTCAATGAAGATTGCTCCACAATTTACTGCATTAGCTTCTTTTCTAATGAAATCTTCTCCATAAGATCTATCATTCAGTCTTATACCCTTATCTCTTTGTGCTGGATATCAGCACCGCAATTCTGGCTGGGGGAGTAGGATTTTGCATTAAGCTCCCCCTGAGCTAGGGTTCTCAATTTACTTCCCAGAGGAAGTACCAACACCAAAGTTTGGTGCAAACACATCCTTGACTTCCTGTACACCTTTCTTGACCCACATTTGATTCATGTTTTTCTTGATCTCTGCTAGATCTATCTTTTGTACCAGTTTCTTCATTTCAGTCTAATTATCCTTTTTCATATTCCTGCTTCTGCAGAATCTTGCAAAATGTCCAGGCCTGTTGCAATTGAAGCATACAACATTGCTCCTTTCATTCATCCTTGATCTACATTGGTTAGCCTTGTGACCATATCTATTGCATGCAAAATAATTCCCATTGAAAGATTAAGCATTCCTTCCATTATAGTTGTTCCTTATCTGACTTCTGCATTCACTAGATTTGTGACCAAACCTCTTACATATAAAGCAATTACCTTTTAAGGTTTGACCATTCTGTCTATTGTCATTCCTTATCTAATTTCTACAATCATTAGCCTTGTGACCTACTTTGTTGCAAGTGAAACATAGACCAGAGAATGATGGGACATTTTGATTTATTTTGCTCCTACACTAAGTAGCCTTATGACCAAATTTATTGCATGCATTACATTAGCCATTGAAAGAAGGGTACCTTTGAGCATTTAGTTGCCTGACCGGTCGTCTTCTAGGTCTATTCCTTTGATTTTGAATCTATTTTCCTTTGTTCCTTTTGATCCTAGCATTCTTTTCTTGACCAGTTTTGGAGCTTTCACCTTTCTCAAATCCCAAACCTTCTTTGTCATCAGGACTCTTTTGGCTTGCAATCATCTCATCAAGTTTTGCAGAGCTTATATTAAATTTTTTTCATAACTTTTTTCTTTTTCCAAATCAGACTTTAGGTTCCCAACTTTATTTTCAAGCTTTGTGCAGTCCTTAGTTTTGCTTTTCACCAACTGATTTAGGTCTTCTACTTTTGCTCTTTTTACAACTTCCATTTTTAGATTACTCAAGTTGTCTTCTACAGATATCAATTGTTTACTAACATCCTTGTATTTTTATTTGAGTCTCTTGACTTGCTCCCTCAATTTCTTGATACACTCATCTGCTTCCTTGAAGTTATCTTTCAGATCCCTATTTTCCAATTTAGCTTTTTCAAGGTCTTCTAGTGCAAGTTTAAATTCTTCTTCATTGACAAGTGTGCATTCTTCTTTAGTCTCAATTGCATCAATTTCTTCAGGAGGAGTAGGACATTTTTTACCTACCATGTGTTCACTTCACAAGATCTTCTTCAAGCTGTTAGGCTTCTTCGAAGGAACCAGGCTCTGATACCAATTGTTGAACACCCAAAGTACTGGGAGTGGGGGGGGTGAATCGGTACTTTTAAACTTCTTACTTATTGAACTAAAAATCCATTTGCCTCATGCAATAACAAAGAAAATTAAACATAGAGCAAACAACCAAACTCCATCACACATGAACACCAAGATTTTTATGTGGAAAACCCAAAACTGGGAAAAACCACAGTGAGTGTTAGCTCACAATATATTACGTAGGATCAATACCAAATTACAATAAAAGCTCACTGCCTTAGGGATCACTTCCCAAAAGAAGTACTCATTGCCTAGAGAAAGAAAGAAAGAAGAAGGGTGGCTCACTGCCAATTTAAACTGATAAGATTGCATCTACTCATGCATGGATGCAACTCCAATGAATGCTCAAAATACTGTCTCAAAACTTTTCATCTTGACTACTCTATTTCACTGCTCTGCCTTTACATTAGACAAGATCTCTCTTCTTCTGCTCTTATTTCCTGCTTTGCAATTTCACATATTCTACACATATACTATCACAATTCACACCTCAAACATCGAATTCAATGATCTCATATTTATATCCGTAACAAACAAAAACTTCATACTAGGTTAGCCAGATAAGGTGTATCATGTAGTCATACATTATATACTCTGTCAGCCAAATTCATTCTCCAAAATCTATAGCGGACCCAAATAATATTTGAAATACCTTCCTACATGTCAACCTCAATTGTTTCACCACTTAGAATTAAGTTTCAAACACCAAAGCTTACCGCACACACATCATACTATCATGTCGGCCTTATCCGCAGACTATTCACTGGATCAGTTCAACTGTAAGACAACATCTTCAATTGCGGACCGTGAGACTTGCTCAAATCCATATCAGAGACTCCTCACATGTCATAGATCACACCTCCAGAACTATAGAGCAAAATATTCTTCTGTGGTAGAATGCAGACTAGTGGAACACATGCTTTGTCACAGTCAAACTGTACCATGCCAAGTAGCGATACTTAGGCATTCATAACTGATTCTTTGATGGAACCTAGAACTTGCAACTTTAGATTTGGGTACTTCAAACATATGTTTACAACACCTAAAAACCTCATAACAAGATATATAATAGCAGAGGAATGTGGACCAATTTAGTTAAGTGTTCTGTTGTAATTTCCTCTGTTTACTACACTGTCAGACTTAGGCTTCTTGAAGATGAACTTCTGGTACTCATCAAAGACTAAAATCTTGGACAATTGATCATCTAAGGACTATGAACAACATACCTGATCCACATGATATGATATTCTACTGCGGACCAATGTTATCCATTATACTGTTGCTCTGTTGCTATCTCCTATATACTGCTAACACTTAGCCAAAATGGCTAAGTCTTCTTCTCCAAATCAAAACACTATTCCAATCTTGTTCCTTTGCTTCTTTCCATCAATGACAACATCTTCAAACAAGTTGCCAACATGACCATGTTGAATGAAATCCACAAATAAGTTGTGCTCTACCATTACCTCTTAAAGTACTTTCATTTTAATATCTACAAATTAGATCTCGGGAGTTATTTTGTAGAAAGATTTTTTTATAGTGTGGTTCTAATACATTATTATGAGAATTTTTATGGTAGGATACTTCTTGCAATAATGGTTTTTCCTTTTAATCTTTTGGTGAAAGTATTTACAATTACTTAAAATTGACAAAAGAAAAATCAAGTGGTAGAGAGTTATTAAATAAATAGAGGGTAATGAAAATGAGAATTTTATGGCAGGATACTTCTTGCAATAATGGTTTTTCCTTTTAATCTTTTGGTGAAAGTATTTTTTTTGATCAGTTCACACTTTTGACTCGAGCTATGAACCGGTGAGGCCACAACAGGGGACCTCATCCCTAGGAATCAACACCAAGCATGAACACTTACAACATGGGGACTATAGTCCCTGCCAACATCACTGTTGGAGGTTCAAACCTGCAAGCTTGTTGGCCCAGCGAAGGTACACAGCCTACAAGCCCACCAGCCTAGTGGAGGTGCTAAGGGGTTCAATAGTGCACCTGCGAGCACAACAGCCCAACGAAGGCATGCATACCTGTGAGCTCGTTGGCCTTGCGGGGGTTTGAACCCTAGTGGCTGCCACTACAACCGAGTGACTTAAGCACCGAACCATGCCATTAACAGCTTTTGGTGAAAGTATTTATAATTACTTAAAATTGACAAAAGAAAAATCAAGTGGTAGAGAGTTATTAAATAAATAAAGGGTAATGAAAAGTGTGATCTTTAAAATCAATTTTAATGTAGGTTGTAGGTGTTGGCAAATTCTTTTTTCAATAATTTTTCTTCATATTTGAAACTTATTGATTACAATACGTACATAAACTTATGTATTTTACCCTATTGGTGAATTCATTGCGCCTAAACTTTGTGCAACTTCTAGTTATACAAGTCATTTATCAAGTCCAAAATGGCCGATTTAGTGACCTTTCTTTTTCTTTTGTTTAGATATAATAATAAATCATTTTCAAAGAAAAATATTTATTTTGCATTTAAAGGGTTGTTTCTTGTTTCTATAAGATTCATTCATTCCTTTTGATCTCCATGTCAATAACAAACCACGTAGAAATGCAACTAGTGATGGCATCCATCAACATTAGTCTATAAGCAATTTAGACCATGCTTTATACATAAGACTATATCTATTCATTTTCTTTTGATGACTAGAAGTTGTTCAACAACTATGTTCAAAAAAAGTATTGAGGTACAAGATCAATGGACAATTGATTCAATTAAGCATTGTTAGCCTCAAGCCCCAGTAATTTAGCTATGGCTAATCAATAGCTTCTACAATATTTGATGTTTTGCTTCAGAAATAGAGTTATTTTTTATGCTTGATCATACACCACCAACATTAATGACCATATCTTGGAAACAAGTAGCTTTAACACATGTTAGGTCTAACAAAGGAGCAATAAAAGGGCAAACCTTATGATGAAATTTATTCGAGGTAGTGAGACATGGTCATTGAAGACTAGAAGAAGTAGATTTGAAAAGCGGAGACAACGAAGAAGGTGATTAGGGATTAGGGGCAGTGAAGGATGACCAAGGGATTTCAATTAGATGAAAGGATTATGAAAGTTGAGGATAACAGATTCTTGTGGACAAGACATAAGTATTAAATTGCCTCAACCTAGCATGAGCACACAAGCAACAAGATCTTTTCTATAATACTTGATGTCTTCCTTGAGAAATATAAACTTGTTTTTGATGCTTGATCATATGCCACCCAACATCACTGGAAACATCTTGAAAACAAGTAGCTTTAGGAGATTTCAAGTCTAACAAAGGAGTATTAAAAGGTCAACTCCTATGATCAAAGTTATTTGACATAGTGAAATGGGACCATTGAAGACTACAAGAAGTGGATTTGAAAAGTGGAAATGAGCAACAAGGTAATTATAGATTAGGGTCATGGGAGGATGACTAAAGGATTTTAACTAAATGGAAGGGTTGTAAAAGTTGAGGAGAACAAATTCTTGTGAATAGGGAAACCCCTAATTAAGTGACCATCTTAACTATAACAAAATGGATATATAGTTTATTTAGGTAAGATACAAGCTAAATCATAGAGAAGGAAAATATGTTATTTTCTAGCATCATTGAATCAAATGAGGAAAAATGTGATTAGCGATTAGACACAACAGAGGATAACTAAGGCACTTCACCTAAATGTAAAAGTTTCAAAAGTTCACAAGAACATATTCTTGTGAAAAGACCAACCCCTAATCAAGTGACCATCTTGTCTATAACAAAATAGACTTTCAGGAAAAATACAAGTACATGCACAATTAAACTAGCAACTTTAATAGCTCCAATTCAATGTAAGCACATGCACACTTAAACTAGCAACTTTATCAGTGTTCTTTTTGTATTGCAACACACAACCTAGAAAAGCAGCTATTTCTTTGACAACACAATCAAATGCCATACTTATTTTGTCTACCTAGACAATAAATGTTGTTTGCCGACCTTGACACATTTGTTCATTAGAGGATATTGGCTATTGTATCCTTGTTGGTTCAATCCATCCGAGAAGAGGTAGGATTATAGGCTTCCTTTGCTCAAAGTTTTATTAAAACATTTTTTCATTGATATATCCAATCATATGTTTCCTCCGTAGTCAATAACAATAACAAAAAAAATAGAATATTATAAAATTATAATATGTTTATAATTTATTTATTTATATATTTACACGGGTTTCTCATTTAAAAAATTTTACGAAATGGAGAGAGCTCTGAGGTTGATCGAGGGTTTCTGAAACCCTCCATGAGCAATTTTTTAGAGCTATCTTCTTGCCTTGGAATGCCTACTTCGTAACTATCTTATGCATTTACCCTCTATGTTCTTTAATGGTGTAACTGGGTATTGTTTGTTATGCTTGTGCCTTGTAATTTTTCACTTTGGTTATCATTGGATATTTGTATGTCGGTCATGGTCTATTTTTGAAAATATTATATTTGAACTTTTTCCTACCAAAGGAGAAGACATCACCTTAGTGGCAAGGACCAGTTCCCTATGCTTGGGTGCTGCTTGAGAGTTAGTACCCTTTCAGCCATAGCAATAAATTCTTGGCCACAACGATAGATGGACATTAAGTTGGATGGAGAGAATGAAAATCCTAATGAGAACTCAAGATCTTACATGGGGCTCTACGAGGGGAAGATGCTGAAGCACTGCTAGAAGATGTAGGCTTCGAGGTCCAATGTGCACTTGGAGCCCATGGTGGGGTCACCAGTGGTAGAGAAGATAGCATGGAGGGAGGAGAGGGAAAGGAAGGTAAGAATCTCCTCTTGCCTAGGATTATTTCTTTATGCCCTAATGAAGATATGCAAAAAGTGTTGAGGTCTGAAGAAAATAGACTAAAAAATGTCACAATTTTCTTTGCATGCCTTAATATGGATAATCTGCCTTCTAGAAAGTTCTTTGACGATTGGCTCGCCTCTGTTTGGGGAAGAAAATTAGGAATGCACTTCTCTTTCTACCATATGATTCATAATAGTCTTTTTCTAATTTTCTTGAGAAGTCATAGTATGCAAAAAAGAGTTGTTGAGAGGGATTACCAGAACATAGGGCAAACACTGTTTAAGGCCTTCCCTTGGGCCTAGAGGTTTTGCATAAGGATTTTTTTTCTGCTTTATACCAAGATGGATACTTATTGAGAATGTCCCCGAACAATTATGGAGTTTCTTGCCTCAATTGATTAACCCAATTAGAAACCTAATAAAAATGATAAAACTAAAGCAACTTTACTCCATATGGATGCCTGGGTTTTGGTTGCCCTAAAATTAGTGGTTCAAATTCTAGAAGTCATTGAGATTAATTAGGATAATAAATTTGTCAAATGTGGAATAGTGGGATTGGGGGGTCTCAATTCATGTTTTCTGTGCAAGGTTGATGGTCACCAGAAGAAAGATTGTCCTATGGTTATTAGAAAAAAGAATAAAGTCAGGTTAGGTTTTAAAACCAGTGATACGAATGTTAACCCGGATAGTGGAGGTACTAAAACTAATGGAGGCCTTTCAAATGATATCCACTCAGTTGCTAATGTAAGAATTTCTTCACCAGATATCCCGAGCCTATACAATAGTTTGAGGGATAGTCTTAAAAGGAGCAATGAATAAGTTTCTATTAATGGTGTGCAAAATATTGAAGAGAGCTTCTATAACTTACATCTTAGGGAACTCCCTAAAAACGTAGCAGAGAGGGTTGTTCCTTTAGTTAACAAGGATAACCTAGGAGATGTTACCCCTATAATAGAGATGGAGACCAATAGTTTATAAGATATACACAAGATGTTGTTCCTAGTCCTAACCTAGAAGTCTTAGAGGAAGAGGGCATTCAAGATAATGTATGAGAATCCTTGTTATGAGAAACTTAATCAGAATGAAACTCCTCTAGAGAGTATCACTACAAATGTAGAGACCATAAACATACCCTCTAGTAATGGTAAACCTAGTGATGTTGTGGTGCTCAAAGGATGGAAAAATGACCCATATGTGGGTGTTGAACCCATTGCTAGACCTATATTAAGTGGGTACAAAAAATGCTCAAGAACTGGTTTTAGATAAACTAAAAGAGAGAATTTTAGTAGAACAAAGGAAGAGGGATGAAAGTTTTAAAGAGGAATTCCAAATAAAAATGCAGCAGATCCCAAGGAGTTAGTCTTGGATATCCCAAGTAAAAGAGATGAGAATTTAACAGAAGGAAATGATACTGTAAGCTAGGGTAAAACATCTAAACATGCAAAATACATTTCATGCAAGCCCTAACTCCTCAATGGAGTGCAAATAACCTAGAAAACACATCAAATAAAGAAAATAAATTAAGTTCCTAAGCTACTTGTGTCTTCCCTCCATTGTTTTCCTCAAGTTTGCTATGATGTTCTCAGATTTGCAGACCTGCAACAATCATGAGAAGCTCAAGTGTTGACTTAGCAAAATCTTAGAAGCTAGGAAGTGAGAAAATGAGGCTGGAGAACTAGTTTTATAGAAGACTAGGGTTGAATGAAGGGATGAGATTTGATGTTGACTTTGAGTGAAATGAATGGTTAGGATTGATTAGGGTTTCCCTCTCACAAGAGGACAAGAGGGAATTTTTAATTTGAAAATATGATGAGTTGTAGGAATTTTCAAATTAAATAAATTGGGCAATTTATTTAATTTATTTGAAAGGGGAGAATGAGTGGGAACCCTTAATTAAGTGTGATTCATTTGATCAAGGTAAGGGCTATAATTTAAATAAATATTTATTTATTTAAATTTATTGAGTAAAGGGGATATTGGAGTATGAATAATTAAATAATTAAAAATTAATTATTTAATTATAGAGGAAAGATAGAGGAAAATAGACAAATAATTAAATAAATAAAATTTATTTAATTATAGGTCAAAGATGAGAAAATGAATTAATTAAATGATTAAAAATTATTTAATTAATAGCTAAATGTGGAATTTGGAAGAGATTGGTTGGAAAATGGCATTTGCAAGTTGAGGACATTTTTAGGTGTCTACATTTTGCCCCTCTTTGATACAATGTCATTCTGACATTGTGTCAAAGAAAAAATCAAAAATATGCTCTGGAAGTGCCCCAGCATGCCCCAAATGAGGCAGGATAGCCTTATGCACCCTCAAGAAATTTTTCAAAAAAATTTGGGAAATTTCTCAAAAAGATAATGGAATGAAAAGAAGGAATGGAGATGCAAGAGAGAATGGAGATGCAAGAGAGAGAGATGGTCGAGGAATGAAGACTGGCTAGAAGAATGGAGCAGGATTTTTCTTTGATAGATTTTTGAGCTTCTTACTTGCAATTTCTGCTTATCATGATATAACTTATTATGTCAAGGGACTATAGACACAGTGGTAAGTCATAGGCCAAAGTGTAAAGTGTGGTCCTTTACGAAACAGGCATGTGACAGACAAGTGATGCTTGACTCAAACTAGTAACCGTGGTACCTTGTCAGAACATGTGATGAGATAACTTTAAGGTATACAAGTCCTTATGTAAGGAAGCATTTATTCTTTCCTGTGCATAGGATGTCTTTGATTCACACCCAATGGAATCTTGATCACACACAAGGAACCTAATTGACCCAGTCATTTTGCCACTTGACAAACCACAAACAAAAATAAAATAAAATGGTCTTATTCTATCATCGCTTCTCTTCATCACTTAGGGACTACCTTAATAAGCATACTTGAACAAGACCAAAGATCAATCCAGTAAAAGGAAAGACAGACTAAACCAACAGAGTCAACAACCATTAGATCATGTGCTGAGTGAAACGTGTTTATTTGTTTAATTATGATTAGATGAATAGGGCTTGGTTTCAGGATAGGAAGCATGTCGTATAAGACGTTAAGTCTGGTTTTGGCAATGCGACCACCTATATAAGGCAAGTGTCAGGATTGTGACATTTCATATAAGACATGTGGTCTGGTTTTGAGGATGCCAAAAGTTGTGAGATGATTGGCATGTGATGATTGTTAATGTCTGATTTCAAAAATGATGCATGTCGTATAAGGCATAGAATCTTGGTTTCAATGATACCCCATTCTATGTAAGATATGTGATAATTGATAAGGATTGGTTGATAGTGACGTACGATCGTCACTAGGCGATTGATTGGTTTGGCTAATTGGATAACTTGTCTTGTTGATTTTGGGATTGGTTTCAAGTGCAAATTTCTTGTAAAATATTTAATTGTCTTGATCTGATAAAAGTGTCCATTGTAGAAAAGGGACTATTTATTACGAGGTTGACTCAACGGGCCCTAAGGGATTGATCTAATGTCTCACGGGCTCATCACAGATGGCCTTGTCTATGTGAAAGTGCAGAGACAATGTAGTTCGACCATTTGAACCATGTGTGACATAAGACCTAGGGGGTGGGAAGCCTCAGGGGCTCATCAAAGATGGCCTTGCCTATGTGAAAGCTCAGAGGCGACGTAGTTTGACTTGGTGGGTTGACACTATTTATTACTTTGGGTTTTTAGGCTGATTATTTGATTTTTTGTGATTTTTGGATGTTTTTGGATTTTTGGGAATATTTGATGTTTTTGGATTTTTGAGAATATTTGATGTTTTTGGATTTTTGAGAATATACAGAAGGTGTTTTCCAATACCAATTTTTAGGATCGGGATTTGCCCCCAGTCAGGTATAAGACAAAGTTATTACCAAGATGGGATGGGATGATGAGGAAGTGTTAAGAAAGTAGGGAAGATGCCAAATGTTGACTTATTTTTAGGCCATGAGAAGGACGATATGGTTTATTGCAGATTATGACATGGATTATGAAAGAGACTATGTAGGTTTGATTGTGGAAAATAAAAGACAAGATAGAATGATGGTAGACAATGGAGCCAAGTTTGACTACACATGGCACTTGTTTGCCAGGTTTTCACCATGGTACTTATCCAAAGCGCCACCGAAGTGGTTTTCACTATTAGATAAATTATTTCTCTTTACTATTGTTTTTGCTATCCAACAGCGCTACCAGAGTGTTTTTCATTTTTGGACTATTTTTGCTTTTTTTTGTATTTTTTTTACTTTTTTGATTTTTTTTGTTTGATTGTTTTGAACTTAGGTGTAATATCTGAGAAGGTGCATGCTGTTGATTGGATCTAGTAATGGTTCACCTTCAGGAGTAGCCAGTTGATATGAACCAGATCCATATGCGGTAGTGATGACATAGGGACCCAACCAGTTTGGTTCAAATTTCCCTAGTTTTCCCATTCAAGTTGATTCTTGGGATTTTTCTTTAAGACCAAGTCTCCAATATTGAACTGTCGAACTCTAACTCTCTTGTTGTAACTATGTCGAAGATAGTTTTGATATGCTTGCAAGTGTACCAGGGCATTCTGCCTCCTTTCATCTAGTAACTCTAGCTCATGTAGTCTGGATACCCTGTATTCTTCGTCATCCACAAATTGTTGCATTGACACTCTCAAAGAGGGTATCTCGACCTCGATGGGAAAGAAGGCTTCGAAACCATAGATGAGTGAGTATGGAGTGGCTCCTATGGGTGTGTGGATGCTAGTGCAGGAGGCCCACAAGGTGGGATTGAGTTGTATGTGCCAGTCACGACCATCATCATTGACAGTCTTTTTAAGGATCTTGATGATGGTCTTATTGGATACCTTAGCTTGACCATTGCCTTGGGGATAGTAAGGAGTGGCAAAATGGTGTTGGATGTGGAATCTTTCATAGAGTTTACGGGCATCCTAATTTTTGAAAGGACGACCATTGTTCGTGACAATAGACTGAGGGACACCATATCGGCATATGATGTAGTTGAGAATGAACTTAGCAATTTGTTTTCTAGTAATGTATGTCATAGGAATGGCCTCGATCTAGTTTATAAAATATTCAGTGGTGGTGATGATGAATTTGTGGCCATTGGTAGAGGTGGGATGGATTTTTCCCACAAGGTTTAGTCCCCATTGAGAGAAGGGCCATGGTGATGTAAGCAGTTGAAGATCCTACGCTGGTGCATGCCCAAAATCTCCATGTATTTGACATTGTCGACACTTCTTAGCAAAGTGATATGCATCTTGCTCTATTGTAGTCCAATAGTATCCAGTTCTGATGACTTTTTTAGCTAGAGTACGACCACTAGAGTGATCTCTGCATATACCCTCGTGTACCTCGTGTAGGGCCGTTTGTGCTTCCTCAACATCGAGACATCTTAGGAGGGTGTTGTCAAATCCACGACGGTAAAGGATGTCATTGATGATGACATATTTAGCAGCTTAGCAGATGAAGGATTTATGTTGGTTGGAAGAAAGGTCAGATGGGAGGGTTTGGTCATGCAAGTATGTATAGATGTCATTGTACCATGGAGACACGAGACCAACAATTTCACACACTAGCTCAGATTCAAGAATGTCGAAGATAGGGATCAATAGTTGTTCTACCAAGAACTCAAATTAATGTGCATTGTTTGAAATATCCAAGAGAGATCCAATTGTGGCCATTGCATCATCTGCTCTATTCTGCACCTTGGGAATTTGATCAAAGACAATTGTGTTGAAGTAGAGTTTGAAGCTGTCAACCATTCTTTTGTATGGCATGAGTTTTTCATCCTTTGTGTCATATTTGTCATTGACCTACTTGATTACTAGCTGTGAATCACCGAAGACCTATAATTTCTTGATTTTCCAATTGATGGCCATACGTAATCTAGTAAGCAATGCCTCATACTTAGCAATATTATTTGTGCAAGAAAAGGCTATTCAAAATGCTTTAGGAATAGTGTCTCCTTGTGGCATGATGAAAAGGACACTGACCCCTGAGCCATGGTTTGTACAAGAACCATCAAAGAATAGTGTCCATGTTTTGGGAACTTCTACCGCAAAGATTGATTCATCTAGGAAATCTGTAACCAATAGATGATCCGTTGTTGTAGGTGTCTCTGCCAGTTGGTCTACGATTCCCTGTCCCTTTATTGCTTTATGACCAACATACTCTATGTCGAATTCACTCAATATCATAACCCATTTAGCTAACTGTCCTGTCAAGGCTGCCTTGTTAAGTAGGTACTTCAGGGGGTCAATCTTTGCAATAAGCTTTGTCTGATGATTCAACATATAATGTTGTAGATTTTGGGTGGCAAAAACTATGACAAGGCAAGCGCGTTCAATGGGACTGTAGTTTAGCTCATATCCTACCAATGTCTTGCTGATGTAATAGATTGCCCATTCTTTCCCTTCTTCATCATTTTGCACTAGTAGTGCCCCTAGTACTGAAGGGGTAGTGGAAATATACAGTATCAAAGGCTTTCCTACAATTGGTAGAATAAGGATAGGAGGTGACAACAGATAATCTTTGATCTTTTTGAAAGCTTCTTGGTAGCATTCAGTCCATACGAAGGGTACCCCTTTGCAGAGTAAGTGCTGAAACAGGTGACATTTGTCGGCAAGTTGCGTAATGAATATCCTAATTGATTGTAATTTGCCCTATAAAATTCATAGTTTCTTGAGACTTGTTGGTGGAGGCATGTCAATGATGGCTTTCAGTTTAGCGGGATCAACTTCGATTCCCCATTGAGAGACAATATACCCCAACAGTTTGCCCGAAGTGACTCCAAACACACATTTCTTAGGGTTCAATATGATCTTATGTTCTTCTAGCCACATGAAGACTTTGTCCAATACATCCAAGTGGGTGTTCCTTGTAATTGATTTGGTCAATAGGTCATCCACATAATCTTCCATGAATGTGTGCATGTAATCATGAAAGATTGTCGTCATAGCTCTTTGATACATAGCTTTGACATTTTTGAGGCCAAAGGGCATGACATTATAGTAGTATGTACCCCATGGACAAGTAAAAGCAATTTTGTGCTGATCCTTGGGAGCTATCCTGATCTGATTATAGCCTGAGAAACCATCCATTAGTGAGAGCATCTCATATCCTGTCATGAGATCAACTATGATATCGATGTTTGGTTGCAGAAAATCATCTTTTGGACATGCTTTATTTAGATCTCGAAAGTCTTCAAAAATCCTTATCTGGCCATTAGGCTTAGTGACTAGGACTAGATTAGAAACCCATTCTAGATAGTCTATCAGTTGGATGAAACCAACATCGAGTAACTTTTTCAATTCTGCTTTAACCAAGAGTGCTATCTATGGATGCATTTTTCTCAAATTTTGCTTTATCAGTTTGGCATTAGGAAGCAATGGCAGATGATGTAGGACTAGTTGTGGATCAAGCCCCGACGTGTCAGCATAGGACCAGGTGAAATTAACTTGTCTTGCCAAGAAAAAAGCTACGAATTCAGGTTTCTCTTGCTCTGTCAATGACTTGGTGAAGTGGACAATCTGCGGATTCTCTTTTGTACCTTGATATTGGTCTCCATTGGATTTTCCACCAACAATGGAGATCTCTCTTGTGTGACTAGGAGCACTTCCAACCCTCCATCTTTAGGTGCCTTGAAGAGGTTTTCACCCTCAGATACATCCTTTATTTTTACTTTTTTATTGTCAAGAGTTGCCTTTCAGTTTTCACCTAGAGACCTTTTTTTCTTTTTCATGTTCACTTTTACGAATGAAGGGTGGAGTGGACTCTCCAAAGTAAGTAGTGTCATCGAAATCCATGATGTAACCAACCTTATGATCCCCTTGTGGTATGCCTTTACGGAGTCCCATGAACTCGACAATAGCTTCATCATTCTCAAACAAATCTAGGCTAGGTGGTGTATGTTGATCCCAGTCTATGAGTTTGGAGTGGACTAAGGGAAAGCCATCATCAGTGTTCATGTAGGTTAAAGATATGGGGGTCAGGGTGCATATGGAGGTATTATCAAGATCCTAAAAGATGTTGATCCATGCAGCGCCATCAGGCAGGTCAGGTTGGGAAGATTCAGGCTCGAGAGGGTCCCTTGATATCTTTGGAAGTACTCGCGTCCTTACCTAAAAGTAACTTAGTACTAGGAGTATTTCCTCTTTGTGATGCATACCCTAGCCCCTTGTTGCGAGGTTGCATGGTTGGTTGAATAGGTTCTATTCTTCCATTTTTGTTAGGCCCAAGTCTATTGTGCCCATCATATCCTTGCTATTTCATGAACTCGTACCCCTTTCCATACTATTCTACAGGCAATTGGACATGCTTGATATCTTCTTCATCTTTGTAGAGATATCCTCACTCACATCTTCTTTGCTTAACTTGCCCCATTTTGTGAAGTTAGTGAGGGTGACAGAGATAGTCTCCTTTGGTTTGGTTGGACTGGGTTTTTCGTGGGACTTTGGCGATGTTGTTAGCTTGTTGATGCAGTATGATCTTTCCATCTTATATTCCCCACATCCTTTATCATGGATCTGAACCTTAGGGTTGAGTGGTGGAATGAATGTGGTGGCAGATTTTGATAATGTGGATGGGTCGACATAATGCGATGAGGTGGAAGGTGGAATTCCCTTGTTTATAGGTACTTGATGTAGGGGTGTCTCTCTCAAGTGTCTGCAATATTGAAAGGCATCAGGATAACTGATTATGGTGATTTCTGTGCCATTGTAGGGGAATTTAATGCATTGGTGATAAGTGGATGGTACGTATTTCATGGTATGGATCCAAGGTCTACTAAGGATGAGGTTGTAGGGAAGTTCTAAATCCAAGACATCGAATATAGGATTCAATGTAGCGGGCCTGATTTTCACAGGAAGAGAAATCACACCCTTTGAGGAGCGTTCTGCGTCATCGTAAGCCTTGATCATGGACATGCCTCCAAACAACAGACAAAAAATAAAATTCAAATGATCAACAAGGAACCCTGGATTTGTTAAAGTGACTGTTAAAACATAGGATTTCTGTTAATTTCTTAGATTTTTAAACTATGCCTTAAGAATGTTTTTTAATATTCATCCAAGAGCATGTATTCCTTAAACCCCCATAAAAAAAACTTAGAAACCCTAATAACATGAACTGATAACTAGGGGATTAGAAAAGATAGACAGAGCAATGAGCATAACAATTCTTTAGGTCCCTACATGGCAAAGTTAGCTTTAGACATTCAAGAGGATTCCACAAAACCCTAAATAGTAGACATGTGCGTCGCTACAACCCGTAGCTGTATCACAGATTATGACGATTGTAGTGCAGAGCTCAGCATATGCATCATACTATTCTTGTTGCTAAAATTTAAACAAATTTAATGAAAACATAGGTTTAACTTGAAACCTTAGTTGAAATTTGAAAGCCTACGATTGCAAAGTTAGTTCGCTTATGCCAGAAAGATGTAGAAACCTTTAGACATGTGTGGGCACACTTAAAATGATTAAACAAGTTTGAAACAACTTAAATGAGCTTTTGAAACATAAAAACCCTAATGCCCTAAAAAACCCTAATGAGATAAACAAGTAATTAGAGGGTTAGCAAAATAAATAAAGCATCAGAATCCATGAATAAACCTTGCAAAACCAAATGAGTTAGCCTAATAAAGAAAATCAAAGAGATTCTATCCAACACACAGGCATATGCATCACAGAAGTCCTTGACTACGTTGTAGACTCCAATGAATGCGGCAAACCATACAGCGTATGCATCACAAAAAGCAACAAGTATGTTGTACCGACCATCAGATGCATTGTACTATCCTGTCTTGAACCCTAAATTCACAAATTTGCGGAAAGTACAAATGGTTCATGTTAGGTTCACCAATGTAAGCTAGGGTAAAACATCTAAACATGCAAAATACATTTCATACAAGCCCTAACTCCTCAATGGAGTGCAAATAACCTAGAAACACATCAAATAAAGCAAATAAACTAAGTTCCTAAGCTACTGTGTCTTCCCTCCATTGTTCTCCTCAACTTTGCTATGATTATCTCAGATTTGTAGACTTGCAACAATCATGAGAATCTCAAGTGTTGACTTAGCAAAATCTTGGAAGCTAGGAAGTGAGAAAATGAGGTTGGAGAAGTGGTTTTATAAAAGACTAGGGTTGAATGAAGGGTTGAGATTTGATGTTGACTTTGAGTGAAATGAATGGTCAGGATTGATTAGGGTTTCCCTCTCATAAGAGTACAAGAGGGAATTTTTAATTTGAAAATATGATGAGTTGTAGGAATTTTCAAATTAAATAAATTGGGTAATTTATTTAATTTATTTGAAAGGGGAGAATGAGCGGGAACCCTTAATTAAGTGTGATTTATTTAATCAAGGTAAGGGCTATAATTTAAATAAATATTTATTTATTTAAATTAATTGAGTAAAGGGGATATTGAAGCATAAATAATTAAATAATTAAAAATTAATTATTTAATTATAGAGGAAAAATAGAGGAAAATAGACAAATAATTAAATAAATAAAATTTATTTAATTATAGGTTAGAGATGAGAAAATGAATTAATTAAATAATTAAAAATTATTTAATCATCAGTTGAATGTGGAATTTGGAAGAGATTGGTGTGAAAATGACATTTGCAAGTTGAGAACATTTTTAGGTGTCTACAGATACCAATCAGACAATTAATAATGATGTGGCTCTTGTTATCATGATAGGGAAATCAATACCAATCATGAGGATGAAATTAAGAAAAGAAAATAGGTCAACAGGAGCAATAGTACCCTTAAACAAGGGAAAAATGGGAAAGGGGATAAAATCCCCAAATGCTTTGATAGATTGTATAATGGGAATAAATTTGACTCTACCTAAACAATAAGCTGATGAAAGAATTGTTTTTCTATATTCGGAATGTTAGAGGACTAGAATTTACAGGAAATATATTGTTAGAGATTTTTGTAACAATAATAGAAATATGGATTTTTTATTTTTCCAAGAAGTCAGAGTTGTGGGCTTTCAAATGTAAAATAGTCTAAGGTTTATTTGGAGAGATGCCCTAGCCAAGTAACTTCTAATCATGAAAAAGGAAAAGTTGGTAATGTTATTCTCATTAACAGAAAGTGGGTGCAGTCTATCAAACAAAGAGCCCGTGCTCCTCGTGCAATAGATGTCTGTGGGTTATCATTGAGATAGAGGAAAATAAAATTGGATTTTTCTCTATCTATGCTCCAAATGAATATAGAAATAGAGTTGAATTGTGGAATTAGATGACTAATGAACTCCCTAGAGTGCCTTGGGTAGTGGGAGACTTTAATATGATTGAGAAGAGGGAAGATAAATCAGGTGGTAATCCTCATGAATGGAGAGGAAATGAATTTTTTTTTGGTAGAGAATGAAGAAGATGTTAAATTTATTTGATCCGTTGGAAGGGAAAAAAGGAAGCAACAAAAGCATTTGGTTTTCATGGTGCAATAGTCAGAAAGATAGTAAAAGGATATATTGTAGGCTGGATAGATTTTATGCAGATAAGGAGGCTTTGCAGTTTTAGAACTTTGATGATAGTAATGTGGTGCAAGTCATTCCAAATGCACTTTCAGATCACCACCCAATTAAGGTTTCCATTGTTTTGAAGCCCCAGAGTAATAATAGTAGTATAAGGAAATATTATAGTTTTAAACTTAATTGTGACCTACTGTTGGATAGGGATTGTATGGATGGCATTAGTAGCTTGAGAGAAATTTGTAAAGCAATGCATTTTAATCTAAGTGCCACATAGTATTGGAATAGATTGATTACATCATGTAAAAACAATGTTTCAAACAATGGGATAAAAGTATTCCTTAGACAGAAGAAAGGCATAATGCTCCCTTCCAGAGGAGTTTTTAAGAATAGAGGATCTAATTCAAAAAGACCCTAGCAATGATGAGCTAGTGGATAAAGTTGGAGAAATAAAACATAAGCTAAGAAAATTTCAAATCAAGAAGGCCTATGGAGCTAGAATTAGAGCTAAGCTAAATTCGTTGAATGAAGGAGACAGAGGCACAAAATATTTCTTTGATCTCCTAAAATTTAAGAATCTTAAGGATTAAATAAAACCCATCTCAAAGGATGGAGTTTGTTATCATGATAATAAGGATATAAAGGAAATATTCAAGAAATTTTATGAAGATTTACTTAGATCAAAAGATAGAAAGGTGGGGTACAGGGGTGCCTAGGAGATCTCTATGAAAGTTTGCCAAAAGAAAATAGATGTAGAAATGAAAATTAAGTTAAAGGCTGAGATCTCAAAGCATGAAATTGAAGATGCAATTAGATCAATGGAGAGTGGGAAATCTCCAGGTGTTGATGGGCTGCCAGTGGAGTTTTACAAACTCAACCTGTGATGGATAGTAGATGATCTTTTTGATCTTTATCAAGATGTTGTGAGGTTTGGGTCTTTGGGGAAGGAAATAAATAGGGGTATTATCAAATTGTTACCTAAAGACGGTGATAAAACTAACATCAGAAATTGAAGGCCTATCACATTGTTGAATGTGTCTTATAAGATCATAGATAAACTGTTAGCTTTGAGATTAATAGATATACTACCTAAAATTATTAATCATACCCAAACTAGGTTTATTAAAGGTAGATAAATTTTGGAAAACCTAATCACTAGCTAGGAAGCTCTGCACTGGGCTAAGGTTACTGATCAAATGGTAGGAATTTTACTATTAGATTTTAAAAAAGCGTATGATAGGATTGAATGGTCATTTATTTTAATGATCCTAAAAACTATTAGATTCCCTAAATATTATTGTGATTTGGTTAAAATGCTTTTTAAATATGCCTCAGCTCAAGTTAAGGTTAATGGATCATTATCAAAGCCTTTTGATATGGAAAGATCCATTAGGCAAGGATTCCCACTTGCTCCTACACACTAGGGCACTTGTTCATTAGTCCTCAACTTTTCTGCACATCGAACTTCAAAATCTGGTATGCATTCGGTTGTCATTTGATATCTTTGTGTGCGACCATTTTATGTAATTTGTCCGTTTGTTTACGAATTTCATGAAATTAGGGTTTTGAGTATAATTGGGCTTAATTGAACAACAAAATCACACAATTCCAATCTTCCCCTATGTTCCATGTGACAGGAGATCTGTAGTAGAGTTCTCTACTTAGTTGAATGTCCTTGAATGTTTAGTGGTGAAAGGAGGATCAACACAAACCATTAAAATTAATCCTCTTCATTTTTAACCCTAAACAATAGTTAATAATTATGTTAGTCAGGGAAGTCTCCTTATTCTTCTAGCAAACTCCCTAGATGCTTGGGAGTGGAGGAGGGAGCAATAGCCCCATACTCCCCACTAACTTCTACACATGTAGAGAGTGAGAGAAATATGTGGGGATAAGGAGAGTGTGGTGTAATGGTGCTTTTAATGATGCACCATAACCTGGACGCGACATCTTTAGAAAAGGGAGGTGAGTGTTTTGAAAATGGAACGCAACACTTGATAAAGTGGTGAAGAAAAAGAAAAGAGAGTAGGGGAAAAAGGAATGAAGGACACAGAGGAACTGTGTTAGCATGCTACCTACAACAGAGAATATGCAAGTTCATTATTACACTACTAAAAGTGATAATATGTATGTTTGTATTGTTTTACATTCGTTGAAATTGTAAGTAGACTTATTTAGAAAACCTATTGTTGATTGTTTTCATTTGAGGTTTACCTTTGCATGTGTAAGTATCGTCTCTCGTTAGCAAATGTTATGAGATTGATACCTAGATAAAGAGAGAGTTGCATATCTTTGATATACCATAGTACATTCTTTATAGATTGTTATATATATGTTAGAAGGATAGTATCAGTCGTATGACTATATGAGTAAACTAAGTTGTCATATGGCCAAGACTATGCATTGTGATGGCCGGTTGAGTATATAACAAGGTTATGCATTGTAATGACCAATTGAGTATATAAAAAGTCCATGTATTATGTGTAATGGTCGATTGTATTATGATATATATACTGAGGCTGACAATAAAACTATATTAGAGGCTGAGTGTTATGATACATCCCAGGCCAATAGTAAAACCATATTGAAGCTAAGTGTTATGATATATCTCAGGCCAATAGTAAAACCAAATTAAGATTGACTGTGATTATATTTATTAGACAAGTTGTGATCAAATAACAAAGGTCGACTATGAGGCTGACTGTGAACAAATATCTGAGGTCGACTGTGAGGCCGAATGGGATCATATTATAGGAGATCGACTATAATGATGAAGTAATTGGTTGACCACGATATTATAAAGAGGTCGACTAAGTAAATAAAGTCAAGTTGACTGTGTTTTTATTTAGGCCAAATGTGTTACAACATGAAGACTGTGGGTGGAAAGTTTAACCCAAATCTTTAAGAGATTGATTGATATTGAAAACTAAGTTTAGGTTTATTAACCAAAAAGGGTCGATAGCAAGTCTATAGAAGGACCTAAGAAAAGATCATTTAAGAAGTATATTTCCCTTACCGGTAGTGGTCTAAAAGGATTGAAGATGTGTTTTTGAAAGCTTGAAGAGTTAGTAGAAAAGGCAAAGTCATAGTGTAGATACACTTAACATTAGATCTACTCTATTATTTATCTTAGGCCAAGTATAGCCATAAGAATATCTAAAGAAACATTCTTTATGCCAACAATAAGTCAAGATTTAAACTAATGTGATAGTTGGAGTTCTCCCTTTGATATACATAAAGAGGAGTATTTAATTTGTATGATTATGTATTTATAGCTTTATATCGACAGATTCTAAGTCAAATATTTGTTAAGACAGAGTCTTTATTAGATAATTTATATGGCTTGAATGTAAACCTTATATGTGTAGATGACTATGAATGAGCCAGGGGGTAGACAAATAAGTAATTGAGTAAATGACAGGATGTCATAGACCCATGATTGCAAGGATGCAAAGAGGGACTCGATATATGTTTACACTAGTCATCTAAGCTCTCACCCTAGACTTGTCAAGAATGACTAGTAGATAAGGGTTTATGTCTTTATGACTAATGTGGTATGAGAGAGAGAGAGAGAGAGAGAGAGAGAGAGAGAGAGAGAGAGAGAGAGAGAGAGAGAGAGATTATGTATAAAGAAAATAAATGTATAATAAGAATGTTGTCTCCAAGTTGAGAAAAGAGTGAGTGAACATATGAATTTTATATATATGAAATTTTGGCCAAAGTAATGCAAAAGTCACCGCTTGCATTGTCGGTTCACGGTGTACCAGATAGCTGAACAATCAAAATGGGTCATACATAGCTAGATCTAGACTAGAGTTGTAAACTTGATTGTCTTTAGCTATGACACATCACTAGTTCTTAGATGGCATATGGAATCAGTTGATTCTCATTATCTACTACCCTCATGAAGGGAAGGGCCACTTCAAGGAAAGAAGCAAGCGGGGAACTGCCGGTCTGTGGTTGGAGGAAAAACACCAGGATGATGCTCTCTCTCCTGCAGTTGACTGTTGAAGACTTGTGGATAAAAAATATATTGCTTATTTTGTAAATGATATTGATAAGATTGGAAGTCATAAGAATATGACCATTGTAATTTGTACAATTGTTAGTTGCATGTGAAGTGACCTTCTTTGAAATATATATATTATATTTGGATATTGCAAATACATTGTTTATGAATATATTTTTCTTTTCTCTTAAAAAATGTGTGAATATTTTCTTAAATTTTGTTCAAGAGTTTTTTTTTAATATTCCAATGGGGATGTTACATTATGCCTCAATGTGGCTTCTCTCTAATTATCAGATTGATAACATCCAAAAGGTGATTAGATAGTTCTTATGGTCAAATGGCAAGGGGAATAAATAAAGGCATTCTGTCAAATGGGATTGTTGCTGTTTGGGGAAAAATCAGGGTGGATTGGGACTGAAGGATCTAAGAGTTCAGGGTGTAGCTTTGGCTTCAAAATGGATTCTTAAATCCTTGGAAGGAAATGAGCCTTGGAAAATTCTTGCTAGGAATAATATTTTAGATGCAGTGCCTTATAAAGCAAAGTATTGAAAGGTTTTGCATATGCATGATTTCTTGTTTGGGGTGTTTCAAGCTAAACCCTTGGGATCTGCTATTTTTCTTAACATTTGGAAATCTTGGGAAGAGGTTAAAAATCTCATTGACAATAGAGGAGTTTTTGATACAAAGAAGAATCTTATTATGGGTCATAGATCAATCTGATGGAATATTATTCACAAAGGTAAACCTTTAGCCCTTTTACAAGGGTGCTCTACTAAGAAATGGAACGATTCTAGATTTTCTATTATTAAGGACTTGTTGGAGAGGAATATACCAAAGAGTTGGATTCAAATTAAAGGAGAATTTTGGTAACTAGAATCCCAAAGAAGGACATTCTCCACACTTTGCAAGTCTTTTTTATGCAATCTATCCCAAGAAGTAACTATTCATGGGGAAGGGTGCTTAGAGAAGATAACATGGAATGATGGCTCTAAGTTTTTGGGAGTGAACTCAAAGAAAATTTATAAAATGCTTACTAACTCTTAGGTTGTATTTGAGCATATAAACTATGTTTGAAAATTTAAAATAGATCAAAAATTACTGTCTAAAACCTTTACTGTTATCTAGTCTAGATACCTTGAACCCCAAAAAAGGTTGTTTTAGATGGCTTCTCATCTAAAAACAACTGACATTAGGTTTTGATAATAGTGTTTGTTCTATTTGTCAGGTTGTGGAAACTTGTGATCATGTTTTCTTTGACTGTGATTTTGCTAACCTTATCTGGTCAATGTTTATGGGGAATATTGCAAATTGGAGCCCTAGGAATTGTGTTAATTGGAAAGAATTTCTTTGTGGTTTTGTTAGTAGTCTAAGTTTAAAATCCAATAAATTTTGGTTAATTTTATCTACTGAGATTCTATGGTTCTTGTGGAAGATGAGGAATGAAGAGTGTTTCCAAGGCAAGAAGAGATTGCTTACTGAGGCTATTAATAAACTCACAAATTTTAAAATGACTGAACAAGTTGTTATGACTCTGAAATTGCCAGTTGACAAGTTCATGGAAATTATGGATGGAGGAACAATGATTTACAGGGAAGATATCAAGAAAGTTGATTTCTAGCCGCAAGATCTAAGGAAGGTAAATGATAAATTTCAAAGTGAGTACCTAGACTTCCAGAATATCTACTGCAAACAACATTAGATTGTATAGTAGAGGGCAAAAACTCAAAAGTACCTTGAAATTACTTTCTAGCTGTGTTACACGGGGATGCGTCCCCACCTCGTCCAACCCCGTCCCCGTCCCCTATGACGTTTCCGGGACGGGGGGACGTTTGGGGACGTCCCCTTGGTGTCCCCTTCAAATCAGAAAAATAGGAAACGTCCCGGAAATGCATGAAAAAAATGGGGACGTCTTGCAAAGTACCGGGGATGTCTGGTAGTCCCTAGGATGGCTGGGGATGTCCAAAACATCCCTCAACCGTCCCGGGGACGGCCAGACATCCCCAACGGCTTTCATTGAAGAAAAACATGTGTTTTTGATAAAATTTAATAATTGAGTATACTTGAAACAAAAAAAATAGTATTGGGGGGTTTAAAGTATAACGCAAAGCTTTAAAAAAAAGACTAAAGTGAAACCAAAACTAACGGGGAAGGAAAAAGATGCAGGAAGGAAAAACGCAGGAGGGAGAAAAAATGCGGGAGGGAGAAAGAAACGCGGGAGGAGGAAGGAGGAAGGAGGAAGACAGAGGACGGAAGAAACGCGTGAGGAGCAAGTTAAAACGTGGGTCAGCCCATCAGGTGAAAATTTGAAAAATAAAATTCTTACCTCATTCTTTGTATAAGTTAATAACTATATTACTAGTGTTAAATTCAAATTGATAATGTCTTACTATTTTTAAATTTTGTTTGCAGATATATTTGCTCTATCATATCACCTGTTGTGAGTGTGATCAGGTATGCAGATACAGATTCTCCTAGCCTAGGAGAGATTTATGAGACTTTTGATAGCATGCTTGATCAAATGAGGCAAGCAATTCGTGCCAAGGATCTTGAATTACAATTCTATGAGCAGCATATCAGGCCTATTGTCACAAAGAGGTGGAACACAATGAACACCCCTCTTCATATGGTTGCCTATGCTCTTAATCCGAAGTGGTATGCACCTAGACCTGGCCGAATGCTTCCTTCTGAGGATGATGAGGTAATGGAGGGGCTTATGGTAGCCCTTCGTAAGATGTATGGCACTGAGGAGGCAACCTTACTTCGAGAGCAGTGGCTTCAGTTTTGTGAACTTCAGGGTCCTACATTCAGCAAACCAGAGGCTAGGACAGATAGGGCCACTATTGCACAAAAAAACCCCATTGGATGGTGGAAATTTCATGGGAAGGACACACCAGAGTTGAAGCAACTTGCTATTCGTTTGCTCTCACAGATTGCTAGTTCCTCTGCTGCAGAGAGGAATTGGTCCACCTATGGCTTCATCCACTCAATCAAGAGGAACATGCTTACCTCAAAACGAGCAAAAAAACTAGTTGCAGTTCATAGTGCCTTGAGACTTCAGGATCGACAAACTACTGAGTATCGACAGACTCCAGTAGCACGTTGGGATGTTGATCCTGAAGATGTTAGGCAGATTGATGAGGAGGTGCAACCAGGAATGGTTGGAGTTCCATTGGATGATCCACTTCAGACAGAGAGTGACGGTGACACAGATAGTTCTTTTGATCAGGATATTGATAGCCTGAATGAGGCATAGATATTAGTCTTTAGATTGTTGTATTTTGAAGTTTAAGACTTTGGGTTTCCGTTTAACAGTTTGAGTTAACTAAAACTTTATCTTTAATTTTGAAGTTTGAAGTTTGAACTTTAATATTGCTGTTATGAATCTTCAATCTAATGATTATCATTAAATTTTAATTCTATTGTTGTTTAGATTGCTGTTATACTGTTTATTGAAGTTTATATTGCTGTCATGATTTATTCTAATTCACATTATTGATATTGAATCTTGATTTTTGGGGACGGGGACGGCGATATATATATAGAAAAATTCATATATCGCCGTCCCCTGCCGTCCCCAAAAATTGGCCCTCGGACTGCCGTCCCCGAAACATGTCCCTGCCGTCCCCGTCCCCCCGTCCCCGATACACCGCGAAACATAGCTTTCCAGAACTATAGTGTGAACAACAGTCAGTTAAGGGTGAACTATAGTGTGATATCTCAAGGCAAGCAACAACAAGAGGATCAACTGAATGGCAACAAAAGTGAGATAAAGGCAAGTGAAGAATATGTTGGAACAGACAGAGATGACAGTTATGAGGAAGGTGAAAGAGATGTTAAGGTTCAACAGGGAATAGAGGAACGACAAAATATGAAATCAGGGATGTAGATAGACAATGATATATGGGCTGGCTCGAACAGGGATGATATCAATACAACAGATAAAAGAAACGATGAAATGGAGCAGTAGAGGTTTGGAAAAGACGGGGATTTTTAGAGGACAAAAACTTGTTTCTAGTGGATCTAATCTGAATTTGTGCTATCTTAATGATGTTTATTTTGTTGATATTCTGAACTGTTATATAATATGGACCTGTTATAACTAAATGATATAATATGTAATAGGTCTATCTTTTTGGATTGAAAGATACAGTACTAGGTATATTTTGAAGTGGCCTTCTTGGCCACTAATTTTGTAAGTTGACTCTTTTACTGAATATATTAGTAGATGATCTTCAATTCAAAAAAAATTTACGAAATAAATTTGTTTGCTTGTTGCCATAACACTAATTTAAGAACTAATAAATTCAACTTCATATTGGTACTTCTCACCTAACTCGTCAATTGACACTTTTCATTATTTTGAAATCCGCTAAAATTTAAACCATTTATTTCATTTTTACACTTACTGTTCACATCACTAACCAATCCCTGAATAGGAAAAAGAGTTATCGTGAACTAATAATATTTGCCTAAATAAAGACAATACTATATAAAATGCATGCTGATTTTTAGATGGATAAAAACACCATCAAAACATACTAGCAGTAGCAATAGAGCTCTATTGGCAATGTCCATTCACCATCCTCATAGCTTCGAATCGTGGCTCTTTGGCTTCATATTTCTGCTGGCTGTAAACCTGCATATAGTCTCCAAACAGATACTCTGGATAAATCAACAATTCATCACTACTCTCACCACCATTGGCTTGAGCAGTAAGTTGAGGTGCAGGATAAACCATAGCATTATATGAGGGATTATAAAACGATGCCACTGATAAACGATTGCCATTCTTAGTGGGAAGAATGCGATGCCATGCGCTCTTGTACTTGCCATTAGTGATGGCTTCCAACTGGTCTCCAATGTCAACAACTATTGCATACGGAATGGGTTGTACGTCGACCCAACTGCCATTATTGAGGACCTGCAGACCGGGCACTTGATCATCTTGGTATAAGAGAATGAGGCCGCCTGCATCTGTGTGTGCACGGATGCCATTAATGAGGTCCGGTCTAGGGCAAGGAGGATAATGGCTTACTTTGGTGCCAAAGAATGCCTTCTCTCCTCCTGCAAATGCCTCTTTCAGGTACTCCTTCTCTAGCCCCAGATTCAAGCTTATTACTTCCAACAACTTTTCTGTCAATGAGAATATCTGGTTTCGAAACTCTTGGATAGTCTCCCTGAGTAAAATGTAATCTAATGTCTTAGTTACAACATTGGGGTATTTAGATCATTCAATTCATACATAGTATTTTTCTTTCAATATTTAGAAACAGTTCTTCTGAAGGAAATCACTCTATTTAAACATCATCCATTTCATAATAAATAGTTGCAGTTCATACACAACAAAATGGTAAATATTTGTCCTATTTTTATTGGCCAAAATTAATTTTTTGACTGTTGAAGTAGATAATGTTTAAAAATAGTAAAAAGAAATAGATAGATGTTTCTTTATGTAGTTATGAAGCAATTATTTTTTATTGAAATAATACAGCTGCAACAGCAGCTAAAATGAATTATCGAAAACACTCAGAAGCAGGCAGCCAAACAGCTGCAACAACAGTCTCAATAGCTGATCAGAGGCTCAACAAAAAATGGTAAATATTTATCCTATTTTTATTGACCAAAATTGACTTTTGACTGTTGAAGTATATAATGTTTAAGAATAGCTAAAAAAATAGATAGATGTTTTTTTATGTAACTATGAGGCATTTTTTTATTGGAATAATACAACTGCAACAGCAACTAAAAAGAATTATATAAAACACTCAGAAGAAGGCAGCTAAACAACTATCTCAATAACTGATCAGAGGCTGAAGGAGCAGCCAGCAAAGAGGGTAAAGTGAGAGCAAAGCCTGGAAACAAGAACATCCATCCCTCTTCATATAATTCATGACAGCATAGTTATCAAGCTTGACAGTAAACAAATTGATGTGTTATAATTAATGTATTAGTTTCTATGAGAGACCTAGTCCCACATAAACAATTGGTATGTTGACTATAAATACTCTTGTTTAAGCCCTTTTAAACTATACTAGCTGTTCTTAAACATCATCCACTTCAACAGTCAAAAGTTAAATTTGGTCAATAAAAATAGGACAAATATTTACCACTTTTTATTGTAAATGGGGTGTAAAATTGTTTGACCATTGAAGTGGATGATGTTTAAGTAGAGGAGTTAATAAGTGCCATTCAAATTATTGTCAATCACAAATTTTTTTCTTTCTAAAACTAGATGAGAGCTTAAAAAGTTATTATATTAAAGATTAAATGCTTATTTTTAAAATTTTAATACATATTTATATAAATGTTTAAGTTGTGTAAAATATTAATATTGTAAGTTTAATATACTTAATAGTTAATGTTCTATTTATATAAGTTACAATTTTCATAAATTTAACAAACAAATTTCTTTAAAAAGGAATTTTCATTGAGAATTGATTATAAAAATAAAAAAATTAACTAGAAATTAAAATTCTATTATAAGGAGAGAAATTTAATGATTATTAAAATAGAGTAAATTCAAAAAATTATTTATGGAAGAAATGTAATTTATTAATTTAAATTATTTTTTTATTAAAATTAATTTAATAAGGAGGATAATCTACATTTTTCTATTAAATTATAATAAAAATTAAAAAATAATTTTAATGAGAAAATCAGAAAATATAAATAATAAAAATAGTTTATATTATATTTTATAAATTTATTTTTTATTTTATTTTGAACTATAGTTTATAATATAGACAGAGGATTATAAAATATATAGATAATTCATAGTTTAAGAGTCGTCAATTATTAATTTAGAGTTAAAAATAAAAAGATACAAATAATCATAAGTCTATAATAATAAAGACTATTTACAAAAGGTCAAACAAAATTCATAAAATAATTGATAATTTATAAATACAAAGGAAAAATAATCTAAATCATAAAAAGAATAATATTAATGAAAAAGCTTATAAATTACATAATTCATATTTTTAAAATATTATTTAGTCAACCATAAACACTTCTTAACTATTAAAATAATCATCTACAACTAAGAAGTATAGTTACTAGGAGATTATGAAAATGAAGATGTCAATCAAATTAAGAATCAAATTAAGGTAGCCAGTAAATGAATAAGAAGATAGCTATTTTATAAGGTAACCAGTAAATGAATAAGGAGATAACTATTTTATACATAAATGTAATTACATAATCCATATTCTTATAATAAAATTTGCAGATGACGAATACTCCCAACACAACGGGCTGGGGGTCTCATAGAGAGCTCTTTTGTTGGGAGTATTTCATCATTAATGCTGTTCCGTATGTTATGATGCCATTTTGTATGGTGATTTGTTCTTAGACATACCGTTTTGTTAGGAGAATAACCGCTTCCCTAGTACTAAATTACTATAACAAAAGAATAAAAGAAAATATAAATAATGAGCTATATCCTAAGATATGAACAAGAGAATCCATCTTAACACAAATAGACAATGAACACAATCTACATGTGCTTCACAAGAAATCAGTTGAGGAGGAGAGAAATATGATATGAAAGATATGGTGTCCTATGCAGACACACAAACACAACAGATCATCAAGGTTTTAGTTTATTTGAACTATCAAATTTCCAGACATTGAAAACAAAAGCTAGCATTAGGTTAAATTTAATTGGAAACTGGGCTTTGAAATCATTTGCATTAGCTTTTTCACCTCCCCTTATAACTTTAATAAAGTATAATTATATTCTATTATGTTATTCATATTATAAAAGCAGGAATAGAATAGTTGAGTGCTTAATGTACTTGAAAGCAGTGGGTTGGGAAGGCCATGAATTGGTCTCCTGCATCTCATGTATTTGAAAAACATCTTCCCAATCAACATTCTCAATCTTATCAGCCTCAGTGTTGTTGTTATCAGTGTGTTGAGCCACAATAGCGTTGTTCAACAAGCTTACAGGCAAAGACTCATTGAAGCTCTGCTCTCTGTTAAGCTTATAGTGCTCTCAGCAAACTTTCTTTACACGGTCCATAAGACCATGCTCTATGCCATGGTTCAAAAGCTGCAAATACAGAATGAAATCACTTCATCCTTGTTTTTGCTATCAGTACAATAAATCAATAGAATCAATAGAATAAATCAAGGTAGTAACTTTTGTACAGTGTGTGTTATAAATATTACGAAAGATCAAAAGAAAAAATATGATCAATTGTGTTCACCTGAAAGAAACCACTATTCTCACAGGCCTTCGCTATTTCAGCCATGATCACATCTCTGTCTCCTCCATCTACGTTTTTCATGTCTATCACTGAGCTAAGCAAAGAATATTTTATTAGGTGGCCGCCTCGTGATGGAATTCAGTAACTAAAATTGAACCAAAATTTCCATTGATGGCGCAGACTCAATCACCTGCCATTATTATTATTGGTTTACTTTATGAGCTTGGTCCACACTGCGGATAAACTCTTACATATAAACTAATATTATTTGTGTATATAGAGACAAATAAAACATGTAACTTATACAAGTCATTTATCGAGTCCAAAATGGCCGATTTATAGATTCCGTGGAGATACAATAATAATTTTTTTTTAAGAAAATTTTTTATTTTGCATTTTTAAAGGGACATTTCTTATTTTTATAATCTTTCTGTTTTTTTAAAGTGAATTTAAGACAAACCAGTCCAAGAACCACCCCTAGTAAAATGTTGGTGTCTTATAGTCAATGTTCAGATTATTTGTTGTCTTGTAGTCAATATACACGTTATTTATGTGTAGGACCCACTCCCACCATAAACAACTAGTAAATTGACTATACCACACTTTCATTTTAAACTCTTCCATTTTAAACAATTAATTTTAATTGAATAACCAGTCATTCAATGTAAGTTAATCGCATATTTTAAAAATTGATTAATAATTTATAATATTTTCAAATCAAATTATTGGTGTTCAGAGAGTTTTGAAGGCGTGCATGCTAGTACCCGCCAAAGCTATTGCAATGAGTTTTTTTTTTTAATCTAGGGATTAATCTATCTATAGTAAACCAATCAAAACAAAGTATTATTTTCCATGTTGGACAAATTTTAATTTTTCCTAAGTTTACATGAGAAAATTTTAACAAAAAATATTGGGAAAATGATTTATCTCTATTATGATTGGCTCAAAATTTGACTTCTTTAGGGCAGATTTTGTGGAAATACTATTTTGACAAACACCTAAAATTGAGAAGAAAAATGTTTGGTTATTAAACAAATAACTTTTTCTAATCTTAAACAAATAATTTTTTCTTAAATCTATTAAAAAAATTGTAATATTTATATTAATATAATATTCATATATTCTTTTCTTATAAATATTAAAAATTAAAATATTGTAGTGATTAAATATTAATATATTATATTGTGTAATATTATTTCATATTAATATTAATATGATTGTTTCATTTGTATTCAATAGAATAATATAATTAATAATATTTATATTATTTAATTTTGATCATTGTATAGTCATTATATTCTTTTATGTATAAATATTAAAAATTAAAATATTGTAGCCATCTAAAAATTAATATATTATTATATTGTGTAATATTATATTCATATTAATATGATTGTTTAATTTGAATTCAATAGAATAATATAATTAATAATTAACAATTGTGCAAAGGGTTTCTTTGTAGTTGTTTTTTGATTCTGATTGATACCCATTCTTGGTTATGGGGCTAGCATGCCCTCCATCTCAAGCCTTGGGTTCCCTCTTTTAACCCTTTGACTGAGTCATTCAACAGAATACTTGTTTGGATTCGCCTTTGAATCTTCCTCTGTATTTTTGGTGCAAATCTTGTTATGTTGGCATTGGCAATTCATTGGGTACTTTTATTATGGAGGAGCAAGCGACTACCTTGTTCTCTCATACCACTTATGCTCATGTTCTCGTGGATTTGGATCTTTCTAAGCCTCTCCCTACGGAGATTGTTTTGTAGGTTGCTAACAGTTCTTGGAGGCAGATTTTAGATTATGAAGGTATTTCCTTCTAGTGTTGAAGGTGCTTCACAATGAGTCATCTGGCTTCTAGGCACCCTCGTTTAAAGATCCCATGTCCTTCCTCCTGGTGGAAGAATGCTTTGCTTGAACATCTGACAGCAGATGCGGCTGAGGATATTCCTAGTTCAGAGGCATCTGAACCTCCTTCTGATGATAATGGGACAATCCCTGATGATGTGGTGGTTCCTGATACGATGGTCCCTATGGATTTGGTGGTTCATGATCCAGTGATTCCTTCTGCGGTGGTGGTTCCTCATACCACTACGAGTGTTCCTCTTCCTTCTACTCCCACCCCTATTTATGTGAGTGACACTGATGTGTCTTCTCTAGTTAGGCATGCCTCTTCTATTTTGTTATCCCATGATGGGATAACTGAGAAGGTTTCCCCTCCTCCCTCTCCTGGTTCAGATTTAGAAAATAAGATGTCATGGACTATTTTCCATAGAAAGAAGAAAGGTCTCCCAAAACATGTGTCTGCCTCTCACCCTCGGGTCAAGGGTGTTAGGTTTGCCTGCTCAGGAAATTGTGTTGTGTAAGTTGATCCTTTAAGTTGTGGATGTGTTTTCCCCACTGGCAACTTGTTGTTATTTTTTGTGTCTATTTGTGTGTTGTTAGTGCACTGTTTCTGACCTATTTGGGGGTTATTTTCTTGCCCTGCGGACTGTTTTGTAAAGGGATCAATACCCTTGTTTGTTGCTTACCTTATTAAAAAATAATAATATTTATATTAAATTATTTATTATACAAATAAATGGAATTATGATTATAATGTATTCATATTTATGTTATATTATAGTAAAAATGAAATATTGATATATATTTGTATATAAGTATTAAATATTAATATATTTTAGTGATCTAAATATTAATATATTATATTGTGTAATATTTGTATTTATATGATTATTTAATTTTTAAGTTATGTTTAAGAGTAAGAAAAAAACCGTTTTAAGCTTTGTTTAAGAGTAAGAACAAAACAATTTAAAGTTAGTTATCTATATAAAATTATGAGATTATTTAAAACAAATTGTTATGAAGTGCCATCCTCATTCCTATTTTCTCCATGAAGTTTGCAGAATCCCATTGGTGCCTTGACGAGGTGGCCCAAATGTGCAATTCAAATGGTATAATTATGCCCTTATTCTATTATGTCAAGCCAAGAGAAGTAAGAAATCCTAGGAGAGGTGTCTTTACTAAGGCTTTTGAGAAGAAGAAACAAAGATACACACCAGAAGAATTAGTGAGTGGAAAAGTGCTATCTTTAAAGTTTTCTCCTTCTCTAGATGGTCTACAAAAGACACAATAGGGTATGTAAGCTAATTGCTTTTTTTTGAAATTGTTAGTATTATTAACTATTAAAAGAAATGCAATAAGAGATTGTGTTCACGATAATATGAAGAATTATAGGAAAGTTTGGTAACATATAAGTTCTCATGTAGAGGACACTCATAATTTGTATTAGCTAGTAATATTAAGGGCCATAGATTAAACAGTGCATCTGCCTTACCCAATTGGACTTGTGCTCAAATAGTCTTACCTTAGTAAGATGTGTGTTATTTATGTGTAATAAAATTTCTTGTTAGTTGTAAAATTAGAAATAAATGCATCAATAATTAACTTTAAGATACTTAGATCATGCTACTATGTGAGCCATATATTTATAATTTTATTACAATAAGAATTCTAGAGCAATTCAATAATCTGGATGCTATCTATTTGAGAAAAGCATTATTATGGATAGTCTCTTCTGAGAGGGCTTATGAAAACTATATATTGGCATGATTGTTTATACAACATGGAAGAAATATATTTTTCATTGTCATTTTTCTTCATTCATACTATTGTATGTTGTAAAGTTTCCAACATAGTATACTAAAAGTGATGATGAAGAAAAATGAGAAGAAAGGACTATGATCTGCTGATGGTGAATGATATAGAAAGATTGATAGGTATAGATTTGTCTATTAATATTTTAAGAAATACTTTCTTATTTATCATCATTATAAACATCAATCTTTCTCATTTAGTTGCTCTATAGTCATTTTTCTAAAATCCCATGTGTATTAAAAAATAGAATAATACCCAAATTTATGACCCTTATTAATTTACACACTTTTCTTCCTTTTGCTCAGAGCTGAATCCTCTTTCTTAATTGTTGTTTGGGTGAATCTTCTTTATTTATCATTCTTTCTTCTCTCTTTATCGTTCTTTAGTATAGTAGAGTTAAATTTAACAATAATAATGGTCAAACTTTTAGAGAATTTGTATAGTTTCTCCCAAACTTGCATGGTGAAGGTTTTTCTTATAAGATTTTGAAGATCACAAATCTAATAAATTCATATGTTAAACAACATTTTGCTAATTAGTACTAGTCTAAGAGATCTATTTGTTGTTATAGGAAACATAGAGTAATAATTATTACACAAAAATGGGGCAATATCTTATTTTGTAAACTCATTTGTCTTTTAGATTTGAAGCATAATTCGTCAAGCTTGTAGTTCAGGATATTTTCAAGACATTAGAACAAAAGGAGATGTCAGTGAAGGAAGCTTTGCCATAGCCCTTAGAAGAAGATCCCAAGAGATCAGAAATGAACCACTCAAAATTTCAAAGTCAATCTTCATCATTATGGAAGAACACATGACTAAAGTTATAAAAATGCTCAATACAAATTTTGATGAGAATGTCATCACTGTTTCCATTTATGGAAATGGGGCTGCAGGAAAATCCTCACTAGCAAAGGCCATTCACAATTGCACTTATCTCAAATTTGATGCTACATGTTTTGTATATAATGTGCATCATAAATCCCAAAATACAAATGGTGTAGCTAAGATGCAATGACAGATATCAAGCTTGTGTTATTTTATTTTCTTAAGAGTTATTTTAATTTATATTAAAACTATTTAAAAAATCTTATTTTATTTCCATGGCTTACTCAATCAACCGTCATATTTCATGCTTTGAATATCTTCCTAGTACAACACATGCTAGAATTAGGAACAATACATTCTACAATGCATTGTCATTGTCATTGTCATTATTATTTCCAATATCTTGTATTCAACTAGTTAATTTAGCTAATTGGAATGCAATTTGAGTCTTTCCAAGATCTTGTATTCAACTAGTTAACTTAGCTAATTGGAATGCAATTTGTCTGCATACAACAAATATTTAATCTAAGAAAAAAAATTACAACTAAAACACATACTATTATTACAACACTACAAGACAGGTACTCACCACTACGTGGCACTTGTTTTTTATTGCTTTTCCTATCCATGCAATCAATTTGCATGAAACATACCGTAGTGTTTTTTTGATTTAGTTAGACTGCAATAAACTACTTTTATTTATAGTTGCTATTTGAGGAGTGAGAATGTAATGATGAGTCCATTCTGAATTGAATACAATATACTTTTATGTTTTGTCTAGTAGTTGTGTATAAGTTTCTTTATTTAATTTTTAGGCTTAGTATAGTGTAAGTGTTGTTTATATTTCTTTCAATTGGTATTAGAGCAACTTCCAACAAATTTATTTTGTAGGTCACAAGCTTAACAATTATCTCCAAATGGCTAATGGCAACAACTTCCCTTTCTATCTTCCATTGTTAATACTAGAATATTAAAATGAAGACCCTACTATTATCCCAAGATCTATGGGAATTAGTAGAAGTAGGATATATTGAACCCGCAGATCAAAATGTTTTAAATGCTTTGAGAGAAAACCAACAAACTCAATTGAAAGAAGATAGAAATAAGGACAATCAAGCTCTCTTCACCATTCAATCTACATTGGATATTCCAATCTTCCCTCATATAGCTAGTATGTCAAAATCAAAGGATGCATGGGAGGCATTGCAAATTGCATATCAAGGATTTGACAAAGTGAGATTGGTAACTTCAAATTTTTAGAAGGGATTTTGAAATTTTAAGGATGAAAGAAACTGAGTCCATTCAAGATTTTATTACTAGGACTCAAGGTATTGTGAGTCAACTTAAGACTCAAGGGGAAGCAGTAACAAAACAAAAAAATGTAGAGAAGATCTTGAGACCTCTTCTTCCAAAATTTGATCTAGTAGTGATAGCCATTGAAGAAAGCAAAGATCTAACCACATTCAAAGTAGCAAAGTTGGTTGGTTCTTTACAGTCTCATGAAGAGCGTATGCAGAGTTCTATGGAGAGTTTGATACAAGCTTTCCAGTCTATAGTAAGAATTGAAGAAAAATCTACAACTCCTTTTTCTCCATCAAATAAGTCTCAAGGGGAGCCTTCTAATAGTAGAGGACATGGTAGAGGAAGAGGAAGAGGAAGAAGTTCTATGGATTGGAGAAGCATCTAGTGTAGATATTGTGAATAATATGGACACTATGAATCTTAGTGTAGAAAGAAGAAATTTGACTTGAATAAGTCAAGAGCCAACTATATTGAAGAATCCTTTGAAGATGCAAAACACTCCACTTTCTTCACAAGTAACTTGGCAAAGGAGCATCAGAAGGATGTGTGGTTCCTAGATAGTGATTGCTCAAATCACATGATAGGTAAATATGATCTCTTTGTGAAATTAGATGAATATGTAAGAAGTCAAGTAAAATTTGGTGATGATAAAGAGGTTGATGTGATGGGAAAAGGTACCCTTGCAGTAAAGACTAAGCAAGGAGGAACTACATATATTCATGATACTTTGCATGTGCTAAAGTTACAACATAATCTTTTAAGTATTGGGCATCTTGTAGCGAAAACTTTATAAATTTGTGTTTGAAGATAACTATTGCAAAATATTTGATAAATCAACTAATTATCATCTTGTAGAAAAGGCTCCTATGACAGAGAATAGGTTATTTCCTCTCAAATTACTTTCTACTAAGGTGCATACCCTCAAAGAAACCAAAAATGAGTTGTCATTATGGAATAAAGATCATGGACATTTGAGTTTTCAAGGTTTGAGTTTGCTTCACAAAAATAATATGGTGAGAGGACTTCTAGTGATTCAGGCAAAAGAAGTTTGTTCAGGTTGTGTACTTGGCAAGCAACATCAAGATAGTTTTGAACATAGAAGATGACAATGTTCCTCTTCTCCCCACAAGCTCAAGTGGAAGTTCAAGCTCCAACAGTAGCTCAAGTTTGAGTTCTCCAAGCTCAATTTCACAAAGTTCTTCTAATAGCTCAAATTCAGGTGATAGTTCTAATCCAACATCAAGTCCAAGCTCTTCAAGAAAGGTACGAAGTTTAAATGAAATTTATCAAAGGAGTAAACATATAAATCTAGTTGTTAATTTTATTTTGCTTAGTCAAATTCAATTTGAACCCTCTATACATATGAAGAAGCAGTACAAGAAAAAGTATGGATTGATGTTATGAATGAAGAGATGGAAGACATAGATAAACATAATACATGGGAATTAGTGCAGCTTCCAAAAGATAAAGAAGTGATCTTGGTGTCAAATGGATTTAAAATGTAAAATATCATGTTGATGGTTCTGTGAAATGGCACAAGGCAAGATCAGTTTCCAAGGGATTTGCATAAACACCTGGAGTAGATTATTCAGAAACATTTCTTCCAATTACAAGACTCAAGATACCATTTAGATTATATTGGCAATTGCTGCACAAAATAAGTGGCATGTATATCAAATGGATGTAAAATTAGCCTTCCTTAATGGTTATATAGATGAGGAAGTCTATGTGGAACAATCCATGGGCTATGAGATTTAGGGCAAAGAATAGTTGGTTTACAAGTTGAAGAAAGTTCTTTATGGGTTGAAGCAAGCCCCTCGTGCTTGGTATGCAAGGATTGATAGTTATTTCTTGAAGAAGGGATTCAATAGAAGCCTCTTAGAGCTAACCTTATATGTCAAACATGTTGGTAATGATATTCTCATTGTTTGCCTTTATGTTGATGATCTTATTTATAAAGGTAACAATAAAAGTCTTTTGGAGGAATTTCAAATAGCAATGAAATAGGAATTTGAAGTGTCAGATTTGGGACTCATGCATTATTTTCTTGGTGTGGAAGTGCAACAACAACCAGAAGGTATCTTTATTTCTCAGGCCAAGTATGTTGCTGATTTATTGAAAATGTTTAGAATGACTTCATGCACATTAGTTACAACTCCTTTAGCACTTGGTGAGAAATTAACCAAGGAAGATGCAAGTTCAAAGTCGATGCCACTTTGTATAGAAGTTTGGTTGGGAGGCTCATGTACCTCACTACAACAAGACCTGATATTATGTATGTTGTGAGTCTCATCTCTCAATTCATGTAAGATTCACACGAGTCTCATTGGTGTGCTACAAAGAGAATATTAAGGTATGTGAGTGGAACTCACAATTTTGGCATCCAATGTTGTTCTAATGAAAACTTTGAACTAGTTGGTTACACAGATTCTAATTGGGTTGGTTCAGTGGATGATAGAAAATCAACATTTGGTTTGGAATATTGAAAATCTACTTTAACTCCCTTGTCTTGGTTTGGTGTTTGGAGAGTCAAACCATTCATTGTCCCTGATTCTCTTGGACTAGTGAAGTTTAATACCATTGAATTTACATTCAAATTTTGAAGTTCTATTAAAGATGGTATATTTTTCCATCTCTCTTTTTTTGCATTTGACCCATAATAGATCCTAATTACCTCATATAGAAATTAGTAACACATAGGGCATTGACATGGCAGATGTCACATTGTGTGTTGAAATCTTGTAGCTACTCAAAATTGAAATAATTTATTGAATGGTGTTTGGTTTCTTGATCAGTGGATAACCATTTGTCTCAAAAATTAAGAGGCATTATAGGATATCTATTCAGTCAAAGTTTAATAGAGTTATCTATTTAGTTAAAATTTTCTAGACACATCCAACTGGACTCATACCTATTTTATTTTTAAATTGAGAAAAAACACTTGGCTTAGAGGCAGAACTCAAATATCTCTACAATCAATATTCACCAAGGACTTTCCTTGGACTCTTCCAACTAAAACAATTTAATGCTTGAAAACATATAATGAAATTTTAGGGTGAAATTTTGATATAAAAACTAAAACCATCTGTTAAAAGCTATGGAAATAAAGAAAAAGCATAAAGAAGTTATATTGTAACTATATTTTTAGATGATGACCCCAATGCCTTCATTGAGACGAAGGTGAATTACAATGCAAATGAGAATTAAAATAAATCAAATCCTTATTGTACACACCCGTTTAATAAAATGCTATCTATATGATCCTATGAAGGGTCTACTAAAAGTAAACAATGCACAAGTTGAGGTCATCTTTTAAGTGGGATCTCCTTCCCATGGAACAATAACAACTTACGTATTGTTTAAGCTCTTTTGTAAAAAATCTTCAAATTACGTGAAAATAAAAAAGAATATGACTTATAAAGAAACACATTGAACATGTTGATATTTTAAGATAACCAAATGTGTCCAGTTTGGAAGTCCCGTGGTCTGCTTTTAGTGCAGGGAAATGGCAACATTTTATGGAAATTGGAGAGGGTAATTTTGTAAGGGTTGAAGGAAGGAGGGACATATAAAGTGGGTGGAAAAATGGAATTGCTAAGATTGTTTATCATCATATTTCTCTTGGGAGGATGCATAATGCCATCATCATCCAAAATGAGAGAGAGGTTTTCTCTTGAATGAATTCAGCTTAGTAGTGACACCACCACTGGCATCCCATGCACTTGTACGATCTAGAAGGTTGTCAAGAAAGTTGGGATCCTCACTCACAACTGGCAAATCAAATGTGGGTGGCACTTGAAATTCATTGTATGGTTGAAGTTGCAATGCCATGAGATCCTGCTCTTGGCTTATTTCATTGTTGGGACTAGGAGAATGTCCCAATTTTTGGTATATTTGACACAACACCCAATCATCCAATTAAAACACAGACATACACAAGAACACTCAGTACCAATATAACACAAGCTTGAGCCAATGTTTTATTGCAAATCATGCATGCACGATGGTCATCGACTTGGTCAAATCTAAAATCAAAGGATAAAGGAAAGGGAGTTTTTGATAGATGTTATAGTTGCAACTATTATGGTAGATGTTGATGCATAAATTTGTGGGTCTAATCCAACAATGACATGGGAAACTTCAGAGACGTGGGATTGATCCCTGAAATGACCTCCAGATTTTAAGGAAGCTGGCTCTTCTATTTTCAAAGCAGGTTTGGGAAAAGGGCAGAAGGAAAACAACATTACAGATACAATATTAAAATCTAATCCCTAAGGTGATGCGCCAGATAAATTAACTATCCAGTTGCACAGTGATAACCTTATATGATTTAACTAGAATCAAAGAGCAAAATGCATGATTAATCATCCATTTTGTAATAGATCTATCAGAGGCAAAAAGAAATAGAAACATGAGAAGCAAGAAAGATAAAGTAGACTCAGATATGCATAGAACACTGACTCTTTATTTGAATGGTAACCAGTTATAGAGGCAAGGTTTGCACAAAGTAAACAATATTACATCCTCATGAAAGAGAGACTGCTAAGCCAAGAAAAAAAAACATCTATCTGCTGTTCTAAAACTCTGATCTATGTGTGGAAGTATCTATGAAGAAATCTCTTGGATGTACATATTTATGGCCCCAAAAAACCCCAACAAAATATCTTCAACAACCTCCAAAATTTGCAATTGCCCACAAAATCTGGCAAATAACTGTATCAGTAACTGAACTGGTTGTTCCATTTTCCTCTTCATGGCTGGAAATATATTTGGCTTGCATCTTTAGCCTGTGTGAGAAAATAAATCTCCCGTCATCCCCATCTTGCTTGCCATAAAAAAAATGAATGGTTGTATAAACTTTAGGGTTTTATGAAAATTCCAGTGAAAGTCAAAACAAGAGTCAATAAAGTTTTACTTTATTCTCAAGGGACCCACCATTTTTATGAGAGGCTTTTAATAAAATATTTTTATTTATCTTAACTTGACTTCTCCCATGAGTTTTTAAAAATAATGAAACTTATATTGAAACTCAACTTATGAGGAAGGGCCCGCCACACATAAGAGATTCACATTATTAAAATAATGCTCAGCCTACTTTGAAAACTCATGTGACCATCTTTTAATGCATTTATGAAAATGAAAAATATTTTATTTTTCTCCCTTCGGGCTCAACCATGTGGTCTCTTCCAGTTTCACCTTTTGCTTCTCTGTAGCATAGCCCCCACATGGTGGCTTCCACTGCCCTTTTGAGTTGCTTTTATTTACCTCTACTTCTGACATCTAGTAGCCTCCACTACTTTCTGTATCTGCTCCTGCGAGCCATTGATCCTCCTTTTGATCTGATGGCTACTGAGTCTCATTGTTGCACTGCATTTTTTAACATGTCTGAGTTCCTCTTGGAATGATGACTGTGTTTAAAGCCATGTCGGATGGTAGAGTCGCCACTGGATTTTCTAGCTGTACCGTTTGTGTGAAATGGCCGAACAACTAGTGACTATGGATTTATTGAATTTATGAAGACTTTGCCTTTCATACTCAAAACCCAACCCTTATTGATATTGCATCTGAGCACCTTCTTTTAGTGGTTGTGTATCTTAAGCATCACCTGAGCATGAACTGGATTGTTATCTTTTTAGGCCATGCCTTTGTATCTGAAGCTAAACGCCCTCTTCAAACTGCGCCTTCATATTTGAATGGCGACGCCTTATCCTTGTATTTGAGCTTGTCATATGCAACATATCTTTGTTCTTATCTCTGCTAAGTCTTTTAAAATGGTAGTGGCAATGCAGAAAATAGGCCGATCCTTGTATGGACTGCGTCATGATCCTCATGTTGGTATGATAGTTTATTATGGAGATCGGCCTTCCTTTATCACTTTGAACCTCAATGGGAATGCCATGACACAAGCCGAGCATTGGCTCACTATGAAGGCCAAACTCTACATCATGACCATTAACTCTTTAAAAGGTGGCTCTTTTGATTGATGGCTGACCATCTATTATATGCATCACTGGCTCATTATGTCTTGTGCTAAATGTTGAGATTTCATTCTAAATAGGTAGCTTCATATGGTAGATACGCAACTGTGCCTGAGTCTTAGAATTACATAAACTATGATACCTTGTTCTTTGTGACTATGCTTCCATTCTCATGTGGCTATGCTCGAGTCCATATCCTTGGCTTGATCCCACATGAATTTCAACTTGAGATAGGTAGTGACATTGAAGCATATAGACTAGTACACTTATCTTGAGTATGCGGAAGAATAACCATTTTCAAAGAATCTAAAAGCTCAGCTTGACCGCTAAGGTAAGACTTGTGATCTCTTGATATCGGCTTCACTCTTCAACCTTCTTGATAATGTTCCTTGGACTCTTTGCCGGGTCTTCAACATCTTCCTGAAAATGCTCTTTGAACTCTTATCTAAAGACTTGTTATGGAGGATTTTGTCAATAAGAGATCAAGAAGTGATCAAGAACTTACATCTTAATCTTAGATTCAACATGATATTGAAAATTTTATAAATAGTGTGCAAAATTTTGCATAACAACTCTTGGCGGCAGGCTAGGGAAGTGTGCCTACACCTTCAAACCCCAAAATCTCTGGTTTCGTAGACTAATGCCTTATCCATTGGGCAATAGAGTCACATTAGGCTGAAACAAACTAGCACCACCTGAAGACTCATCTATATCCAAACTGATGCACAACTAAAACTGAAACTAAACATTGAATATTGAGACACTGAAGCATGTTTGAACCATAGAGATTGATCACACATCCTCAACTGTAGCTGAGATTTATTGAAAACAAACTAATCGAACCTGAAACTAATGTTACTATTAACTGAAACAGACAGGGACATGCCCATTCACTGGGACAACAAAATAATTGCCATGCTTGATGATGCTTTCCATTGAAACCATATTACACTGATAACTGACCATATGAAATGCATGAAAAAGTATAATAGAAACTTGTACCTTTTTGTTTTCCTTTTCTCTGGAGGTTTCTCCTTGTCATCAAAGCACCAATCAGGCTAATTTGCATATTGTGCCTGCTTCAACGGAGGGTGGGATGGGAAAATCAAGCTTTGAAGCTCATTTCTTTGTTGGCATTTGAAAGACCTCTTTTGCTGACTCTTTAGCAACATTATGACTCAAGATAGCTTTAAAAATAGGTGTGTAGGAGATAGAGCTGCCAAATACAGTCTTGAATCTGATCGAAATTCCTTCTTGGAGGAAGGTGTAGAATCTAACCCAGTATGTGACATTGTATGTGACTCTTTAGTTTTGCAGATGTCTCTTTGGATCTCATCATCTTGTAGCTGTGAATCTTCATCAAGGAGAAGAAAATAACCATTTTCAAGAATAGAAAATAGATCAACTTTTACACTCTTGTCTCCTTCAAACTCATCTTCATGATTTGCTATAGGATGCTTTGCAAAACAACCGTCCACTTAGTGAATGATAGGCTCTTCTACATTTAGCAGTTGATAACACTTTTTAAAAAGTGAGAACAAATCCTCATCATGCTGCCCCTGATGTTGCATATCTGTGCTATCTTTCCCAAAATGTGAAACTTCATGATAGAAATAAGAACACTCTTTCTTTGTAGATTCAGAAATAAGAGCTATTATGCAAAATTTTGCACACCATTTTAAAAATTTTCAATATCATGTTGAATCTAAGATTTAGATGTAAGTTCTTGATCTTTGCTTGATCTCTTATTGACAAAATCCTCCATAACAAGTATTTAGGTAAGAGTTCAAAGAGCATTGTTAGGAAGATGTTGAAGACCCAACAAAGAGTTCAAAGAACATTGTCAAGAAGGTTGAAGAGTGAAGCCGATATCAAGAGATCACAAGTCTCACCTTAGCAGTCAAGCTAAGCTTTTAGATTCTTTGAAACCAGTTATTCTTCCACATACTCAAGATAAGTGTAATAGTCTATATGCTTCAATGTCACTACCTATCTCAAGTTGAAATTCATGTGGGATCAAGCGAAGGATATGGACTTGAGCATAGCCACATGAGAATGGAAGCATAGTCACAGAGAACAAGGTATCAAAGTTTATGTAATTCTAAGATTTAGGCGCAATCGCGTATCTACTATATGAAGCTGCCTATTTAGAATGAAATCTCAACATTTGGCATAGGACATAATGAGCCAATGATGCATGTAATAGATGGTCATCCATCAATCAAAAGAGCCACCTTTTAAAGAGTTAATGGTCATGATGTAGAGTTTGGCCTTCATAGTGAGCCAATGCTTGGCCTGTGTCATGGCATTCCCATTGAGGTTCAAAGCGGTAAAGGAAGGCCGATCTCCATAATAAACCATCATACCAACATGAGGATCATGACGCAATCCATACAAGGATCGACCTATTTCCTGCATTGCACCATTTTAAAAGACTCAGTAGAGATAAGAACAAAGATATGTTGCATATGACAAGCTCAAATACAAGGATAAGGTGTCTCCATTCAAATATGAAGGCACAGTTTGAAGAGGGTGTTCAGATTTAGATACAAAGGGATGGCCTAAAAAGATAACGATCCAGTTTAGGCTCAGGCGATGCTTAAGATACACATCCACTAAAAGAAGGCACTCAGATGCAATATCAATAAGCGTCAGGTTTTGAGTATGAAAGGAAAAGTCTTCATAAATTCAATAAATCCATAGTCACTAGTTGTTCGGCCATTTCACACAAAGGGTATATCTAGAAAGGCCAGTGGCGGCTCTACCATCTGGCATGGCTTTAAACACAGTCGTCATTCCAAGAGGAACTCAACCATGTTAAAAAATGTAGTGCAACAATGAGACTTAGTAGCCATCAGATTAAAAGGAGGATTAATGGCTCCTAGGAGTAGATAAAGAAAGCAGCGGAGGTTGCCAGATGTCAGAAGCGGAGGTAAAGAAATGCAACTCAAAAGGGCAGCGGAAACCACCACGTGGGGGCTGCGCTGTAGAGCAGCAAAAGGTGAAACTGAAAGAGACCACGTGGTTGATCCCAAAGGGAGAAAAATAAAATATTTTTCATTTTCATAAATGCATTGAAAGATGGTCATGTGAGTTTTCAAAGTAGGTTGAGCATTATTTTAATAATGTGAATCTCTTATGTGTGGCGGGCCCCTCCTCATAAGTTGAGTTTCAATATAAGTTTCATTATTTTTAAAAGCTCACGGGAGAAGTCAAGTTAAGATAAATAAAAATATTTTATTAAAAGCCTCTCATAAAAATGGTGGGTCCCTTGAGAATAAAGTAAAACTTTATTAAGTGACTCTTGTTTTGACTTTCACAGGAAGTCTCATAAAACCCTAAAGTTTATACAACCATTCATTTTTTTTTACGTCAAGCAAGATGGGGACAATAGGAGATTTATTTTCTCACATAGGTTAAAGATGCAGGCCAAATATATTTCCAGCCATGAAGAGGAAAATGGAATAGCCAGTTCAGTTATTGATACAGTTATTTGCCAGATTTTTGCTAGATTTTGTGGACAGTTGCAGATTTTGGAGGCCATTGAAGATATTTTGTTGGGGTTTTTTGGGGCCATAAATATGTACATTCAGGAGAGTTCTTCATAGATAGATCCACACATAGATCAAAGTTTTAGAGCAGTAGACAGATGTTTTCTTCTTGTCTTAGCAGTCTCTCTTTCACGAGGATGTAATATTTTTTACTTTGTATAAACCTTGCCTCTGTAACTGGTTAATATTCAAATAAAGAGTTAGTGTTCTATGCATATCTGAGTCTACTTTCTATTTCTGGCTTCTCATGTTTCTATTTCTTTTTGCCTTTGATAGATTTGTTTACAAACTGGATGATTAATCATGCATTTTGCTCTTTGATTCCAATTAAATCATATAAGGTTATCGCTGTGCAATTAGGTAGTTATTTTAATCTAGCGCATCACCTTAGGGATTAGATTTTAATATTGTATCTGTAATCTTGTTTTGCTTTTTCCCTTTTCCCAAACCCCCTTTGAAAACAAAAGAGCCAGCTTCCTTAAAATCTAGAGGTCATTTCAGGGGTCAATCCCACGTCTTTGAAGTTTCCCATGTTGTTGCTAGATTAGACCCACAAATTTATGCATTAACAATAGACATGTATTTAAAATTTGGAAGCACAGACAAGGCATGTGAATTGTTTGATAGAATGCCTCAAAAGAGATCATGTGTCCTCTTGGACTACAATGAATGTGGGATATGCACAAAATGGATTTGTTGAAAAGGATTTTGAAACTTTCAAGAAAATGCAATTGGCATATGTAAAGCCAGATTCCACAATCTTTGTCAGCATCCTCCCTGCTTGTGCCAAAATAGGAGATCTCAAACAATGTATGACCACATCAATCAAAGCATAAAGAATAGAGAAATTTTGTTTCATAGATTTATTGACTTTCACTTAAGATTTTTTTGACACATTTTGATAGTACTTGAGGTGATATAGGACAAACTTCTATACATGCATTGCTCCAACTTAGCTAATTCAAACCTTGCATTGTCTTGAGAAATTAACCCATGTGTACTATGGTGGCTTCCTTTCCACTACAACCATGTCCCCTTGCTTTTGCTTTGCTTTGAGAGAACTCAATAAATAGGTTGTGTATGTGAATTTCAAGTTCAAATTCTTCAAGAAAAGCTTTCTGACCTAGATCCTCAACCTTAAACTAAATACAAATTAAGCATTCAACAATTTTCAATTAAAACACACAAATCACAAAATGAAATGGTTTAAAAGCAAATATTCAACTCACTGCTTTCTTAATAAACGACATCTCTTCATTTTAATTTATTGTCAACCATTGAGTAACTTTGTGGAGAGACATTTTGGGGAGCATATATATGGTGAGAAGCATGAATATTGTGTGGTACTTGGGACGCATATCATAAAATATTTTCCTAGCACTATGAACATGACATCCAAACCGTAATCGAATTGGTCTACCAAGCCATCTACCTTAGCAACCCATTTATTTGGTTTTTGTTTAACATTTAGATTCACCTCACAAAATGGAGGTGATGCAAAAGCATCTAGGAGAACTAGCAATCAACACCAACCAAAAAAATGTGTAGTTTGTTTTCTTTCAATTTTGGTTTGTTTTGGCATTCTTGGCATCTCTCAGCATGTTAGGAAGCAACTTGTGTGATCAAATTTGTGAAACTTGAAATTTTGTCGGTTCGCTATTTTAAAGTCCTTGCAGGCAATTTCACGGAAATAATTGTTTTTGAAGATCCATAAGAGATGGGAAAATATACTTTTAGGGAAATATTTTTTTATTATGCTTCACCAAATGTACAAAAGAAATAATCAACAAATATTTCATTGTTTGTGAGATTTCAATGCCAGAAGTTCATCCTAGTAGTTTTATGGAAGGTTTAATATCTCATGATTTTTAAAAGATGGAGAAAAATACTTTTATGGGGAGATTAAGGAGGTCATCACACTCATGTTGACCAGTTTTTGTGTAAAAAGGAGCTTCTGGGTAAGAAATATGCAAAAAGTTAGTTTTTCGGCATCCTGGCACACAAAGTCAAAGTTGTGTATTTGGAATTTTTTCCAAACTGTGTATGCAACCTCACAAGGTAATTTTTGGTGGATTTTATTTATCTCATATTCATCTTTTGAATAAAATTAAAAGTCAAAATGGGTAGTGGCGGAGGATTTTCTATTCTTGCTATAATTTCATCTTTTCACTATGTAATCGCTCCGAAAAAAATATCAATTAGTGGGCAGAATATTCAAGAAAATCAAATATGGTTGCTTGCATATTGAATGTACATTAAAATAGTTGTAAAGGTTGCTAGAATGGAGTGGAATTTCAAGAATTTTAAATAAGATATTGAAATGCTAACTAATGGAGAGAATATGAAGCGCCATATTCTAAAAAAAATGGAAGAACTCTTTAGAGGCTAAAAAACCAACAAGAGGAAGCACCACTTTGGTAGAGAAGAGTGGTGCACAACAGAGAGGAGTGCATAGAATGAAAGGAAGGCACCATATTTGAAGAGAGGGGTAACATAGCTTGAAACTTACAATGCCAAGAAAAGAGAAAAGAAGGTGTAAGAAGGGTTGCATTGAAAATTATTTGGACTGCTGTAATGGGGAGTTGGAAGAGATTCTAGGAGAATGAATAGAGGGGAGCTATGAAGCTCTAAAAAGAAAATAGTGAACAACAAGATAGATAGAGGAGTGATTCAAGCAAAGAGAAATAAGAAGAGAATAGAAAAAAATTGTGTGACAGAGGGTTTGATTGGAGGAGAACCAAAAGAAGGGAACATCAAAGTGTAAAATAGAGGAATGGTTTTATTGTAGGAACATGCAAATGAATGAGAAACAACAAAGATGCCATCATGGTAGAATGATTTGCATAGAGATAAACTCTAAATTGTATATAAATTCATTGTATTTGTTGCATAAAACCTTGCATAATCAACAATTGAATGTTGCCAATAAATTGAATGGGATGTTTTCAATGGACTGTGTAATTGTTTGCATTTTGAAGGCCATCAGATTGAATAAGAAGGGAAGTCTCATGGCCTGCAAAGAAGGCTGTTCAATGGCAGAAGGAAAATCATAGGCTGTTTGCAAGAAGAGACGAACTCCAAGTTATCTCATGGTCAGACGTTGTAGTCCCAAATAATGGTGGAAGTTATATTTTATTTTTGTTTTCAAACACCATGATCTTGCATAGGTGGCCGCGTGAAGGCATGTAAAATTGTTTTTTTCATTGGCTTTGAGATTCCTTTTTAGGACTCTTTATACTTGGATCCCGCAATAACCTCATAAAGTCCTATTGGGACTTTGTCAATGGATTTGCTTATCAGTTAGTGGTCTATCAAATTATCTTTTTTTCATGTCACTAATATTTAGTGATAGTTAAAATGTATTGTTAACATTTAGTGTTAATTTAATTGTAACCACAAAAAAACAAACAATGTAACCACTAGCATAAATATAACCATGACATTTGATGTTGACCGCCAAAACATGCTAACTCTTCGAAGTTAGTTAACAAACCGCCCAAACAAAAATTGTCAGCATTATATGTAATTGTAACAATAGAGAGATTGAGTCATAGGGAAGTTTCTCAAACACAAAATTATTTGGGATAAAAATATTGAATTATGGGGGGGTTCATAGAGTTGTGTCAAGTGCATTTCAGAGTTGTGCCAAGAGCACTTCCACAGAGTTATGTCAAAGAGCACTTCCACTACTACTTCATCATTCTTCAACATTTTTTTCCACATTGTATTGAGATTTGTCAAGTACACTTCCATTGAGATGTGTCAAGAATATTTCCACTACACTATCACCTAATGCTACATGTGCATCCAGAGTTGATTCTTCGAGGACTTCTAGAGGTTCATCATAGTAGATTTTAGAGTTGCTTCACAGAAGGCTTCCATAGAATCTGCAAAGCAGGATTTCACATTGGACTTGAATTGTAGCCATATGTCATGCAATTGCCTTCCACACATGGATCTTGCAAAAATTGTAGGACTAGATCACTTTCAGTTGTATTGTGTCAAGTGCACTTCCATTGAGTAGTGTCCAGTACACTTTCTTATTTTTCTCTCTTTTTGGAGGAAAGTTTTTTCCCAAAGGGTTTTCTTTCTTTCTCCGCCTTATGAGTGATGCTTTTGTACATGGGTACTTGATCGGGCCTAGTTGTGGGGACCCATCTTTTTCACCCACCTAAGTTGTGCTTAAGGGGGGTATTAGTGTACACATTTCATTTGGCTTAATTTGACATTCATTTGGCCATATTTGGAAGCCTCATTTTATGCACATGGCATAAGACACCTCAGCTAGGTGTGTGGCAGTTAGGAAGAGTCCTTTAAACTCTTTCACTCCACTTACCTCGCCACATCTACTTGAGATCTCCTTAAGTTATGGGATTGACTCAAGACTAGTCAAGGCTACTCAAGGCTATATGTAATTGTCATATTGACTTCCAATTTACTCCAAATTGTAATTAGCAAAGCATTAGTAGATCTTGTTTCTAACAGATTGAATAGAGAGTGACATGAATTTATATTTCTGTAGCTTTTGTAGCTAAATTCGCATTGCTAAATATTAAACAATTTGATATATTTTGTGATTGAACTCCGTCTATGCTACGGCTTGGGTATGTGGAGTTTGTGAGCAGAGAGTTTTTGTTGTATTGATTCTACTTGTGTTGTGGAATTGAGTTGAGTGTGTGGGCAGTGAGAGGGAGTACCTCTTGCACCAAGTGGTATTAGAGCCACAAGATCTTGATAGTGTAGAGTATGCACTAGGACTTGCGAGTGAAGATTGGTGAAGAGTGAAGTAGTGAAGCCACGAGAGAGAGTTGATTCTATAAGAATTATGTTGGTTGTCCTCCAGCAAGGATGAAGCTGGGTAGAAGGTGTACAGACTTCTTCCACTGAGAGGAAGTGGGTAGAAGAGGTCTTGAAGAGGTGCATCTTCCAGAATCTCGTTGGGTAGATGATAGCTGTGAGAGTTTTGTTGTATGGAGAATCTACGATTGCCAATAGTGTTGGCTCTAAATGTTTGTGCATGCATATTGAGAGTGTGCCACAATTGTTTGGCAAAATGACTTGGAGACAAGGAGAGTGTTTGATGATAAAGAAGGAAATTTTGAAGCCACGAAAAGAGAAACAAGGGCCCATGCAAAGGAGTGATTTGTTCCGAACTGTTTGCACAAGTTAGTTAAACTTGAAGAGGATGAAGCACCCTAGGCCATACTACATTTCTTAGTTGCAAGGAGGTCATCAAATTCGGGTAAGTGAACAAAGCATTGTAAATTTTCACATTAGAAGATACAAGGATGAAATTGTATGTTACATAGTACCCATGCATGTTTATAATGTTTTATTGGGTCAACCTTGGTTTTGGGATAGGAAAACTATACATAATGGCAGCAATAACACATATAATGTAATAACAAATATAATGTAATCAAGGATGAGAAGGAATATGTTTTTTATATCTTTAAACAATTTACGCTTTCCAAAATTTCCCAACAATTTTTTAAAGACGGTGAAACAAATTTCTGACTAGAAGCTGCAACAACATATAGCCTATAGACTAAAAATGGGGTCTTCATATTACCACCAAGAAATCATCATCAATGCTTTTTGGTTCCCCCACTTTCCTTATCCATGGAGCCCATTAATGCATAATTTAGTGATTCACATATTTCGTCATAGCATTGACAAATAGGTTATAATTGGTAGCAGGCGACCGCCCTTCTTTGACCGTGTTCTTCGCTAAGCTATTCTATTTTTTTCATTTCTTTCTTTGATTGCCTTGCCTTCTTCTGTAGCTCCTAATCTCTCAATCGCTTTCCTAAACTCCTCTTTCTCTATTACCCATCATTATTGGCTTTCAAAGGAAGCCCCCACCTTCCAAACATGTAAACATATGTGTTTTTAATAATAACCAGTTAAACAAATCGGATTACAATATTATTTGCCTAAATACAAAGTACTATAAGAGACATGTTGATTTTTAGATGGATAAACACGCCATCAAGACATAAGCTATAAGAACATAATCATGAATCAGATCACAAATCTTTAACAAAGACATTACAATAATTATTAAAATGGATGAAAGATACTAGCAGTAGCAATAGAGCTCTATTGGCAATGTCCATTCATCATCCTCATAGCTTCGAATCGTGGCTCTTTGGCTTCATATTTCTGCTGGCTGTAAACCTGCATATAGTCTCCAAACAGATACTCTGGATAATTCAACAATTCATCACTGCTCTCACCACCATTGGCTTGAGCGGTAAGTTGAGGTGCAGGATAAACCTTAGCATTATATGAGGGATTATAAAACGATGCCACTGATAAACGATTGCCATTCTTAGTGGGAAGAATGCGATGCCATGCGCTCGTGTACTTGCCGTTAGTCATGGCTTCCAACTGGTCTCCAATGTCAACAACTATTGCATACGGAATGGGTTGTACGTCTACCCAAGTGCCATTATTGAGGACCTGCAGACCAGGCACTTGATCATCTTGGTATAAGAGAATGAGGCCGCCTGCATCTGTGTGTGCACGGATGCCATTGATGAGGTCTGGTCTAGGGCAAGGGGGATAATGGCTCACTTTGGTGCCAAAGAATGCCTTCTCTCCTCCTGCAAATGCCTCTTTCAGGTACTCCTTCTCTAGCCCCAGATTCAAGCTTATTACTTCCAGCAACTTTTCTGTCAATGAGAATATCTGGTTTCGAAACTCCTGGATAGTTTCCCTGAGTAAAATGCAATTTAATGTCTTAGTTACAGCCTTGGGGGTGTTTAGATAATTCATACATAGTATTTTTCTTTCAATATTCAGAAATAGTTCTTCTTATAAGAAATAGAATGAAATCACTCTACTTAAATATCATCTATTTCAATGGTCAAATAGTCAATAGTAATTTTACATTTCATACACAACAAAAAATGGTAAATATTTATCCTATTTTTATTGACCAAAATTGACTTTTGACTGTTGAAGTATATAATGTTTAAGAATAACCAAAAAAATAGATAAATGTTTTTTTATGTAACTATGAGGCATTTTTTTATTGGAATAATACAACTGCAACAGCAACTACAAAGAATTATATAAAACACTCAGAAGCAGGCAGCTAAACAACTGTCTCAATAACTGATCAGAGGCTGAAGGAGCAGCCAGCAAAGAGGGTACAGTGAGAGCAAAGCCTGGAAAGAAGAACATCCATCCCTCTTCACAGAATTCATGGCAGCATAGTTATTAGGCTTGACAGTAAACAACTGATGTGTTATAATTAATGTATTAGTTTTTATGGGAGACCTAGTCCCACATCACTCTACTTAAATAATATCCACTTCCACCGTCAAACAGTCAATAGTAATGTAATTTTACACCTCATTAACAATAAAAGGTGGTAAATATTTGTCTTATTTTTATTGGTCAAAATTGACCTTTGACTATTGAAGTGGATGATATTAAGGATAGCTGTCCCACATAAACAATTGGTATGTTGACTATAAATACTAGTTGTTTAAGCCCTTCTAAACTATTGTTAGTACTGTCATTCAAATTATTGTCAATGGCATTTTCTTTCTAAAACTAGTGAGCGTTTAAAAATTTATTATATTAAATATAAAAGGCTTATTATGTCAATGGCATTTTCTTTCTAAAATTAGATGAGAGTTTAAAAAGTTATTATATTAAATATAAAATGCTTATTATTATTATTTTTGGTATCCATTCCCCCTGATTTGCCCATCCCGAGGGCCTTGCACTAAAAAAGATTGATCCTTGGTGGGCTCATTCAGAACTTTTCAACTTCACTAGCAGACCACAGACCCTTTGACAAATGTTTATTTTTAAATTTTTAATATACTTAATAGTTGATGCTATATTTTTATAAGTTACAATTTTCATAAATTTAACAAACAAATTTCTTTAAAAAAGAGTTTTCATTGAGCATTGATTATAAAAATTAAAAAAATTAACTAGAAATTAAAATTCTAATATAAGGAAAGAAACTTAATGATTATTAAAATAGAGTAAATTCAAAAAATTATTTATGGAAGAAATGTAATCTATTAATTTAAATTAATTTATTTAATTAAAATTAATTTAATAAAGAGGATAATCTACATATTTCTATTAAATTATAATAAAAATTAAAAAATAATTTTAATTAGAAAGTTAGAAAATATAAATAATAAAAATAGTCTATATTATATTTTATAAACCTTTTTTTAATTTTATTTTTAACTATAGTTTATAATATAAATATAGAGGATTGTAAAATATATAGATAATTCATAGTTTAATTTTATAAATAGATAATCCATAGTTTAAGAGTCATCAACTATTGATTTAGAGTAAAAAAAAAAAGATACAAATAATCATAAGTCTATAATAATAAAGACTATTTCAAAAAAGTTAAACAAAAAATTCATAAAATAATTAATTTATAAATATAAAGAAAAAAATCTAAATAATAAAAAGAATAATATTAATGAAAAAGCTTATAAATCACATAATTCATATTTTTAAAATATTATTAAGTCAACCATAAACACTTTTTAACTATTAAAATAATTATCTACTAACTTAGAAGTATAGTTACTAGGAGATTATGAAAATGGAGATGTCAAATCAAATTAAAGTAACAAGTAAATGAATAAAAAAATAACTATTTTACAAGGTAAACAATAAATGAATAAGAAGATAACTATTTTATACATAAATATACTTACATGATCCATATTCCTATTTTAAAATTTACAGAAAATATGAATAATGAGCTATAGCCTAAAATATGAACAAAGAAGATCATCTTAACAAACAAATAGACAATGAACACAATCTACATGTGCTTCACAAAAAACAAGTTGAGGAGGAGAGAAATATGATATGTATTATGAAAGATGTGGTGTCAGACACACAAACACAACAGATCATCAAGGTTTTAGTTTATTTGAACTATTAAATTTGCGCACATCGAAAACAAAAGCTAGCATTAGGTTAAATTTAATTGGAAACTGGGCTTTTGAAATCATTTGCATTAGCTTTTTCACCTCCCCTTATAACTTTAATAAAGTATAATCATATTCTATTATGTTATTCGTATAAGAAAAGCAAGAATAGAATAGTTGAGTGCTTGTACTTGAAATCAGTGGGATGGGAAGGCCATGAATTGGTCTCCTGCATCTCATGTATTTGAAAAACATCTTCCCAATCAACGTTCTCAATCTTATTGTTGTTATCAGTGTGTTGAGCCACAATAGCGTTGTTCAACAAGCTTACAGGCAAAGACTCATTGAAGCTCTGCTCTCTGTTAAGCTTATAGTGCTCTGAGCAAACTTTCTTTACACGCTCCATAAGACCATGCTCTATGCCATGGTTCAAAAGCTGCAAACACAAAATGAAATCACTTCATCTTTGTTTTTGCTATCAGTACAATAAATCAATAGAATAAATCAAGGTAGTAACTTTTGTACAGTGTGTGTTCTAAATATTACAAAAGATCAAAAGAAAAAATCTGATCAATTGTGTTCACCTGAAAGAAACCACTATTCTCACAGGCCTTTGCTATTTCAGCCATGATCACATCTCTGTCTCCTCCATCAATGTCTTTCATGTCTATCACTGGAATGCCCATTTTCCTTATAAAATTGCTCTATAAACTTTCTTAAAAAACAGTAGAAGAAACGAGCCACTGGTTATTACTTTTATGCATTGCTTTGGTTGGAGTTAGCTCTATTTATAGATGGACATCATTGAGCAATGAAGAATAATTATGTTTAGATAACTGATCTAAGCAAAGAATATGATAAATGCGTATTAGGTGGCCGCCTCGTGATGGAATTCAGTAACTAAAATTGAACCAAAATTTCCATTGAATGACGCAGACTCAATCACATGCCATTATTATTATTAGTTTACTTTATCAGCTTGGTCCACACTGCGGATAAACTCTTTTCATATAAACTAATTTTATTTTGTATATAGACAGAAATAAAACATGTATCTTTATACAAGTCATTTATCAAGTCCAAAATGGCCGGTTAATAGATTCCGTGATCTTTCTTTTTCTTTTGTTCAGAATCCAGAAATAATAATTAAAAAAAAGTTCAAAGAAATTTTTTTATTTTGCATTTTTAAAGGGCTGTTTTTTGTTTTTTTAAAAGTGAATTTAAGACAAACTAGTTCCAGTTTCAGAACTACTTTCTAAAATATTGGTGTCTTGTAGTCAAATTCACATTATTTATGTGTGGGACCCACTCTCACCATAAACAACTAGTAAGTTGACTATAACACACTGACATTTTAAACTCCGCCATTTTGAACAATTGATTTTTATATGAATGACAAGTCATTCAGCGTAAGTTAATTACATATTTTAAAAATTGATTAATAATTTATAATATTTTCAAATCAAAGGTTTTTTTGGAGGTTAATGGGATCTTTTTATTTTTTTTTGGGTTGATCAGACAGTTTGAGGTTCTATTCTACTGGGTTCTGGTTTTTGTCTGTGATTCCCAGTGAGTGAAGTATTTGGTCTGTGTGTTTTTGTACTCTTTTGGATTGCTATTGTCAAGTATTTTTGGTCTTTTTGTAAATATACTGTCATGAACAGTGGTGTCTGTTAATCTGTAATGTTTGAGGGTTATGAGTATTTTTTTTGACTGCTTATAAGTATGTTGTCATGAACAGTGGCGTCTGTTAGTCTTTACTTGGATATGAAGTCTGTCGTTGAATATGAAGTTAAAATCGAGGTGACAGATTGTTGGTTCAATCAAACAGCTAATTCAAAGCTGGGCCTACTCAAAGTTGGCGAGAATAAAGCTTAGACCTTTAATGATATCATTTTTTTGAACGATATAAGCGGATAGAATGAGGATGCATGCATTTTGACAGTTTAAACAAAAGCAATTTAAGAAGATGATTGGCCTCAAAAGTAGCCGGAATCTTTTGCGGGCTTTAGACTTTATGAAATAGACACTTTGAGAAACAAATGCCACGAAGTGGCTATGTAAAAGTAAAAAGTTTAACAAAGTCACAAATTTTCATTGGCCTTTACAAGCATGTTTCTCTCATGACAAATAGTACCAAACCCCACGCATTCGTGGTTGCAATTTCCCTTTTGAATTTCACTAGTCTTTCCCATAGCCATTAACATACTATAATATGAAGAAAGTGTAGTGTAAAATGATTTCTTCAAATTTATATAAAAAGTTTGAGCATATTGCAATGTTGAAATTGAAATTTGTATATCTATGTCATTTTTCATTTAGTTTGTTGTTTAATTTGGGAGAATGTATAGATGGATGGATGGATGGATATATCGCATAATATTGTGTGAAGTTAGGCTTAATCCTCTAGCTTATATTCGTTACTATACACACACATGCTCATGGACTTAGCCTCTTACCTTATCCTTACACACATATCCCTATGCATTCACCTCATCCATGCATTTATCACATTTATTCATACATCTACCACATATAGTCATTATCCGCCTTGCTAGTTTAAATTTTGGGTGACTAGGCCCCTTTATTTACCTACCATGAGCTGATTAAGTACACATTTTGTAAAATTTGGTGCTATATGCTAGTTTTTAAGGCATTCAATGCATTTATTTTACCCAATCCATAAATTTTAGCAAGTCCTCTCTCATTCTAAGGAGTTGAAATTTTAAATATGGTGCACAAAAAAGAATTTAGATCTACATAATCATTCTAGGAGCATATGCATGTAGAAATAGTGTTGTTTTCATCATTTACACACATTTTTGTGAGTTGACCTTGGAGAATTGTTGAAAATGGGGTCAACAAATATAATGAAGTATAAACAAAAAGTGTACAAATCGAATTAATCGATTTAAAGTAACATTTGATAACTAATAAATCTGAAATAAAACATGGAGAAACACATAAAGCAACAAATTAATATAGCAACTTTAGCCCATATGGATGCCTGGGTTCTGGTTGCCCTGTTCAAATTCCAAAAGTCATTGAGATTAATCGGGATAATAAATTTGTCAAATGTGGAATAGTGGGATTGGGGGTCTCAATTCATGCTTTCTGTGCAAGGTTGACGGCCACCAGAAGAAAGATTGTCCTATGATTGTTAGAAAAAAGAATAAAGATGGATTAGGTTTTAAAACTAGTGATATGAATGTTAACCCAAATAGTGGAGGTACTAAAACCAATGGAGGCCTTTCAAATGATATCCACTCAGTTGCTAATGTAAGAATTTCTTCACCTGATATCCTGAGCCTAGACAATAGTTTGAGGGACAATCCTAAAAGGAGTAATGAATAAGTTTCTGCTAATGGTGTGCAAAATATTGAAGAGGGCTTCTATAACTTACATCTTAGGGAACTCCCTAAAAACATAGCAGACAGGGTTGTTCCTTTAGTCAACAAGGATAACCTAGGAGATGTTACCCCTATAATAGAGATGGAGACCAATAGTTTATAAGATATACACAAGATGTTGTTCCTAGTCCTAACCTAGAAGTCTCAGAGGAAGAGGGCATTAGAGATAATGTATGAGAATCCTTGTTATGAGAATCTTAATAATAATGAAGCTCCTCTGGAGAGTATCAGTACGAATGTAGAGACCATAAAAATACCCTCTAGTAATGGTAAACCTAGTGATGTTGTGGTGCTCAAAGGATGGAAAAATGACCCATATGTGGGTGTTGAACCCATTGTTGGACCTAAATTAAGTGGGTACAAAAAAATGCTCAAGAACTAGTTTTAGATAAACTAAAAGAGAGACTTTTAGAAGAACAAAGGAAGAAGGATGAAAGTTTTAAAGAGGAATTCCAAATAAAAATGCAACAGATCCCAAGGAGTTAGTCTTGGATATCCCAAGTAAAAGAGATGAGAATTTAACAGAGGTAAATGATACTATAAGCTAGGGTAAAACATCAGAACATGCAAAATACATTTCATGCAAGCCCTATCTTCCCAATGGAGTGCAAATAACCTAGAAACACATCAAATAAAGAAAATAAATTAAGTTCCTAAGCTACTCGTGTCTTCCCTCCATTGTTCTCCTCAACTTTGCTACGATGTTCTCAGATTTACAAACCTGCAACAATCATGAGAAGCTCAAGTGTTGACTTAGCAAAATCTTAGAAGCTAGGAAGTGAGAAAATGAGGCTGGAGAAGTAGTTTTATAGAAGACTAGGGTTGAATGAAGGGATGAGATTTGATGTTGACTTTGAGTGAAATGAATGGTTAGGATTGATTAGGGTTTCCCTCTCACAAGAGGACAAGAGGGAATTTTTAATTTGAAAATATGATGAACTGTAGGAATTTTCAAATTAAATAAATTGGGCAATTTATTTAATTTATTTGAAAGGGGAGAATGGGTGGGAACCCTTAATTCAATAAGTGTGATTTATTTAATCAAGGTAAGGGCTATAGTTTAAATAAATATTTATTTATTTAAATTAATTGAGTAAAGGGGATATTGGAGCATGAATAATTAAATAATTAAAATTTAATTATTTAATTATAGAGGAAAATAGACAAATAATTAAATAAATAAAATTTATTTAATTATAGTTCAGAGATGGGAAAATGAATTAATTAAATAATTAAAAATTATTTAATTAATAGCTGAATGTGGAATTTGGAAGAGATTGGTGTGAAAATGGAATTTGCAAGTTGAGGACATTTTTAGGTCTCTACATTTTGCCCCTCTTTGATACAATGTCAATTCCGATGTTGTGTCAAAGAAAAATTCAAAAATATGCTCTGGAAATGCCCCAGTGTGCCCCAAATGAGGCGGTATAGCCTTATGTGCCTTGAGGAAATTTTTCAAATTTTCAAAACAAATTGGGAAATTTCCTGAAAAGATAATGGAATGAAAAGAAGGAATGGAAATGCGAGAGAGAGAGAGAGATGGTCGAGGAATGAAGACTGGCTAGAAGAATGGAGCGAGATTTTGCTTTGATAGATTTTTGAGCTTCTTACTTGTAATTTCTACTTATCATCATAAAACTTATTATGTCAAGGGACTACAAACATGGTGGTAAGTCATAGGCCAAAGTGTTAAGTGTGGTCCTTTGCGAAACAAGCATGTGACAGACAAGGGATGCTCAACTCAAACTAGTAACTGTGGTACCTTGTCAGAACATGTGATGAGATAACCTTGAGGTATGCAAGTCCTTATGCAAGGAAGCATTTATTCTATCCCATGCATAGGATGTCTTTGATTCACACCTAATGGAATCCCAATCACACACATGGAACCTAGTTGACTGAGTCATTTTTCCAAGACAAACCACAAACATAAATTAAATAAAATGGTCTTATTCTATCATCGCTTCTCTTCATCACTTAGGGTTTGCCTTGAGAAGCATAAGAACAAGACCAAAGATCAATCCAGTAAAAGCAAAGACAAACTAAACCAACAAAGTCAATAGCCATTAGATCGTGTGCTGAGTGATATGTGTTTGTTTGTTTAATTATGATTAGATGAATAGGGCCTAGTTTTAGGATAGGAAGCATGTAGTATAAGACGTTAAGTCTGGTTTCGACAATGCAACCACATGTATAAGGCAAGTGATAGGATTGTGACATTTCGTATAAGACATGTGGTCTGGTTTTGAGGATGCCACAAGTTGTGAGGTGATTGGCATGTGATGATTGTTAATGTCTGATCTTAGAAATGTGATAGTTGATAAGGATTGGTTGATAGTGACATATGATTGTCACTAGGCGATTGATTGGTTTAGCTGATTGAATAGCTTGTCTTGTTGATTTTGGGATTGGTTTCAAGTGCGTATTTCATGTAAAATATTTAACTGTATTGATCTAATCAAAGTGTCCATTGTAGCAAAGGGACCATTTATTACGAGGCTAACTCAACAGGCCCTAAGGGATTAATCTAATGTCTTAGGGGCTCATCACAGATGGCCTTGCCTACGTGAAAGCACAAAGACAACATAGTTCAACCATTTGGACCATGTGTGACCTAAGACCTAGGGGGTGGGAAGCCTTAGGGGCTCATCAAAGATGGCCTTGCCTATGTGAAAGCTTAGAGGAGACGTAGTTCGACTTGGTGGGTTGACACTATTTATTACTTTGGGTTTTTAGGCTGATTTTTTTTTGATGTTTTTGGATTTTTGGGAATATTTGATGTTTGGATTTTTGAGAATATTTGATGTTTTTGGATTTTTGGGAATATTTGATGTTTATGGATTTTTGAATATTTGATGTTTTTGGATATTTGATGTTTTTTTATTTTTGAGAATATACAGAAGGTGTTTTCCAATACCGATTTTTAGGATCAGGATTTTCCCCTAGTCAGGTATAAGACAAAGTTATTACCAAGATGGGATGGGATGATGATGAAGTGTTAGGAAAGTAGGGAAGATGCAAAATGTCAACTTATTTTTAGGCGATGAGAACGACGATATGGTTTATTGTGGATTATGACATGGATTATGAAAGAGACTGTGTAGGTTTGATTGTGGAAAATGAAAGACAAGATAGTAGTATTATAGACAATGGAGCCAAGATTGACTGCACATGGCACCTGTTTGCCAGGTTTTCACCATGGTACTTATCCAAAGTGCCAACGAAGTGGTTTTCGCTATTGGATAAATTATTTCTCTTTACTATTATTTTTGCTATCCACTAATGCCACTAGAGTGTTTTTCACTTTTGGACTTTTTTTTGTATTTTTTTTATTTTTTTGTTTGATTGTTTTGACTTAGGTGTAATATCTAAGAAGGTGCATGCTATTGATCGGCTTTGACAATGGTTCACCTTCGGGAGTAGCTAGTTGATATGCATCGAATCCATATGCAACAGTGATGACATAGGGACCTAACCAATTTGGTTCAAATTTCACTAGTTTTTCCCGTTCAAGTTGATTCTTGGGATTTTCATTTAGGAATAATTCTCCAATATTGAATTGTCAAACTCTAACTCTCTTTTTGTAATTGCGTCAAAGACAGTTTTGATATGGTTGCAAGTGTACCAGGGTGTTATGCCTCCTTTCATCTAGTAACTCTAGCTCATGTAGTCTGGATACCTTGTATTCTTCATTATCCACAAACTGTTTCATTGACACTCTCAGAGAGGGTAACTCGACCTTGATGGGCAGGATGGCTTCGGAACCATAGATGAGTGAGTATGGAGTGGCTCCTATGGGTTTGCAGATGCTAGTGCGGTAAGCTCGCAAGGCGGGATTGAGTTGTATGTGCTAGTCATGGCCAGCAACATTGACAGTCTTTTTGAGGATCTTGATGATGGTCTTATTGGATGCCTCAGCTTGACCATTGCCTTGGGGATAGTAAGGAGTGGCAAAATGGTGTTGGATGTGGAATGTTTCATAGAGCTCATGGACATCCTAATTTTTGAAAGGACGGCCATTATCCATGACAATAGACTAAGGGACACCATACTGGCATATGATGTAGTTGAGAATGAACTTAGCAATTTGTTTTCCAATAATGTATGTCATAGGAATGGCCTCGATCTAGTTTGTGAAATATTCAGTGGTGGTGATGATGAATTTGTGGCCATTGGCAAAGGTGGGATGGATTTTGCCCACAAGGTCGAGTCCCCATTGAGAGAAGGGCCATGATGATGTAAGTGGCTGAAGATCCTAGGCTGGTGCATGCACAAGATCTCCATGTATTTGATATTGTCGACACTTCTTAGCAAAGTGATATGCATCTTACTCTATTGTAGGCCAGTAGTATCTAGTTCTGATGATCTTTTTAGCTAGAGTATGACCACTAGAGTGAGCTCTGCATATACCCTCATGTACCTTATGCAGGGCTGTTTGTGCTTCCTCAGCATCGAGACATCTTAGGAGGGTGTTGTCAAATCCACGACGGTAAAGGGTGTCACTGTTGATGACATATTTAGTAGCTTAGTAGATGAAGGATTTACGTTGGTTGGAAGAAAGGTCAGATGGGAGAGTTTGGTCGTGCAAGTATGTATAGATGTCATTGTACCATGGAGACACAGGACCAACAATTTCACACACTAGCTCAGATTCAGGAATGTCAAAGATAGGGATCAATAGTTGTTCTACCAAGAACTCAAATTAAGGTGCGTTGTTTGAAATATCCAAGAGAGATCCAATTGTGGCCATTGCATCAGCCGCTCTATTTTGCACCCTAGGAATTTGATCAAATACAACTATGTCAAAGTAGAGTTTGAAGTTGTCAACCATTCTTTTGTATGGCATGAGTTTTTCATCTTTTGTGTCATATTCATTGTTGACCTACTTGATTACGAGCTATGAATCATCGAAGACCTACAATTTCTTGATTTTCTAATTGATGGCCATACGTAATCCAATAAGCAATGCCTCATACTCAACAATATTATTTGTGCAAGAAAAGGCTATTCAAAATACTTTAGGAATAGTGTCTCCCTGCAGCGTGATGAAAAGAACACTGACCCCTGAGCCGTGGTTTGTACAAGAACCATCAAAGAATAATGTCCATGTTTTCTGAACTTCTACCACAAAGATTGATTCATCTAGGAAATCTGTAACCAATAGATGATCTATTGTTCTAGGTGTCTCTGCCAGTTGGTTTGCAATTACCCGTCCCTTTATCACTTTGCAGTTAACATACTCTATGTCAAATTCACTCAATATCATAACCTAGTTGGTCTGCGATTACCTAGATCTATTGTATTAGTGGAATTCAATATGTAATTTGATGTTTTTAGAAAAAGAGCTTTTGTATCAATGAAATTATGTAATTCCTCTTGTAAGATAAACTATTTTGTACTTGTAACCTTTATTGCTAAAACAATGTTGATGTATTTATCTGATGATGTAATGAAAGATGTTAGTTTGACTTATTTGATTTATTTAAGTGAACTAAGTATGTAGTTGATTATTGCAATAATGCAGCTATGTACTCCCTAGAGATGATAGTTTAACTTTGTTGCTATAAGTTTATGTTATGTTACATTATCGTTTCTTCTATTTAAAAAAAAATTCCACCTTTTTGTTTCTTAGTTAAACTTTTCTCTAGGGTTTCATGGCGGGGCATTACAGCCCATACACACTTTGATGTTGGTCAGGGATTAGGATTACTTCCTTCTATTGATATTCATACTATGAATCTAATTAAAGAGATGAAGAGAAAAATATCTTACAAAAACATAGATCATTTTTCTTGAAATGGATATAGAGAAATTTAAATTTTATGTGGAACGACCTAGTCAAACTACTAAGAGGGCATTGACAAGAACTTCAAAGGAAATAATTGAGGCTTATTTCAAAAATCATGATACATCTAGTCAAGCCCAACTGTTATCAACATTGATTCTTCATGATGACCTAAAAGAGTCATTACAATTGATGGGTGTAGATTTTACAAAAAAGAGGAAAAGATGCCTAGAAAATATATTTTTGAAAATGTTAAAAAAAGGTTTGGGTTCTATTGGGAAACAATCTCGATCAATGGATAAGAGAATTTCAAGAAGAGTGATGTTGACATCTATTGTAAGTTCACAAATGTCAAGAAAGCATCAAATATCTTCACTTTCAAGTGAAATTGGCTTAAGTAGAAAGACACTAACAAGATATGTGAAAAGGAGAAAGGTTTGGATGATACTATTGCAGAGAGCAATTGGTCATTGATGTGTAGGGATCCTCGTTCTGACAAGATTGAAGATGGTATTAGGAACTTGATCTCAAATTTTTGGCATGATCATACTCATCCCTCATCAAATACAAGAGATGTTCTAAAACACAGGATCAGGCTTGTAGACAATTTTGAACTGCATACAAAACATTGGTTATACATAACACAACATGAGATGTATGTGGTGTTTTGTGATGCAAATCCTCATATAAAGATTAGATAAACAATTTTTCAAATGTTAAGGCCACATTATGTGAAGCCAAATAAGGTTTTTGAAACTTGTTGTCATTATCATATTAAATTTGATCTTTACTATCACGTGTTCCGAAAGATCGGAGAAGAAAGTGATGGTTCTCAAAATGCACCTCCTAAACGAGTAAGTCAATTCATAGCATTCATCTTATGTGATAAATCTGATGATGATGTAGATGGTCCAATGAAATGCATAAAAGGATTTTGTGAAACATGTGGAAATTTAGCTAAAATTCCTTTGAGAAATGAAGATACTGAAACAAAAATTGCAAGAGTTACAAGTACATAAAGTTTGAAACAAAAATTGGGAAAGAATCCACAAGGTTAGATTATGTAGAAGAGGAGGTACCTATTGGAACATTTATGGATTTTTTTCATAAATTGATACAACCATACATACATCATGCATTTTATGCTAAGTGGCAAGAAAAATAATTTCAGTTGTTAAGAGATACTTTCCCACTTGGAACAGTTTTATCAGTAGTCGACTTTGCAAAAAATTACTCTTTTACCCATCAAAAGGAGATTCAAACACAATATTACTATTCAAAGTAGGTCACTGTTATGGTGCATGTGTGCTATCAACATGCACAATTGTATTTGGATGGTGTTGATAGTACATATGAAAAATGAGTCATTAAGAAAGATTATCACTTTTATATTAGTTATGATAAAGAGCATGACATACTTTGTTGGCAAGAGACACTATATGGATTCATGGTTGTTGTCATTGATGGCAACAAAGGTCATCCCACATATCCGCAAGTCATGGTGTGTCACTACCGGAAGTCAGAATGAAGATTATTGTGGTCCGATGAACAAGAACAGAGCATGTGGCAAGGTCCGACAGACTGGTCCGGATCTCTCAGAGGAAGTATCTTGGTGCAGTGTGGATTTGGGGAAGTCAAGAGGACTACCTTGAGTGGTATATTCCAAGGATTTAGCCTCCGGTGATGGACAAGGAAAAAGATATGAATAGTTGAGTACCAGATTCCTGAGTGACAGTGTGAATAGAGGAAGAACTGACTGACAGAACATCAGACTATTTTCCAGATGTGTTACTATTGATGGTAAAGGTTGTGAAGGCATGAATCATGTTTGGCCGACATGATTAATGATTTCTACAAGTATATGCTTGATCCGCTTCAGCCGACAGATCAGAATTAGTGAAAAGATTAACTATTCCGGATGCCAACTAGAAAGGTGATGAAATTACTTGTGCGGATATATATGCACGATGGATTTAGTTGTGAGAGTAGTTGTGGTGTGATAATATATGTGAATAAGTGTACAGCAGAGCAGAAATAGTAAGAAAGATCCTGTATGTGAAAGGAAAGCAGAATAAAGAGAAGAGGAAAGATGAAGTGCAGCAGATCAGTGTACTGAGCCTAACCGGAACTGAACTCCAGCATATGTGGATGCTTCCAATCAGTTCAAGTATTGTATAACATTCTTTTGTAGATAGTGTGTCTCCTTGTAGGTAGTGTGCCTCCTTTGTGAGCAGTGTGCTCAGGCAGTGAGTCCTAATTGGCAAGTGCCATTTTGTAATTCCTTATTCTTCTAATAGAGAATAATCTTTGGGTTAATCACCCCGTGGTTTTCTCCCTTAACAGGGTTTCCACATCAAAAATACTGTGTCATGTGTTTTTCATTTCATGGTAAATTTTTTTGTTTGAATTAATGCTGCATTGATTACTAAGAAAGTTCATAAAGAAGAAATAATTAGGATAACTGATTCACCCCCCTCTTAGTTATCAACAATTGGTATCAGAGCTAAGTTCCTTCTAATAAGAGCCTAACAGCTTGAGGAAGATCTGGGATGGATGCATATGGTTTAAGGGAACAACTCAAGACTGCCCTTGAGGATCTTGAACAATCAAACTTTGAAGTCAATGAATTAAAGGAAAGACTCAAACAGGCTGATGAATTCATGAGAGAACTAAAAGATAAATTAAGTCTCTCTATGAAAAAGAGAAAGGAGCTACTCTAGCAATTGTCAAGACAAAGTGAAGAAAGTAATGCAAATGAAGAGTTAACTAAGAAAACTAAGTTATGTGAAAAGTTATCAAAAGAAGTCATTATGGTAAGACATGAAATGGAATCAGGAGTTATAAAGTTTACTCAAGAGATTGAAGAGAAAAGAAAAACTGAAGACAATCTAAGACAATCTCTCAAAGAGAAATCAAAAGATTGCCACCAGATGGATAGGATTATCAGACATCTTGAATCTGATCTTGAAGATGCTAAAGATAATGAAGAAAAACTTGAGGATCAAATTGTCTCTCTCAAAAGGGATCTTCAAACAACAAATGAATATAAAGAAAAATTCAAGATAAGTTCTGCTCAACTTGAAGTTCTTCTTGGAAGTCAAAAGAAGGCAGATGACAAGTATGGTTTGGGATATGAGAAAGGAGAAAGCTCCGGATCTGGTCAGAAGAATTTTGGATCAGAAAATCCAAGGAACAGGCCTAGAAGACCTCCGGTAAGACAGCCCAATGCTCAAAGATATCCATCTTTCAATGGATACTGCCATAGCTGCAATCGCTTTGGTCACAAAGCTAATCAGTACAGAAAGAGAATGAATCAGACTAATTCAACCTTCTCCGGACAGTGCTTCAACTGTAAAAGGTATGGACACAAGTCTCATGAATGCAGAAATATGCAAATGGACAAATCATTCAATGGTAGATGCTTTGCATGCAATAGAATAGGTCATATGGCTAATCAATGCAGATCAAGAGGTTATCAGTCAAATATGCAAAGAAATGTTGTTTGCCAAATCTGTAATAGGTCCGGTCATAATGCAAAAGTCTACAGAAGCAAGAATCAGGACAAAAGAGGTCCGGTATATAATCAGAATCAAGACAAGGGCAAACAAAAGATGAATGTGGATGAAGTTAGGAATGAAATGAACAAGATTTGGGTGAAGAAAAGTTTAGAGAATGCAAAGGTTGGATCCGCACCAGACTCTGGTGCTGATATTCCTTCCATAAATTAAGAAATGAGCTCTGGCTCAGGGGGGACACAAAGAAAATCCTGTTCCCCCAGCCAATCAAGTGGTACCAGATTAGGCACAAGATGCAGAGTAAAGGGTTTGTAGATATGAGTCTTGAGATGATCCAGATAAGATCTCAGAGGTCCGCATGAAGATGTGAAGAAGTTGTGATCGATCATGTAAAACCTATTCTGGGAGATGCTCCGGAATGACAGAGGATTACAAAAAGGTCTGGAGAGATCCGCAAGTGCATTGTCTTATTCTGCGGATTGGACAGAGTGTTTGGGATGTCCTTGTGATGTGTCATCTTGATTTATTCATAATTGAAAGATCTGCATGATGTTCATAAATCAAAATTAATCCGGTTCTTCAAGTCATTCGAATAAGGCAAACTAGAACAATTTAGGTCAAGCATTTATTGCAAACAGATATTAGGGTTTGCGAAACAATATAAGGAATTTCTCAATAATCACTTGTTCATTCTACACTCAAGAAGAAGCGAAAAGTGGAGCTCTGCAACAAAATTCATCAAGTTCACCAAAGATCACTTGCAAAAGTTATTACACACAGAAATCAATCCAACCACTCCGTATAACCAAAGGCGCATAAGGTATTTTCCATTTTCAATATCTCATTGCAAATCTTTGAAAAATGGCTACTCTGAATATAGTTAAGATCTCTGATAGACCTCGCCCCACATTCAAGAAACATCCATACAAATCTTTAGAGGTAGATCCCCTAGGAGCCTTCTCTAGTGTTCTGCATGGTGTATTCCATACGGAGGACATTAGGGTTTACATACATGCAAATTTTGAAGACTTTGGAGAATCAAAATTGATGGATATCTATCACAAACAGTTGATAGATGACTCCTTTGAGATTAAACCTCAGTACAAAGCCATCCAGGATAAGCACTTTGCACAGTGCATTCATTTCCCCTGTTTTGAAGAAGATGAATGGGTCTGGTATGTACTAAGTAGAGTGCATGACAATTTCCTATGGTTGAACAAGCCTTTCAAGATCACCAAAGATGCAATTAGGGCTGTAACTGGTCTGCACTCATCTGGTGGATTACCTATTCTCAAGTCTGTCAAAAATCAGACAGTTAGTGATGCAACCGGATCTAAATTTGACAAGAGAGCTATGACAATTGAAGACATCACTGAACCAGATGTCAAATTTGCATCTATGATAATTGGTTACAAGATCTATCACTCCAGTAGGGAAAATTCAGTACTGGGAACTGCAATTTACACAGCTTATCAAATGCTTAAGGAGAATGCAGACTATGATTTGTGTGAGCTTCTTCTAAACCAACTTTTGGAAAATCTGTAGAAGATCAAGAAGGACAAGAAAAACTCCTTCAAGTATGGCAGTTTGATCCTTTGTCTTTTTTTTTATTACATGAATGAGCTTCCCGAATCCAGTGGATGGATATGGCAAAATGACAGACCAGTTGCCATCCAAATAAGAGATTATTTGCATGGACTTGGGGATGCTAAAGCAAGAAAAATAGCCCTGTGGGGATATTTCAAGAACTTTCAGAGCATGATGCATGCAAGAGAAAGAATACCCCAGTCTCTTGTTGAAAAGTACAAAGACACAGTATGCTTTATGGTAGAAATAGATCAGTGCCTAATGGAGGTAGTAGAACCAAGAACTGTGTGGATCATGCCCATGGGGTATGAAGTGGATGAACAGATTGTGGAGCTACATGTTCAACACATGCTAAGTCAGCCTAAAGATCCAAAGGCAGAAAGGTTCGGAACATTTGAGGAACTGAGTATAAAAATTCATGTTGAACTCAGAGAACCGGAGATCAAGAGGAAGGTTAGAGAAGAAGTAGAACATATAGCACAAGGCCTTGGGATCTCAATGGAGGCACTTGATGCTCACAGGAAGAAGAAGGAAGGGGATGAGAAAGAGAAGAAGAGGGCAGAAAAGAAAAGTGAAGAAAGTGTTCCGGTAGAAACCTCCACCCGGACTAGATCATCAAAAAGATCTGCACCTACCACAACCAAAAGCTCAAAACCAGAAGTCCAAGCATTCGGCAAAAGATCCAAGACAAAAGCCACAAGGGCTTATGAAAGTCAAAGAGATGAAGAGGAAACTGAATCAGATGAGGGAGTAAAGGAAATAAAGAAGTAGAAGAAGAAAGGATCCGGTAAACCCTCCACAGGCCAAGACAAGGAAGAAATGGCAGAGAAATTTGTTGAAAAGCCCACCCTGTCTCTAGACAGTGTAATCAAATCAGTCACTGTGGATGGGAACCTTCAACTAGTGGCCGAATTCTATGATGACTACAATGAGGCTGACCAAAAGATCCTGCAGGAAGCTACAATCAGGTATTTGAACATTTACAATAAAGATTTTATTGAGATTATCTCCCAAATTCCTAAGAGTCTAGAGAATGAATTGGAAATAAGGAAAAACAATGCCCAAGCAAAAGATCTTGAGATCCGGGAGCAGATAGCTATTCAGCTATATCCTTCAATTGATCACAAAACAATGAACATGGTATTCAAAGACTGCAAGGATGAATTCAGGAGCAAAGCAAGGATGAACCAGCTTATGCTTGGTGAGACCAATAAGGTAGCCAAGGACACTGAAGAGATCCTCCGGAATACCTTCAAAAGGTTCAACATTCCTATTGTAGAGGACTTAGGTGTAGAAACAGCTGTGGACTTGGAATCCTCTGCTTCGGAAGAAGTGGCCCTTGAACAGACTAACATCTCTCCTCTGGTTTCCCCTACAGTTTTTGGATCCAAAGAAGAAGAGAAATTACAAGAGAAAGGAGCAGCCGTGAAGGAAAAAGAAGGTGATAGTGCAAAGATTGTAGAAGGACAGAAGACTTCACCAGAGAAAACCACAACTGTCAGTGGTGGGAATGTAGAGGAAGAGAAAATTCCAAAGGACAGCTCAAAGACTGCAGAAGAGAAGAAACATCTATCTCCGGCAAGAGACACTGCACAAACTGTCCAAAAATTTCTGAGCAAAGAAGCAATAGAGATTGATGAACCGGAGCTTCTACAAGGTCCATTCAACTTCGATTCCCTCTCTCCGGTGCAGACAATGAAGATAGCTTCATTTGCAAATGCTAAGGCAAATGAAAAACTCCTAAAGTCTCATATGGAAGACTATGAGTTGATAGAGGTTGCTTCTGGAGTGCTTGAAAAGATTATGCCATCGGTCCAGAAAGATCCCACAACCTCCTCTTCTGGTAATCTCAAAACCTTAGTCAGTAGTGTTGGTACACATTTTGAATCCTTAGAAAAATTAGCTGAAGAAAAGGTCCAGAAGGAGTTTTTGGATAAGAGATTTTCAGAGGTACTAGGATTAATCTCTAATGATAGGAGAAATATGAGTATTGGGATAAAGAGCCTAGAAAATGCTCTTAAGGATGGCGGTGACATTTACAAATTTTGTATCTCCTGGTCAAAAGCAACCGTAGAAATTGAGAAGAAAATAAAAGAGGAACAAGACAAACTACTAAGTTTGTCTCAAAGTTTTGATCCTCTTTCTTCCTCCATAGTAAATCAAGAATGTCAAACTATTGCAATCACAAATGCAATAAAGAACCTTGAGAAGGAAAGGAAGAATATAATCAACCGGATGGGAGAACTTAGAAGGATTATTATCACTAAGTTAGAAACTATTCATGAGGCCATAAGTGATGCTCAGACTACCGCCCAAACCAATGATCCAACAGATCTCAAGAGGGCAGAAGCTTTTGCATTTTTGTTGAGTGGTCACATTTCAATTTTGGATAAAATGAAGCAAAGTTGGGCTACAGAACTCATCCAGCTGAAGACATCCTTTGCAGATATTCTTCAGTTTATGTGAATATGTAATATACAGCCAAGTATAGTAAGATTTTTGAAAATTTTGGTGTACGGACCCTACCCTTTGCCATTGATGTCAAAGGGGGAGTGAGGAGCAGTGAAAAATGAGGAATCCAACTAAGGGGGAGCTCTGGAAAATGTATATAAAGATAGAGCATCAGCCAAGGGGGAGCATAGTGTAAAACACTTAGTCATTTTTCACTAAGTGTTGCCATCAATGCCAAAGGGGGAGATTGTTGGCAAGAGACACTATATGGATTCATGGTTGTTGTCATTGATGGCAACAAAGGTCATCCCACATATCCGCAAGTCATGGTGTGTCACTACTGGAAGTCAGAATGAATATTATTGTGGTCCGGTGAACAAGAACAGAGCATGTGGCAAGGTCCGACAGACTGGTCCGGATCTCTCAGAGGAAGTATCTTGGTGCAGTGTGGATTTGGGGAAGTCAAGAGGACTACCTTGAGTGGTATATTCCAAGGATTTAGCCTCCGGTGATGGACAAGGAAAAATATATGAATAGTTGAGTACCGGATTCCTGAGTGACAGTGTGAATAGAGGAAGAACTGACTGACAGAACATCAGACTATTTTCCGGATGTGTTACTGTTGATGGTAAAGGTTGTGAAGGCATGAATCATGTTTGGCCGACATGATTAATGATTTCTACAAGTATATGCTTGATCCGCATTACTTGATGTGGTAGGATTCAGCCGACAGATCAGAATTAGTGAAAAGATTGACTATTCCAGATGCCGACTAGAAAGGTGATGAAATTACTTGTGCGGATATATATGCACGATGGATTTAGTTGTGAGAGTAGTTGTGGTGTGATAATATATGTGAATAAGTGCAGAGCAGAGCAAAAACAGTAAGAAAGATCCGGTATGTGAAAGGAAAGCAGAATAAAGAGAAGAGGAAAGATGAAGTGCAGCAGATCAGTGTACTGAGCCTAACCGGAACTGAACTCCAACATATGTGGATGCTTCCAATCAGTTCAAGTATTGTATAACATTCTTTTGTAGACAGTGTGTCTCCTTGTAGGTAGTGTGCCTCCTTTGTGAGCAGTGTGCTCGGGCAGTGAGCCCTAATTGGCAAGTGCCATTTTGTAATTCCTTATTCTTCTAACAGAGAATAATCTTTGGGTTAATCATCTTGTAGTTTTCTCCCTTAACAGGGTTTCCACGTCAAAAATACTATGTCATGTGTTTTTCATTTCATGGTAAATTTTTTTGTTTGAATTAATGCTGCATTGATTAATAAGAAAGTTCAGAAAGAAGAAATAATTAGGATAACTGATTCACCCCCCCCCCTCTCAGTTATCAACAATACTTTTTGTCCAACATTGCTTTAAGAATTTTTTTGAAGATTTGGCAAGAAGAGGTGTGAAGATTGAAAAACATTGTGTATGGTTTGATGGGTGTGCATCACAATTTAAATCATCAAAGCCATTTTATATACTATGTAGATATCAATGACATGATAATATACCACATGTTTGGAGTTTCTTTGAGAGTGGGAATGGAAAGGGTGAACATAATAGCACAAAAGCTTGCATCAAATATGCTCTAAGAAAACATCAAATGAATTATGAGGGAGATCGTATAAATGATGCACATGATGTTGTTGAATGGTGTAAGAAACACTTTACATGTGATGTCGGCACATCTTTAGGGAGGAACCCATGTCCAAATAGAGTGCTTTGCGAGATATCAGGTATGTAATTTATTGTTTGAAAAAATTTTCACTTGTTTTTTAAAATTTAAGTTTAAGAACTCTATATTTATTTTATTTTGAATTATGTATAATTTGTAGGTGTAGATAGAATAGCAATGTATGAATGCAAGAGGGTAGAGAAAACAATATCTTTACATTGTGTTATGAGTACAGATAAGCACCCATGGACATTTTGCACTAGGGATTACTCTTGTTTTTGTTATGACTACATTTTGGGAAATTATGTGAATTGCAACAACCAAGAATGTGTATATGTCAATGAATGGAATTTGGTGCCATTAGTTATTACTGACACATACAATGAAGATGAAGACAAAAGATTTGAAGACATTCCTTTGATTTCAATTGATTATGACCACATTTCAAATTGATTAAAAAAGGTATGTGTGCATATATAAATTCTTGCAAAGTTTGTAACTTTAGATTGATAAATATTAATTATAATATTTGTTAATTTAGACAAAATTTAATTGTAATTTGTTTATTAATTTTTTTCTACAATTAAAGATTGGTTCTAATTTTTTAAATTGAACATTGTATATATGTGTAGAGGAGATATTTTTACGGTCATAGCAGAGGATGGAAACATAGAAGGTGTTAGTTATTATTTATTACATTACAGAGAGGAGATGATGAAGTTAACAAAACTAATAATAAGTGATGGAATGTTGTTTCCCACAGGTTTAGTTGTAGTGCAAGGGACATATCTCAAACAAGTCAAAATTGTTCAAAATGGGATTCATTTTACTGATTACCATCTTGAAAACAAGGTGTATCAGTATAGCCACCTAGTAATTTCTACTGGTCTATCTCTTCATCAAGTTCCACGTGCACGTGGACGTCATAAGTGGAGACTAGATAGAGATGATCATCAGAGAATACTAGAAGTTATTGAAGAGCGAGCTGAACCAATGGATGTGGTACATGAATGAGCGAGGTGTTGAGAATGAATATTTTTCTTAGTTCAAGCAATTCTATTATCTTGGTCATAATCGAAAGTATTTTCAAAGTTAATAAATGCATTTAAGCAATTAAAACAATAAGTGCATGCACCTTAGAGATCTATAACATTTGGGTACATGATATGTGATTTTTCTTGTTTCATTGAAATGTACGCATGGATGATCTATATATTTATCTAAGCTACTAGATGGCTGATCCCACAATAATGGGTTACACTTTTTAGCCAAACTTGACATTGAAATCAATATTTTGAACTAAATCTTCACTTTCTGACACCTATAGCCGCTAAACCATTAGGAATTTGAAGATGATGTGAACTAGTGATTTGTGAGATTTTATCTGTAGATTCTAAAAATATTTTTTTAAAAAAATTGGAATTAAATTGTAAATTTTTTTGTGTCTCCTTTGATAACTAGTTTTTAATAGTAAACACCATTTTTTTAAAGTGATGTGTATTCCATAACACATAACTTTTTTTTACAAAGGATAAAATTCTGATTCTTTTGAATTTAGATTGGTAACACCGATATCTAGGGTATGCATTTGGTTTCATAATGTTTTATTGAATATTTTTTTAATTAAGTTTTGAAGTCAAACCAATTATAATTTAGACATAGGTGTATTCCATAAAACATAAATTTTTCTGTATGTACTAAAATTTAATTTTTTTTGTTGAAACAAGGACATCAATACCTAGGGCATACACATTTTTTAGAATTTTTTTCACTAATTTACTAATTTTCCATGTGTGTAGAACAGAAAACTTGATATTCGGTGAAAAACTTATGTTTAGTAAAACTAAAAACAACAATCATAATAAAATCAAAATATATCAAAACTATACTCGTTGCAAATCTCGTTTCGAGGACTGTGATCCTCCAATTTGGTTTGGCAAATGTGAATCCATTTGGACCTTCAACTAGGCTTCGGAAGCCAAAATTTTGCAAAAGAAAGGGGAAGGGAAGGAGGGAAGGTGTCTAGTGGGGGTGAAAGGAAAATTGCAGGATCAAAGTACTAATAAAAACATACAAAGAAGATAAACAACACAAGAAAAAAATTACCAGATTTGTAAGATGCACCAGAGACCAACACAAGTTTTTGAAGGGGGAAAAGCAAAGAAAAACCCCCGTGAATATGCAAGCAGCAAGAAGCCAAAAAGAAAGATTACAGAGATGTAAGAGGCTTCTCAATGAGAGAAATGAGAAGAAGAAGAAGATATCCGTGAAGAGGATGTGTTGAGAAAGAGAGAAAAACAACTCTTAAATAGAGGTGAAGAATGGAGTTATATGTAACTCCAATATGCCACCTTACATAAGGTGTGTGCCACATGTTTCCTCTTAAGGAGGAATCTACCAAAATAGATTTATTCCTGCAGGAGAAATAAAAGAGGTGTTCCCCAACATGTGGAGATAAAACACCAAAATATAATAAAATACAAATTATAAAACAATCTTCACAAAGTAAAGATTAAATTCTAATACCCCCCTTTAAGCTTTACTTGGGGAGATTTACAAGAAAACCATTAATGGGATATAGACCAAGAGATTTAGAATCACCTCCTAGATATGAATCAGTATAACCATGTAAAGAAAATTTGCAATTTGCATTATAAAAGAGACCAAGATTAATGGAACCTTTAGTATATCTTAAAATTCTTTTGGCAATCTTAAAATGAGTTTGTTGTGGTTTAGACATGAACCTAGAAACTAAACCAACACTAAAAGAAATATCAGGTCTAGTTAGAGTTAAATAATTTAAACTACCAACTAGTTGCCTATATAGAGTAGAATCAATATAAGGAGTTCCCATATAAATCATTAACTTGGTTCCTAATTCACAAGGAGTAGAAACATGATTAGCATTATTCATATTAAATTTGTCTAAAAGATCTTGAGCATATTTATGTTGTGAAAGAAAAATTCCATTAGGAGTTTGCCAAACTTCCATACCCAAAAAATAATGTAACAAACCTAAATCAGTCATTTGAAATGAATGATTAAGTTGTGACTTAGTATCACTAATCAATTTGTTAGAACTACCTGTAAGAATTAAATCATCAACATATAAAATAATTATAACAATATCATTTTCACTATGTTTGATATAAAGATTTGGATCATTTGGACTCCTAGTAAAACCTTTAGAAGTAAAGAAAGCATTAATTTTAGCATACCACTCTCTAGGTGATTGTTTTAATCCATAAATAGATTTTTTTTCAATTTGCATACAAGATGTTCTTTACCTTTTTGAACAAAACCCTTAGGTTGAGATATATAAATCTCTTCATGTAAATCACCATTTAAAAATGCACTTTTAACATCCATTTGATTAATGGGCCAATGTATATGAGATGCTAAAGCTAAACTAAATTTAATGGTTGGCATTTTTGCCACAGGAGCAAAAGTTTCACTATAATCTAGGCCTTCTATTTGAGAAAAACCTCTAGCTACTAATCTAGCTTTAAATTTGCTAATTTCATTGAACTTGGTTTTATACAACCATTTGCATGAAACAAGATTTTTACCTTGAGGTAGAGGAACAAGATCCCAAGTTTTAATGGTAATCAACATGTCATATTCATATTGCATGGCTTTTTGCCAATGAGTTTGATGCTTAGCTTGCTCATAAGTTTGAGGATCATTTGTATCTATAATCTTAGACATTAAGGCATAGTTGCAATAATTTTCTTTTCTAGATCTATTCATTCTCATGAGAATATCATCACTTTCTTGAACAAAGTTTTTATACCATTTAGGCATTCTTTTAGAGGTAGGTGTATCATCACTTGAAGAAGAATCATGATGAGAAGGTTCACTATCATCATGTTCACTATCACTTTGACTAAGAGATGGATTAGGAGGGTTCAAAGGAGGAGTGATTGAAGGAGGATCATCCTCAATAACAAGAACATTCTTTTGAGAAGAATCATTATCAACTTTAGAACAATCATGAACTCCATTTTCAGCAATGCAAACATCTCTAGCAACTTCAACTTTATTTGTAACAGGATCATAAACTCTATATGCTTTAGAATATTCATCATACCTGACAAAAATTTGAGAGGAAGATTTAGAATCTAACTTTTGTCATTTTTATTTAGGTGTATGAACAAAAGCAATAGAACCAAAAATTTTAAATCTTTAAGATTGGGCTTTCTACCTGACCAAGCCTCTTCAAGTGTGATATCACTTAGGGCTTTGGTTGGAGTTCTGTTAATAATATAAGTAGCACAATACATAGCTTCAACCCAAAATTTATAAGACATATTTTTAGCATGTAACATGCATCTAGCCATTTCAACAATGGTTCTATGTTTCCTTTCCGCTACACCATTTTGTTGAGGTGTATAGGGAATGGTTAGCTCATGCTTAATACCAAAGGACTTTAAGTAGCTATTGAAAGCATTATTCACATATTCAGTACCATTATCAGTCCTTAAAATTTTAAGTTTAAAACCATATTTCCTTTCAATAAATTTATGAAAATCAATGAAAGTATCAAGAACTTGATCCTTACTTTTTAGAAAATAGATCCAAGTCCTTCTTGAGAAATCATCAATAAAAGTAAGTGCATACCTTGATCCTTGGATGGAAGTATTTTCCATGGGTCCCAAAAGCAAATTTGTTTTTGAAAAAAAAACTAAATTAAATGAACAAAATACAAAAATTTAAAACTTATGTTCAGGGCTTAAATTTGACGGTCCATCTTGCCTGTCAAGAAAAAGGTTTTTCTACGGTTTCGTCTTTATTATTGCCTTTCACATGATAATTAATTTTTTTTAATGCAAGTCAAATTTTCTAAGAGCACTTTGTACCCAATATCCTTGTTATTAAGACAAAACTCCATGGATATGGTTTTATGCACTGAAGTGACGTGAAGTATTAGTATACCAATGAAACTAGATTTGAAGCTATCATATCCTATCCTATCACAATGTTTCTTATCCTCAAACAGTTCAGTTCACTATGTCACATTGTTTAAAAAACAAAAGAAGGGACTCTATTATTAGTATCCTAACAATTTAAAGTTTACAGTAGTTTCATGGTTCATTGTTTATGATAAAAAAATGACCAAATCATTGCCCATTTCTTCAATATCATTTGTTCAATATGGTAAGAGTTTTTGGAAGTATTTAGAAAAATATACACAGCTGAATATAAAAATACTTTCAACCAAATAAAATATAATACAGATAAGGAAAACACATACAATGTAGATCCCAATTTGTCAACACTACTTCATTCAATCCGCTATTACCATAGCAAGAAAGCACCAAACAAATCTATCCTACCAAAAATGACATTAAAAAAATACAAGAAAGAAACACAAAAAGATTAAAAATAGTCAATTCAAAGAGACTTACCAGTACCACAAATTGACGAGTACAATTAAAGATCTAGTCCAAATCTCCAATGGTTTCACTCAAGGAGGTTCAAAAAAAAATTGAGAGTGGGAATTTTCACTCTAAAAAAAAATTTATAATATAAAATATTATTTGAGCTCAAATTAATAATATAAAAAAACTCAAAGAATATTTAGAAATTTAGAATATCTATGAAAAATCTAGGAAAAAAATAAAAATAATAGAAATTGTTGAAAGTTATTTGGGAATTTTCACTCTATAAAAAAATTTATAATATAAAATATTATTTGGAGAGCTGCAGGCTAACAATATAAAAAAGCTCGAAGAATATTTAGAATATCTTTCAAAAATCTAGGAAAAAAATTAAAATAATAGAAATTGTTGAAAGTTTCTATTAAAAAATTTAGAAATAAAAGTAAAAAACATGTATTTGTAATTTTGTATTGTTTTTAGCACAAAGTTTCTATTAAAAAGTTAAAAATAAAAGCAAAAAAGATATATTTGTAATTTTGTATTATTTTTCACACACACTCACACTCTCACACACACACACATATAAAGTTTCTATTAAAAAATTTAATAATAAAAGGAAAACACACACACATATAAAGTTTCTATTAAAAAATTTAATAATAAAAGGAAAAAACATATATATATGGTCAAATTTTAATATTAATTGTTTTTTTTACGGTTTCTAAAAAAATCTACATGTATTAACATACGGTCAAATATTTATTTTCACTGTATTTTACGGCTAAAATCTTTAAATACAGGTATACGACCATCAAATTTAAGCATGAAAAACATAATAAGAATTATTTTAAAATTTATTATAATATAATAAATTTTATATAACACTTAGAAACTTTATAAAAAAGATTACAAATAATGAAAACCTTTTAATAAGATAAATCGATTTCATAAAAAACATAGATGTGAAAAAAAACTAGAGATTTTCTTTAAAAAAAGAAACTTCCTTTTTTGTTAAAGAAAGAAACCGAAATAAATTAAATGAAAAAGGTTTGTTTTTTTTTTGTTTGAATGCAGAGAAGGAACGGGTGGCAGAGGAGGCGGCGTTGGGTTTGGAGGGAGCCACAGCAGAGAGAGGTCGGGTGGAAAGCGATGGTGCAACGGCAAAGGCAGAGAATGTGTGGGCGGAGGTCAGCGGTTCAAAGACACCACGGGAGAGGATGGGTGAGGCCAAGGCCTTAGGGCCTGAGAAGCCCCCCTAAGCTTTTTAAGTTTTTAAAAAATTAAATTTTGTTTATTGTTTGCTAACAGTGGGGTCGGGGCAAGGGTGCGGATCGGGCCCAAAAATTTGAAACGATTTTTAATTTTAATTTTTTTAAAACTTTGATTATATTGTTTAGGTTTTTTTTTTTTAAAAGCCCCTTAAAAAATAAGGGTTTAAAATTTCAAAAAAGGCTTTGATTAAATTTTAAAAAAATTGTTTAATTTTTTAAAGAAAGAATATAATTTTTTGAAAAGTTTAATATGATGATTGTAAAAAAATAATTTTGAATTATGCAAAAAATAATTTAGAATTTGATTTAAAAAAGGAATGGTATAGAATAAGGAGAAATATTTTTTTCTTCATAGAGATCTAAAAAATAATGATAAAAGGATAGATATTGATTTAAAAAATAAAAAATTCATGTTTTAATGTGTGCAGGTCTCCAATGTCACCTATAGAAGATCTTTCAAAAAAGCTTGCACAGAATGATTAGTAGTAAGCTCTGATGCCATGAAAGGAAAACAAGATCAAAGTACTAATCAAAACATGCAAAGCAGATAAACAACACAAGAAAGATATTACCAGACCAACACAAGTTTTTGAAGGGGGAAAAGCAAAGAAAAACCCCCATGAATAAAGATTACAGATATGTAAGAAGCTTCTGAATGAGAGAAATGAGAAGAAGAAGAAGATATCCGTGAAGAGAGAAATGAGAAGAAGGAGAAGATATCCGTGAAGAGGATGTGTGGAGAAAGAGAGAAAAACACTTTTTAAATAGAGGTGAAGAATGGAGTTATATGTAAATCCAATATGCCACCTTGCATAACGTGTGTGCCACATGTTTCCTCTTAAGGAGGAATCTACCAAAATAGATTTATTCCTACAAGAGGAATAAAAGAGGTGTTACGGACATGTGGGGATAAAACACCAAAAAATAATAAAATACAAATTATAAAATAATCTTCACAAAGTAAAGATTTAAATTCTAATAAGGGGTCTTTGCTCGAAGACACCTATGAATGAAGGTGGGTGACGTCCTTCGTTCGAAGTATAGACTCTCCTTGAAATGAAGGTCCAAACATGGCGTGTAAATTCCCGTAAGGACCACCTTCATTTGAAGGTGCCTTGCATTAAAAAATATTATCTTTTTTTAGACTTGTTTTTTTTTAATGTTTTAATTTTTCATATTGCATATAAATAGGATGTTTTTTTTTTCATTTTTAGAAATCAATGTAACAAGATAAATTTGCATTTTTGTTCTGCAAGGGAGGAGGAAATCTTTGAGAGAATAATTTTCAAGTCATATTTTACAAAGAAGGAGATGGGAAACAAAAAGACAAGACAAAATAAGACTACACGAAAGTATGCTGTAGAAACTATAAAAAGATTGAATGAAGAAAGATTGCAAAAATATCATAAACAAAAATAAGGTATGCATATATTTTCTTTTCTATTTTTAATCTAGGTCATTTTATTTATGCTTAAATATATACATGTATTGATGAATCATGTAGTAGGATGTCATTTAATCTAGGTCACTAAGTGATTGATGCTTAAATAAATACGCATTGATTTCATGTAGCTAGGATGTCATTTAGTTTAAGTCATTCCTCATTCTTTGCTATAATCCCCACCCCTCTACCTAGAGATAACTACCTCTCTCTCTCTCTGTCCACCACTCCCCCTCTCTCTCTCAAGTTGCCCACTCTCTTTACCTCTACCTCTCCCTCACTGGGGCCTCCCTAGCTATCTCTCTCCTTCTCTAACTCTCCATATCCCTCTCCCTCTCTCCAACCTTCTCTCTCTTCTTCCTTTTATACTATTTTTCTCAACTCTATCTTTAACAAGTGGGTTATGTGTTAGTAAACCTAAAGGAAGTGTGTCATGCTTTTAATTTCCAAACATTACCAAAATGAACCTTTTGCTTGTGGTAGCTTAGATTTTGTCACCATATAAATTATAGTGAACCTCTTTAACAAGTAGCTACTAGATTAATTATCTTGTAAGCTAGAACTCCATTTAGAGCCAAAGGTTAGTCCTTAAAATTCTAGTCTCATCATTCTTTTCATTAGTTAGTTCTCTAGAAAAAAATGTATAGGAAAATTTTCTTCTCGTGCTCATCTTTAATGGAGATGATAGTATTTTTGCACGCTTACACACTTATCCTAAATGGTATAACTACCTAGATGTATCTTACATACTTGAATATTTGTCACTTGTGTGCATGAGTCCATATATATCACTTGTGGTCATAAATATTAGTTATTACATGTACATGTATATTAATTTTTATGGTAATTTGATCATATGGAGGCTCTTTAAAATATATCAAGACTTGGTTCACTAAATTAAATAATTTTTATTTAATATACATATTTCCTTAATGTGTGATACAGAAACTAGAGCAACATTGCTGAAGAACACATAATTGATGTTAGTCCAGAGGAGGCCCAAGTGCAAACAATGGATGTTGGAGAGGGGTCAGGATCGCTTCCTTTGACTGGTATGGATTCTAAAGAGGTGAAGGAAAAATTTCTTATAGAAATTTAGATCATTTACTTAAAATGGATATTGATAAATTGAAACATTATGCTGGACAACCTAGACGTACTGATAGGAGGTCAATGAATAAAACTGAAAGGAAATAATTGTTCATTTCGATAATCTTGATACACTTGGTCGAACCCAATTGTTATCAATTGTACTTCTTAGTAAGGAGCTAAATGAGTCATTACAATTTTTGGGTGTAGATTTGTCATTAAAAAAAGGGAAAGGTTCACACCTAGAAAAGATATTGTTGAAAATGTTAAAAATGATTTGACTTCTATTGGGAAACAATCTCGATCTGTGGATAAGTCCATTTCAAGAAGACTGATGTTGATAGGTATTTTAAGTGAAAAAAATTCCAAAGAAAGACAATTGTCTTCAATTTCAACTGAGATTGGTTTAAGTAGAAAGACATTAACAAAATATGTGAAAAGGAGAAAATTATTGGATGATAGTACCTTGGAAGGCAATTGGGCAATTATGTGTAGAGCTCCTCGATTTGACAGGATTCAAGATGTTGTTAGGAACTTGATCTCAACCTTTTGGAATGAAAATACTCATGCTTCATCAAATAGTAGAGATGTTATCAAACACAGAATTGGGCCCAATAGTTATGAACTACATACAAAACATTGGCTAGACATAACACAACATGAGATGTATGTAGACTTTTGTAATGCAAATCCAAATATAAAGATTGGGCAAACAATATTTGAAAGGTTAAGGCCATATTATGTGAATACAAACAAGGTTTTTGAAACTTGTTGTTGTCGTTATCATATTGAATTTGATCCTTACTATCAGGTGTTTTGAAAGATTTGTGAAGATAGTGATGGTTTTGTAAATGCACCTCCTAAATGGGTAAGTTAGTTCATAGCATCCATCTTATGTGATAAATCACATGATGATAATAGAACTGCTCAAATATACTGCATAAAAATTTTTTGTGAAACATATGAAAATTTGGCTAAAATGCCTTTGAGAAAAAAAGATATCGACCCAATGAAGTTGGTAAATTGCAAGAGTTACAAGTACATAAAGTTTTAAACAAAAAATAGAAAAGAATCCACAAGGTTAGATTATGTAGAAGAGGAGATACCTATTGTAACATTTATGGAAAATTTTTGTAAATTGATACAACCATACATACATCATGCTTTTTTTGCTAAGTGGCAAGCACAACAATTTAAAACATTAAGAGATACTTTCCCACCTAGAACAGTTTTATCAGTAGATGACTTTGCAAAAAATTACTCTTTTGTACATCAAAAAGAGATTCAATCACAATATTACTTTTTAGAACATATCACTATTATGGTGCATGTGTGTTATCAGCATGCACAATTGGATTTGGATGGTTTTGAAAGTACATTTGAAGCATGAGTCATTAAGAAAGAATATCACTTGTATATTAGTGATGATAAAGAGCATGACACACATTTTGTACAACATTGCTTTAAATTTTTTTTGGTTATTTGGCAAGCAAGGGTGTAAATTTTGAAAAGCATTTTGTATGGTCAAATTGATGTGCGTCACAATTCAAATCATCAAGGCCATTTTCTGCACTATGTAGATATCATCGAAATGACAATATACCACATGTTTGGAGTTTCTTTGAGAGTGGGCATGGAAAGGGTGAACATGATGGTACAGGAGCTTGCATCAAACGTGCTATAAGAAAACATCAAATGAATTATGAGGGAGATCGTATAAATGATGCACATGATGTTGTTGAATGGTGTAAGTCACACTTTGCACCAAATGAGGTCGGCACATCTTCAAGAACAAACCGATACATTCCACATAGAGTGTTTTGGGAGATATCAGGTATGTATTGTTTGAATTTATTTAATGTACTTTAAATATATATTCATAGATGATATGTGTACATGAGTTTGTTTATTTTAGTCTAGTTTAATTATTTCTATTATATTTATAATGTACAATATAATAAATTTGTAGGTGTGGATAGAAGATCAATGCATAGATGCAAGAGGGTAGAGAAAACAAGATCTTTACATTCTGTCATGAGTACAGATAGCCAGACATGGACGTTGCACACTAGGGATTACTCTTGTTTTTGTTATGAGTACATGTTGGGAGATTTTGAGAATTGTAAGAACTAACAATGTGGATATGTCAATGAATGGGAAAATGTGCCACTAGTTGTTACCAACACATACAACGAAGATAAGGATGAAAGATTTGAAGACATTCCTTTGATTTCAACTAATTATAACCATATTTCAGGATTGATTAAATAAGGTATCTCTAATTTTTTTAAGTTACAAATTTTGGACATGTAAATTTGGTGCAAGAGATGTATTCACAGTCATAGCAGAGGCTGGAAATATAGAAGACGTTAGTTATTATTTATTGTGTTGCACAGAAGAGAGGAAACCAGAAACAAGTGATGGAATGATGTTTCCCATGAGTTTAACTTTATTTAATATATTTTTAAATAATTTTGAATTTGTTACATATGTACACATCAAGTACCTCAAGAGTGATTTAAACATTCAATTTATATTATAATTTATGTTATGTCTTACCAAGAAATGATAATGCTATACATGTTCATAAATACATAGGTTACATTTACCTTGAAAATGTTATGCCTTACCGTGGAATGTTGTTGAACCCACAGGTTCAGTTGTAGTGCAAGGGACATATCTCAAACAAGTCAAGATTGTTCAACATGAGATTCACTTTTTTGATTATCAACCTAAGAACAAGGTATATTAGTATAGCCACCTAGTAATTGCTACTGGCCTATCTCTTCATACAGTTTCAAACACACGTGGATGTCGTAAGTGGAGACTAGATAGTGATGATCATCATAGAATATTAGATGTCATTGAAAAGCAAGCTGAACCACTTGATGTGGTATGAAAAATATCTGGAGATGAAGAACTTACAATTTTTAATGTTTTGAAGACCTAAATTCACTATCCAGATCTATGTTCATGTATTAATTGTTTTACAATTTATGCAAGTTAAATTAATAGTTCTTTCGTTGAACAAATTTTAAATTTCAACATGCGGTTCTTAATGTACAAATGATCTCTCTATTAAAAGTCATGTAGAGAATGCACTAGATTCTTATTCAATCATGCACAATATGATAATTTGTGAATGCTTTTATTTAATGCTATGTATGCTCTTTGAACATGCTACAATATATACACATCTTTTGATATCTAGGTCATGTTTATTGTAAATTATTTTTAATAATATGTGGTTATATGATTAAATGTGGTTGGGTTGGTGTCAGATTTTGATATTACTATGACACAATTTCAAGATGTCCAGATTTTGATATTAGGCATATGTTTCCCAATGGTAATTAAATAGATGGTAATATATCTATTTACACTTTTCATTTCCAAAAACATAAATATACTATAATTTAGATTAGATTTAAGTTTACAAATTCGTTTTCTATCTTTGTAATAAATTTGTTCTATACATTAGTAAGTAAAAAAGAAAGAAAATTTAACTATATTAAATTATGAAAACCAACTTAGGGGTAGTTCAAAAATTTAAATCTTTTAAAGTAAGAAAAAGGTCCAAGTAAGTAGCAACCATAAAGCATTAAAAATAAACATAAACACAAAGTTACAAACTAGATTTTTAGAAAAATTAAATGATCTACCAGAGGTATTGGTAGCTAGATACATAAGTTGGAATTTTATTTGTTATGTTTATCACCCCTCTTGTTTTCAAAGGTGGTCTAACCATCCTAGTTATCCTTACTAAACTTCAATAGATATCTCAACTCTTATGTTCCATACATTGAAAATAAAACAAGTTTTGGGAAAATTTATGATAAAATATCTAGGAGATTCAATGATAACCTATTTTAATATAAATGTACTCCTTAAAATGTCAAAAAAGTTTAACCTTGAAATACAAACACATTTTTGAGGACAAGGAGTATATAATTTATTTTTGGATTATATATAAATTTCCTTAAGTGTTTGATGAGTGTATCAACAAAATACAATTTAGAGGAAAGGGAAAACTAAAAAATTAAATGCAATTTGATTTTTTAGTTTATCCTTATCAAACACTTCAAAACCTCAAGTGCCCAAGGAGAGAAAATGAAGCATTTTTTCTTGACAAAACATAGATATTTCTTAACAAGATAATTAATATATAGGATTGGAAAACCTAAAAAACTCTCAAGCTCATGTTTTGAGTACATTGGAGTTGGACTCATGAGGAATTCACTTAGTAAACCTATGTCATATCATGTTCAATCATTGGGCACTAAATAATATCCCTAGTTGTATTTCCACCCATAAATACCTTATTTAAAAACCCCTTTCTAATATAACTTTCCAAGAAAGCTATTTCCTTATATTTCGACTAGATATTCCCACTACTCATTTTGTATGACATCATTTATATACCCTTTTATTTCCTATCCTTGTAATTTGGTTAGTAAATTTCCTTTGTGGTACCTAGGAGAATCAATGTTAGACTATTATCGCATGAATGTCATTGAGCTATATAACCACTATAACTTCCAAGATAGAGGCTAGTCCCACTTTGAGTCGTATTGCCAGTGTTTGAACACAACCAATATTTGTGTCCTTCAATGACTTACCAATCAGTCTACACCATGGGGGTTGGTTAGTAGATTTCATTACCACTATCCTAAAATTGAATTATTGGAGTATTACGATATAAAATACTAGAAACATTTTGATTTTTGAAGATTATTTTTCATTTTGACAAAAGGTATAATATTTATTTATAATTATTACAATAATTTTGATTGGTAAGTTGAGAGGTATTTTGATGCAGGAGCATCCAGAAGTGTAAGGGCAATCTTGCATCACCCAAAAAGAAGTTAATTCAAAACCATTGTAGTTGTTCTCATTTCTTCCCATAATTAGTGTTTTTGGTTCCATAATATCCAGAATAATAATGTAGGACTTTCAGTTTTTTCAAAACTGCTAAAAATAGTGACCTGCCTATTTTGGAAAGTGTACCTGCTATTTTTAGAAAGTTTGATTTTGGGCACGTAATGAAGAAAAATCTTCCAAAAAGTTACATAATGGAAATATAAGACATTTGGCGAAGGAATCAGGCAAAGATCATTTGTGAGCTGAAAGATATTAAAGTTTTTGTTTTCCAAAAAGCCCCTAAAATTTTACAGAATGAGATATGAGGCACTAAAACTTCTCATAACGTCTCAAAAAGTTGACAAAAATCTATTTACAGATTTCTAACATGATAGTTCACATCACGAGCTTTCCGGCACTTAAAACGGTTCGTCAATCGGACACCCGAATCAAAAGTTATGCTTCCTGCAAGTTGACCTACTTTTGGAGGGAGTTGCAAAATTTGAAATTTAGCTAGAGGCTGCCAAAAAGTGCTATTTATGACTATTTTGGGAACCCTGGGCAGTAGTAGAGTTAAGGGGGCCAGTGTAGAGTCCAGAATAGGGGGGAAAACAGAAACCCTAGCTGATTTGGGGTTACAGAAGGCTGAAGATTCTAGAGTCTTGAGGTTGGGAAAGCTGTAATGTGTGGCAGTGAGTAGAGGATTCATCCTTTGATTGTAATTGAGCTTCTGTAATGTAATGAGTTGCCTAGTTCAATAAAAGAAAGTTCTATTTGCTGTGTTCAATATTTGTTATTGTGTGTTTTGGGATTTAGCCCCTTCATCAAGTGGTATCAGAGCAAGGGTTCCTGAGTGTGTAGACAGATTGCCGACCGTGAGGTAGTTTGCACCAGGACCTGAGGTTGTGGGTTTGCTGCAGAGATCAAGATGCCTCCACGAAGAAATCGTGTTGGGAGGAATGCTTTGATAGAAGAGGGTTATAGAGCCCTATAAAGGCAAATCGATGCATTGCAAGAGGAATTGTGAAGAGGGTTTGATCTGAGAACAAGAGAAGAAAGTGAAGATGAAGCTGAAGAAGAGCTATCTGAGGAAGAGCAAGAAGTTGTAGGAGATCTTGCAGAAGTTAGGTTGTTGAGGGCCATTTCAAAGATCGGAAAGAGGCCCAAAATTGAAGTTTCTACATATTCTGGAGATTTGAATCCGGAACAGCTCATTGATTGGATCAATGACATGGAGGAGTATTTCGAGTATGAAGATGTGGAGGACCTAGATCGGGTCAAGTTTGCAAAAACAAAGTTGAAGGGCCACGACAGTATTTGGTGGAAGGAGGTCCAATTAGAGAGGAACAGAAGAGGAAAAGGAAAGATCACCAGATGGGATTGGATGGTGGAGAAACTGAAGAAGCAGTTCATTCCTGTGGACTATGATATAGAGTTGTTGAAGAAGCTGCAAGGACTAAAGCAAGGTAACAAGTCTGTCAAGGAGTATACAGAAGAGTTCTATAAGATTACTATTAAGATAGGCCATGCAGAGCCCAATAAGGAGAAGGTAGCCCGTTACATTAATGAGTTGAGGCCGAGTATTCAAGAGGAGCTGAGCCTAGTCAGAATGACCACCATAGAAGATGCATACCAGTTTTCCTTGAAGGTGGAAGAGAAGCTGAATAAAAGATTTGACAGTAAGCAAAGGGGAAGAGGTCAAGGCGGAAGGACTGGTGGAAGACCCTATGGGGGTCGAAATGAAGATGCAAAGAAAAGTGAAGAAGCTAGCACCAGTTGAAATCAGAGAGGAGATAACACCTATTGCCCTCGTGACCAGAACAATGGTGAGCAACAACGAAGAGGAAGAGGAGGTTTTAGAGGAACCTATTTCCAATGTGGAGAAGAAGGGCATTGAGCATATGAGTGTCCGCAACATCAAGGAAGGACGGATAGAAGACCTGAAGGTAATGCACAAGTTGCACATGTAGATAAAGATGCATAGTCTAAGCATTCTGAAGATGTTGAAAGGAGAGAAACCCTAGTTGTTAGAAGAACCTTGTTGAATGAGGAGAAAGAACCAAATTAGAGGAAGAGTTTATTCTGCACAAGGTGCAAATGTGAAGGTAAGTGTTGTGATATTATTATTGACAGTGGAAACACTGATAATCTTGTTTCAAAGGAGATGGCTGACAAGTTGAAGTTGACAAGAAGAAAGCATCTGCATCCATATCGGATTGCATGGTTGTAGAAAGACCATAGAGCTTTGGTCAATGAGCAGTGTTTAGTGAAGTTCAAGATTGGGGACTACCATGATGAGGTGCTGTGTGATATCATACCGATGGATGCATGTCATATGCTATTGGGGAGGCCGTGGTAGTATGATAGGAGTGTTGTCCATGATGGCCATGCAAACACATATTCCCTAACAAAAGATGGAGTTTGTCATAAATTGAAGTCCTTGAAGGAGGTGGAAGAAAAGGTATGTAGTACTGCTAGAATTTGCTTAGTAGATGGTAAGAAATTTTTGGAGGGTATGAAGCATGAGCGTCATTGCTTTGCATTGATTCCTAAGATTAATCAAGAGAAATGTGAAGATGTACCAGCAGAAGTTTCAGATATGTTGGAAGAGTTCCAGGACATTATCTCTGATAATGTACCAGAAGGTTTACCACCAGTAAGGAAGATAAATCATCAAATGGATTTGATACCAGGAGCTAATTTGCCAAACAAGGCAGCCCATAGAATGACCCCTGCAGAGAATGAAGAGCTGAACAGACAAGTTCAGGAGTTGTTGAGAAAGGGACTAATAAGGGAGAGCCTAAGTCCATGTGCGGTACCTGCAGTACTAGCACCAAAAAAGGATGGAGAATGGAGGATGTGTACAGACTCTCGAGCCATCAATAAGATAACAACCAAGTATAGATTTCCATTGCCAAGAATGGATGACATCATGGATTGTTTGAGTGGATCCAAGTACTTCACGAAGATTGACCTGAAGAGTGGGTATCACTAGATTCGTATTAGAGAAGGAGATGAGTGGAAGACAGCCTTCAAGACAAAGGAAGGGTTGTATGAGTGGTTAGTCATGCCATTTGGGCTAACCAAAGCACCGAGCACATTCATGCGGCTCATGAACGAGGTACTGAAAGAATTTTTGAGAAATTTTGTTATTGTTTATTTGGATGATATTTTGATTTTCAGTAAGACTTGGGATGAACATCTGATGCATATCAGAAGAGTTCTAGAGAAGCTGAGGGAGGAGAAGTTGCTGATTAATCTAAAAAAATGTAGTTTGCAAAGGAGTTGGTATACTTAGGATTTTTTGTCTCAAAGGAAGGTCTTAAGATGGACCCAGAAAAAGTAAGGGCTATCTTTGAATGGCCTACACCAAGGAGTACAATGGAGGTAAGATCTTTTCATGGTTTGGCAAGTTTTTATAGAAAGTTTATCAGGAATTTTAGTAGCATTTGTGCACCCCTAACTGAGACAATGAGAGGGCATAGAAAAGAGTTTAGATGGACTAAAGCAGCAGACAAGAGCTTTGATACATTAAAACATAAAGTCATAGAACAACCTGTTTTGGCACTTCTAAATTTTAATAAGGTATTTCAGGTAGATTGTGATCCTAGTGGTAGTGGTATAGGAGTTGTTTTGAGGCAAGAAGGTAAACCCATTTCCTATTTTAGTGAGAAGCTTAATGATGCCAAGAAAAAGTATTCTTTTTATGATCAAGATTTTTATGCAATAGTTTAGGCTTTGAAGAAATGGAGACATTATTTGTTGCCAAAGGAGTTTTTTTTATATACTGATCATCAAGCTTTACAATATCTTAATAGTCAAGGAAAGTTAAATCAAAGACACTTAAAATGGGTTGAGTTTTTGCAGAGCTATACTTTTGTTTTGAAGCATAGGAGTGGGAAGTCCAATAGAGTTGTAGATGCCTTGAGCAGAAGGAAAAATTTGTTGACAGAAATGAAGATAGAGGTTGTTGGGTTCGATGAGCTCAAAATTTGTATCCTAAAGATCTAGATTTTGCAGAGGCTTGGAAAGCTTGTTTGGAACTTGTTACTTTGGACAGGACAAAATGGTTGGATTTCATTATCCAAGATGGCATGTTGTTTAGAGGAAGCCAGTTGTGCATTCCAAGGAGTTCCATGAGAGAGAACCTGATTAAGGAGAAGCATAGTGGAGGATTGGCCGAAAACTTTGGTCGAGATAAGGCCATTTCTATTGTTGGTGAAAATTATTATTGGCCATAGTTGCAGTAGGATGTGAGGAAATTTGTGTAGAGTTGCAGAGTATGTCAGATGGCAAAAGGAGCAATTCAAAACATAGGTCTATATCAGCTATTACCTGTACCAGAGAAGCCATGGGATGATATTAGTATGGATTTTGTTCTTAGATTACCAAGGACCCAGAGAGGGCATGATTCCATATTTGTGGTGGTGGATAGATTCTTGAAGATGGCACATTTTATTCCTTGCAGGAAGACTAATGATGCTGTTCATATTGCTGAATTATTTTTCAGAGAGGTGGTGAGATTACATGGCCTACCAAAGAGCATAGTTTCAGATCGAGATACCAAGTTTGTTGGTTATTTCTGGAGGACATTGTGGAAGAAGTTGAATATAGATTTGAAGTTCAGTTCTGCACACCATCCACAGACTGATGGATAGACAGAAGTGGTGAATAAGAGTTTGGGTAACCTACTACGATGCTTGGTAGGAGATAAGCCCAAGGGATGGGATTTGGTTTTACCACAAGAAGAATTTGCTTACAACAATTCTATCAATAGGAGTACTGGTAAATCACCATTCCATATTGTATATGGTAATAGACCAAGAAATGCTTCTGAGTTAAGGAAGCTGGACAATGGAGAAAAGGAAAGTGCTGAAGCCAAAGACTTTGCAGAACATTTGAAGAAAATGCATGAAGAAGTGAGAAAGCACATTAATAAGATGAATATTCAGTACAAGGCTAAGGCAGATCAGAAGAGGAGGTATAAGGAGTTCCAGGTGGGAGATGAAGTCATGGTTCACGTGAGAAAAGAAAGGTTCCCAGTTGGAACATACAATAAATTGAAAATGAAGAAATTTGGACCATGCAAAATCATGAAGAAGCATGATTCAGGAAATGTATATGAGGTAGAGCTGCCGAGTGGGATCAATATTTCCCCTATTTTCAACATTACTGATTTATTAGAATATCATGAAGGTGGAACAAAGGATGGACCAACCGAAGTGTAGTGGAGTATTCCAGCATCTACTTCAACAAAGGAGATAGAAGAGATCTTGGATAGTCGTGTGGGAAGGAGCACTCGAAATAGGCAATACGAAGAATATCTAGTGAAATGGAAAGGAAGGCTTGTTGAAGATTCTTCTTGGTTGTCTAAGGCAGAGGTTGACCATTTGGGTTTTCCTCACACAAACACATGAGACGTGACAAGGTCATTTCTCAAATTACCCTGGGTGTTTGATGCAGGAGCATCCAGAGGTGTAAAGGCAATCTTGCATCACCCAAAAAGAAGTTAATTGAAAACCATTGTAGTTGTTCTCATTTCTTCCCATAATTAGTGTTTTTGGTTCCATAATATCAAGAATAATAATGTAGGACTTTTAGTTTTTCCAAAACTGCTAAAAATAGTGACCTGCCTATTTTGGAAAGTGTACCTGCTATTTTTAGAAATTTTGCATTTGGGCACGTAATGAAGCAAAAATTCTAGAAAGTTACATAATGGAAATATAAGACCTTTGGCAAAGGAATCAGGAAAAGATCATTTGTGAGCTAAAAGATATTAAAGTTTTTGTTTTCTGAAAAGCCCCTGAAATTTTATAGAATGAGATATGAGGCACTAAAACTTCTCATAATGTCTCAAAACGTTGATAGAAATCTATTTACAAATTTCCAGCATGATAGTTCACATCACAAGCTTTTCAGCGCTTAAAACGGTTCGTCAATCAGACACCTAGATCAAACGTTATTCTTCCTAGAAGTTGACCTACTTTTGGAGGGAGTTGCAAATTTTGAAATTTAGCTGGAGGCCGCCAAAAAGTGCTATTTATGACTATTTTGGGAACCCTGGGCAGTAGTAGAGTTAAGGGGGCCAGTGTAGAGTCTAGAATAGGGGGGAAAACAGAAACCCTAGCTGATTTGGGGTTACAAAAGGCTGAAGATTCTAGAGTCTTGAGGTTGGGACAGTTGTAATGTGTGGCAGCAAGTAGAGGATTCATCCTCTGATTGTAATTGAGCTTCTGTAATGTAATGAGTTACCCAGCTCAATAAAAGAAAGTTCTATTTGATGTTTTCAATATCTGTTATTGTGTGTTTTGGGATTTACCCCCTTCATCATATTTATAATTTGTTTGATGCATGTTCTATATCAATTGTTTAAAAAATGATCAAATGTTTATTTTGATATTAAAGTTTTTTATTTTGTTTATAGTAAATGAAAAGGAGGACATAATGAAGTCTCCAATTGTAGCTAAGAGACCTAGAGGTAGACCTTCAAGCAAGAAGAAACGAGTTTTTGAAGAGATTGAATGCTCATCTCCACCTAAGAAACAAAGAGGTCGTCCTCCAAAGTGGTAAGATTAAGAGAAACATTATTTAAACATATTTTGTAAATAGTTTCTACTATAAAGTAATGCAAATGGGAAATTAAATTAAATATATTGATTGGTTTTAGGAACAAGGAAAAGTTGTCCCAACAAATACCTTATACAAAGGAACATTGGATGGAATATAATTTCAACTTTTAGAGATGTAGAGAGATTTCACTCAAATAAAAAGAGAGGTGGTTGAAATTCAAATTCCAACAAGTTGTACAAGATAAGAATATGGTTGAATTGAAAAATTATAAAAAAACCTTACAAATTAATCAAGTAGACTCTTCAAACAAATGAAGAAAGAAATGTTGGCTCTTCAATTTGATCAAATTTTTCAAAATGAAAATATAACAAAAATGAAAAAGGATATGGATACCCTCATTACAAGGTCGACCTTGTCTACTTTCATGGATCATGAATAAATCAAGCAAATATGAAGACACCACAAAACTAACAAAATTATATTATAAGAAACAAGTAGATAGAACCAAATTATTCTTATCTTTTTTATGAATTATCTTTACTTCTCTGTGCTTATCCATAGTGGAAAATCTAAAAGCTTGTATATTCAAGGGTAAATTTTAATAGTATATTTATATTAGATGAAAGAATATCTAATACACAATTAATAGATTTTGAAAAGCTTATTTTTTAATATGAAAATTATAATTTTATATTTTTGTGTCCTTTTTTCCTTTCAATGTATGTTATCAATGCTATTTTTCAATATTATCTTCTGATTCCTAAAGTTTCAATATTATCTTTTTGTGGCTTAGGAATCATAGATAAAAAAATTATAATGAGTGTATTTTATGAAATCAAAATATGATAAATTTTAAAGAGAAACAACTCAAAGAAAATTGAAATATTAGTCATTTTTTAAGCATGTTAAGTTCATTAATTCAATAGGAGCAAGTAGGTGTGTTTTTAGATGCTATATTTCTCTTTACCTATGAGTCTATACTACAAACACAACTAACATGGTACTACATAAGTGACTAGATATAGAAGTCCACAAATAGTTACTATATACTTAACAACTAGAGATATTGCATGAACAACTAGATGTTATGTTTAACAATTAAGATGGTACTGCACTCAACAACTAGATATTGAGTATGCATGTGATAGTCCCTCTAACCATATCAAAGTATATCTCATGTCAAACATATAAAAATTTATGTCCATGATATAATTGTATTGAATAATTTGAACATGTAATCAATTCCATTTTAAGTTATGTATCATCATTTAACATAAATCATGTCCACAAAAGTATCATCAAACATGGAAATGTCTACAAACATGTGCTGCAAATGTAGATAGAAATGTCTACAAACATGTAGAAATGTCCACAAACATGCACGTAGATAGAAATGTAGATGAAAACATGTAGATCTAGAGAAATGTATGAAAACACATGTAGATATAAATGTCCTCAAACATGTATAAATGTCCACAAACAAGTAGAAATGTCCACAAACACACATGTACAAATGTATCTATAGAAATGTCCATGTAAACATGTACAGATAGAAATGTCTGAAAACAAATATATCTAGAGAAATATCTGGAGAAACATGTCTAGGAAGTGCTACCAATAGCCTAGTCATCATGTCGACTGCGAGTTGAGCAACCCGAGTCTGAGTGAGCATCCTGCACTGATGGATGCGCTGAGCCCTGGAGATAGTACAACACATGTACATAAAAGTGTACAAATTATGTTAAATTAGAATAATGTTAAATATATATGTACATGCACACATATAAATTATATGCATTTACACATGTAAGTACATGATTTAAAAATTTAAAACTCACCTATCCACTAACATTACTGCCATCAGTTGAATCACACCTGCATACATGGTCCGTCCCCAGACTAGGTGTAACATGAACTAACCCCTACAATATATATATATATATATATATATATATATATATATATATATATATATATATATATATATATATATAACATTAGGACTCTATCTAGCAAAGTAATTTAACTTAATTTAATTTAAGTTCAAGTTTAAATCATGAATGCATGCACATACCTATGTATCAGGTGCTATAGGATCTGCTGCAATGACTGTATCTGATGCCTCCTTGGCTAGCTCAAGTAATGAAGAGTGAAGTGGACTATGCAGGTGAGTTGGCATTGAAGACCCTAAATGTAGAAGCATATCCACATAACCTGACGATCCCATATGCAACTACAACTCAAGTGAATCTAGGGAGGAATGGGATGTCTGATGCTCAACAAGAGGGATAGGTGTATCTACCTCTGCAACAGCCGAATAATCTATGGGTGGATCAGGATGTGGAGTACTACCAGGCACCTAATGAGAAGGTCTTGTAACCTGACTGGATCGTGACCCAGTCTGTGAACAACAAGCTCTACCCACATGTCCTCTAACCTCATGTAAACGGATACAAAGCTCTGATGCAATAAAAGCATATGACTCCAATAGGTCTTTAGAAAGACAACTCGTTGTAGTGTAAAGCATATGGTCTCTTATAAGACCATCTATGTCTATGGGTGAAGGGACACCCACAATAGCATAAGGATCAATAGCATGATCTGATGGTCTGGATCGTCTAGGATGACTCATCAAATATCTTCCCACACAATCAGAATATATAATAGATGTGGTTGCTGCAATATCACCAAACACTATCGATTGATTCCCTTTGGGAAGTAGTGACAACCTAATCAACAACAGGAGCTAGGGCTAGGAAGATAGCAGGCATTCTCTCCCCAACCAAGGCCCTATAAACTAGAGCCTATCGATCTGGTCAATGATAGGCATCTCTATCAGCAACCCTGCCCCTCCCCTAACCAAAATATGTTGGAAAATCTAAGTAGTTGACCTTGAGGCCCATATGAACCTCTCCATATAACTACTATGCAAAATATAAAGGAATTTGGTCATTATTGGGATAACGACCATGAGTAACAAGAAGACATGGATATATCAACAAGGCCATAAGAGGGTCTACACATCTAGTCACTTGGCAGCCCCTCACATTAGGCCTACCAACATAATATGGGAAAAATTGGGATTTGATAATCTCTTTCGAAACAGTAAGCTGAACAAAATTAAGAAAGAGAAATATCACCAGTAACCTCTTGCCGCATCTGGGCAAGAATAACAGCAAGAGTATTACCCAAATATGTAATGGCCCCTCATTTTTGGGCTTGTGATAGTTGTTAGTTTTGCATTACTCTCTTCTTGTTCAGAGACATTTGAGCCTTTGAGACTATGGTTTATGCTTATTCTAATTTTGATAGATTATGTTTGATCGATTTAATTCTGACATGTGGTATGAGATTATGATGACATGGTCATTTTTTTCCCCAGTTATATGGCCATGTTAATGATGGTTTGATAATATCATGTTTAGGCATCTGATTTTAAATAGAATTAGTTATAGTCTTGTTTCAGAGCAGGGATGGTGTAGTACTGCTCGGATCGAGCACCCTACTATGCCGCAATTCTCTGTCTCGGTGTGTGTTGATATATACATATACAGTTGATCGTATATAAACCATTGGTTTTCACGCAAGTTGCAGGTATCGGGCCTCGACTCCACCTGACTTAGAAGGTCTGAGCGGGCCCTTACACCATTGGAAACATGGATGGGAGATAACATGGGGTTTCCCTAGGTCAGCTTATGTTTTTTGTGGGAGGTCATGAGTCTTGTTGTCACTTTTGGTCCTTTGCCTCGGGTATGGTCATATTTGGTATGCAATTGTTTGGGGGGGTATGTGTTGGTTTCAGTCTTGTGAAAGGTCAGAAATGAACTATAATAATAATAAGTATGACATAATAGTTTTGGCTAGTCATTATTCATTATTGTGAATTTGGGAATATTATTAAGTGTTGATAAAGAGTAAATTAAAAGTTTTAATGATTTTAATAATGATATTGTTAATGTTTAGTACATTAATTGATTTTATCTATCATTGAAGATTTTATTTCATTTTTTCATTAATTTTGTTGTGGGAGTGAGTTGTTAGAGATTTGAAAATATTCTTGTTAGTAGGTGGAGAATTAATGCAATTAATCTTCAGGATTGTGGGTATCCGTAACAGAGGAAATTGTGATAGTGGGTATCATGGTTTTGGGGCTATTTTGGGGTTTTGGAAAGAGGATTTGAGGGGGTGTTGGGAGAATAGATGGAGAAAAAAGTTTTGGGGGGGGGAATTCTGAATGGGAGAAGTTACTAAAGTGGAGGAGAGCAATTCAGGTATGTCTTGTTTACCTCTCTGTGTGTGAAATTCTTGCATCTTCTGAAATCTTGCTTGTCCTGTAATTTATATTTTCTGGTAGCATGATCATTTGTTGTTTTCTATGTGTGTTCATATGTCATTGGCTTGTCGACCATTACCAAATCATTGGAGTAGCACATTGGTTTCAATCAATAAACTTTCCTCTCTAGTTGTTTTCCTAGTTTGTTCTCTTCTTGTCTCTTCATTTCCAAAATCCTCCCAGAAATCAAATAAAACCACTCTAAGCATATCAGGAAAACACAAGTCTATTGTTCTCTGAGGGTTAAGACCATTTGGATGCAGTGGAATGTCTCTAAAGTTTTCTCTACTGCGAACCCACTTTGTGCATATTCCGATATCGTCACATCCTGAATGACCTTATTTGTTGAGATCATTCTAGTCAATGAAACTCGTGTCCTGAGCATACTTCCTCATTTGTGCATTCATAGCTGCCAGCTTTTTCTTTTACAGTCGTTATCTCTTTAGACGTCAGGCTCTTTCTAGAACCCTCTTTTTAGCAATGTCCCTCCTCTTTTCTGGTGAGTGGAGGGCATGAAAGCGTTTATCAACTGAAACATTTCTTTTTAAAATAAATAAGTTAGCCAATCATTCAGACACCGATTAGCAAATTGAGTCAAATAAAGATCATTTTGTTATACTGGGACAAGAGTATTTGTTCGACTAAGGGAAAGGGCGTTACCTATTTTCTAACTTTAAATTTTTGAAGCTTTCATTAGCATCGTCGGACGGCCTATCTAAATCTTAGCCTCTCAAATTTGTTTGCCAGAACTTGGAATTCTTTTAGACTGCTTGAAAGTGTCGATCAAACCTAAAGGGTATCCAACTTAATAGTGGGACATTTTTTTTGGAGCCTTGCCTTTTCACCAACCTGTGCCTGTCTTATTGTTTTAAACTCACTTATCTTTTGCAATATTCACTCATTCTGGAGGATCGACCTCGCTGTGGCGTCATGACTCTGTTTACCAATCTAAGCTTCTTTGTAACCACTGTAATCATCATCAAATACTGTGATCATAGTCATTGTTCTGTAAGTTATTCTTTGCTTTTACCTCAGGTAGATTGCTCCTTTCTTTTGCGTCATATCCTTGAGCAACCTCTCAGAGTTCCTTGTGCAAGCTGATGTTTTTTTCTCCTCAACCGACCTCAGCCTATTCTTGTTGCGACCGTTTAGTTTTGCGAATAGAGACTTCTTGGAAACTTAGTATCTGCATTAGTAAACTTAGAAAGGAAGAACTAAGTGCGATATAGAAAATTTCTTAGTAAGTTTTAACTCTGCCTTAAATCCTAGTCGACGTCAGTTATGAATTATGGAAAGTTAGTTTTTGCTCCATGTCATTTAATCAGGGTCAATGTTGTTAGTCGAGTTTATAAATAGTTTATGTTACTTAAATCCTGTAATTGTATCATTGAGAGATAGTTTTAGTTTTAGAAGCCTAGCATTATTACTATTTGTTTAAAGATACTAGTTGACCTTAGAAATGTTTTATACATTTGAATATATTGGTTTAGGATGAATATGTATCTCTAGTTGAGTATCATAGTATAATTTCTTTTAAATGATTATGTTCTCTCTATTTGAAACCTAGCCTCATCATAAATTGTGATCTTGGTCATGATCGAATCAATATAGGTTTAATCGATATTTCTATTAATTTGTTTCAGTTGTCAATTGAATCGGTGGTTAGTAAAAGTGTTAGAGTGAACATTAGGACTAATTGTATAGTCTCTTAAGTTTTGGATCGTAACCAATCTAATGTAAGTTGCTTCATCTTTTCTGTTGGAATATTTAGAATAGATCCAGCTTTTCATTTGATTAATTTTTTTTAGATATAGAATGTTTAGTTAAATAAAGATTATGTTATCATATTTAAATATGCATATGTTCTACCTTGGTGACATTAGAGCTTAATGGTAGTATAACAAATCATAATCTTATTTAAGACATCCTTTTCAGTCTGAGTAATTGTACAGTCTAAACTTTTAGGATCATTAAAATAGTTGGATAGAGATAGAATGTGTTGGGTTTAGTGTTGTTAAGATAATGGAAGTCCTCATTGAATGGTTGTAACCTTATTTCATTCTTGATTTAACTATTCTGGTATGTGTGTGGAGTTTGGTTTTGGTGGTCGAGTAAGAGATATTGGTCCTTGTTTTGGATTTTGTTGTCATATGTTCCTAACCAAGGGCTTAGTTGTAGAAAATTACCTTAGAACTTATCGTTTAATTCTTGTACTGTAGAGAAAAAACTGGTTGTAGTTCATCAAATTTTGACTTTTTGCATGCCTCATAGGAGTTGGAGGTTGTTCTTGCGTCGCTCTTGATTGTGTTGGGTCAACTGGGTGCAGGTAGGGGAGTGGCTTCCGATGTGGGGCTAGCGACCAAAGTGGCTGTCTGGGTAACCCATGGGAAGTGGATTAAACAAGTGAAAACCAAATAATTAACTAAGGGAGGGAAGGGTAGAACTTCTCACTAATCTATTTAAGATAGGCCGCATGTGTGACCTATGGGGCCGGCGCCTAGAGAGAGGCTGTCTGGGTAACCATAGATGGGGGTCGGCATCTAGAGAGAGATAGTCAGGGTAACCCATGAGCCATGCCATGACACTCCACCTTACTACATGCTAGTTTGTCCCGTTCTGTTGCTCAGGATTTTGATTGTCGTGTTTAGTGTTGTCCGCATGTGATACTTTTATTTTTTGTTAGTCCTTTGTCCTTGTTTGTGTTGGGAAACCTCATTGTTATCTCCTAGCTCGGTGGGGTGGACCTCAGGGTTCCACATGGTTGGGAGGCAGAGCTTATTCCATTGGTTTTCTCAGCCGTTCTGTGTTCATGATCTCTGTAGTCATGATTCCAGTTCCAGACTTGTACTTGCATCTTCAGAGCTATCTTGTATAATCTTGTTGTAATCTATTAACCGATGTGATCGGTCATGAAGCTTTTAATCTTGTAATCTTGTAATTAAACTTTTGTAACTGTTTATGTTCATAAATGATTAATGTAAATTCTGATGTATCATTATGTATTTCACTTGTATTGCTATAATTTTATGATGCAGTTATGTTCCCTAGAGGTGTTAGTTGTTTATCTTATGTTAATGTTGTTATCAATGTAATTATTTTATATGATTATTGCTTTCTCTTGCTTCAAAAATAAAAAATTATTTATGTAAATTTTGCACTTGTTAGCCTAACTCTCTAGGGTTGCATGACGGGGCATTACAAAATAAGCACGGGTATCTCCTAGACTTTGTCTAATGCACTGCAAGCTAGATAAAATTGATTGACATGTGTCCCTATAAACCCTTGTTGTGTTGGGGTCATAAAGAACACCTGTCAATTTCTGAATTTCAGTATCTATACACATAAATATAGAAGGTCTAGGAGGTGGTGGCGCATGTGCCATGATATATATCAACCTAAATTTTGTGCACAAAAATAAATTACTTATTCCAATGTACATGTGTGCACATCTAACTTACTATGTATCTAAATTAATTTTTAAATTTAACATCCAAGCCAGGAACATACATTCTAGTTCACTAAGTGAAAAAAATTAAAATTTACATGTTTGAAATATGTGTGATAACATGAAAAGCAAGTGCAATAAATTAAAGGACCGCTTCAAGAAGGAAAGAATGATGGAGATTTGTTGATCACAAGATGAAATTCAAGCTGAACAGGGACTCCAAATCACTGCTAATCAAAAGAGAAGATAAAAGTGAATGATTTGGAGTGCTGAACTTCCTATCATTATTGTGGGAAGAAGTACTTACAATTTAACCTTATTTATAGGTCTCTATAGTGGCATTAGGATGGCCATGTTGAACCAATTATCTACACTTGATGGTCCTAATATGTCTCACCAACATCATTGATCTAGTGTCTACTTTGGAAGTTGTGGAACAAATGTATCAACATACACACCTACATTAGAGTAGATAGGGATGTTGTGTTACATGCTCAAGCCTATCAATGTATACAATTTCTTGCTTCTGACTTGTTGAGCTCGCTTATCCCTAGTGATTTAAGATCGCCTATCAACATACAATTTCTTCTCTGATGTAGGTGTGTATGTTGATGTTGTTCCACAACTTCCAAAGTAGACACTAGTTATCACTGATGTTGGTGAGACATATCAGTCATCTTGTAGAGAATTGGTTCAACATGGCCATCCTAATGCAACTATAGCTCCATATAAATAATGTTAAATTGTAAGTAAGTTGCTTCCCACAAGAAACATCACAAAAATACATAAATACATGTAAACTACAAAATTTGTGTCACTATCCAAATAATGCTTCTTGGTATACTAGGCAATACCTAACAATCTCATTGAAATTTATAAGATAGAAGTATGTGAAGCATCACTTGTCTATTCACATGGTATAAAATATGGCATCTTGGATATCTTGTATACTACTGTAAGCAATAAATATCTATAGTGTTGACTCCTCATGATTCCCAAAATAATTGATGTTAATTTATCATTCCATGAATTATCTATTATTTGTAAGAGATTATACAATCCATAATCTTGAATTCCCCTTTACCAAACCAATAAACTTGACATTTCTATATGTAGTCCTTTGTATTTTAGCTCTCATTTATGACCAATAATTTCTTCCTCAAAAGTGTCAATGTCTTGTCCACTCTAATGTCTCTATCCATCCATCCAATAGGATTTTCTCTAATCAAACTCTCTTGCATTGACCCTTACAATAGACATAAATATTATATCTTTAACAACAACCCATGTCAAGAATGTAGTCCACTCACTATGTATCCTATGTTGGTGTCATCCACCTCCCAGGAACACCATCTGCAACAAACCTTCACAAATGCATGAGAGAAGCACACATGCTATTTCACCAAAACAAGAGTGAATAATATTGAGATGATAAATTACATAATGTACAAGCCTTTTAAAGGCATGAAATATGTGACAGGTGTAAAACTACCCAACACGGAAAAAAACCACCCAAATGATTAATTAAACTATTCTACCTAAGTAAGCTTAAGCAGGTAAATGGTAAAAACCATTTACTCCAACAGCTCATGAGATAATTATTATATAAAATTGATTGAATTCACATTGGTCACCCTTAGTGCTATGAGGCAATTAGTGCATGATTGAGTTGAGGTTAACATTTCATTGCAATCATAACGATGTTGCACACTTAAAGCACTCTTGGGGTCATGAGGATTGATCTAATTCTCAAACATTTACAAATTCCTAAAGACTCATTTCCAAGTTGTTTTTATCATTGCAACCTTTTACTACAACATATAGATTCTAATCACTCAACAGGGATTTGTTTCATCATGAGATGATTTGACCATATGTTTATGTATGGTTCACTAGGTTCTAGTGGTTAACCCTATCACGTAATTGATATGTCATTTGAACTAGTCCTAGCCAAAGTAAAATCATAAGATACTTTAATGTAGCATTACATTTGACCAACATCATCAACATCAAATTATCGTCAATAACATTATTAATAACACTTGCATGTCTACATGTTAGAATTTTTTGGAAATGGATTTCTATGTATCTTTAAATTATTTTTAGCAAGTGCCACTAATGGATTTCTATTGTCATATAACATGAAATAATTAAAATAAGATAAGGGATTTTGATACCTAGTACATATTAAGCCGAACATGATACATCTAAACTGCATACAGTAGTTAAACAAATTTTGAATTGGTTCTTTGCCTTCAGGTGCACAAAAAGAGAGATTGGTTGTGTGGCTATAGACATCTCATTGCAATGAATATAAGTAATTCTCTTGTAATTTGTTAAGTAATTTAAGAGGCATGATTTCATAAATAATAAATGAGCTTTTTTTTACAAAGTTGTGAGGTATTGAATGGAATCAAAGTCTTTTAGCTATAGTCATTCATAGTTGCATAGAGCTCAAGAGTAGTTTTCATGGAAAATAGATTTTTTTTTCATAACCCTAGTTTGCCAAATTACATCCACCTGACAAACTAAATTCATCTTTTCAAACTTTGATATTCTTTTCAAACTAGGGTTTGTCAAATGGACCTAGTTTGTCAAAGTAGGGTTTGACAAATCCTAGTTTAGGGTTTGTCAAATTAGGGTGAAACTAAATTCATCTTTTCAAATTTGACAAGATGAATTTAGTTTCACCCTAATTTGACAAAACCTAATTTCTTTTGAAACTAGGGTTTGTCAAACCCTAGTTTGGCAAACTGGGGCTTGATAGTTCTTTCATTGTCTCAAGCAAATTTTTTGTATTTTATCAAATTTTTCTGTATTTTATTAACTGTAATGACAAACCCTAGTTTACCAAACTAGGGTTTGATAGTTCTTTAACTGTCTCAAGCAAAGTTCATGTATTTTATGGAATTTTTCTATATTTTATTAACTATAATGACAAACCTAGTTTGCCAAACTAAGGTTTGATAGTAGCAATTTTTTTTTGTATTTTATTGATTGTAATTGAATGACATTTTTTTCTAATGGAAGCCCTTGTCGGAAAGCATATGGGGCCTTGAAATGTTGGCAAGCATATACATGAGTTCTTGACAAGCATCTATTTCAAACTACACTTGCATATACTTAGAAATAGTGGCAAATTTATGCACTTGTGGGCTCGACGTGTATGCTGATGTGGGGTCTTTGCCTATCACAAATCTCCCACCTATCCCCTTCATACCTATCGCCTTCATCTAGGTTCCTTGTCACCTTCATCTGCGGGTGCCTGTCACCTTCGTCTGTGGCTTCCTTTCACTATTGTGCTCTCAAATGACAAAAAAAACTATCATTTGAGAGTTTTAACCTATTTAATAATAAACAAAAATAATGCCTTCGATCGAAGACCCTCTTCGATCGAAGGCATTATTTTATTATTTTAATTTGGCACTCAATTACCTTTGTTCGAAGACCTCCTTCAAATGAAGGTTCCATTGTTTTAATTTTTGATTTGGCTGACAAGACCTTCGTTTGAAGGAAAGACCTTCGAATGAAGGTACCTACTAGAGAGTTTTTGGCATCTTCAAATTTTCTTCGTCCACAAAAGTGCAACCCACTATTGTGGGTTGACCCAGATACATGTACAAATGAAATTGTGATAAATTATTACGTCTTTCTCATTACATGATGATAATATGCGCCTTAGTGTGCATAAAGTTAAAATACATGTGTGATGATTATGATGGTTTTATGGATGCCTCTTTACATATGTAAAATCATATTCTATTTCTATTTAAATTATATTATCTACTATTTTATATGTTATAAATTGATTAGTGATTTTATATTAGAATGATCAAGTGGTATCTAGCAAGTTACAATTTGGTTGGATGCATACAAATGACAAGTGATAAATTATATTACACCTTTCTCATTATGTACATGATGATAATACTTGAGCCTTAGTGAATAACTTTTTATGTGATGATTATGATGGTTTTGTGGATGTGGAGCTTTACATGTAAAATTTATCATATTCTATTTCTATTTAAATTATATTAAATATGATGTTATGTTATTGATTCTAGTTCAATTTTATATTAGAATCAAGTGGTAGAGCTTTACAACATGATTGGATGCATCTCAAGTAAAATATTTATATTTAAATTTAATGAGTTTAGTTTATGTTGTTATGTCTCTCATATTCCTACCTCTCTTGTGAACCATAATTCACAACAAGGAATGTATAATATCTTGTGGGGCATACATGCATTAAATATTAGCAAGAGGCCAAGACATTACATTACCATCATTTACTCAATTAATTTACCTCTCATTCCTTAAAATTAATATCCAGACAACCTAAGGATTTTGATATCATTCATCTTTATTAGCTAATTCTAGAAGGGTCCCCTTAATCTAACATAATTGAATATATACATCAAGTGGTGTAAAACAAAAGGTCATATTCGCTCGAAGATGCTAAGAAGTGTTTCTCCAATGTGTTAATATTAGGGCCTTGCCTAGATGAACACCCCAAAATTTATACTTTGATTTTTTTTATATTTTAATTCAAATCCATGTGTATTTTAAACTAATTTGACACACACAATTGAACTTCAATTTATAAAAGTGAAATAGTAGGGATGGATGGTTATAGTAGATTTGCCTCATCTCATTGTACCTATGTCTAAAGTGGGGTGGTTTATATATACATCATTTGGGAAGTTACACTAAGTGAGGATCATATTCTACTTAGTTATGCCCCCAAACAAATCAACTCAATGATAATGAACCAAGATCAATGATGGTGTAGGAAAGGATGCAATATGCTTGTGATGATGTATTCTCTTATAATGCATTTATAGAATGATTAATGATTCTAATATTATGATATGTCAATTTAGATTCTATTGACTAAATTTACCTAAATCATATATATCTAATTAACCAAATCATATATATATATATATATATATATATATATATATATATATATATATATATATATATATATATATATATATATATATATATATATATATATATATATATATATATATATATATAAAACCAAATTTCATACTACTACATATCATGTACATATATCTACTTAGTTATCACTCGTTTCATTTAACATAAACTTTTATAAACATAAACATGTAAACATAAATTATGTCCCTAAGGGATACATAATATCTAAAATTTACACATATATAAACATACATATATATACATCTCTGAAACATAAGAAGTCATAAACACAAATGATATATATATTCTCAAACATAAATGTACACATGTGCACATACATCAATAGATCTAAAACATAAATATAAACTTAAATGTTTGGAATTGATATATAAACATGTCTAGAGTAGATCTATAAAATATAAGTGAACAAAAACATAAAATGTCCATGTAATAAACATAAAATGTAATAAACACGTGTATAAACTAGTACAGGCCATCTGGTCTCCAGGTCATCATGTTAGCTCCTAATCGAGCGACCATCCGAGCATGAATCCTGAGCATCCTATAAATGCGTTGAGCCCTACATATATATACATATACAAACTTGTGTAATTAATTAAAAATTATATTAAATTTATGTGCACACACACATTAACAAGTGAACGTGTACATATATATATTAACTTAGATGAAAATTAAAGTTCACCTATCCAATGACATGGTAAGGCAAATAATGTGTGTGTACGTGCTCTCCCCTCAAAATAGGAGTCACATGTGCTACCTCCACCTAGACACACATGCATGAATACATAAAATAGAAAATTAATTTTTAGTTGTATAATTTATAAAAATGTGTTGTACATGGTTCCAATGAAGTTACATACTACATGTATTTATTTAAACTTAAAAAACTTAAAAATTATGGGTAAATGCAAGAAGTTGTGTCCACTTAAGGTGGAAGTTTCGGAGTTAGAAAAAAATCCGAAATCGGGTAACTAAAAATGGGATCCCGTTTTGGGTCGCGATCCCTAGCCTAAAATCTAAAACGGGATCCTGTTCCTTAGCGAGATCCCGAACCTAGAACCACAAAATGGGATCCCGTTTCATAAAACGGGATCCCATTTTGAAAAAGTATTAAATTTTTTTAAAAAGGGCAGAGACCCCATTTTTCCTAGTGACAGGCGACAGGCGAGAGGTGACAGGTCAGAACAGGATCCCAAGTTGAGTCACCATCAAAATAGCAAGTAAGTGGATTTTTCCACTTCTACAATTTAGCAATCAATCTTTTGAAGTTTCCCTTGTTTTTTTTGGTGTAAAATACAATCAAAATTTAAATTGTAAACTGTTATTTAGGGTTTCTGTTTATGAAATGAACAGATTTTTTTTGACATTTTAGTTGTAAAATACAATTGAAATTTTGAAAGACTATATCATATAAAAGGATAGAATTTGAACAAACTGTCAAAATTTTGTTTAAATTTAAGAACTGAATAGCTGTATTTAGACATTTTAGCTGTAAAATACAACTAAATTTTGAAAATTTTGTATCATATGAAAGGAGAGATTTTGAACAAACTATCAAAATTTGATTTCAATTTGAGTGTTGAATAGCTGTATTTAGACATTTTAGCTGTAAAATACAATTGAAATTTTGAAACAAATGTATCATATGAAAGGAGAGATTTTGAACAAACTGGCAAAAATTATATAGCATTGGGATGATATATATATATATATATATATATATATATATATAATATATATATATATATATATATATAAATATATATATATATATATATATATATATATATATATATATATATATATATATATATATATATATTTGGTTTTTATAAAATTTACTTATATCAATGTATACATCATTGTATTTTAAAGGCATTATTGAATAGGTAACTGTCATGTAAAACAATTACAACAAACCATAATAAAACCTTTATCACGTCCTTCATAATCAAACCTTTAGAGACAACCAACTAATCAAGAATTGAGAAGATTTTACATTTTTTGTGATAGCCAACTAATCAAGAATGAAATCAAGCCAACAAATGTAACTTTAGAGACATTTGTAGCTATCCTCACTAGCTAGGTTATGCCCCTGGGATGAACATCATGATGTTAATTGTGATACGAGCCTAACCTCATTGGTAATGCTTCCCCTAATCTTAATGACATTGATGTAGGCCCCACTCATGATCCTTATGAAGATCTTGCCACCACTAACCTCTTTCATGATAGGTCACTATCCTCACCATCTCCTTAGACCTATAATACCTTGAGCTTATCAATTGGGACCAACACGACTCTTTATGATTTGATGTTTTCCAAACTAACGAAGCCATCATGAAACTTATGAAGTGTCAAGACCACATCCCCATTGTAATCATAAGAAAGACTTTTCCACCATACTTAACACCTATGCTTATTTTGGAGAGAAAGAAGAACCCTTTAGTCCAAAGGCACCCTAGTAGGCAGAATAGCAACAAGATATAAGAAGAATCTTGTGATCGATTAAAATGATACAATAAAAATGGACACTTCCCAAGAGCTCCTCAATGACAAACTTCACCTTCCATTAGATACCACTCATATACAAGATGACTCCCCTCTCCTTGTTGAGGATGCTATAGACATCAACCTGTGAATAGAAGAGGACCCTAAACTCTCTAAGATAGTAGCTCCATTGGACCTTGACATCAAAGAAGGCATAACCATCACCCTTAAAGATTACGGTGATTTCTTCATGTGGTCTTATGGTGATATGCCTTGAGACTCCATCTTTAAAGTCATGCATCATCTTGTGGTTCACCTCAATGCCAAACCTATTCAATAAAAGGTATGTAAAATGTACCCCCAAGTAGCCCTCTTGGTCAAAGAAGAATTGTATAAACTCTTGGATGTGGAGTTCATTCAGACTATTACTTATCCTAAATGGGTCTCTAATGTGGTCTTAGTTAGCAAGAAAAATAAGGGAATTCGTGTTTGCACTAACTTTTGAGACATCAAAAAAAGATACCCTAAAGATAACTTTTCTCTACCAAACATTGATATGATCGTGGATCTCATAGCCATATATATAAAATGTTATCATTAATCTGGATATAATATCCCTGGAAACATTTGAGTTAGACATGGAGACACCTAGATTATGGAGAGGTCTATGTAAGAAAACACCTCCTGTAGACTCAACACAAACTTATCCCTCAACCCTCTAAATCATGACTTAAACATCATTTGATTACCCTGGTACACACTATAGACAACTCTATACAAATTTGGGAAAAGACATTTTCTCCTAACAGAAACTTGTATATGTAGAAGTATCTACTACTACATTAGATTTGATATACTTCTTAAAAGGAAAGAGTTGGGACTAACAACTAAATAGAAAACAATAATTTTGCAAATAGGAAATAGGAAACAAAATCGAGCTAGAACCATCTTGACTAATTTATCTTTTTCTAGCTAGATTGAATCCCTACAATCATGAGTTAAAAACAAAGCTCATCAAATTCTTCATTAAATTTAAATCACAAATCATCAGAATATATTCATCTTCATACTCAGATTAGTCAGGTAGGCAACTAGTAACTTCAATCCTATCTCCATTATCAAATTTGGTTGCCATAGGAAACTTCACCAAATTTAGGTTTTCAGATCATGTGGCATGCACAAGATACTCCCCTCAAGGTAGTTAGACTCCAAGTCTAGTTATAGTCTTCAAGATGTTCATTATGATTCTACCTAGGTGGTATGATAGTCCATTGGTTTCTATGACATCATTCAATAACATAGATGCATCTGTTCTAATTCATTTCTTTTGTCCAAAATGGTTGTGACAATAAAAAAGAAGCAAGTATTGAACTCATAATCAATAGAAAACCCCCGGTCATAATAGGAGGTCTTGAATTTGGTACCAATGATTGTGAGTTCCTTGTAGAATATGATGAACCTTTTGAACAAGAGAACCTTGTAGACCATGATGCATATCTTGATTTAAACTTGAACATTATCATCATGTGAATGCTTTTAGCCATCCTACAACCTCCTATAACCCTTCATCCTCTTATAGGGATATGGGCCACACAACCTCTCCAAGTTGACCATGCCAAACCCAAAGTCACAATCCTGAGAGGTTCCTAATTTCCTCCCAATGATCATGAGAACCTTGTAGATCATGATGCATATATTTTGAACAAGACTATCAAGTTCCTTCGCAACAAGAACGTGCAAGTCCAAGTTACCCTTTTCACCAAGATTGAAAGTGTCCTTAAATCCTTATGTTACCTTTGACAAGGGGAACACCACTCTAGATTATGCATCTTATATGGGTATCCTTCATCATCATCCAATCGAATGCCTATCGAAGAGGCTACTAGTCCTATCCCAACACCACCATGTAATCCCAATCCTAATTCATTGGTCCATCCACCTTCTAATCCATCAATCCCTTCATTACCCTCACCACCACCTAATCCTAGACATTCACCCTTCATTGATATATATGTCTCTTTGATTATCTAGATAATGCAATTGAATCTCTAGAGGAGTCTTACATCTTAACAACAATTTAATTGTCCCTTTGTAGTTCATTGTCCCTCATGACAAGCTGTTATTGGTTTAAGGCTATCTTAAAGGTCCATATAACAATCTAGAGGATTTTAATAACAATTAATGTTTAGTCCTTAATGGTCATGACAACATTATACAAGATACTAAAGTTCTCATTCAATGATTTCCTCTTTCCTATAGAAAATTTAACAAAATTAGAAAATTGGACCTAACTCCATAGAAAAATTAACAAAATTGAAACCTTGGACCTAACATAAGATAACAAACCTTAAGAACAAATTTAAATTATAGTAGTCCTAATAGCCCTAGACTATTAAATTGATCTGTATATACTATTAAATTGATATTTCTTGTCTCCCTCTCTATAAGAATCAAAATTTAGCTCTCAAATGAAAATCCCTTGATTTCAATTTAAAAATTGCATGTATCTGTATGTTTAATTTAAATTTATTTCTGAAAGTGTAATTTATTGAAACATATGTATATAATTTATAATTTTTAAACATGTACATTATATGTAAATATTTATAATTTATATATATATTCTTGATTTAATTTTAAATTTGTATGTTTATAGTTATATATGCAAGTTCATATCTGTTTTTATATATATCATGAATTTGGATGATATTCACTTTGATGTTGACGACTTCCTCAATGCACAAGATGATCCGACCTCACCCCCACCCCCAGTGCCAGATGCCCCAGCTCCAGATGCCCCACCTCCAACCCCACCTCCACCCCCACCTCCACCCCCAGTGCCAGATGCCCCACCTCCAGATGCCCCACCTCCAACCCCACCTCCACCCCCACCTCCACCCCCACCTGGAACTGACCAGGCTCGCTTGCGAGCCATAATTAATGAAAATGTGGATTCCATACAAGAAAAATTGAATTCCATTCACAATGAACAATTCATGCCTCCTCACGTGGTACGTTTTGCATCTTTGATTCAAAGCATTGTAGATTCTGTGAGGTCTATTGACTCAGACTTTGATGGATTCCAAAAATGGAGAGAGGAGAGGCGCCAATTTTATGCTGATGGCCTCTCCTATAAGACTATTTTGGATCTTAAAATCACAAAAGCTCAATTAGCGCAATATTTTAGACATCCCATTACAAATGAACCTATTCCTGCAAATAAGAAAAGAATATCAATCAGGTGGTGTAGGCATGAAGGAATGTCTACCAATTTTTGGGACAGATGGTGGATGGTGTTTGATTATCCACCTCATGCTAATTGTGAGGTTCCTTTATATTTTTTGAGAAAATTATATGCAGAGTTTGTTCTGAATAAAAAACCCAACTACTTTGATTTTAGATCATTCCAGGGTATTGGTGGTGGCATGCCACAATAGAGGTTGGGGGCACGGGTTGATCCCCAACGACCCGTGCCTGTTCAACCTCTTATTGACCCTCCTGTTACTGTCATTCCTTCACCCTTCTAGCATCGTACAGTGGTATCCACATCAGGCACATTGAGTGCACTCTCAGGTAGCCTACATGAGCAGACTTCTATGATGGTAGCTCAGGTTAGAGAACATGGAGGAGTTGATGATGGAAGTGGTCCTAGTACCACTCCACATGTGTCGATGCCTCATACATGCACAAGTTGCAATCATTTGTGTTATGGACCTTATCAGCCAGCTGTACCCACTTCAGCTACACATGCATCATCTGATAATGTGGGTGAATCATTTGTTGATTATCTATTTGTTGAGGATCATCCCACTGATCATTCGACACAGGTATATATAGGTTATGTACACATGTTGAATTTATAACAATTTTTTAAGCACGTGTTTTTAATCAACATATAGATGAATTAAATTGTTTAATATTTTAACAATCAAATTGTTTGGTGTAGATGATGGCAATAGGGACCATTGATCAAATTAGTTTTTCATCGACACCTGTTCATCTCGGGCACCCATTTGGGGTACATTTTGAATGATTTATATTTTAAATATTAATTTTATTTGTCTTGATATTAATTTGTAATTCAGTCTTGAATGTGTGTACATTAAATATATTTATGAACTGGTTCAGGCTTCTTCCACATTGAATCCCCCATCTCAGGGTGTCTCGAGGGCTCCTCCATCATTGGGCATCTCACAGGACACTTTTACAGTATGTATATTGTTTTAAAAAACTATATATACCTAGATTTTTCTATTTTGATATATTACTATATCTAAAAATGTGCATGTACTATTTAATATATATTAAAAATATGTCTATGCAGGTTGACACAACAATGAGGATGGGCATTACAGCACACTTGGATAATCCAAGTTTATATTAGGAGTCGACTGCATTTCAGGTTGTTCAAAAACGTATAACATGTACACAAGTCAATTATATATATGTTTTAAAACCTAATTTGTACACACATGTTCTAACTTAGAAATGACCTTATACAGGAGCTTGTTAGTGACGCGTTTCATCAACACACAACACATGCAGAGTAGGAGGACAAAGGAGATGGGCAGCCTGATACAGTATAATTTAAAATTTAGATTATATTTAAATTGAATTTCTTGATAGATATATATGTTGACATGTGTTCAAAATTCTTTTTCTTTTATAGCTTGAGACATGTCATGTAGCTAAGCCTGTAGAGATAGGTCCTAGAATAGAGGATGCACAACAAGTTCCTCTTATGGTATAATAATTTAAATATGATATATAACTTATAAATGAAATTGAATTAAATCATTTTTAAAATCGTCTTGTACATCTAATTTCAACTTGAACTTTCTCTTGTATTAAATAGATTGATTCAGAGCATGTAGAGACAAGTCCAGGTGCACCAGAGCATGCCTCTCAACCTCACACTGTAATTTAATTATAATATGATAAAAATTATAAATTTAAAAATTATCATTAAATCATTTTTAATCATCTTACATCTGATTTCATCTAAATATTTCTCTTCTACAGAGTCATTCAGGTCATCTGAGTAGTTCGCATGGTGTGAAGAGGACTCTTGATTATAGAGATAGTATGTGATAGGTTATTGAACATGGGCTACATAATTTGACTATTTCATGGACTATGTTATATACTATTTTTCATCCATACTTTATATATATATATTGTTGAACATGGACTTTATATTTTGAATATATGGGACTTTGTATATTTTTTGAGTTCATGGACCTGGAGTTTATACAACCTGACCTTCCTCTATTTGTTCTTGTGTGGGTTATTTGGATAGACAATAAGTAGGCATTGTTTTCTTCATGTGGATATTGTTGTTTTATTTAAATAGTTTATATATATGGAAATCTTTTTTAAGGTTATATATTTGTTTAATCTTCCCCTTATGACTTTATATAAAGGAAGTTGTAAATGACTAAATATATATTTGTACTCTTTTGTTTGGTTGAAAATTCCAAAAATAAAGGTGAGAAGGAGAAGCTACACTCTTCAATTGCTTTGTCTTGGTAAGATAAATATTAGTGGAGCTTTGGCTACCCTTGTGCCCCATTTCTTGATATGCTTCACTAGGGCTTATAAGATTTGTCAGGTCTTTTCTTCACTCTAGAAAATATCAACAAATTAACATATCAATATTTCAAAATTTTCCAATACAAAAAATAAATAGTATCGACCTAACAATATCTTACTATTTTATGGAACTAACTAAATAGTATTGACCTAAGCCCACACTAATATATCACATCATCTAAATAGTAAAAGGTCATGGCTCATTTAAGAATTTGATACACAAAATAGAACTTGCTCATAACTTTAGTCATAGTGATCTATAAGTTATATTTGTTTAATTTAAAAAAAATCTATTTTTTTTTCTAGTCTAGGATTGTGTAGGAAAATAAACATAGGCTATAGTTATTTAGGTTAAATAGCATGCTTTTTAAATTTTATTAATTAGTTAAAATAAAATAAATGAGTTGAGACTCATAAATGCAAATATAAACAAGAGGCTTAGAATAGCTTATCTCTCTTTGTAGATTTTATATGGTTGATGCTAGAGATTATTTCTTCTAAAATTTGCTTGATAATCAAGATCTAGATTATGCTATTGGATTAGAATTTATTTGACAATCATGGATTTTCTCATTACTTTTTGTTTACATTGGGAAGAGGACATATACATTTAGTGACATATGTTAATTTCATATCATTGCTAACATAGAGAGGACATATACATGCATGATGAACACATCATGGACATATAATAGTTCATCTTCATTATTGAGCATGTCAAATATAAAGAAGAAATTTTAAGAATAGAATAAAGATGATCTAGTGTAATCCAATTGGATTGAGAGATATATGGTTATTGAAACATAGAACATAACTGCACGTAGGATGTACTGTGGTCCATTAACAACTTCAAATTGGCCATGTTAATTAACCTACAAAGATGCTAACTTTTTGGATGTCTTAGGGGGTCCTAATTTACGATGTCTTAAGGAGACATCTTAAGTTCTAAAAATTTGGTGAAGTTGCCCAAAGCAACCCAATTTAACAATATAATAAAATCAAATTTAAAGTAAATTCAAAGTAGAAAAACATGCGCATAATTTAACAAATAAAATATATAGAATAATAATTTTTACAAAACTTGTAGGGGAATGTAGCAGGTCTTCACGCCAACTCAAAATAATGTTTACAAAACTTGTGGGGAATGTAGCAGGTCTTCACGCCACCTGATATAAAAATAATACAAGCAATTTATCAATATATCATCAAAACATGTATTTTAATAATTTATATAAAACTATCTAGATATACACAATTTGTACATGTATTTACAAGTGCCTCTCAAGTTTTTGTTTCAAAGTATGTGATGAATTTGTGATGATGACCTAAGGATATAAAAGGATAATTTAAATCAATTTTTCAACTAATAACACACAAGAAATATCAAAACATGTATTTAATGTCTTTAAAAGAACAATATAAATCTATTTAACTATATTTATTTGTATTTACTTATTCCATTGTACCATCTCCATCCTCTCTTTTTTCCAATGCATCGATGATTGTCTCATGGTCTTCCATAGAAATGTTCCATAACTCTTTATTTGTAGGTTTTCCACGATACCTCTCCAGTTTTATATTTGTTGCCAACACCAAATGTGAGTAGTGTATAATCTTCGAATGCAGGCAAACCATTCTTCCTTATTAGGTATTTCCGTAGCCAAGTACCAACAACCACCATCGAACCTATTGGATAATGATAGCCACCATCAAAGAAATTCTTAAATTTTGCTTAAGGGGATCAAAGAAGTTCTTAAAATTTGCTTAAGGGGATCAAAGACTTGTTATCAAAATTTGCTTAAGGGGATGTCTTAAGGGGATCACCAAACCTATTCGATAAGGAAAGCCATCATCATCTTCTCAAGATGCTGTTAACTTATGTTTAGTCTCCACACAACGAGCCAATCAATATTCTGTTTCCTCTTCATTTTTCTTTAGTGCAACAATAGCATACACATGTCCTGCAAACAAATTTTGATTCAATAACTTGCACATGTCCATAAAATTTGACCAATCAACATACATGCATTCATATGTACACATATAAATATAAATAAAAGCACTACAAATTAGTAATGAAGTGAAATAAAATGAAATATAATTTGAATTAAATTACCTTCTTGTACAAGGTTTGAAACACGGTTATAATCATCTGATGCATACAGTTGATCATTGTCTTCAATTGTTGTTTCATTTTGATCATGTGCTTGTGCAAGTGTCAATGGTCTTTGCTTCCACTCTTCAACCCATTTTGTATTCTCACATGCTTCCCAATCTTCTGAAATACAAAACTGACAAAAACATGCAAGCTCCCTTGTCTAGATAGTCCATGTACTTGCATTCGAACTCCTAAATGAATGCCTTTTAGTAGATCCACTGATTGTCTGACAATCAAGTCTAGGTAGAATGTTTTCTTCTTCAACCAACCAAAAGAATTGATGAACTGTAGAGTACTCTCTTGATCCAGGTGTACATAATCTTGTATTGCACCAATCTACAATCCCACGTGCATCTTTAAATTTTACTGCATCCTCAAATTTTAATTGTTGTCTAGCAAGAATTCTTTTAACACACGCACCAGCTCCATCATGTTCTCCTTTACCATGTCTAGCTTCAAAAAAATTTTACATATGTTGGACATTATTCTCCTTGTGAACCCTACTTAACCAACAGAACATTCAAGCATTCTTGAACTGCCCCGTACAATTATCTGACCATATAAGATGTTTAGTCATCTGGATTCCTCTTTCTCTTAAATTTGTATAAAATATATTGAAACAAAATTGAACAAACTCTGATAAGTGTAACCGGTTGTCACTCAAATAGAAATGATACTCCCTCAAAATTTTTTTATCATTATCTGTACTATCATCTGCATGTCTATAAACAATATGAACAAACATAGCAACCTGCATTGAATTGTAATATTGTGAGTGAATTTCCTCTTGTGGAGCTAAAGTATAGTTTTCCGCAAAATCAACCACTGATAATATAGTGCCAACTAGAAATATATTTCTACATTCACGAAATTGTCCATCAAGCCATCGAGCTTGTTGAGAGTGCTTGACATATTTTGGTACAATTTCACTCTTAAATTCTGATATGAATGCATGCACACTAACCTTTTCTATAATTAAATCACAACACTTTCCAAATTTTCCATCTTTTAAAGAATATTCAACATTCTTAAATCTTTTAACATCTGCTAATTGTTGTCCAAAATTATTTTCAACACTTTCATACATACAAACTCTTAACAAAGAAAGATTGCCACAACTATTGCATTGTCCAGAAATACATGAACTTAAATAAAATGATTTGTCATTAGATCTTTCACAGAACAAACTTGATATAAACTCTTTTATTGCTTCAGTTGGCATATTAATATCACATTCCTGTATAATCATGTTACTATGTAAAGTACAACGTATATATTGAAACACATCAGAATAATAACGAAATTGAACATGTGTTTTACAACAACAAGATATTCATTTCTTATTAATCTTTACATACCATGGTTTGCATTTTTCAAAAGATCTTTGAGTTATTTTAATATTACCAGGTAACACTAATTCATCACAAAATTTTCTATAAAATTCAGTTCGCGTTGTATCTAATAGGTGTTTTGGATGAGGATCGCAAACTTTGGACCCCACTCTTAATTTTAAAACATCTCTAGCAATAGATGATACCCTAGTATTATCATGCCAATATTTTTCAATCAAAGATCTGATTTCAACATTTAGTTTCATGTCAGATCTCGGGAGTCGACCACTAAAATTCCAACATTGGTTAATTGGATCATTTTCTATTCTTTCTCTTCTTTTTGCCGCTCTTACCAATGTTTTAGGATGCATTTTTAGAATTCCACTAATATTGCTTACCATTCTTCTATTCAAAGTTGTTTTATTCACTATAGCAGTTGTTATAGCTCGTCTTGCTGCATTCTTATCTTTGGATCGACTATTACTTCCAATAGACTCAATGGCACTAGCAACAGTAGACATAGCATGTTTTAGTGATTGATCTTTTCTTCTTGGTTTAACAAAAATGCCTAACATTTTCATTACTTTTCTCATTTTCCACATTCTCATTAATTGCATCATTAGTTGACATTGAAACAATAGTTTTTTACGATAAAAAAATTCCTTGTATAATCTATTGGCACGTGTTCTTATTTGTCTCCAAGAAATTTTACCAGGAAGATTATCCAAAACATCTCTTTCAATTTAAAAAAAAAAATTGTTATTTTCAACATCACATCCTGGATTTTCATTTTCATTTTCAACTTCAAAACGATTTTCATTTTCAACAAAAGGATTTTTGTTTTCATTTTCAACAACAAAATGGTTTTCATTTTCATTTTCAACAAAAGGTTTTTCGTTTTCATTTTCAACAACAAAACGGTTTTCATTTTCATTTTCAACAACAAAATGGTTTTGGTTTTCATTTTCATTTTCAACAAAAGGATTTTCATTTTCATTTTCAACAACAATTTGTTTCAAATTTTGATCTCTACGAATATTATCAATCTCAACATTGTTATATCCAGCTTGTTTTAAATCTCCTATCAACACTATTTCCATTTCATTCAAAGGTGGATTTGAAGAAGTACCTGGATTTGTGCCTATTGAAACATTCTCCATAGCATTGATAGAGGGATTTGAAGACATACCAGGAGTAGTTTGTATAATCGTATTAGTTTCCACATTCACCTCTTGCAAATTTGCATTGTCTACATCCATGGTCTCCTCAATGTTTTTATCTTCAATAGTTGTGGAATTAGATGCTTCAGCATTATTCATTGATTGAATCTTTATTCTTCTATCTCTTTGTCTTTTTGCCTCCTTCTCTCTTTTTCTTCAATTTCTTCAGGGGTTAATACCTTCCTATCTTTCCTCTTATTACGACTTTGTGATCCCATGATTAAAAAATTTATGAAACATGTACAAATGAATGTAAAAAACTTGAAAGCCTTTCTTCTTTGTTCAAGTCCTTCAAACAAGTACCAATTTAACAAAATTTCACTCAAATAGTGTCTCAATGATGGCTTCTATCAAAATTCAAACAATATTCCAAGTTGATGGACCTGCAAAAGAAAAAATGATGGTAGAGATTGCTGCAAATGTTGCTGTCGGCCGTACTGTAGAGCAAGTTGCAGGGCTGACAGTCATAGTACAGTCTTATTAAAAAAATGGACAAATAATAAACAGGATCCCGTTATATAAAATAGGATCTCATTTATTAAACAGGATCCCGTTAAATACGAGATCTCGTTTACTAAACAGGATCCCATTTTGTTTTGCACTGGTGGAGTAAGAAATGGGATTGCGTTATTTAAAATTCAAATTTTAAGCTCGGGTTTTGCTTTGTAACCCGGTCTGGGAAATGCTTTGGGGACCCGAACCTGACCTCTGAACCTGGTTTGACCTGCAACTTGAAGGTTCTTGAAGGCCCTCTCAATGTCACAACAAAATATTGACTTTGGGCATATATTTGAAGGTCTATTTTACAGAATATTTTAATGAAATTAAAACCCATTATAGATAAGATAGTGTAGATTTCAAATATGTAATTTTTTGTACAATTGGATTAATTTTTCTATTTTTTAATCAATTTCTGATGAAATAGGTCCATAAATTTTAATTATCAGAGTTTTTTAGTATTTTAATAACTTTTTATTAAAATATTTTTTTGTAAAAAAATTGTAGGAAAACGTACTTTAGACAATTCTTTTCAATTTAAAAAAAAAATAAAAAAATGTTAAGTTTAGGTCATCTTATGCATGACGTACACGATGATTTTTTAAAAGACAAAAAATGGCCAATAAAAAATTAATAAAAAAACAAATATTCAATAAAAAATTACAAAAAAAATGAAAAATGTGCTTCAGTGAGTTACAAATATTTTCCCAAAAGGATTCTCAAAAATATGATTATTTAGGTCAAAATATGGATGATGTACACGTACATGGTATAGTAAAAAAAATAACTTTTAAACAGTGGTTTTTAGAAACGCCTATTCAAAATCAATTTCTATCATCTGGGTATTGAAACAAATTACATATTTGGAAACTAGACTCTGAGTACTACATTTCATATTCAGTGACTTTTTTCAAGATTCCACCTTTAAGTGCTTCAAATTTTTAGGTCAAATGTGACAAATTCTGAAAATCAGGGAAAACACTTCCACTTTTTGGCCAATAAGTGGACACAACTTCTTGCACACACCCTTATATGTACATATATACCTGAGTCACCTCTGCATCCTCAATACCGACTTATGCAATCATATAATTCACCAACTCCTGTGTAGTCCTACCCTAGACTAGCGAGCTACCAATGATGTGTGTAGCGGACTATGCAAGTGAGATGGCATTGACCCTGAAGAGCGTCTCCATAAAACCTAGACCTCTCGCAGCCTGCTCAAGTGTATCAACATATGTCTGAGTACCTGGAGCAGCTGATGACTCAGCACCTGGAGTAGCAGATGATTGGGCACCTATAGCAGCACAGTCATCAGCCTGTGGATGCACCTGTGATGAATTAGTAGAATGGCGACAGGTATGTGGCTCATGTGCCCCACCAAATGATCTAGTAGGATCCATATCAGAATGTCAAGACTAAGCTATAGGAGTCTACAAATCTCCACAACACTGACCCACAAATGAAGCAACATCTGCTAAGGGGATCCCCAACTGTGACGAGATCACATGATAAGCTCTCATCAGGTTGTTAGACAATCTATAACATGTATCCCTCAAAATTTGGGCATCACGTGCAATGTGGTCTATATCATCCGGAGATGGGATGCATGTCATGGCATATGCATCTGAATCAATAGGTGACCTACATGGATGTCTCATCAGGTATCATCCCACACGATCTGTAGAAATGTTTTGAGCCTGGACTGTAATATCAACAATACTTTCAATTGCTTCCCATTGGGAAACAATGACAACCTTTTCGATAATAGGGCTAATGGATGGAGAGACGATAGGCATCCTCTACCTAAACAAGGCCATGTAATATGTGGGTTGTCAATTTGCACAATGGTAAGAATCCCTATCACAAACCCTGCCACACCATTGCCCCAAATGCCCTGGTAACATTGAGGCCTAAATGGACCTCAACGTATAATTGTTGTGCAAAATATAATGGAATTTGGTCATTATTTAGATAATGACCACATGTTGCAAGAAATCATGGATATATCAAAGGGGCCATCCTAGGGCATATGCACCTAGTCACCTAATATGCCCTAACTTGAGATCTGGTGGAGTACTTGGAAAAACATCAAGTTTTGATAGTTTCCTTTGGCACTCTACTCTGGAATCTGCTCAAAGGAACATCACCTAATACCTGATACCTCATTTGGTCAAGGATAGCTACTAACGTCTCCCCAAAATATGCATGCAGACCTCCTAATGACTATCTAATGGTGACTAAACTCTATAAATCATATTACAATTACTTCTATACACCCCAGTGGTAGAAGGGTCATCTAGAATTTATCTCAATCTATGGATCTCAGAATCAGTACATGTCCAAAGCATATCTATATCGGTGTGCACTATCCACAAAAATTAATTAAGGTCTAATTTTAATTTAAGCACATGTACATAGGTCTAAAATAATATTGCATCATTTCCTAAATCTAAAAATAATGATGATGCACAATTTTAGAAAGCATCAATATAATTTAACCTAAAACTAATGAATATAAATTTAAACCCTAAAGTGAAACTAGAGGTATGATGTTAAATCAAATAAATTTTCATAATTAAAATATGACTTGAAAAATTAACTTTACCTAATGTTAATTTAGAATAATTAAAAATGCATATACATTGAAACATAAATCAACCTTTAAACTAGTAAATGAATTAGCTCTAGAACATGATGATTGAACATAAGTGAACATGATAATTTAGGATTTCAATTAATCATGAATAGATTAAATGCACTTAACTAGATTGATCCAAAGAGCTTGAGTATGAATGCTAAACATTGTTGAATCAAACACATATAACCACATATAGAGAAATTTAGCTAAGGACTTCCAAGTGTAAATTTTTTTCCATGTGATAAAGGATTGAGTTTTATCTAACCATTGAATGACTTCATTTTCTACTTTGAAAAAAGCACTAAAGAGATTTTGATCATGGGGAACTTTATATTTACTACAAAATATTGGTCTACCTTATATATCTAATCAGTAGGATCAATACCATCAAATTTGGGAAATTCAAGTTTGGGGGTATGGGAAATTACCTTAATTTTGGGACATGAATCCATCTACATTGATAGAGAACTAACTCTTATTTGAAACTTATGTGCATTTTCCAAAAATCTCCCAATTGTACTCTAGTGTAAGGTCCTAAAAGTTCCATTAACTTAACCATAGTCAATGATTAAACTCTAGTTCATAAATCTCAAAATAAAACAATAAATATATACATCTTTCATTTGTATTATCAATTTTTTGCATGAATACATCTAAATACCACTTAGAAGTTCATATTATTACAAATTTCAAATATCTATACATCCTAGGCTTATTGCCCATCCAAATGTACTATCATCAATAAAGAAATCTCAATATAATACAAGTATGGAAATAAAAATAATGTCAATCAAATTCAAAAGTCTCTCTGGCTATTGAAGAGTCAGTTCGCCATCCACAAGACAAGGACGAGAACATGGAATGGGTGCTTTTCTGCCCAACCACGAAGCATACGCTTCCCTGGAATCCTTCAACAAGAAGGATACCCAACCCTGCACGAAGAGCCTAGCAATCTGTAACAATAAGTGGGATGGAATCTGGGGTGTGCCTATTAACCTACATGCATTCCTAACATGAATGCAACATCTCAATAACAGGATGAGGCAGAGAAATAAAACAGCTAGGCATAATTCCATCTATCTCAATGGTCCAAAAGTTAACTTTGATCAAAGTATGAAACCAATTATAACGGTAGTGTAGGTTTTGAAAAAGAAAACCTACTTCTTTGTTATTCCTCATTCGGCACCTGTCACGGAAGGTATCTTTCCCCAAAACACACAAAGCATATCAAGCAATGCATTCAATTCTATTTTTAGATTAAATATTCATTTTTATGCAAGTATGTCTTAAGAAATAAACAAATTGTTATGTTTGATTTCAGCATACCTAAACAATGTTTCCAAATATCATATCAATCACAAGGCAAGCAGTTTCTTTCAAAGACATTCAATCACTTCTCTTTGATTCAAAAGGAAAATTAAGACAATTCTTTATATCAATTTAATGCATGCTTACTTTCACGTAAATGCCTTTATTCATCCAATTAATGCATAAGATAAATCAATGATTATTTTCAACCTTTAACATTCATGCAATGATTTATTGGGTTCGATTTCATAAGTTAAAATGTCAAGTTTCAATCACGTTTTCCCAATGAAGGTTTCCAAGTATGATTTCTTGTGTAAAAAATGAGAATCAATGTTTTCTACTCTCTTAAATCCAATTTTATTCTTGCTGAACCCTTTATCAATTCGCTACCAATTTGCACTCAAAATTGGTCTCATAAGTTTATATCAGCAACATAGATGATGAAATAACAGTGTATAAAGTCGGGAAAGCAGCAAGAAAACTTGAAATAGCAGTGCATAAGGCTGTAACAATGATCTAGTGAGTTAAAAGAGCAATATGATAGGCTGGAACAACGATGTAGTAAGCTAAAGCAGCAATATGAATGATTATAACAGCAATATGAAGTTTGAAGCTACTGTATATATGTTGTAACAACGGTATAAATGTATGAACAACAACATAAATACATGCTACAATAGTGTAAATGCATGCTACAGTAGTGCATATACATGCTACAACAGTATTGAAGAATGTTTCAACAATGAATGTGTTTAAAATACAATAGCATGAAGAATTTTTGGTCTCAGTTGTTTTGAATCAACATGACAACATTAATTTTTCTTTAATCATTGGTTTGAATAGCCATGTGAATGGCATCAATATGCACATATATGCATATTTATTCACAATTTTTGAAAGATATCTACAGAAATCCTTTAATAACAACACAAGAAGTCATGAAATTGATGATTTAAGAGGTTATTATGCACATGCAAACTCAGATCTACAAATCATTCACATAATTTCTTAGAATAATCAAGCTATTTAATGGTACAGCTAGTAAACAAACAAGAAGAACCTATAAATATGAAGGTCTTTGACAATGCTCCAAGAATTTCTTAGATCTTCCTTTCCTCTTTCTTCCAATTTGTTGTCTCTATTGTTCTTCTTCTCTCTTTTTCCTGTATATAATTGTATTTTCTTTATATCCTACTTGTCTCTGCCCTTTCTTTTTTTTCTCTTTTCAAACAATAATCCCCAAAACTCTATATTATGCCTGTGTGATGTTCTTCTCTGTCCAATGAACTAAGTTTCTTCTTCCTTTTTCCTTCCAATTCCTTTCTTTCTTTCCTCTGTATTCCTTTTCCTATTTTTTGTATATGTTCTTCCTTATTTCTACCCTATTTCTTTCCTCTTCTTCCCTCTCTATTCCTTTGTATATGGTTGTGTTTTTATTCTATGTATTTTTTTTTACAAAAAAAAGCATTTTTAATCCCAAAAATAATGTGTCCCAAAGAGAGCCCAAAATACTTTTATTTTTAGCTTTTAAAACTCCTCCAACTCGATCTTTTGCATGGTATATCCACGCATGAGACTTCAATCTTTAGTTCTATTATAAGAAAGTCCTAATGGCCTGCGTTTTCTTTCTTTAATCCACCGTTTATAGCAGATTTGGGGGGGCATCTATATTTGGCCACCTCCCATCCTCACGCATGCTCTTTTCTTTAACATACATATATAACATTTAATATTTTTCTTTTGAATTTTAATAACTGATATTTCAAGTTTATATATATTTAAATATATATATACATATCTGTGTGTGTGTGTGTTTAAAAATATAACACGGAAGCATGTATATACACAATGAAGTAAACATTAAATAATGATGGGAAGTAGCCAAAGATTACTATGCATAAGAGATAAACATCAAAATCATTGACGGAAAAATAAACACATATATGCACATGAGCAATATTGGAATACATTGACGAAAACAACTATTGGAATAAATGACTAGGAGAATCATTGAACACCAAGATGAAAATTAACCAATGAATAGAAATGATAAGAGCAAACTCGAGTGTGCAAGATAGTCAATCAATGCAAATTTCAAGCAATCATGAACTACATGAATGTGTGTGATACACTGATTACATCCACCTTGTTCTTACTGACGGCTAGGACTCCTCTGCCCAACCCATGTTCTCGCCTTCAAAAAACCTACATCATGCGCACTCATTCCACCATTAAAAGGTTAGTTTCTAAGAAATCATAGCCAAAGCACAAGTTTTTATCTTTCCGTAATAAATAAGCATCATTAATCAATTAATCAAATGCATTTAACACATTCACATGCAATTTTCACCTTAATTTAACTAATCATCATAGAGTTTATCTAATTGAGTCCCAAAATTACAGAAATTAAATGAAAGTCAAATATGAGACGAGACATCAAGCATTTCTTTGAATTGAGCTTTGGTAGACAATTACATAGTTGGTCAACTTTATCATGGATAAATTCAAAAAGATCTTAAGAGAAAGAAAAAAGGTTATTGTCCACTTATATGAGAAAAATGATTAGGATATGGAGATTATCAAAAACATGTTTGTGTGTAGGTAGATGAGGGAAATATGAGCTTAGGCCTAAAAAGGGTTATCTGAGGGCCACTATGATGCGAAGGTAAAGGTAGTGGTTGTAGAAGTTCACTCAATGAACTTGGTTGTCAAAGCTTCCTTCTTAATGTTTCCAAAGGTGGATTGTTTATAGACCTACACAAGGCTTTTTCAGGTGATTGATCTAGCCTAGGACCACACCTAGGTCCACCACACAGGCTGCTCAACACTCACCTTAGGGAGTCACTACTCTACCCAAACAACCAACATATTCACCTTCAAGGACAACATTCCACTCCTAACACCTATGCTAGTAGGATCTCCATACAAAACTTGGCATAAGATTGTTTAAGACATGGAGAATAACAAGGTCTCTGATCCCCAAAACTCAAATTCTATGCCAACACTGACAGAGGACAGTAAACTGTGTATGACTGTCATAAGGACAGGATTCTAGGTTGGCTCATTCCTTGTAGCCTAAATATTGATTAAACCATCAATAACCTCTCAAAGGTCTCAAATGACCATCAGTGCCTAATGCATACCAAATACCCAATGTGAAAAGAAACCATTTTCCCACATGCAGACCCACACTGTACTATACAGGACAGGGGACAACAAATTACTATGTGGCTGTCCTATGACAGTGTCAAAATGACAGTTTAATCCTTACAGCCTTTGCGAACAACAAAACTAGTATTAACTCCTTATAAATAAGGATCTCCACACAAACACAACATATATCTACCAAGGACATGAAATCACTGACCCAGTACCATACTCCTGTACTTACTCTGACAGAAAACCATAACTATCTATGACTGTCATAAAAAGACAGTATTTCAAGAAGGTTAAATCTTGTAGCTAAGGGGATGTTTAAGACCATATTAGATGTTCATAATTCCAAATGGCCTTCACCACTAAATCCATATCCAAATACTCATCATGAATATATACTTCCATCCACACATGTAGAGCCATACCGTACTGTAGGTGTTTAGAAACAGTAACTATCTTTTCCTTGAAAACAAGGGCCTAAATTGAAAGTAATGGAAGAGGAAATGCATCCAATATGCATGCACAAGGTCCACCAAGTCCTGTACTAGTCAATCTCCACCAACAAGCACAGATTCCACCTTGCATTTGTCAAAACAAATCGACTGTCTTCACTGTCATAATACAGTCCACCTCCAATTTCTCAACTAGTCACTAGTGAGACTAGCTAGATACATGCCATACACCTTGCAGAGAAGGATTTAATAATAACATTTTCCAGACCATGGATCTCTTGTTGTCCGTACTAGGCCGTACAAGAAGGCTATCTTCAACAAAAAGCAAAAAAATACAGTTTTTTCCTTATAAAACTCCTCTCCATTCATTGTTGGCATGTTTAAACAAAAATGATGTTTATAGGAAGTTTCTAACCTTTCCACTTCCCATTCTATCTATACAACTGCCCATGAAGGCAGTGAATCTTTGGGAAATAGCATTTTCTTCAAAAACCTAAGTTTCTAAAGGAGAAAACCTAGAAAATAGGTCTTAATAAACACTTTAGTGGACTAGTCAATTAAAATGGACTAAGTCCTTATTACAAACATGAAAATGGCTTTCAAAGCCTTAGGAAAAACCAAAATACCAGGATCACAAAATGATATAGTAAAAAAAAATGACTAAAACTGAAGCTCCTGCACCACACTACCATCTCCTCCTTGAGGAATAGATCCTCCCCATCTGAGGATTTAATTTGGTGCAACAAAATTAGACATGCTTTCTTTCTCATCCAACCATGTGACAATAGCATGCCACCATTGTTGTATATCTCACTTTATTAAATTAGAAAAAATAATCTAAGGCTCTCTATTATGTCATTTTAGATTTATCATTTCTACTCTTGGGTAGATCATGGATTCACACTATGGTTGTAGTCCCATCTAACTTCCATTAGTCTATTAGGTTTTTTCCTAACAATAAAAAGTTTATAGTCAAAGTTGATCCACATCCTCTCTAATATTTTTAATAGATCTGGATAGATTGGTCATTAGGATACTCCTACATTTTCTACTAATTGTAGCTTCATACCCACTTCTTAAGATAAATAATTTGTACTATTATCACCTCAAGTATAAATTATGTTTTGCAAGTTCACTTGTCTTCTTCTAACACATTCCATAATGATGATTGGTGATCCTTAAAATTCAGGTCTCGTCTTTCATACATGTGCCTGTAAAAAGTAGATCCCTCTCACTTTGAAATTCTATATTTATATTCTAAACCCTCCACATAAAAATATTCTAATAATCCCGATAACTATATATCCTCAAGGAATGAATTCATTTACAATGAAAATTTATTTTGGGTCTCCCATGTATAATAAATTGGAGGATTTGACTAGTTTATGACACTATGAAGCTTATTTCAACACATGAAATCTAACTTTACACACTGGATCTGCTTGGGTATGATTTTTACTTAGCAATACAATTGAGATAGCTAGAGTCTTGTTCTATTTTTGGATTTCTAGTGTATAGATTCCTAGCTCAAGTGTACAATGAACATAAGAGCATTAGGTTTTTTGTATCATATGATGAGATTTTTAGTACCTGCCTTAGGCTGGTACTATTGCAATGAGTTCATTCTTATCTAGTTATTAATCTATTGATTGCAAACCAATCAAAAGATAGGATTATTTTTCTTGTCGGACAAATTTGATTCAAATTTGTACTTTTCCTATGTCAACATGATAAAATTTTAACAAAAAATTATTTAAAAATGATTTATCTCTATTGTCATTCGCTGAAAAAAATGACCTCTTCTTTGCGGATTGTCGGATTGTCGGGACAGTGCAACAAAAAACTATAAATGCAGAGAGAATTTTGGTTTGAGGGGAGCATGTGGCAAGTAAACAAATTATGAACACAAATTTTGTCTCCCACTAGTTAAGTCATGCCTAAATGGATGGCGATTAATTTTTTGCTTCATTAGCTAAAATAATTTAATTTTAATTTAGTTTTTAGAGTTCTACGCATTTTATTTTATGTAATTAGATTATTTTAGGGATTTCAATTTTATTTAGTCAAAACTTTAAAATCTACAGTATCATGAATTTAATTACATTTTTTATTTTATTCTTCAAAGTTACAATATTTTAATGCATTTTAAATTATAAAAGTATTAGTATTATTACATTAATTAATTATTTAATCATTATTATTATATTATTATTATATTCTTTAATCATTATTATTAGTGAAAATATGAACATTGAATATTTAATATCTTAGGCAGACATTTCAAATCTATCCACACCCAGCTAGGGTTAGGGTTCTACACATTTTATTTTATGAAATTAGATTATTTTTGGGATTTCAATTTTATTTAGTCAAGAGTTAAAAATCTAGGATTTCAATTTTATTTAGTCAAAAGTTAAAAATATATAGTATCACAAAAAATATTTTTCCATGTTAATACATTTTTTATTTTATTTTTCAAACTTAAAATATTTTAATGCATTTTAAATTATAAAAGTATTAGTATTAATACATTTTAAGTAAATATTTGTGTTATTTAATAGACTTTGTAAAAGTTTAGTTTTATAGTTAGGAAATATTTTAGTCCTATTTTATTTTTACCAACTTAGATTATTTTGAGATTTCAATTTTATTTACCCAAGGCATTTCAAACTCTTCAAAAATTAATTTTTCAATTATTGGAATGCAATTTGTCTATACAACCAATATCTAATCAACAAAAAAATTACAACGAAACAAATACTATATACAACCAATAACTAATCAACAAAAAAAATTACAACTAAACAAATACTATAATAACAACACTACAAGGCAGGTACTGGCCACTACGTGGCACTTGTTTATGTTGGCCTTTCTTTTTTTTCCTAATTTAATTATGAATCACCTGAACTATAGAAGACGTGCACATGTTATAAGTTAGCCTCATTATATAGCTATTGAGCATTTAACACTAGTCTAAGCTCATGAGCATAACAAAGGTGTTAGGAGTATCCATAATTTAAATATATATGTTCTATCTAAATTGAGAATTAAATAATCAATAAATGTATGGGAATGATATTCATCTCCCCAACCATATACCTTTTGAATTGACCATACTATGGTACTACGCCAAGTCTTTAATAGATATCATATGGCATCATGTGTCCAAATCAGTTCAATGTAGTCAAGATTAAATTCTTTCCAAATATCCTAATGGTAAGAAAGAGTAGAGGTGACTAAATTTTTCTCAGGTATATTTATGATCATATAAGTATTCAATGTTTTATATATTTTGGTTGATTCCTTAGGTCATAATATTCAATGTTTTATATATTTTGGTTAATTACGTAGGTCATGTTAGTGCTTCAAATTTTAGAATTTTCTTTTCATTAGAGTTGAATTACATTAAATAATGACACATTTTCTTTAGTTCATTTTTTGTCCTCTAAGGTGTTATCCATATTGGGTGGTTGTATATTTCCTTTTTATTCTTGGGATACATTCGATCCCTTTGGTGGGGTTGATTTTTTTCTTGCATTAAGATTTAGATGAAAAGTGAGGGAAATTCACTAGGGTTAATGTTGTCAATGGTCTATTTTTTTTTCTTCTCAAAGTACAATTTGTACCCTTATGGTATTAGTCATAACCATGAACATCATATATATTCCTCAAGCTCATATTATTCTTGTCCAAGAACATTATGTATTTTTAACATGAAGGCACACCTTTAGAACTTTTATATCTAGTTTTACCTTGAATTTTTACTTTGCATCTATCTAACACAAGTTTGGTTCCAGTCTAATAGTGCTTCCCCATTTATAGAAAATTGAAATGAACTAAAAGGAATTCAATTTTTAAGAAGTACAAGAAAGAGATAACTTTAAATCTAATATGTAATATATCAATCACAAGAGTCTAAGGCTTATTTACTCTAGTCTTATGGAAATTTTTTCCAAATTGCATCAAGATTATTTTTCAAATTTTATTCTTCTTATTTAGAAGTTTCCATTTTCTTAGGTTCTTTCATATACTATATTCCCATGATAGGTATATTCTAACCACATTGAAATAGAAATTCACATGAACAACTAATGGTTTCTTGCTACCAACCTTGGAAGTTTTCTCTACTTTTTCTTATTGAATACTTTTCTTGCCATGTGGTGGACTAAGATCCAATTTAATGTTGATGTCAAATTTTGAATGTTAGATAACCATACAATATCCTCATTTTTTTGTCAAAGAATAGGCGTGTATGTATGATGTTCCCTAGTTCTTGATTGAACATGTTAAATAGAGTTTCCCTTTGGTTTTTGTGATCTCCCCATTTCATACCAACATTGAATACTTGGTTAAGCTCAAGATTATCACTTGTTTCATCACTTTTGAATCACTTGTTTCAAGCTTAAGGAATTTATCACTTGTTTAATCATTCAAATCAATTATTAACACATATAATACATGTATTGTTAAATGCATAATATTTTATAAATATAATAATAATTCAATACCTAATGCATGTGCCCCTTAGATTACATAAGGAAAGTAACCAAATCATTATTAAACTTGTTAATCAATAATGTTGCCCGTATAATCCTATATATATGTATATATCAATGTGATATATACATGTATCATTCAATATATATATGATGATATATATACATGATGATATACATACTATCAAAATTTCTATCTACTTGATTATGATATATATATATATATATATATATACCTAATGCATGTGCCCCTTAGATTACATAAGGAAAGTAACCAAATCATTATTAAACTTGTTAATCAATAATGTTGCCCGTATAATCCTATATATATGTATATATCAATGTGATATATACATGTATCATTCAATATATATATGATGATATATATACATGATGATATACATACTATCAAAATTTCTATCTACTTGATTATGATATATATATATATATATATATATATATATATATATATATATATATATATATATATATATATATATATATATATATATATATATATATAATGTAATGAGGTATATAAATTTTGATAGTATGTCCAAAATCTCTTCTTTCATATGAAACCTCCAGTCAAGTTTTAAAATTTTCCTCAAGTAAGAAACAACAAAAATGCCTTATTACTCCTGGAATTAAGGTTTACGCCAAATTAAAATTAGGGTAAATGCAGTTCACAGTTTGCCACCATGAAAATGGTGGCGGACTGTGCTTACCTCAAAATGCACAATAATATCTTCAAACAAATGTATGTAGCTCCCTCGAACGCTAGCCACAAACTCTGTCAAGTGCTTTCCTTCACCATAGGTCAACTATCCACAACTCGCTCTTTCTCTTTTGCTAAAATGAGCGGACAAAACAAAGTTGTCAGCTCATATAGCAATTAAAAAATGTTAAAATAATACCTTCGAAGGTATTATTTTAATGTTTTTTAATAATCGAGAACCTTTGTTTCGAAGAACACCTTCGCTTGAAGATATTTCTTCAAACAAAGATTATTGTGCAGTGACCTTCGTTCACAGGTATCTTCGATTGAAGGTATTTTATGCTTTTTGTCTCATTCCCTCCCAATTTTTTCATGTCCCAAGTTTGGGACCGAGTATTATGATTTTACCCTGGGTTACTAGAATCCAAAGAGAGACATTCTCCACACTTTTCAAGTCTTTTTTATGCAATCTGTCCCAAGAAGTAATTGTTCATGGGGAAGGGTACTTACTAGAGAAGATAGCATGGAAGGATGGCTCTAAGTTTTTGGGAGTGAACTCAAAAAAAATTTATAAAATGTTTACTGACTCTTAGGTGGTATTTGAGCATATAAACTCTATTTAGAAATTTAAAATAGATCATAAATTATTGTCTAAAACCTTTATTGTTATCTGGTCTAGATACCTTTAACCCCAAAAAAGTTGTTTTAGATGGCCTCTCATCCAAAAAAAAACTGGCATTAGGTTTTGATAATAGTGTTTGTTCTATTTGTAAGGTTGTGGAAACTTGTGATCATGTTTTCTTTGATTGTGATTTTGCTAACCTTATCTAGTCAATGTTTATGGGGAATATTGCAAACGAGAGCCCTAGGTATTGTGTTAACTAGAAAGAAATTATTTGTGGTTTTGTTAGTGGTCCGAGTTTAAAAGCCAATAAATTTTGGTTAATTTTATCTACTGAGATTATATGGTTCTTGTGGAAGATGAGGAATGATGAGCATTTCCAAGGCAAGAAGAGATTGCTTACTAAAGCTATTAATAGACTCACAAATTTTTAAATGATTGAACAGGTTGTTATGACTCTGGAGCTGCCAGTTGACAAGTTCATGGAAATTATGGATGGAAGTGTTAGAGTGGTAGAGATACTAAGAGGGGGGGTGAATCAGTATCTAGACAGCTTTTTGCACTTACAGATATATTTTGCAAACTGAAACAACAACTTATATTTAAATAATTAAATCAACTGAGTATAGATGTTCTGTATCACAAGAACTGTACCAACAAGGTAAGATACAAGAATGAAAGTAATATCTGACTACAGAACTAGAAGCATACCACAAAAATAGAGACACAGAGATTTGTCCTGAGTGGGAAGCCCCTGGCATAAAACCACTCAAAAAATTGCCTCACTGGCTTAAGAATCTCACTGATTACTGTGCCTCACTGGCTTACAATCTCACTGAATACATTGCCTCATAGGCATATCAAAGATTACACTGTTTTTGAAAACATTTCGTATAGAGGAATACTCTATTTCTTTAAAGCATATACTGCCAACAATGTGAGTGCAGACCACACACAATTTCCTTGCACAAACATTATTTACATTATACCTTTATAATCTTGCAGAAACCGACAACTGTTGACAGTTTCAAACTGAAAAACCAATCGATAGTTTTGCAACTGTCACTGCAACAGAAATATACAATATTGTTGCCTTTTGCCATTATAAGAAAATTTGTTTGAAGAGGATGTGCCATAAAACATAATTTCTCAATAGAAATGCAAGAATCAACTTTCGGTTGTTCACGAGGAACCCCTTAGGGTTACAAAAATTATTTCAACTGAAAAGTCTGAAACAGTTATAACTGCACAAGTTTTCATTTTTCTCATAAAGCCTTGAGAAACATGTTTATTCAAGTCAGTTGCTCTGCCGTGAACAAACAAAAACACCCCTGTTGAGTATACAAGAATTTATTGCATATGGGTTAAACCCTAACCCGTTAGAAAAATAAGAAGAATATAAGTGCCAGGCCCAACTACCAATAACCCAAGTGAAACCCTAGGGTTTCAAATAATGGCCAACAGAAGTTTATAAAATACTCCATATCACTGACAAACAAAACACAGTTGGTGGTGCATAGAAATGCCACATAAAGAATACAACCTTTTACATAAATGGCATTCAAACAATGGATGTGCGGAAATAAACCCTTGACAAAGATATTTACTCATTTCTTTAACTCTGCAGATGAAGAGAAATAAGTGTTCAAGTTTATACTTACAAGTATATTGACAACCACAATAAAATAGATTTAGAATCTTTTACTGACCATCTCCACGTTTACCTTGCAATGATAGCGGCACAGCTACGGGCTTATTAAGTCAATGCTCCAACCTTTCATTAGACTCCCTGCATAAACTTCCATGATGTGCTTGTAGCCCACGAAGTCAACAGGCAGATTCCAAAAACCTGTTTTTGCCATGAGTATACTTGCAAACCCTATGAAACTGCATTATGAAATGAAATGCCAAATAACAAAGATATAGCCACTTAAGACTTGTGACCGGCCGATGCAGTTTGCCCTAAAGAGGGCGTCAAAAGATAAAGGAAAGATGACCTTTTAGTCCTGTCAACAACCTTGCAACTGGTGCTTAACAAAAACATTAGAAAGCACAACATTTCTCTTTACCACTTATGCAACACAAAATATTTAACCCCAACTTTATCACTAATGCAAATGTTGCCAAGTCAACAGGTCAATGCCAAGTGGAAAACACGTTACCACCTTTGACATCACTGCCAACCAAAAGTGCCAATCAAAAGTTAACAAAACTCCCCCTTTGGCATTGATGTCAAACCTTACCATTCCAACACAGATATCAAAAAATAATATCAGATTTACCAATTTCTCAGATGCAAACTCAGATACAAGAACCAATTCTTCAGATGCAAGAGATTAGTCAAATGCAAAAGTCAGATACAAGTACCAATTCTGCAGATGCAAGAGACTACAAAGGCCAAATATCATCAAGAATCAACTAAGATCAATACCAATAATAGTACCAGAGTACAGTAACAACTGTCTAATCCATTGAGTAGAGGCAGAGGCAGAAATGAACAAAGAAATGAACCAAGATGCTTACCAAGATTTTTCAATCAGACAGAGATTTCAATCAGACAGAAATAGATTGTGCTCTCCCCCTTTTGACAACAAGGCCAAAGGAGAAAAAAAAATTGTTAGAGTCCAGAAAATTGTTAGAGTCCACAGAGAGAATAGCCTGACTGCCAGAGCTGACAACAATTGGACCACCACTGTCAAATAGTCTAGAAGTACAAGATATAAACAAAAAGAACAACTATCTCAAGAAGAAGAATGACCAAGAGAACATATCAAGCAACTCCCCCTGAGTCCATACGGGAAGGAAAATTAATGCAAAGAGGAAAAAGAGAGAACCCCAAGCCTTTGCCGGAGACCCTCAAACATTGCTCAGGAAAGTGGCTTCATAAAAATATTAGCCACTTGATCAGCTGAAGCAACATAATCCAAGATAACATCATTGAGAAGAACTTTATCATGAAGAAAATGATACCGGATATCAATATGCTTGGTACGAGAGTGCATTACAGGATTCTTTGATATATTGATTGTGCTAACATTGTCACACAAAATCTTGACAGGCTTAGACATAACAATCTGATAATCACACAGAGTTTGAACCATCTAGAGAATTTGAGTGCAACAAGCAGTGGCAGCAATATATTCAACCTCAGCTGTAGATAAAGAAACAGAATCCTGCTTTTTGCTATGCCATGAAACAAGCCGTCCACCAAGAAAAAATGCACCACCGGAAGTACTCTTCCTGTCATCGAGACTACCAGCCCAATCAGCATCTGTATATGCTGTCAGAGTAAAATCAGAATGTCTTGAATACCAAAGACCATAATCCAATGTCCCTTGGATATATCTAAGAATTCTTTTAACAGCATTGAGATGAGTTTGTTTGGGAGCAGATTGAAAGCGAGCAACTAAACAAACAACATGCATAATGTCAGGCCTAGTGGCAGTTAGATACAATAGGCTGCCAATGATAGACTGATAAAAAGTATGATCAATATCAGGTTTGTCAACTTCAGCACTTAATTTGCAACCAGTTTCCATAGGTGTACTAACAGGATTACATTCATCCATTTGAAACCTTTTCAACATTTCTTTTGCATATTTTGTTTGAGAAAGGAATATACCTTCCTGGAGCTGAGAAACATGTAGACCAAGAAAGAAAGAAAGTTCACCCAGCATGGACATTTCAAACTGTGCAGTCATGACCTGAGGAAAATACAAACTGAGTTCATCATCATCACTGCCAAAAATTATGTCATCAACATATACAACCACTATCAAGATGTGATCATTTTTAGTCATAAAATACAAATTACTATCAGCTCCCCCTCTAGTGAAGCCTTGTGATTGTAAATGTTTATCAAGTTTGGCATACCAAGCTCGAGGAGCTTGTTTAAGCCCATAAAGAGCCTTCTTCAATCGGTAAACATGATGTGGTTTGTCCTTGTTAGCAAAACCTTCCGGTTGATCCATATAAACCTCCTCTTCTAAGTCTCCATTTAAAAAAGTAGTTTTAACATCCATTTGATAAAATTTGAAGTTTTTGTAAACAGAATATGCGAGGAACATTCTGATGGCTTCTAGTCTTGCTACAGGAGCAAACGTTTCATCAAAATCAATACCTTCTATCTGTGAGTAACCCTTGCAGACCAGTCTGGCCTTATTTCGGACAACAGTTCCATTTTCATCAAGTTTGTTTTGGAAAACCCATTTTGCCCCAATAACATTTTTATCTTTAGGTCGTGGAACAAGTTCCCAAGTGTTATTTTTCTCTATTTGAGCTAACTCATCTAACATAGCCTGAACCCACAAATCATCTTGACTAGCTTCAGCATAAGTTTTAGGTTCTAATTGAAAAACTAGACAAACATGAACCTGTTGATTTGCTTGAGCAGTTTTTCATCTGGTTTGTATGCCAAAGTCTAAATCACCAATAAAATGATCACTTGGATGATTCTTTTGCAGCAATCTTCTAGAAGGAGTATAAATGGAAGATTTAGAAGGAGTATCAGTGTTTGGACTTACAGTTTGTCCTTGAGGTACTACAGAATCTGATTCAGATTCTTCTTCAGATTTCTCTGATTCTTCTTTTGTGCTTGGTTCTCCTTGAATAATTTCTTCAACTGGTTGAAACTGAGATTGTGGTTCTTGCTGCAAATTCTCAACTACTTTCACATTAGAGCTTTCAACCACTCTTCGCAATCTTTTATTATAACATTTGTAGGCCTTACTATGAGTAGAGTAACCTAGAAAGATTCCTTCATCACATCGTGATTCAAAACTTCCTAAATGATCTTCTCTTCTTATGTAACATTTGCTGCCAAAGATTTTAAAATAAGATACATTAGTTGTGTGTCCATACCAAAGTTCATAGGAAGTATACCTGGTTTTGACTCTTATTTGAACCCTGTTTAAAATATAAATTGCTGTATGAACTACTTCTTTCCAGAAAGTATTAGAAAGTCCAGCATCGTGAAGCATAGTTCTAGCCATCTCTTTTACAGTCCTATTCTTTCTTTCAGCCACCCCATTCTGTTGAGGTGTTCTAGGAGCTGAAAACTATCTCTTTATTCCATGTTTTTCACAGTATTCAAGAAATGCAGTGGAAGTATATTCTCCACCATTATCCAACCTTAAACATTTCAGTTTTAGATCTGATTCTCTTCCTACCATGCTTTTAAAAATCTTAAATTTTTCTAAAGCTTCAAATTTATGCTTTAAAAGGTGACCCAAGTCATTCTTGTATAATCATCTATGAATAACATAAAATATCTTTCACCATTCAAGGATTTTGTCCTGGTTAGACCACATAAATCAGTGTGAACTAACTGTAAAGGTTCCATAGCAAAATGTTCTTTAGACTTATAAACATTTCTTGTTTGTTTGCCTTGTTGGCATTCTTTACAAACCAGATTTTTAGGCTTGGAAAGAGCAGGCATATGTCTAACATTTTTATTATGACTAATTTTGACCAAGTTATCATAGTTTATATGTCCCAACCTTCTATGCCAGAGTTTACTTTCTTCAATTTGACTCATAAAACATAAATTGTTTTGGCATTCATTAGCAGATCCATGCAGATTATAAATATTACCTTTAGTTCTCAAACTTGATGCAATGACCTGTTTGGCATTTTTGAGAATCTTGCAGCCTTGTGATGTAAAGACTACATTAAAGCCACTGTCACAAATTTGACTTACACTCAACAGATTATGAGTTAATCCTTCAACAAAATAAACATCTTCTAATGGAGTATTATTTGGTAAGAGAACTGTACCCCTTCCAGTAATCTGTAAACAATAATCATCTCCAAATTTAACTGATCCACTTGTGCAACTTTCAAAAGAAATAAATTTACCTCTATCCCCTGTCATATGATGTGAACAACCATTGTCTATAACCCAGATCTCATTTTTCTTTGCATGAAATGCAACTTCCACTATCATAGCCTTGTTGTTTTTGGGCACCCATTTCATTTTGAGTTGCTTAGTAAGAGAAGCAACATCTGAGTCACAAAACTTGGCCATATGTCCAAGCTTTTGCAATTAAAACATCTTATTCTGTTTAGAAAACTGAAAGTTGTATGTTGCAGAAAATTTGATTGTCTTTTATAAACAAACCTGCAGTCAGTTGCTCTATGTCCATATTGATAGCAATAAAAACAATACCCCAAAAATTTGAAGGGCATATTATTTGTGAACTGATGATTATTAGAGTATTGACCTTTTGAGAATCCTAGTCCAGTCATATCATTATATCCTTTTTGTTTCCCTAGCATGTCAGCAATTTTATCACTGCTATTGCACATTTCAAGTTCTCTTTTCAACTTAACTATTTCAGCCTCCTTAGATTTTAATTGTTCTTGAGATTCTGAAAGTCTTTTTCTGCTTTCTTCAAGACTAACTCTTAAATCAGAAATTTGGTTTTCTTGATCAGATATTAATTTACTCTGTATGCTATTTTCCTTTTTAAACCTTCTGATTTCACTAAAAGCACATTTTAATTCTCCTTTTGTATCAACTTCATTTTCTGATATTTCGACTTGTTCTTCTTTTGAAACATCAATAATTGCTGTGATAAAAAGAGTTTCATCTATTTCAGCAGAAGATTCTTCTGATGCACTATCAGTTATTCCAGCAATTAAACTTTTTTTCTTGAAAGTATTTCTTTTGGTAAAATTGAAAGGCTTCTTCCTATATTGTTTCTTGTTATCTTCTTGTTCACTGTCAAGCTCTAGATTAGGACATTTTGCTGCATAGTGACCTATTTTGCCACAATTGAAACATTTAAAAGGTAGTTTTCCTTTATATCTCCCAAACCCTCTTCTGAGCTTACTAACAAAGATAGATTTGTCTTCATTCTCAGTTTCATGACCAGTTTCAGTTTCCTTTTTCACAGTTTTAAAAGCAGCTTCTTTAATCTCTTTATTAGGATTTTCATTTTCCATTCTCATTTCATATGCAGTAAAGACTCCTAGTATAGTATCAATAGTTATGGTTTTTGGATCTTTATCTTCAACCATAGAAGTTTTGGAGTCATATTTGGGGGTTAGAGTCCGTAGGACCTTTTTTACAATAGTTATCTCTTCTAATCTTTCCCCTAATCCTCTAATACTATTGACAGTTTCCTAGACTCTTTGAAGATATTCAGCTATTTTTTCATCATCTTTCATTCTCATTGTTTCAAATCTTTCCCTAAGAGCTTGTAATTTAGTTTCTTTAATGCTTTCATCTCCTTCATAAATATTTGAAAGTTTATCCCAAATGCTTTTAGCCGTTTGACATTCCATAACCTTATTTAGAACTTCATTTGTTAAACCACAACAAATAGCACTAGCAGCTTTAGAATCACAGTCAAGAATCTTTTTCTCATCAGCATTAGATGGTTTGCCAGTAATAGTACAACTAGTTTCAATAGCTTCCCAGACATCATATCCCAAAGCTTTGATATGATGAGTCATTCTGTATTTCTAGAATGTATAATCTGTACCATCAATTAAAGGTGCCTTGGATGAGGAAAGACCATCTTGAAACAACATGGTTACCACTCAACCAGGAATCCCTTAGGCTAATTAGGCCTAAACAATAGAGGGTTTGGCTCTGATACCACTTGTTAGAGTGGTAGAGATACTGAGAGGGGGGGTGAATCAGTATCTAGACAGCTTTTTGCACTTACAGATATATTTTGCAAACTGAAACAACAACTTATATTTAAACAATTAAATCAACTGAGTATAGATGTTCTATATCACAAGAACTGTACCAACAAGGTAAGACACAAGAATGAAAGTAATATCTGACTACAGAATTATAAGCATACCACAAAAATAGAGACACAGAGATTTGTCCTGAGTGGAAAGCCCCTGGCATAAAACCACTCGAAAAATTGCCTCACTAGTTTAAGAATCTCACTGATTACTGTGCCTCACTGACTTACAATCTCACTGAATACATTGCCTCACAGGCATATCAAAGATTACACTGTTTTTGAAAACATTTTGTAAAAGAAATATACTGCCAACAATGTGAGTGCAGACCACACACAATTTCCTTGCACAAACATTATTTACATTATACCTATATAATCTTGCAGAAACCGACAACTATTGACAGTTTCGAACTGAAAAACCAATCGACAGTTTTGCAACTGTCACTGCAACAGAAATATACAATATTGTTGCCTTTTGCCATTATAAGAAAAACTGTTTGAAGAGGATGTGCCATAAAACATAACTTCTCAATAGAAATGCAAGAATCAACTTTCGATTGTTCACGAGGAACCCCTTAGGGTTACAAAAATTATTTCAACTAAAAAGTCCAAAACAGTTATAACTGCACAAGTTCTCATTTTTCTCATAAAGCCTTGAGAAACATGTTTATTCAAGTCAATTGCTCTGTCGTGAACAAACAAAAACACCCTTGTTGAGTATACAAGAATTTACTGCATATGGGTTAAACCCTAACCCGTTAGAAAAACAAGAAGAATATAAGTGCCAGGCCCAATTGCCAATAGAAGTTTATAAAATACTCCATATCACTGACAAACAAAACACATTGGTGGTGCACAGAAATGCCACATAAAGAAGACAACCTTTTACATAAATGGCATTCAAACAATGGATGTGCAGAAATAAACCCTTGACAAAGATATTTACTCATTTCTTTAACTCTGCAGATGAAGAGAAATAAGTGTTCAAGTTTATACTTACAAGTATATTGACGGCCACAATAAAACAGATTCAGAATCTTTTACTGACCATCTCCACATTTACCTTGCAATGATAACGGCACAGCTGCGGGCTTATTAAGTCAATGCTCCAACCATTCATCAAACTCCCTATATAAACTTCCATGTTGTGCTTGCAGCCCACGAAGTCAACAGGGAGATTCCAAAAACCTGTTTTTGCCATGAGTATACTTGCAAACCCTACGAAACTGCATTATGAAATGAAATGCCAAATAACAAAGATACAGCCACTTAAGACTTGTGACCGGCCGTTGCAGTTTGCCCTAAAGAGGGCGTCAAAAGATAAAGGAAAGATGACCGTTTAGTCCTGTCAACAACCTTGCAACCGGTGATTAACAAAAACATTAGAACGCACAACATTTCTCTTTACCACTTATGCAACATAAAATATTTAACCCCAACTTTATCACTAATGCAAATGTTGCCAAGTCAACAGGTCAATGCCAAGTGGAAAACACGTTACCACCTTTGACATCACTGCCAACCAAAAGTGCCAATCGGAAGTTAACAGGAAGAACAATGATTTATAGGGAAGATATCAAGAAATCTGATTTCTAGCTGCAGGATCTAAGGAAGGTAAATGATAAATTTCAAAGTGAGTACCTAGACTTCCAAAATCTCTAATGCAAACAACACCAGATTGAAAAGTAGAGGATAGAAACTCAGAAGTACCTTGAAATTACTGCTAAACTTATCTGGTCAATGTTTATGGGGAATATTGCAAACTAGAGCCCTAAGAATTGTGTTAACTGGAAATAAATTATTTGTGGTTTTGTTAGTGGTCCGAGTTTAAAAGCCAATAAATTTTGGTTAATTTTATCTACTGAGATTATATGGTTCTTGTGGAAGATGAGGAATGAAGAGCGTTTCCAAGGCAAGAAGAGATTGCTTACTAAAGCTATTAATAGACTCACAAATTTTAAAATGATTGAACAGGTTGTTATGACTCTGGAGCTGCCAGTTGACAAGTTCATGGAAATTATGGATGGAGGAACAATGATTTATAGGGAAGATATCAAGAAATCTGATTTCTAGCCGCAGGATCTAAGGAAGGTAAATGATAAATTTCAAAGTGAGTACCTAGACTTCCAAAATCTCTAATGCAAACAACACCAGATTGAAAAGTAGAGGGTAGAAACTCAGAAGTACCTTGAAATTACTTTCCAGAACTATAGTGTGAACAACAGTTATGATAATAGGGTGTATGTGATGTCTCAAGACAAGCAACAACAAGAGGATCAACTGAATGGCAACAAAAGTGAGATAAAGGCAAGTGAAGGATATGTTGGAACAGACAGAGATGACAGTTATGAGGAAGGTGAAAGATATGTTGAGGTTCAACAGGGAACAGAGGAACAAAAAAATATGATATCAGGGATGCAGATAGACAATGATATACAGGCTGGCTCGAACAGGGATGATATCAATACAGCAGATAAAAGAAATGATGAAATGGAGTAGTAGAGGTTTCGAAAAGACAGGAATTTTCAGAGGATAAAAATTTGTTTCTAGTGGATATGATCTGAATTTGTGCTATCTTAATGATGTTTATTTTGTTGATATTCTGAACTGTTATACAACATGGACCTGTTATAACTAAATGATATATAATATGTAATAGGTCCATCTTTTTGGATTGAAAGATACGGTACTAGGTATATTTTGAAGTGGCCTTTTTGGCCACTAATTTTGTAAGTTGACTCTTTTACTGAATATATTAGTAGACGATCTTCAATTCAAAAAAAAATAATTATGAAATCAAACCATTAGATTCATTTGCTTGTTGCCATAACACTAATTTAAGAACCAATAATGGCAACACTAATTTAAGAACCAATAAATTCAACTTCATATTGGTACTTCTCACCTCGTCAATTGCCACTTTCCATTATTTTGAAATGCACTAAAATTTAAACCATTTATTTCATTTTTACACTTACTGTTCCACTAATCCATCAACAGGAAAATGATATTATTTGCCTAAATAAAGACAGTACTATAAAAGGCATGCTGATTTTTAGATGGATAAAAACACCATCAAAACATACTAGCAGTAGCAATAGAGCTCTATTGGCATTGTCTATTCACCATCCTCATAGCTTGGAATCGTGGCTCTTTGGCTTCATATTTCTGCTGGCTATAAACCTGCATATAGTCTCCAAACAGATACTCTGGATAAATCAACAATTCATTACTGCTCTCGCCACCATTGTTTTGAGCAGTAAGCTGAGGTGCAGGATAAACCATAGCATTATATGACGGATTATAAAACGATGCCACTGATAAACGATTGCCATTCTTAGTGGGAAGAATGCGATGCCATGCGCTCGTGTACTTGCCGTTAGTCATGGCTTCCAACTGGTCCCCGATGTCAACAACTATTGCATACGGAATGGGTTGTACATCTACCCAACTGCCATTATTGAGGACCTGCAGACCGGGCACTTGATCATCTTGGTATCAGAGAATGAGGCCGCCTGCATCTGTGTGTGCACGGATGCCATTGATGAGGTCTGGTCTAGGGCAAGGAGGATAATGGCTCACTTTGGTGCCAAAGAATGCTTTCTCTCCTCCTGCAAATGCCTCTTTCAGGTATTCCTCCTCTAGCCCCAGATTCAAGCTTATTACTTCCAGCAACTTTTCTGTCAATGAGAATATCTGGTTTCGAAACTCCTGGATAGTTTCCCTGACTAAAATGCAATTTAATGTCTTAGTTACAGCCTCGGGGTGTTTAGATCATCCATACATAGTATTTTTCTTTCAATATTCAGAACAGTTCTTATAAGAACGAAATCATTCTACTTAAACATTATTCATTCATTGGCTATTCTTAAATATCATCTACTTCAATAGTCAAAGATCAATTTTAACTTATAAAAATAGGACAAATATTTACCACTTTTTGTTGTGAATGAGGTGTAAAATTACAATTGATTGTTTAACCATTGAAATGCATGATATTTAAGTAGAGCACCATTTCAATGGTTAAAACAGTCAATAGCAAATTTTTTATATAACAGAAGGAAATAGATAGATGTTTAAATATCATCCCATTAAACATCACTCTATTGAAATGAATAATGTTTAAGAATAACGGAATGAAATAGATATATTTTCTTATATGAAACATTTTTTTTAATTGGAATAATACAGCTGCAACGGCAGCTAAAAAAGAATTATATAAAACACTCAAGCAGGCAGCCAAACAACTGCAACAGCAGTCTCAAAAACTGATGAGAGGCTGAAGGAGCTGCCAGCAAGAGGGTACAGTGAGAGCAAAGCCTGGAAACAAGAACATCCATCCCTCTTCACAGAATTCATGACACTATAGTTATCAGGCTTGACAGTAAACAATTGATGTGTTATAATTAATGTATTAGTTTCTATGGGAGACCTAGTTCCACATAAACAATTGGTATGTTGACTATACATACTCTTTGTTTAAACCTTTCTAAACTATTGTTAATACATGCCATTCAAATTATTGTCAATGCAATTTTTTCTTTCTAAAACTAGATAAGAGCTTAATTTGAACTACAGTTTATAATATAGACGTAGAGGATTATAAAATACATAGATAATTCATAGTTTAAGAATCATCAACTATTGATTTAGAGTAAAAAATAAAAATATACAAATAATCATAAGTCTATAGTAATAAAGAGTATTTACAAAAAGTCAAACAAAACTCATAAAATAATTAATAATTTATAAATACAAAGAAAAAAAAATCTAAATCATAAAAAGAATAATATTAATGAAAAAGTTTATAAATCACATAATTCATATTTTTTAAATATTATTAAGTCAACCATAAACACTTATTAACTATTAAAATAATCATCTACTAATTTAGAAGTATAATTACTAGGAGATTATGAAAATGGAGATATCAAATCAAATTAAGGTAGTCAGTAAATGAATAAGAAGATAACAATTTTTAAAGAGATAACTATCTTACATATAAATGTAATTACGTGATCCATATTCCTATAATAAAATTTGAAGAAAATATATAAACAAAGAAATAAAAGAAAATATAAATAATGAGCTATAGCTTAAGATATGAACAAAGAGGATCATTTTAACAAGCAAATAAACATGAACACAATCTACATGTGCTTCACAAGAAACAAGTTGAGGAGGAGAGAAATATGATATGAAAGATGTCATGTCCTAAATTTAATTTATTTGAGTTACTAAATGTGCAGACATTGAAAACAAAAGCTAGCATTAGGTTAAATTTAATTGGAAACTGGGCTTTTGAAATCATTTGCATTTAGCTTTTTCACCTCCCCTTATAACTTTAATAAAGTATTATTATATTCTATTATGTTATTCGTATAAGAAAAGCCGGAATAGAATAGTTGAGTGCTTGTACTTGAAATCAGTGGGTTGGGAAGGCCATGAATTGGTCTCCTGCATCTCATGTATTTGAAAAACATCTTCCCAATCAACGTTCTCAATCTTATTGTTGTTATCACTGTCTTGAGCCACAATAGCATTGTTCAACAAGCTTACAGGCAAAGACTCATTGAAGCTCTGCTCTCTGTTAAGCTTATAGTGCTCTGAGCAAACTTTCTTTACACGCTCCATAAGACCATGCTCTATGCCATGGTTCAAAAGCTGCAAATACAGAATGAAATCACTTCATCCTTATTTTTGCTATCAGTACAATAAATCAATAGAATAAATCAAGGTAGTAACTTTTGTACAGTGTGTGTTATAAATATTACAAAAGATCAAAAGAAAAAATATGATCAATTGTGTTCACCTGAAAGAAACCACTATTCTCACAGGCCTTTGCTATTTCAGCCATGATCACATCTCTGTCTCCTCCATCTATGTTTTTCATGTCTATAAACTCTCTTAAAAAACAGTAGAAGAAACGAGCAACTGGTTATTACTTTTATGCAATGCTGTGGTTGGAGTTAGCTCTATTTATAGATGGACATCATTGAGCAATGAAGAATAATTATGTTTAGATAACTGAGCTAAGCAAAGAATATGATAAATGCGTTATTAGGTGGCCGCCTTGTGATGGAATTCAATAACTAAAATTGAACCAAATTTTCCATTGCGCAGACTCAATCACATGCCATTATTATTATTAGTTTACTTTATGAGCTTGGTCCACACTGGGGATAAACTCTTACATATAAACTAATATTATTTGTGTATATAGACAGAAATAAAACATGTAACTTCATACAAGTCATTTATCAAGTCCAAAATGGCCGATTAATAGATTCCGTGATCTTTCTTTTTCTTTTGTTCAGAAAACAGATATAATAATTTTAAAAAAAAATTAAAGAAAATTCTTTATTTTGCATTTTTAAAGGGCTGGTTTTTGTTTTTTTAAAGTGAATTTAAGACAAAGGAGTCCCAATTTTTGAACCACATTCCTACAATGTTGGTGTCTTGTAGTCAATTTTCATTATTTATGTGTGGGACCCACTCCCACCATAAATAACTAGTATAAGACACTGACATTTCATATGAACAACTGAATTTTATATGAATGACAAGTCATTCAGTGTAAGTTAATCACATATTTTAAAAATTGATTAATAATTTATAATATTTTCAAATCAAAATTTCTTAGGGAGGTTAATGGGATCTTTTTAATTTTTTTTTGGGTTGATCAGACAGTTTGAGGTTCTATTCGACTGGATTCTAGTGTTTGTCTGTGACTCCCACTGAGTGAAGTATTTGGTCTGTGTGTTTTTGTACTCTTTTGGATTGCCATTGTCAAGTATTTTTGGTCTGTTTGTAAATATACTGTCATGAACAGTGGTGTCTGTTAATCTGTAATGTTTGAGGGTTATGAGTATTTTTTTGACTGCTTATAAGAATGTTGTCATGAACATTGGCGTCTGTTAGTCTTTACTTGAATATGAAGTCTGTTGTTGAATATGAAGTTAAAATCGAGGTGACAGATTGTTGGTTCAATCAAACACCTAATTCAAAGCTGGGCCTACTCAAAGTTGGCGAGAATAAAGCTTAAACCTTGAATGATATCATCTTTTTGAACGATATAAGCGGATATAATGAGGATGCATGCATTTTGACAGTTTAAACAAAAGCAATTTAAGAAGATGATTGGCCTTAAAAGTAGCCGGAATCTTTTGCGGGCTTTAGACTTTATGAAATAGACACTTTGAGAAACAAATGCCACGAAGTGGCTATGTAAAAGTAAAAAGTTTAACTAAGTCACGCATTTTCATTGGCCTTTACAAGCATGTTTCTCTCATGACAAATAGTACCAAACCCCACGCATTCGTGGTTGCAATTTCCCTTTTGAATTTCACCAGTTTTTCCCATAGCCATTAACATAATATAATATGAAGAAAGTGTATTGTAAAATGATTTCTCAAATTTATATAAAAAGTTTAAGCATATTGCAATGTTGAAATTTGTATATCTATGTCATTTTCTATTTAGTTTGCTATTTAATTTGGGAGAATGTATAGATGGATGGATGGATGGATATATCACATAATATTGTGTGAAGTTAGGCTCAATCCTCTAGCTTATATTTGTTACTATACACACACATGCTCATGGACTTAGCCTCTTACCTTATCCTTACACACATATTCCTATGTATTCACCTCATCCATGCATTTATCACATTTATTCATACATCTACCACATATAGTCATTATCTACCTTGATTTGATTGTTTGCCCACTTTGGGTAATTTATGTGGTTGTGGGGTCAATTCTATAGTTGCAAACTTGACCCTTGCTAGTTTAAATTTTGGGCGACTAGGCCCCTTTATTTACCTACCATGAGCTGATTAAGTAGACATTTTGTAAAATTTGGTCCTATATGCTAGTTTTTAAAGGTATTCAATGCATTTATTTTTATTTTTTATTTTTAACCCAGAGGTATCCCCTAGCCCTGCCCCTCGAGAGAGACAGGTGCGTTGCAACTCCGCCCAGTGTTGCCCACCACGTCTTGCCTCGGGCTTACATTTTTGTGCCGAGTTGGGGCTAATAACGGCGGGGTGAGCGGAGGCGAGACTAATCCTCAGGGGGCTACCGAGGGGCCCCGCACACCCTGAATAGCCATTGGAAATCTGGGCGGAGAGAATCGACCTCAAGACCTATATGGGACAAACCTAAAGCCCTTAGCCAACTACGCCACCCGTGCTGGCTATTCAATGCATTTATTTTACCCAATCCATAAATTTTAGCAAGTCTTCTCTCATTCTAAGGAGTTGAATTTTAAATATGGTGCACCAAAAAGAATTTAGATCTACATAATCATTCTAGGAGCATATGCATGTGGAAATAGTGTCATTTTCATCATTTACACACATTTTTGTGAGTTGACCTTGGAGAATTGTTGAAAATGGGGTAAACAAATATAAGGAAGTATAAACAAAAAGTGTACAAATCTAATTAATTGATTTAAAGTAACATTTGATAACCAATAAATCTGAAATAAAACATGGAGAAACACATGTAGCAACAAATTAATATCAGTGGTAACACATAACACCGAATGTACATAGAAAATCCATTTCGAGAAAAAACTCCACCACCAAAGAGACTCAAAGCTTGTGCTATTATGAAATATTTAGTTACATAAATACAATCCACCCAGTTAAAAATGCCATCTAATGCCTCTAGTAGATAGAGCTAATGAAACAATAAAATGTTAAGTGATTTCATGAAAGGCTCACCAATCAAAAACCTACTCCCCATTATGTATTGATTATAGCACTCAAGATAGACAATATGAATAAACAACATCTTGACTCATAACTCTTGGTAGACACCATTACCTAAGACTAGCATTCCATCATGAAGATGACAACAACTGAAGACCCCACCATTATAACAAGATGCTCCACTCTCACAAAAATAACTCCCAAGCACTTCATAAGGGAGATGCTCCATTACTCTTATGACAACAACTACGTCCCACTATTGACTTTTTGTGTAACCTCCCTTATTCAATGTCATTACAATATTATCCCAAGTATCTTGAAGAATAATAATAATAAAATAATGCTTACTAAGCTCTCATGGGTTTCCATGTCCCCATGCATGTCATTCCAAGAATTTTAGAGACATAAACATTGTACATATGAATTACAAGTGAAAAACATACTGATCCTAACATTCTCTCACTTGATATTTCATTCAATAACATAATAGGAAACTATAAAATGAACTTAGTACATAACAAGGCAAGGCCTATAACCTCCCTACGCCAATAAAACTTTTCTACGATCATTGGTTTTATGAGTCTAAAATATTATCCAAAGTGTCCACCTTCTAAATCATCATCTTACCATTCTCAACCATCTCATGAACAAAATGATACTCAACGTCTATATGCTTAGTACAAGTATACTACATGGGATTCTTTACCAAACAAATAACACTGACTTTCACAATTGATCTTCACCTTCCTTCTATCAAAATTAATACTTGAACACAAACTATGTAACCAAACTACCTCCTTATAGTCATGTGTAACAACTATGTACTCTACTTTTGTAGTGGACAATACAACTATATGTTGCCTCTTACTCATCCAACTAACTACACCTGCAAATAGAGTGCACATAACCACTCATGGACTTGCTACTATTTAAATCACTATCCCAATCTAAATCAACAAATCCTTGCATATCCAACATCTTGCCCACATCATTAGTCCCATGAAAACATAAATAGTAATCAAAGTTTCTTCACAAATATTTAAACACCATCTTAACATAATTATAATGCTCTCTAGTAGGGTTAGACTAGGGCAATTTCCAATCTAAATTGCATACATTAGGATACCTATGATATTAACATATGGAGCATTATACATATCCTAAAAATCATCATTTAACTTAGGACATTGATCCAAAGATAACATATTACCAACAAACAAAGAAATGCTCACTAACTTATAGTCCTACATAGCAAACCACTACAAAATAGTCTCCACATACTTACTCTGACTAAGCCAAAGCTTTTTATTAACTTAATCTCTATTTGATTTACATCTCAAGATATATTTGGTAACCCTAAATCCTTTATATCAAATACACCAAAAAGCTAAGTTTTGATCTCCCTAATTATCTACTTGTTGTTTCCAAAATTTACATGTCATCAATATACAAGACAATGATTAACAAATGATCATTAATCAATTTTAAGTAAACACAATGATCAACATTGAACTCCTTACAAACCAAAGCTACAATGTGAAAGCATCAAACTTTTGATACCACATATGAGGTGACTACTTCAAATTATGTGCTAGTGAATGTACACTTATAGATACTAAGCATAACCTATTCAATCTACAAACAAAAACATCAAAATTGAATGTATGAATTAGCAAAGTTAACAAAAGTAAAATGAAATCTCTCACCAACAACAATCCTTATTCTACCTAAGTGGTTGTGCCCATAAGGATTATTGAACTATTGAGAGGAGATGTTAAGTGCTCAAATTGATAGCATATAACATTTCATATAAGATTTGTTGAAAATGGCTTGTGAGGGGTTCAATTTATAGATTTTTGGATGGGTGAATGAAGGGCTAGGATTTCTTGGAAAGATCAATAGTTAAGGATGTTTGAGAGGATTGGAGGCATGAGCGACCTCCAAGTGGCACCTTGTGGTTGGTACACAAGTGGAGGTCCAAGATTTAAAGAAAATCAAGGGTGGAGGATTATTGTCTTGGAGAAAATGGATGGTGGAGATCCAAAAAGTAGATTTTTGGAGTGATGTACAAATCCTTTCCTATGCCCATGTACAAATCAATGTACAAGTCTTTGAACCATGTACACTTTTGAACCTTGTGCATGATTTACCTTGATTAATCATGCTTTAGAATGTGCAAATGATTAGCTAGGTTAATGATTGGATTTAGTCAACTAATGATTGGATGGGTAAAATAGAAATTAAATAGATAGGATGTATTTATTTAATTTTTAGATGGGGATGATGGACCTAGTTAAATAAATATTTGAATTTATTTAACTAAGATTGGATTGTAGATGAAGCATGGAGAGATTGATTAATTAAATAAATAGTCTTAATTTATTTACTTAATACTAGAAGAATAGTCGGTTTATTAATAGGGCTAGGGGGTGAAAATAATTTATTTTCACCCTCAAGCCTTAGAGAATCTAGAGCTTAGCAGAGAAAGGAGCATGGATAAGATGGAGAAAATGTTGATCCATAAGCATCATGCAAAGAAAGTGAGGATGTATTGGCAGGCACTGAGTAGCAGGCCAATTGTATGTATGATTTCTCCTAGCTTTAGGTGAAGTTTGGTGCATTTGTTACTAGTTAGGGGGGAAGGTGGGTACATGTGTGCCAACACACAAAACTCATGATTCAACATGCATGTGGGATGAATTAGTGCACATGTAGCATGAACCAACATTCATGGAGCATTTTGGCATGTGTGGCATGAAATAGTGCATGCATCACAAAGTGGAGCATGTGTTAAAAACTATTTGCATTCACTTTTTAGTGTACCTATCATGGATTAGTGCATGGATGGGGAGGTTTGATACATGTGTCACAAAGTGGCACATGTGTGGTAAAGTGGCACATGCATTAAAAAAGTGGCACATGTGTTTAGGCTAGCATATTTAGAAAGGTCTAACATGGATTTTGGCTAGATGTAGGAGTGATTGTTTCCCCTAGTGACATAGGAGAGGAGATCATAAGTGCTTCAACTAATGAAGAATTAGGAGGGGCAAGACTGGGGGTGCTTGGCATATGTCAAACTCTGGTATGTGGCAAGGATGCCCATTATCAAGGTGCATCAGGCTATACTAATAGCCTTAGAAGAGTGGTGGTGAAATGAGACCAGCACATTTCACTTGTCAATAGGTGAGATCATGATCAAACTAGAGAATGTGTGGTAGATTCTAAGGATCCCCATCAATGGGTAGAGGGTCTACTATAGGGCCTAATCTCTAGATGCTACATTAGTTCAACAAAGTTGATCTACCTAGATCGGGACACTCACTAGACCTCGATGGCTACAAGGGATGGTGGAGGAGCTAACATTGGTTATGGAAGCTCTTGTTAGTGGCATATTACTACCTAACAAGACCATCAGGCTCTTCTTGATCAACCTTGTAGAGTGTGACAACGATATGCATGTGGATGAGCATGTGTTTGTATGGGGGGTTGTGTACTGGTACAACTTTATAGGGATCTCCATTTGATCACATACAAGAGTGGTAGGAGTTTAGTGTTGGTGAAACTCCTCTAGATATGGGCATGGGAGCATATAGCAATTCTTTGGCCCATAGGTGAAAGAGATGAGTGGTAGGTCAAAGAGCCTTATGTTTATTCCTAGGCAAGGAGGTAGAGATATTGTCATGTCAAGGATCAACTCCTTTGGTGGTGAGTTTTAGATGATATGGATGGGGTCATTTGGAGGCCCTATCTAGAGTGTGAGGATTGGGAGGAGGATAAAATGGTGTTTCAGTTTGTGCAGACTACTAATTACATCATCGACAAACATCATCATATTATAGAGAATTAAAGGTCTGATAGGGTGCTAAGATAGTTTGAGATCCAACAAGGATCCCCAAAAAGGTTGTGCATGTTTTTACATTGGTATCACATGAGGAGGATAGGTGGGTGCCCCGTATAGACTCTATGATTGTGAGGATAGATTGGTTGCACCTTGTACAGGTGTCATGGGATGCTACAACTAGGATTACAAATGATAGGGTTGCCTAGGATTACAGGGCTTGGTGGGAGTAGAGGAGGCCATTGTGATTGCCCATTATGTGGCAGACATATATTCAAACTCAGACCAGGGGGGTGGCGATGGTGGTCCATACAAGATGTTGCCGATAGGATAGGAGGGGACAAAGATAAAGGAAAACACCATCAATAAAACCAATTATTTAGCCACCACAACAAGGACCTCCTCAACGAGGAGATGGATAGGGAAGACATGAGGTGATGGACGTCAATGATCCTAAGGTGTAGGGGACAAATGTTGAGGGATAAGGATAGGAGGATGAGGCAAATTATCTCTATATTAGACTAAGCACAATGCTATCAAAGCATGACACACTCTAGGCAAAGATACATCAAGTGGTGGCTAAGAGGGGCACCCTATAGGATGAGTGAGACAACATGATAGTGGAGAGGGATGGACTATAGGTGTAGCTATAGAGAGCTTAGGTGAAGGCCCATAGGTTGAGGAAAGAGAGAGATCAAGCTCAGAAAACAATGAGCCAATAGCAATTGAGCTAGTTTATGGTAGACATTGGCTAGGTGACTATAGAGGTGGCACAAGTAGGACATGAGGCTATGCACTATAGATATTTCTATGAGTAGGCAGTTTCAGTTGAGTAGAGGGCACCCTCTTATGCAAAGAATACAACTAGGAAATTAGTTAGGTTGAGCAAATAAGGTAGATTATGGTTAGTGGGAATGCAACCACCTCATCTACCACCACCTAGAGGAGCAGGAGCTCCCTTGGGCTATCATGTAGATAGAACCAATTAGGTGGAGCTAAAAGATGTCTCCTTTTTTGTATTTTGATCAAGTACATGTATGCCATATATTTTTTGAGATGTACAGATGTATGATTCATGATTTGTTGAGCTCTAATGTATCCCATTTTTTGATGATGTATGAGATGAGATAGTTATAGCATGTTTTAGTTTTGTTTTTTATGATGTATATGATGGTTATGTATGTGTGCATGCTTATTTTATTTATGCTATGAGATGATTATGAATGCATATGTGATGGATGCAAATGTATGATGATTATATTGATGTGACGATGTATATGATATTTATGGATTTATTTATGCTTATGTGATGTGAATATTTGATTTGATACATGTGATATGAAGATTTGATGTAATAATGGATAATGTATGATACACACATATATACAATGTAAATGTATGGATAGATAATGTGATAGATGCATAGATTAGATGGATATATTAGATGATTAGTTTTGATGAATATGTGATGGACATGATTTTGATATGATGAGGTATGCATCCATTAGATGGATGGATTTAGATGATTATGATTATATGGAATGGATGCAAATATGGATATGTGACAGATGTAAATTAATGATGTAATGAATGCTAATATTTTTGTTCATGACATAACTGTATAGAAGAAAATATTGAATTATAGATAGAAAAATGATAATTCTAGAAAAATAGTGATCAATGTTAATCAAATAACTTACTAAGCAACTAATAGTTTGCATAGTTTAACCCATGATTAATCAAGGCTAATGGGTAATGGGCAATGGATAAAATGAAGAAGGGATAATAATGAGCTATAAATTCATTTAGACAAGATGTTGTCTAACCTCATCAACCTAAGTACACTTAAGCTATAGTGAATAGATAAATTATTCACTCTAAGAGTTCCCTTATGAAGTGATAACAGATCCCAGCGGATCTCAATGTGTTTGCTTCACCCATGGAAGACTATATTATTTGTCAAGACTATGGAGGAAATATTATCACAAAATATGGTTGTACCATCTTCTTGTTGTTAATTCAAATCTACAACGATTCTTCTCAAACAAATGGCCTGACATGCTACTACATTTTCTGCTATATACTCAGCTTCTACTATGGAGAGAGAAACAATGGGCTACTTCTTTGATGCCCATGAAATGGGTCCTGAACCCATGTGGAACACATATCCAAATGTGCTCTTCCTAACACCTACACTTTTTTCCCAATCACTGTCTGTGTAACCAACCAACTCAAACTCATTGGATATGGTGTACAATATGCCATAGCTTTTGGTGCCTTTGACATATATCAGAATTCTCTTTCCTACTTGTTAGTGTGTGTCCTTAGGTTTCTCCATGATCCTAGATATCAGGCTTACCACATATATTAAATCAGGCCTTGTAGCAGTCAAATACATAAGACTTCCAACCATGCTTTTGTAGAGGGTTGGTTCACTTCATTGCTGTTATCCTCCTTGCTCAGTTTCAAACCTATAGTTGTTGGTGTTGGTGTAGGCTTGTTGTTCTGCATTTTAAATCTCTTCAAGATCTATGTGGCATAGTTAGTTTGCAAAATAAATATTCCATGTGAAATTTGTTGGACCTCAATGCCTAGGAAATATCTTAGCAAGCCTAGGTTTATCATCTCAAACCCTTTCTTCATCACCTCTTTGAAATCAACAATGAAGAGTTCACTATTCCTAGTAAAAATCAAATCATCTACATATAAAACAATAATTAAAATCTCACCATTAGCTGCTTTGATGTAGAGTGTGGGCTCAGTGTTGCTTTTGCAAAATCCATTACTTAGCAAATAGGAATCTATCCTATTGTACCATGCCCAAGGTGCTTGCTAAATCCTGTAGAGAGATTTCTAGAGCCTATATACTTTTTCTTCATGTCCTGGGGACTTCATAACCAGGTGGCTACTCCACATCACTTCCTCTTTCAATACTCTATTTAGGAAGGCTGACTTCACGTCCATTTGGTAGACCTTCCACTTACAATGCTGGGCTGCAATTGCTATGACTACCCACATGGTTTCCAACCTTGCAACTGGTGCATAGGTCTCATCAGAATCTCTACTAGGCTATTTGTATCCCTTAATATCCAGTCGTGCTTTATGCCTTTCTATCTTTCCTTTAGCAATACTCTTGGTCTTATAGACCCACTTAACTCCAATCACTTGTTTACCCTTGGGTAAAGTGGTTAACTCTCATGTCTCATTCCTTTCTATTGCATCCAACTCCTCATCCATGGCCTTACTCCATTTTTCTTCTTTGACAACCTCTTCAAAATTTGTTGGATCACCATGAGAGAACAAAGTAAAGTCCAAGATTTCATCAAATTCATCATACCTTTTATCTTTGTAAATTTCCCTCACGCTCCTTGTCTTTCTTGGCATTAGAGAAGTGAGCATAGGATTTGAACTACTTCTGGAGTTATTGCTTCTTGAATTTGGAGTGCTCTGGAGCTAACTATGTTGCTACAATCTTGAACTTCCTGGATCCAGAGAGTTTCAGAGTTGGCTCTAGAGGGCTCCAGAGGCTAATTCTGAACTATTCTAGGAATGGCTCCAAACAGCTCCAGAGTTGGATCCAAAGTGGTCCAGAGTTGATTTTGCTTCACTGCTGAAAATTCCTCCTTCATTTTCACCTTCTTCATCATCTATGGGTATCATTGTTGAGATACCTATGGTGGTGTCAATTGTGCCATCCCATGATTCATTCTCTATGAAATCAACATCCCTACTTATTATAACCTTCTTGGTGATAGGGTTATACAACTTGTAGCCATTGGATTCTTCATTGTACCCAATGAAGATGCACTTTTCTCCTTTGGCACAAATGCATATGCCACACACCCAAAAATTCATAGGTGCTCCACACTCCATTTGTCATTTGTCCATGCTTCTTGTGGAATTCTATCCCTTATAGCCTTTCTAGGACTTCTATTTAGCAAATATACTATTGTTGCTACTGCCTCACCCCAATAATCAATTGACAGTCCCATTGACTTCAGTATGCTTATCATACACATCTATTTAATAAAATCCTATCAATATGACCCCATGAAGGGTCTACTAAAAGTAAACAATAGACAAGTTGTGGTCATCTTTGAATTGGGATCTCCTTCCCATTGAACAATAACAACTTGTTGTTTAATCTCTTTCGTGACAATCTTCAAATTATGTGAAAATAAAAAAAAATATGACTTGTAAGGCAACACATTAAGCATGTTGATATTTTAAGATAACCAAGTGTGTCTAGTTTGGAAGTCCCATGGTCTGCTTTTAGTGCAGGGCAATGGCAACATTTTATGGAAATTAGAGAGGATAATTTTGTAAAGGTTGAAGGAAGGAGGGACATATAACTTGGGTGGAAAAATGGAATTGCTAAGATTATTTATAATCATATTTCTCTTGGGAGGGTGCATAATGTCAGCACCATCCAAAATGAGAGAGAGGTTTCTCTTGAATGAATTCAGCTTAGCGGTGACACCACCACTGGCGTCTCATGCACTTGTACCATCTAGAAGGTTGTCAAGAAAGTTGGGATCCTCGCTCACAGCAGGCAAATCAAATGTGGGTGGCACTTAAAATTTGTGGTATGATTGAAGTTGTGGTGCTCATAGAGATCTTGCTCTTGGCTTCTTTCATTGTTGGGACTAGGAGAATGCCCCTCTTTTTGGTATATTTGACACAACACTCAATTGTCCAACAAAAACACACACATAAACAAGAACACTCAATACCAATATAACACAAGCTTGAGCCAATGTTTTATTGCAAATCATGCATGCATGACAATCATTGACTTGGTCAAATCTAAAATCAAAGGAAGATTTCTTTAGATAGACATTCATATTTTCTTGGTTAGATTTTGAAGGGTTATGTGATCTACATGGTGCAAACTGGTTATAAAACCCTTCTGGAAAAAAACCTAGAAGTTAAGAACTCAAAGCGTTGGGCAAGCATCTAGCATCCTAAATTTTGGCCTAAGATTAACTCTTCCATGTGGCTTGCAGCTTTAGATAAAAAAAATTCATCATGACAATCTTTGAAAATGATGGGTTTTTGGTCTAAATAGATGTATCCTCTACCTTTAAATGAAGAGTCCGGTAGACATCTTCTTTTAGCTTGTTGCTTTGCCATTTTCCTTAATTGTTTATGATTGTGATTTGTTAGGAATTCCATGGAATAATTTTTAATCCATCCAAGAATTTCTTGTGAATCACTCACGACCTTCTTTGAAGATAAAAGCCCTTAATTTGTTGCATGATATATTGGTCCTAGTCTAATCTATTGGGACATTTGGTGGGAATGAAATCAAAGTATTTTCAATTATACAACAAGGCATATAAGCCAAGTTTGGGGTATAATAGTGGCCAATCTGAAATAAACCTGTCAAGTTTGGATTCAAGATTATCAAGTGAGTTCTTGGTGGGAGTTCTGTGGCCTCTCCCTCTTCTACCTCTTCCAATAGTAACCCTCATGAATATCAACTTACTAAATCGGAATGTCCTCCTCTAATTTTGGTTAAAATAAATGTTGATGGAGCTACAAAAGACAATCTTGGAAATGCTGGCATGGGAGGTGTTTGGTGTGGCCATAATGGTAGGGTCAAGTTCTAGTTTTTTATTATTCTTAGTGTTGGTGGTAGTAATTTTGTTGAAGCTATGGACATTTTCCAATCTCTTTTAGAAGCTAAGCTAAGGCATTCTACCAATATTATTCTGGAATCTGACTCTAAAATTTCTTGGTTGATCATTTCAAAAGAAAATCTTTCTCTCACTTCCAAAAGTGGCATTTTAATGAATGTAAGAAAGACATCAACATCCTCATTCATGGTTTCAATGTTGTTAAGTGGAACCATACTAGAAGGGAAAAAAATTAGGTTGTTGATTTTTTGTTAAATCGGCTTCTAATTGGAATGGCATCAAGGTTGATACTGGAAACTTGTCTGGGACCTAGAAAGAGACTTTAGTGATTTTGTGAATGTTGACTACAATGCCTTTGTGGATGCATGATTCTTGTTGCTATGTTTATTGCTAGTGTGTAGGTTACTGTTTATTACGCTATGGATAACTTCATTATTACTATTTTAAATGGTTTTCATGTTGGTCCAATTTTTTTAACATAAGGGCAAACATTACTTCTGATACTCAGGGCATTTACAATCTTTAGGAGAACAAGTGCTTATGCTTGTCTATGGGGTTTTGAGGGTTCCTACTGATTGTTTATTTTCAATCCATCTTGATTTTCTAGATTCTTTGGAATTGGTGTGCCTTTAGTGTTTTTTAGACCAGTAGACCTAGATTGTAATCAACTGTTATTTTAATATATAAATATTTTATTGCCTTTATATTAAAAAAATCACAACCTATTTGAAACACACATGTTTAAGCATATTCTCTACATATTAAGCCTATAATAATACTTTTATGTTCCATTATACCAGTTGAATATTCCCTTTTTATTAAGAGTTCTTTCTATTTTAAAAATCATAACGCATTTAGAACACATATAAATATAATACTAACTATGATAAATCTAAGTGAGAGAAAAAACCTCAATAAATTTAAAGGTTGAGACTAAAAACATTTAAATGAGACCTTAGCAAAGCTAAATATAAAGTATAGTTCATCTCAATAGATCTCTCATGCATATCTTTTTTTTAATTAGAAACACTTCTATAATTATATATATTAACTTTTAAAAATACATAATTAAAAGTTTATAGTTTAAACACTTTTATGATTATTTATTAATAACTATATAGAATAAAAAGTTTTAAATAGGTAAGTCATAAAAATAGGACTACTTAAACAGCTAGCACTAGATTACATCAAATATTTATTTGAGCAAATCTTATTCTTACATAAATAAGAAGCATGTTGATTTTTAGATGGATAAAAACACCACCAAAACATAAGCTATAAAACCATAATCACGATTCACGAATCAGATCACAAATCTTTAACTAAGACATTACAAGCAGTAGCAATAGAGCTCTATTGGCATTGTCCATTCACCATCCTCATAGCTTCGAATCGTGGCTCTTTGGCTTCATATTTCTGCTGGCTGTAAACCTGCATATAGTCTCCAAACAGATACTCTGGATAAATCAACAATTCATCACTACTCTCACCACCATTGGCTTGAGCAGTAAGCTGAGGTACAGGATAAACCATAGCATTATATGAGGGATTATAAAACGATGCCACTGCTAAACGATTGCCATTCTTAGTGGGAAGAATGCGATGCCATGCGCTCTTGTACTTGCCGTTACTCATGGCTTCCAACTGGTCCCCAATGTCAACAACTATTGAGTATGGAATGGGTTGTACGTCGACCCAACTGCCATTATTGAGGACCTGCAAACCGGGCACTTGATCATCTTGGTATAAGAGAATGAGGCCGCCTGCATCTGTGTGTGCACGGATGCCATTGATGAGGTCTGGTCTAGGGCAAGGAGGATAATGGCTCACTTTGGTGCCAAAGAATGCCTTCTCTCCTCCTGCAAATGCCTCTTTCAGGTACTCCTTCTCTAGCCCCAGATTCAAGCTTATTACTTCCAGCAACTTTTCTGTCAATGAAAGTATCTGGTCTCGAAACTCCTGGATAGTTTCCCTGAGTAAAATGCAATTTAATGTCTTAGTTACAACCTTGGGGTGTTTAGATCATCCATACATAGTATTTTTCTTTCAATATTCAGAACAGTTCTTATAAGAACGAAACCATTCTTATTAAATATTATTTATTTATTGGCTATTCTTAAATATCATCCACTTCAATAGTCAAAGATCAATTTTAACTTACAAAAATAGGACAAATATTTACCACTTTTTGTTGTGAATGAGGTGTAAAATTGCTATTGATTGTTTGACCATTGAAATGTATGATATTTAAGTAGAGGGCCATTTCAATGGTTAAACAGTCAATAACAAATTTTTATATAGCAGAAGGAAATAGATAGATGTTTAAATATCATCCCATTAAAGATCACTCTATTAATTAAAGATCACTCTATTGAAATGAATAATGTTTAAGAATAGCAAAAGAAATAGATATATTTTCTTATATGAAACATTTTTTTTAATTGGAATAATACAGCTGCAACGGCAGCTAAAAAGAATTATATAAAACACTCAAGCAGGCAGCCAAACAGCTGCAACAGCAGTCTCAAAAACTGATCAGAGGCTGAAGGAGCAGCCAGCAAGAGGGTACAGTGAGAGCAAAGCCTGGAAACAAGAAAATCCATCCCTCTTCACAGAATTCATGACAGTATAGTTATCAGGCTTGACAGTAAACAATTGAGGTGTTATAATTAATTTATTAGTTTCTATGGGAGACCTAGTTCCACATAAACAATTGGTATGTTGACTATAAATACTCTTTGTTTAAACCTTTTTAAACCATTGTTAATACATACCATTCAAATTATTGTCAATGCAATTTTTTCTTTGTAAAACTAGATGAGAGCTTAATTTGAACTATAGTTTATAATATAGACGTAGAGGATTATAAAATACATAGATAATTCATAGTTTAAGAATCATCAACTATTGATTTAGAGTAAAAAATAAAAATATACAAATAATCAGAAGTCTATAGTAATAAAGAATATTTACAAAAAATCAAACAAAACTCATAAAATAATTAATAATTTATAAATACAAAAAAAAAATCTAAATCATAAAAAGAATAATATTAATGAAAAAGCTTATAAATCACATAATTCATATTTTTTAAATATTATTAAGTCAACCATAAACACTTATTAACTATTAAAATAATCATCTACTAATTTAGAAGTATAATTATTAGGAGATTATGAAAATGGAGATGTCAAATCAAATTAAAATAGTTAATTTTTAAAGAGATAACTATCTTACATATAAATGTAATTATGTGATCCATATTCCTATAATAAAATTTGCAGAAAATATATAAACAAAGAAATAAAAGAATATATAAATAATGAGCTATAGCTTAAGATATGAACAAAGAGAATCATTTTAACAAGCAAATAGACATGAACACAATCTACATGTGCTTCACAAGAAACAAGTTGAGGAGGAGAGAAATATGATATGAAAGATGTCATGTCCTAAATTTAATTTATTTGAGTTATTAAATGTGCAGACATTGAAAACAAAAGCTAACATTAGGTTAAATTCAATTGGAAACTGGGTTTTTGAAATCATTTGCATTAGCTTTTTCACCTCCCCTTATAACTTTAATAAAGTATAATTATATTCTACTATGTTATTCGTATAAGAAAAGCAGGAATAGAATAGTTGATTGCTAGTACTTGAAATCAGTGGGTTGGGAAGGCCATGAATTGGTCTCCTGCATCTCATGTATTTGAAAAACATCTTCCCAATCAACGTTCTCAATCTTATCAGAATTGTTGTTATCACTGTGTTGAGCCACAATAGCGTTGTTCAACAAGCTTACAGGTAAAGACTCATTGAAGCTCTGCTCTCTGTTAAGCGTATAGTGCTCTGAGCAAACTTTCTTTACACGCTCCATAAGACCATGCTCTATGCCATGGTTCAAAAGCTGCAAATACAGAATGAAATCACTTCATCCTTGTTTTTGCTATCAGTACAATAAATCAATAGAATAAATCAAGGTAGTAACTTTTGTACAGTGTGTTATAAATATTAAAAAAGATCAAAAGAAAGAAAAAATATGATCAATTGTGTTCACCTGAAAGAAACCACTATTCTCACAGGCCTTTGCTATTTCAGCCATGATCACCTCTCTGTCTCTTCCATCTATGTTTTTCATGTCTATCACCGGAATACCCATTTTCCTTATAAAATTGCCCTATAAACTCTCTTACAAAACAGTAGAAGAAACGAGCCACTGGTTATTACTTTTATGCATTACTGTGGTTGGAGTTAGCTCTATTTATAGAGGGACATCATTGAGCAATGAAGAAACATAATAATTATGTTTAGATAACTGAGCTAAGCAAAGAATATGTTATTAGGTGGCCGCCTCGTGATGGAATTCAGTAACTAAAAATGAACCAAATTTTCCATTGAATGACGCAGACTCAATCACATGCCATTATTATTATTAGTTTACTTTATGAGCTTGGTCCACACTGCGGATAAACTCTTACATATAAACTAATATTATTTGTGTATATAGACAGAAATAAAACATGCATCTTTATAAAAGTCATTTATCAAGTCCAAAATGGCCGATCCATAGATTTCGTGACCTTTCTTTTCTTTTGTTCAGATATAATAATTAAAAAAATTTAATGTTCAGATATAATAATTAAAAAAAATTAAAGAAAAATCTTTATTTTGCATTTTTTAAAGGGTTGTTTCTTGTTTTTATAATCTTTCTGTTTTTTCTAAAAATGAATTTAAGACAAATGAGTCAACTATATATTAATTACGTGTAGGAGTCAGGACCCATTTCCACCATAAACAACTAATAAGTTGACTATAACACACTGTCATTTTAAACTCTTCCATTTTAAACAATTGATTTTTAATTCTGTTTTTTTCTAAAAGTGAATTTAAGACAAACCAGTCAACTACATATTAGTTGCGTGTAGGAATCAGGACCCATTTCCACCATAAACAACTAGTAAGTTGACTATAACACACTGTCATTTTAAGCTCTTCCATTTTAAACAATTGATCTTTAATTCTGTTTTTTCTAAAAGTGAATTTAAGACAAAGGAGTCAACTACATATTAGTTACATGTAGGAGTCAGGACTCATTTCCACCGTGTAAACAACTAGTAAGTTGACTATAAGACACTGTCATTTTAAGCTCTTCCATTTTAAACAATTGATTTTTAATTGAATGGCAAGTCATTCAATGTAAGCTAATCACATAGTTCAAAAATTGATTATTAATTTATACCCATTTCCACCATAAACAACTAGTAAGTTGACTATAACACACTGTCATTTTAAGCTCTTCCATTTTTAACACTTGATCTTTAATTCTGTTTTTTTCTAAAAGTGAATTTAAGACAAACGAGTCAACTACATATTAGTTATGTGTAAACAACTAGTAAGTTGACTATAACACACTGTCATTTTAAGCTCTTCCATTTTAAACAATTGATTTTTAATTGAATGGCAAGTCATTCAATGTAAGCTAATCACATAGCTCAAAAATTGATTAATAATTTATAGTATTTTCAAATCAAAGTTTTTTGGGGTTAATCCGTGAGAGCCTAAATTTGTGTATTTAAACATTTTTGCTGTAAAATACAATCAAAATTTTAAAATGATTATATCATATGAAAGGAGAGATTTTGAACAAACTGTCAAAATTTATATAGAATTATGATGATATATATTTGATTTTTATATAGTTTACTTATACTAAGACATGACATAGTATTTGAAACATGACATAGTATTTGAAAGGCACTATTCAATAGATAACTGTCATAATAAAATTCCTTGACAAGCAAAGTCGACTGTCAAATTTAAGCCTTACTTTATCCGATCTTTTTAAAAAATTTGTTGGTCAGACAGTTTGAGGTTCTATTCTATGGGTTGTAGTGTTTGCATAAGTTTTTCTGTAATTCACAGTGAGTGAAGTATTTGGTCTTTGGTTCAGCTAGGTCTGTGTGTTTTTGTACTCTTTTGGATTACTATTATCAAGTATTTTGTAAGTATGCTGTCATGAATAGGGGCGTCTTTTGGTCTGTTTGTAAGTATTTTTTGACTGCTTATAAGTATGTTGTCATGAACAGTGGCGTCTGTTAGTCTTTAGTTGAATATGAAGTTAAAATAGAGGTGACAGATTATTGGTTCAATCAACACCTAACTCAAAGCTGAGCCTACTAGGGAGAATAAAGCTAAAACCTTTAATTTGGATGATGCTATCATTTCTTTGCACGATAAAAGTAGATAGAATATTGTACTGTAAAGAATGAGGATGCATGCATTTGGATGGTAGACAGTTTAAACAAAAGAAATTTAAGAAGATGATTGGCCTCAACAGTAGCTGGAATCTTTTGCAGGCTTTAAAATAGACACTTCGAGAAAAAGTGCCACGAAGTGGCTATAAGTCACAAATTTTCATTGACCTTTACAAATTCAGAAAATCCCATTAAAAAAATTACAGATGTTTAACCGGATCCCTACAATGCTCATAAAAATCATTTAGAAGACATGGGGCCGCAAGGAGAAAGAAGCTCATACATATTTAGCCGATAGGCTTGTTAGTGGTCCTCTTAAAAATTTAGTGTATAAAAAGGAGAGGTCTGAAATAGAAATATTAAATTTCTAAATAGTTATGTGAAGAAGTGATGATTCACAACAATTTTTTTTAAAAATCTTTGATTTTTGAAGTTTTATTCAAGGGAAAACAGGAGGAAAGATGTATGAAATTATTTTTAAATATTAAATTTTATTATATATTTTTTCCTTTTTGGGTAATGTTTTTTATATTTTATGTGAAAGTTTTTAGGTTATAATTTTTTTTAAAATATTTTTAAATAAATAGGATAGATTTCTTAATAAAAATAGATATAATTAATGTGAAAAATACTAAAAATTTAATTGAACCAATTTAGATTTCTTACAAATAATATAATAAAATTTGAAAATTTAAAAATAAATAGAAATGAAAGTATTTAGCCAATTTTGATGCTTGATAGATAGTTGTTTACTATTTTGATCATAACTTTTGAACTTTAATTCCAAATCACTTCTTGGATGCATTGGTTGATCATAACTTTTGAACTCTAAGTCAAAATCACTTCTTGGATGCATTGGTAGTAAAAAATGAAATTTGAACTAGGTTGTCCATAAAATTTTGCTAGGTTGAATCCACATGTGTGGAAATGAACTATATCAAATCCGTGAGTATAGATATGACCCCTACATGTGCAAGTAAAATTTTATTTGTAAAATGATCTAGCAAAACCTAAATATTGTAATTTTCTTTCTTTGATCTTCAAACATTTGAATCTTTCTAATAATTGGTGGTGTTTACAAACACCTTTGGGAAATTTCTTGAATTATGAGGACCATATTCTCCTCATTCAAACCTCTAGTTGGATTAATTTAGTAGCTTTGGAACATGAATTGATGATGGTAAGTGTTCACACATGATTTAAGAAATTACTTTCATGGCTCTTTATGTTATTATTTGGCCCATTTGTGCTTTTGATAGATCTAAGTAATATTAATAGGGCTTTGCATTGTGCCTATAAGCTTATACTTGGTGAAACTCACTCTCAACCCTATGCTTTAACTTTGTGTATTGCTTGGTTTGAAACAATTTTACCAAGAATTATTCAACAAGAATTAACAAGTCATTTTGTCTTTGAGAAATGTCTCTAAATTATTGCCTTGTTGAATTCATGGTTCATATATGGTGACAGTCTTTTTTTTTTCTAAACTATGTGTTTGCACCCAAGTCCCTTGTTTTAATCCTATGTCCCTACATTAAGATTTAATATTTTGTTATCTTGGAATGTTTGCTATTAGTAGTGGCCCACAACTTAAGTAGTCCATTCCAAGCTTAGTAATGATTGATTTACCAAATGTGAAATGAATTTATGCATGTGGGCAATTAGCTCAATGTTTCTCTATCCACCTTTTGTTGGACTACAATGGTATATGTCATTGACCTACATGTTTGCTTTGAAGTTATTTTGATGTGCATTTTGGCCTTTAGATCAAATATCATGGCATAATCATGTGGTCTGTAGGAGTTATATGTGTGTTAGAGAGAAATGCTATCTTTGAGCCCCAAGAACTATTGGATCATCTTTGAGAATAAACAAGATCCATCAGATCCTCATGAGGAAAGTACTAGGTGGTGTATGCACTTAGTTGAGGCAAGGTTTATAATGAGCACATGGAATTGGTTTGTCAACTTGTGAAAGGATAGATATGGCTAGTGTTAATTGATTGTGGCTAATTTATGGTCCAAGGAGATTGAAATGAGCCCTTGTTACTAATATGTCATAGCTTGTTTAAAGTGCTAAGAAAAATATGAGAAGGATGTGGCAATAAGTATTGATTCCTATTGGTTGAATGGCTAATATGCAACTTTCAATGAGGTCCATCTCTATAGAAACATATCAAGAAGCATCACATGGTCTTAGGTGGGATGTTTGGTGGGCTTGATCTTGTAATTGGTGAAATTACTTAGAGAAGAGAAGTTTAAATAAATTATGTGGAAAAATATGATTGGCTACAACCAATTTTGGGTTATGGGGAATTAAGTTGTTAGCTCATTTACAATCCCCCATGGCTTACAAAACCATTGATCTAGAGGTTGTTGCCAAAGTGAATGGGAGTTGTTGATTCCTATTGAAATTTCATGAATATGAGTGTCTGACACCAAATTTTCTTGAGTATGATTTCTTGAGCACATTAGAGAGGTTGTATCCCTCTAGGAAGAGAGCGTAGCCATTTTTGTACCTGCCACTGGAAATGGACTCTGCATACATTTCATTCACCTCTATTGTCTGCACCAATCTACCTTTAAATTTCTCCCTCTCTTGGATGGAATCACATCCCAACTATCCACTAGGCCTTCCCATCTACTCATGGATGGGTCAATTATTTCTTCCTCTAAATCAATGCAAAAAATTTCCAATAAGTCCGCCACTCCATTCACCTCACACAAACAATGTCTATGGGAGCAAAAGAGGCCAGGTTTCATGAAGAAAGTTTTTCAATTTCCAATTTTTAGAGCCACGTTTTTAGATGGCGTTAAACTTTTTTATGGAGTCTCTCTCTACATGTAAGGAAGAGATACCACTCTGAGCAACTATTTGTAAACCCATGAATAAAGTTGGGCTTCTGTTTCGTTATTTATATCAATCTTTAATTTCTTGGAAGCTATAGGAACGATGGTTCTTGAAGAATCTTTTATTTCACAGCCAGCACCCTGTTAAATTTATTATACAAAGAAGTACTTCTGGATTAAACTGTGTGTGTTTTTTGCTTCAACGTTTTGGATCACACTCAGTGATCCATCATCAGGGAGAGGATTCGTATGATTTGGATTGTAGGCTGACCCTTTAAAAAGATGAGGAGGAGGGAAATTAGGGTTAGTAAGATCATTAAGACAATAGGTTAACAACTTAAAAAGTAAATAAGTGAAAAATGATGAAAAACTAAAAAATTAAATAACTCAGAATTATAACGGGATAAATAAATAAAAAACTAATCTAATAAGTATCAAGTAATATATTATATAATATAAGTGTAATAATATGCTTAAACAAAGAAAGAAAGGAAAATGAAAAATTAAATAAAGAAAGGAGAAATAAATATAATTTAATATAATAGTATGATGATGAGTATAATAAATATTCTAAAAGTGTAAAAAATTATAGATAAGTTAGTGGTAACTACATTATGCATATAATTTAAAAATACTTATAATAATATGAGTCTAAGAAGAAAGAAAAGGAAAACAAAATTAGAAATAGATGGAAGAAATATATAGTTTTCAAGTACCTTTTGGATTTGGTTTACACTTCACATCCTTCTTGAAATAAATATTAATTTAATTTAAATAACTCTATATAAATAGGTAATTTATAATTTTGTTGGGAATTACTTGAAAATTATGAAAAATAAATAAATAAAATTATAAGAGCTATTACAAGGAAGATATAGCTATATGATGAAGATGATCTTGAAAAATTATGTGGAATAAAAAAAACACTAACCTTTAATTTGTGGGAATCACAATTTATGGCCCTCAAAATTTCTAGAATGGGAATTAGAGTACCGCTATCTAAGAAATTGCAAAACTAGATAGATTTGGGAATGAAGAAATCACTACCATGTAACTCTTTGAATTAAATTCTCAATGAGTAATAAATTCTTTTGTATAATTAAGGTATGGCCAAAACATGGAAGCCTCTTCACAAAAGTGTGTCATTGTGAGAGAAAACAAAATGTATCCTTGGTACCAAGAGTAATGAATGTTAGGGATTGTAATAGAAGATAAATTGCTTGAAAATTTTAAAAAATAACTCTCTACAAAAAGTTCTCCTAACTTAGGAAGGTTGATTTTTGAAAACATGAAGGTAACAAAAGCCCCATGATACAAAATCTAGAACTGGTGCCAAAGAAAAGTTTTGTGTAGACATATTAATCTTTTCCTTCCAAGAAAGTTTCTGATGAAAAGGAGAACTTTGAGTTTGGCATGTTTACCAAGCAAAATTGAAAAGTCTATACATAAGCAAAATTATACATTTACAACAAAAATAAATAGTGATATACCTAATAAGATCTACCTTTGGATTATTTTTAAAGTCAAAAGGTAAAGTAATGAGCACACTCTCAAGGCCACAATCCTGTAATGTCATTTTTAAAGCCCAACTTCAACTTAACTACACAACAAAGACTCCCTCCACATTATTTTTAATGAAAAAAATTATACATCTTAAAATGTATAATTTTCAGCCTTCAAATGTAAATCGAATGGTCAAGTAGTTGAAAGACATAGATGATGGTCACAAGTTTTGTGTTATCCAAATTTGACTCACCAATACCGTGTTTGAGTCAATAATGTCACACACACTCATAGTTCATGTCGATCAAAGAAAACTGACTAATATTATTCACAAGGCAACATGTGTAACACATAAGGGTTATGCAACCTATCCTCTTCATGAAAAAATAATGCTTTGTAGAGGATGGGGATTTAGTTATGGAGTTGTAATGGGAGTTTGGATAGTTGGGATTATTTGTAGGATGGTGATCTCTATTGAAAAATAGTAAGCTCTTGGTGAATGTTTTGAAGGAAGACATCGAGACAGAGAGCCACTATCTTGAATATACCTTCTAGGTGCACTAGCCAAATGTGCAAGTTTAAAACAATATCCGCAGACCCTCCACATTTCCCCCCTTTTATTAAAACTTCTTACTCAAAGCTTCAAACCGTTGAAATAAATCTTGGTTAACAATAAATTTTGTTTATTTCTTTGAATCTTGAATTACTTTAACTTAAATACTAATCATTGTCTTATGTGCATGGAGTGTAATCAAAACATAAATATTAATCACTGCCAATAGAAAATTCCCTATATATTCCTCCCAATGTTCATTATTGAATTTAAAATTTGTTCCTTTAAACAAACTACAAACTACTATATTTTTATCACTGTTAAATTTGCATCTCAATATATATATATTAATATTTATTGTTTATAATATAATATTATTATCATTTTATTCAATTATTATCAGTACTGCAATGAAGTTTCTAAACATCACTAGCATCTCCCAAAATCATGGAAGGCTTGTCCAATGCTTCTGGATCTACTTTTAAATGAAGCTCGTAATTCACCAACAAATGAATTCCTCTTTAAGTTGTCACACAAATACTCTTCATCCTAGAAATTGTCTGGAACAACAAATTTTGTGACCACACAATCCTTATCTATGATCTCACATAATTTCAATTTGTGTAACTTTTGTTTGATACCAACCTCTCAGGTAAGTGTCACCTACCTTGGAAAATTGTAGTACACTAAGGCCTACATCAAGGACATTTCTTTGTCATGGAAGAATTTTATTTATGATGATCTTCCTCCAATATGATCCATTTGCAAACACACAATATTTTTTAAATTTTCAATTTGTACAACAGAAAACTACATCAGACAACATAAGCTTTTTACCTGCTCCTAGTATACATGTGTCACAATAAGTACCTTCTTCATTTGAAGCCTCTGACATAAGATTTAAAATTTTATAACTAGGAAATAAAGTTTTTCCCCTTATGCAAATGAGATGTTTGGAAAGTGCATCACAACCCATTTCAACAACCAATTTGAGTTTTGCTTCAATAACTATGACAGGTAGCCCAACTGCTTTGATCATTTAGAAGACATTAGCCAAGGAAGAAAAACTTTCCCTAAATGATTATTAGTGAATTGTTAGTTCCCATTCTATGTTACTTCCTCCAGGATTTCTATTTAGGACTTAAAAATAATAAGGATGTTCTGATTTGACCCGTGAAAAATAATAAGAATCCAACCATTATTTTACCTGTTGGAGTTTGAAGGTGCATAGATGCGCCGCACAGGTTTTTTTCCTTTAACAATTGACAACTTGCACCACAGATTTTTCAACACTAATTCCACTTACAATATTCCTTTTCAACATAGCAGCTCAAAAAAATGCATTGTATATAATTCTCTGTTTTAACTAGGAATTTTTTTAGTTTGGTTATTATTACTTGTCCTTTTTAATATATAATGCATATTTGTTGTTGTCCATAGCTGCTACCTCCTGTTCAAAGCTATTTTTCAAACGATAGTCTTGTTTCTCAAAAAAGGTATGCAAGATCTCTTTGAGCCCGTGTTTTTTCCTTTTAGAATTTTTTTCCCCTTTCACTATGTTTGTGTTGGTTTTTTATTTGATTATTATTAGTTTTCTCTTTCATTTCTAATGCATATTTTTTGTTGTCCATAGCTCATGCTTCCTATCGAAATCTATCTTCCTAGCTATACTTTTGTTTTATCAAAAAAGGTATGTAAGTTCTCTTGCAGCCCATGTTTCTTCAAAAAAGAATTTTTTTCCTTTTACTATGTTTGTGTTAGTCTTTTATATTTGAAAAAATTTGGTCTACTTTTTAAGATTTGATTATGATTAGTTGTATCTTTCATTTCTAATGCAAATTTGTTGCTGTCCACAGCTGCTCCTTCTTGTCCAAAGTTGTTTTCCACGCTAGAATTTTACTTTATCCAAAAAGGTATGCAAATTATCTTGAAATCTCTAACTCAAAATTCCACATGTGTATAAACTAGAAATTCAAACATTGCTTGTGTGTATGCTATAACTTCTTAAATGAACTTCCTTTTTCTCTTAGGATAGGTTCGCTATGGTACAAGACTGACTCCTTGTAGTTGCCAACCCAACCCCCCAACTCTAGAGGGTAGCTGGGAGATGAGGGCTCCCTCCCCCCTCTAGATATATGGCCAACCGAACCTCTATCTACAGTGAGTGCCGACTAGATCTATATACTACACCCGACCCTCTTTTCCTCTCCTCCACCCCATATAGAGATTAGAGAGAGGGGGCCTATATATCTATGGGGGGCTTAGGGCCACCCCCGTTCACCGAATCTGGTCTCTATAGATGTAAATGTGGCCTCTATTCTATATGGCACTATGTTGAGTATTTTCTATCAAAATTATAACTTTAAAAGTTGTATAGATAAATATGCTTCTAACTCTAATTTCTCATTTTTTTAATGTATAGCATTTCATAAGACTACTAGCCAACATTGTATCGGGTAACTTGCATATTCAAATTTGAGCATCTGGGTGTTCGATACAACTTCTTTTGATGTAGATGATTCCAATGTTGTGTGCTGGAGTATGATTTCATTCTATTGAAGAACATTTTTTTATTCAAATTGGATTTTTTGATCCACTGTCAGAATAACATAATGGATTAGTAATCTCCAATAGTTTAATGTACTGATTATTTTATATAATAACTTTAAATTTTGTATAGATAAATTCCTATCATCTATTCCGTTGCACACAAATTTCGTGCAACTACTAGTATAAAATGTTTAAGCATATTGCAATGCTGAAATTTGTATATCTGTATCATTTTATATTTAATTTGGTGTTTAATTTCAGAGAATGTATAGATGGATGGATGGATAGATGGTATAATATTGTGTGAAGTTGGGTTCAATCCCCTAGCTTGTATTCATTACTATACACACACATGCTCATGTACTTAGCCTCTTACCTTATCCTTACACATATATTCCTACGCATTCACCTCATCCACTCATTTATCACATTTATCCATACATCTACCACATATATGTTGAACTGCATTGGACAACTGAGAGGGGGGGTGAATCAGTTGTCCTAAAACTTTTAACCAAATATGATCATCAACTTATCAATTACTTATATTCAGATACAACCATGAAAGCATCTGTAGATTAGAAATGCAAATAAGGTGGAAATACTAAACAAAATGCAATAAACATAAAGTTATACCTTACAAGCAAAACCAATCCCTATTGATAACTGAGAGGGGGGGGGTGAATCAGTTATCCTAATTATTTCCGTTTTTGAACTTTATTGTTAATTAATGCAGCATTGAATCAAACACAAAAACATTGCCATGAAATAAGAAACACATGACACAGTATTTTTGACGTGGAAACCCTGTTAAGGGAGAAAACCACGGGGTGATTAACCCAAAAATTATTCTCTGTTAGAAGAATAGGAAATTACAAAAATGGCACTTGCCAATTAGGGCTCACTGCCCGAGCACACTGCTCACAAAGAGGCCCACTGCCTACAAGGAGACACACTGTCTACAAAGTGATAAGAATCACAGTCTTGAACTGATTGGAAGCATCTACATATGCTGGAGTTCAGTTCCAGTTAGGCTCAGTACACTGATCTGCTGCACTTCATCTCTCCTCTATTCTTTATTCTGCTATCCTTTCACATACCGGATCTTTCTTGCTACTTCTGCTCTGTTCTGCACTTATTCGCATATACCTTCACACAATCACACACTTCACAACTAAATCCATCCTCTATATATATCCGCACAAGTAATTTCATCACTTTTCTAGTCGGCATCCGGAACAGTCTAGTTTCTTACAAACTCTGTTCTGTCGGCTGAATCCTTGCTCACCAAGCAATGCGGATCAAGCATATACTTGTAGATATCATTAATCATGTCGGCCAAACATGATTCATGCCTTCACAACCTTTATCATCAATAGTAACACATCCGGAAAGTAGTCTGATACTCTGTCAGTCAGTTCTTCCTCTGTTTTCACTGTCTCTCAGGAATTCGGTACTCAACTATTCATATCTTTTTCCTTGTCCATCACCGGAGGCTAAATCCTTGGAATATACCACTCAAGGTAGTCCTCTTGACTTCCCCAAATCCGCACTGTACCAAGACACTTCCTCTGAGAGATCCGGACCAATCTGTCGGACCTTGCCACATGCTCTGTTCTTGTTCACCGGACCACAACAATCTTTATTCTGACTTCCGGTAGAGACACACCATGACTTGCGGATATGTGGGATGACCTTTGTTGCCATCAATGACAACAACCATGAATCCATATAGTGTCTCTTGCCAACAATCTCCCCCTTTGGCATTGATGGCAACACTTAGTGAAAAATGACTAAGTGTTTACACTATGCTCCCCCTTTGCTGATGCTCTGTCTTTATATACAATTTCTGGAACTCCCCCTTAGTTGGATTCCTCATTTTTCACTGCTCCTCACTCCCCCTTTGACATCAATGGCAAAGGGTAGGGTCCGCACACCAAAATTTTCAAAAAATTTCTATACATAGCCGCATATTTACATACTCACATATACTGAAGAATGTCTGCAAAGGATGTCTTCAATTGGATCAGTTCTGTAGCCCAACTTTGCTTCATTCTATCCAAAATTGAGATGTGACCACTCAACAAAAATGCAAAAGCTTCTGCCCTCTTGAGATCTGTCGGATCATTTGTTTGGGCGGTGGTCTGAGCATCACTGATGGCCTCATGCATAGTTTCTAACTTAGGGATTATAATCCTTCTAAGTTCTCCCATCCGGTTAGTGATATTCTTCCTTTCCTTCTCAAGATTCTTTATTTCATTCAAGACTGCAATAGTCTGACATTCTTGATTTATTATGGAGGAAGAGAGAGGATCAAAACTTTGAGATAAACTTTGTAGCTTGTCCTGTTCCTCTTTTATTTTCTTATCAATTGTTGCTGTTGCCTTTGACCAGGATATACAAAATTTGTAAATGTCACCACCATCCTTAAGAGCATTTTCTAAGCTCTTAATTCCAATACTCATATTTCTCCTATCGTTAGAGATTAATCCTAATACTTCTGAAAATCTTTTATCCAAAAATTCCTTCCAGACCTTTTCTTCAGCAGATTTTTCTAGAGATTCAAAATGTGTACTAACACTGCTGACTAAGGTTTTGAGATTACCGGAAGAGGAGGCTGTGGGATCCTTTTGAAAAGATGGCATGATCTTTTCTAGCACTCCAGATGCTACCTCCATAAGCTCACAGTCTTCCATGTGAGATTTCAGCAGTTTCTCTTTGACTTTCTCATTTGCAAATGAGGCTATTTTCATTGTTTGCACCGGTGACAAAGAGTCAAAATCTAATGGTCCTTTTAGCAGGTCCGGTTCATCAATTTCTATAGTGGCTTTTGTCAGGAATTCTTGAACAGTTTGTGCAGTGTCTCTTGCCGGAGACAGATGTTTCTTCTCTTCTGCAGTTTTGTCCTTTTGAATCTTTTCTCCTTCCTTACTCTTACCACTTTCAGTCGTGGTTTTCTCTGTTGGGGTGCTATCAACCTCTTTTTCTTTAACTGCTGCTTCTTTCTCCTGTAGTTTCTCTTCTTCTTGGGATCCGGAGACTGTAGGGGAAACCAGAGGAGAGATGTTAGTCTGTTCAGGGCCCACTTCTTCCGGAGCAGATGATTCCAAATCCGCAGCTGTTTCTGCACCTAAGTCCTCTACAACAGGAAGATTGAACCTTTTGAAGGCCTTCCGGAGGATCTCTTCTGTCTCTTTGGCCACTTTGTTAATCTCACCAAGCATGAGTTGATTCATCCTGGCTTTACTTCTGAACTCATCTTTGCAGTCTTTGAAGATTATGTTCATTGTCTTGGGATCAATTTGAGGATATAGCTGAATAGCTATCTGCTCCCGGATCTCAAGATCTTTTGCATGAGCATTATTCTTTCTTATTTCTAATTCCTTTTCTAGGCTTTTAGGAATAAGAGATATGATCTCAATGAAAGCCTTATTGTATATGTTCAAATATTTGACTGTGGCTTCCTGTAGAATCTTTTGGTCAGCCTCATTGTAGTCATCATAAAATTCAGTCATTGGTTGAAGGTTTCCATCCACCGTAACCGACTTGATTACACTCTCTAGAGATAGAGTGGGCTTTTCAATAGATACCTCTGCCATTTCATCCTTGTCTTGGCCTGTGGAGGGTTTACCGGATCCTTTCTTCTTCTGCTTCTTTATTTCTTTTACTCCCTCATCTGACTCTGTTTCCTCTTCATCCTTTTGGCTTTCATAAGCCCTTGTGGCTTTTGTCTTAGATCTTTTACCGGATGCCTGGACTTCCGGTTTTGAGCTTTTGGTTGTGGGAGGTGCAGATCTTTTTGATGATCTGGTCCGGGTGGAAGTTTCAACCGGAACACTTTCTTTACTTTTCTTTTCTTCCTCAGCCTTCCTCCTCTTTTCCCGGCTGGCATCAAGTGCCTCTTTTGAGATGCCTAGGCCTTGAGCAATATGCTCTACTTCTTTTCTCACCTTTCTCTTTATCTCAGGTTCCCTGAGTTCTACATGGATCTTTACACTCAGCTCCTCAAAGGTTCCAAACCTTTCTGCCTTTGGATCTTTGGGCTGACTTAGCATGTGTTGAACATGTAGCTCCACTATCTGTTCATCCACTTCATACCCCATGGGCATGATCCAGATAGTCCTTGGCTCCACCGCCTCCATTAGGCACTGATCAGTGTCCACCATAAAGCACACTGAGTCTTTGTATTTTTCAACAAGAGACTGGGGAATTCTCTCTCTTGCTTGCATCATGCTTTGGAAGTTTTTGAAGTATCCCCATAGGGCTGTATTTCTTTCTTTGGCATCCCCAAGCCCATGTAGATAGTCTCTTATCTGGACTGCAACAGGTTTGTCATTCTGCCATACCCATCCACTTGATCCGGGCAGCTCATTCATGAAGTAGAAGAATAGACATACTATAAGAGTACCATACTTAAAGGAATTCTTCTTGTCCTTCTTGATTTTCTGTATATTTTCCATTAATTGGCTTAAGAGCAGTTCGCAGAGATCATATTCTGCATTCTTCCTTAGCATTTCATAGGCAGTATATACTGTAGTTCCGGATACAGAATTCTCCCTGCTAGAGTGATAGATCTTGTATCCTATTATCATGGACACATACTTGATATCCGGATCAGAAATATCTTCAATGGTCATTGCCCTCTTATCAAATTTTGATCCGGTGGCCTCAGTTACAATGTTATTTTTGACAGATTTGAGGATAGGTATCCCTCTGGAAGAGTATAGACCAGTTACTGCTCTAATTGCCTCTTTTGTGATCTTGCAGGGTCTATCCAGCCATAGGAAGTTGTCATGCATCCTGCTCAGTACATACCGGACCCATTCATCTTCTTCAAAGTAGGGGAAATGAATAAATTGCTCAAATTGTTTCTTCTGGATATCCTTATACTCTGGTTTAAGCTCAAAAGCATTGTCTATCAGTTGCTTGTGATAGAGATCTCTCAATTTGAATTCCCCAAATTCCTCAATGCTTGCATGTATGTAAACCCTAATGTCTTCTGTGTGTAAAACTCCGTGAGGAACACTGGAAAATGCTCCTAAGGGATCTACCTCCAATGACTTGTATGGATGTTTCTTAAATTCAGGTCGGGGCCTATCTGAGATTTTCACTATAGTTGGAGTAGCCATTTCTTCAAAGATTTGCAGTGAGATAATGAAAACAGAGAATACCTTATGTGCCTTCGGTTTGCACGGAGTGGTTGGATTGATTTCTTTATGCAATGACTTCGGCAGGAGATCTTTGGTGTGCTTGATGAATCTTGTTGCAGAGCTCCACTTTTCGCTTCTTCTTGAGTGCAGAATGAGCAAATGCTTTTTGAGAAATCCCTTATATTGCTCCGCAAACCCTAATATCTGATGGCAATAAATGCTCGACCTATATTATTCTGGTTTGCCTTATCCGGATAGCTTGGAGTATCCCGGATCAGTCCTGATCTGTGAACATCATCCAGATCTTTCAATCATGAATAAATCGAGGTGACACACTACAAGAACATCCCAAACACTCTGTCCAATCCACAGAATAAGACAATGCACTTCCGGATCTCTCCGGATCTTTTTGTAATCCTCTGTCATACCGGAGCATCTCCCGGAACAGGTCTTACTTGATCGATCACAGCTTCTTCATATCTCCATGCGGACCTCTGAAATCTTATCTGGATCATCTCAAGACTTATATCTTTAAACCCTTTACTCCGCATCTTGTGCCACATCCGGCACCACTTGATTGGCTGGGGGAACAGGATTTTCTTTGAGTCTCCCCCTGAGCCAGAGCTCACTTTTTAATTTCCGGAAGAAATATCAGCACCAGAGTCTGGTGCGGATCCAACCTCTACATTCTCTAAACTTTTCTTCACCCAAATCTTGCTCATCTGATTCCTAACTTCATCCGCATTCATCTTTTGTTTACCCTTGTCTTGATTCTGATTATACACCGGACCTCTTTTGTCCTGATTCTTGCTTCTGCAGACTTTAGCATTATGACCGGACCTATTACAGATTTGGCAAATAACATTTCTTTGCATATTTGACTGATAACCTCTTGATTTGCATTGATTAGCCATATGACCTACTCTATTGCATGTAAAGCATCTACCTTTGAATGAATTGTTTACTTGCATATTTCTGCATTCATGGGATTTGTGTCCATACCTTTTGCAGTTAAAGCACTGTCCGAAGAAGGATGAATTAATCTGATTCATTCTCTTTTTGCACTGATTAGCTTTGTGACCAAAGTGGTTGCAGCTGTGGCAGTATCCATTGAAAGATGGATATCTTTGAGCATTGGGCTGTCTTACCAGAGGTCTTCTAGGTCTATTCCTTGGATTTTCTGATCCAAAATTCTTTTGACCGGATCCGGAGCTTTCTCCTTTCTCATATCCCAAACCATACTTGTCATCTATCCTCTTTTGACTTCCAAGAAGAACTTTAAGTTGAGTAGAACTTATCTTGAATTTCTCTTTATATTCATTTGCTGTTTGAAGGTCTCTTTTGAGAGAGGCAATTTGATCCTCAAGTTTTTCTTCATTATCTTTGGCATCTTCAAGATCAGATTCAAGATGTCTGATAATCCTGTCCATCTGGTGGCATTCTTCTAATTTTTCTTTAAGAGATTGTCTTAGATTGTCTTCAGTTTTTCTTTTTTCTTCAATCTCTTGAGTAAATTTTATAGTTCCTGATTCCATTTCATGTCTTAACATAATGACTTCTTTTGATAACTTTTCACATAACTTGGTTTGCTCAGTCAATTCTTCATTTGTATTGCTTTCTTCACTTTGTCTTGCCAATTGTTGGAGCAGCTCCTTTCTCTTTTTCATAGAGAGACTTAATTTGTCTTTTAATTCTCTCATGAATTCATCAGCCTGTTTGAGTCTTTCCTTTAATTCATTGACTTCAGAATTTGACTGTTCAAGATCCTCAAGGGCAGTCTTGAGTTGCTCCCTTAAACCATATGCATCCATTTGAACTCCCAGATCTTCCTCAAGCTGTTAGGCTCTATTAGGAGGAACTTAGCTCTAATACCAATTGTTGATAACTGAGAGGGGGGGTGAATCAGTTATCCTAATTATTTCCGTTTTTGAACTTTATTGTTAATTAATGCAGCATTGAATCAAACACAAAAACATTGCCATGAAATAAGAAACACATGACACAGTATTTTTGACGTGGAAACCCTGTTAAGGGAGAAAACCACGGGGTGATTAACCCAAAAATTATTCTCTGTTAGAAGAATAGGAAATTACAAAAATGGCACTTGCCAATTAGGGCTCACTGCCCGAGCACACTGCTCACAAAGAGGCCCACTGCCTACAAGGAGACACACTGTCTACAAAGTGATAAGAATCACAGTCTTGAACTGATTGGAAGCATCTGCATATGCTGGAGTTCAGTTCCGGTTAGGCTCAGTACACTGATCTGCTGCACTTCATCTCTCCTCTGTTCTTTATTCTGCTATCCTTTCACATACCGGATCTTTCTTGCTACTTCTGCTCTGTTCTGCACTTATTCGCATATACCTTCACACAATCACACACTTCACAACTAAATCCATCCTCTATATATATCTACACAAGTAATTTCATCACTTTTCTAGTCGGCATCCGGAACAGTCTAGTTTCTTACAAACTCTGTTCTGTCGGCTGAATCCTTGCTCACCAAGCAATGCGGATCAAGCATATACTTGTAGATATCATTAATCATGTCGGCCAAACATGATTCATGCCTTCACAACCTTTATCATCAACAGTAACACATCCAGAAAGTAGTCTGATACTCTGTCAGTCAGTTCTTCCTCTGTTTTCACTGTCTCTCAGGAATCCGGTACTCAACTATTCATATCTTTTTCCTTGTCCATCACCGGAGGCTAAATCCTTGGAATATACCACTCAAGGTAGTCCTCTTGACTTCCCCAAATCCGCACTGCACCAAGACACTTCCTCTGAGAGATCCGGACCAATCTGTCGGACCTTGCCACATGCTCTGTTCTTGTTCACCGGACCACAACAATCTTTATTCTGACTTCCGGTAGAGACACACCATGACTTGCGGATATGTGGGATGACCTTTGTTGCCATCAATGACAACAACCATGAATCCATATAGTGTCTCTTGCCAACAATCCCATCAAGGGAGGAAGGAGCCTTTGCACCCAAAACAAGCTCCTAAGACCAAGATAATCCCTAGACAATGAATTGAAATGTGAAATGCTACACAAAGTTGCAACTCACTATTCTAGCTCAATGGACATTTGGACATGGTAACTTTGCATAAACTTGGATGATCAAAATGGCTTGGGAGAGGTTCTATTTATAGATTTTTGGAAGGGATTTTGATCCAAGGGTGGAGATTGATTTGGAAGATCAATGGTGGAAGATAAAAGTGATGTGGAGGGCCTAGATTCAATCTTGGATGAATGGAGGGCTAGGAATAAAAGTGATTCTTTTATTCATTTTGGGAAAAGGGGTTATTTAATGAGCATGGGGGTGAAGGATTATTTTGGAATAAAAGATTCATATGGGGGAATGTAAATGAATTAAAAATTTATTTGGGGAAGAGAGGAAATAAATGAGTATGGGGTTGTAAAGAGAAATAAATGTGATGTGGGATATTTTCAAATAAAAAATTGACTTATGTGGATTTAATTCAATTTTTTATTTGGAGGATGTGGGGAAGAGTGTTAAACAAGGTTTGACCACCCAAATGAAGGGGTTAGGATTAATTAAACATGGGTTTCATTTAATTAATCCTAGGGCTAGGATGAGGTAGGCTAGGGTAGGCAATTAAATAATAGCTATTTAATTGTTTAGGGTAGGGATAGGTCAATTATAGGCTGAATTAATTAGTTAACATAGTTTTAACTAATTAATTGGATTTAGAGGAAAAGGGGAAATTGATTTAATAAATATTGCATATTTATTAAATCAATTGGCTAAGGTTTAGACTATTGAATTAATGAAATTAATTCAATTTTAGGGATAAAATGGTGTGAATTTAGAAAATGAAAGGGGTAATTAATTAAATAAAATTTAATTAATTGATTAGAAAGGAAATTGATATGTTTAGGGATGTCAGGAGTCAGTTTGATGGTAGAAGACATTTTTAGGTGTCTACATTTGCCCCTCTTTGACGTGGCGTCTAGACTCAGGAGGGAAGTGGCGTCAGGTCGAAGAAAGATATGCGCCAGCTACCAGGAAGGAATAAGATGGATAAGGGATGCCCCCTCAAGAGGTCGGCGGGAAAATAAGGATTTTCCGGGCGAGTTCTCGAAAAGGATGCGATGGGAATGAAAGTTGGATAGGGGATGGGAAAAGAGGATGATAGGAAGAAAAACAGAGGAAAAAGGCTAAGATCTACACCCTGGAGGGAAAATGAGGGGGTGGAAGAATGACATGGCCCACTATATTAGGCAAAGTGGGCCCTTAGAATGCCACATTTGCACACTTTTTGACTTTGGAGAAGAAAGGACAAAGGAGAGATGGCTAATCACAACCCCCAATTCCCGCGACTTCAACACATCTCTGAGCAGTTTTGAGAGTTTGGCCGGGCACCAGGTGCTGGACCCCCGGTAGGGCCTAACCCTAACTTTGTAATTTTCTTGTTTTACGTGCATTTTTTAGGGTTTTAGGGTTCAGGATTGGAGCACATAGCGCCAATGGCAAGGCAGATTAGCGCCATCCTCTGGATTGGCACGATCTGCCCAGGTAGGGTGAGGGCGGTTTGTCGCCATTAGGCAGGTGTTTCAGTGCTATCGTTTGAATTAGCGCGATTTGTAGAAGAATTAAGTTCCTGGCATTTTGGTGCCAAATGGGGGGTGAAGTGGCGCTATTCTCTGGAATAGCGCCATCCTTAGTATGAGCGCTATCGAGATTTAGGGGATTAGCGCGATTTCCTAGATTAGCGCAGTTGGTTTAATTGGCGCGATTGGTCTAATTAGCGCCAAAAGGTGGAGTAACGCCATTTGTCAAAATGGCCATGTATAGCGCGCAGTAGCGCTATTTTATGGATTGGTGCAAAGAGATATGCGCAGTGGCACAATTTTCTATTTTAACGCCATTTAGAGGAAATTTTAGTGCCATTTAAAAAATGACACAAGGAGCTGTCTGTTTTCATGCCACCTGATGTTGGCTTGTTAGACACTTAGAAGAAAAAAGGTTGGTTTAGAAATAGATAGGTTGACATCTAACCATAATGTTGCATATGCAGGATACAGAACGGTTTATATTGCAGTCGCGAGAGCGACGAGTTCCTGCTGTGATGGCACTATTCGATGGTTTTTATGATGCTATGCAGGTGCAGTTGGCGAGATTAGGGCTTCTGTCAGTGTGCTTGATGCCAGTTCTGTGAGCTCATAGAGCTCTGATGACAGCGATGGTGGAGCGGTATCACTCTGAGACTTGTAGTTTTTTGTTGCCGGCTGGTGAGCTGACCATTACACTTGAGGATGTCTATCACATCCTCAAGCTACCTATTCGAGGTCAACGGGTTCAATATGACACGAAGATGGGGCGGAGTGCCCTGGTCAGAGTGTTCGGGGCAGACCGCCTGGTTCTCTTTGTGGACGGGAGAGAGATGGACTATGAGGGGACACTGGCTGTGGGTGCAAATCTGTTTGCCTTATTTTATGTGCTTTGATTGGAGGAGTTGTGATGCCTGACAAGTGAGGCAGGGGTTTTCCAGTGGGCTGGGGAGGGGTGATAGAGGGGATGGTGAGGCACGAGACTGTCTATGCTTGGGGACCAGCGATGAACTGGGGCAATTATACCACGAGATGCACACAGTCGCCTACCTGCATGATAGAGCATTATCAGCTGGAGTTACTCTACTTCACATATGGATCTGGGAGCATATCCCAGTCATGAGGCTGATGTGTGGTTATTATTGACGGCAGTTTGAGGCCTTTGTGTTTTTATATCGGGATGCAGAGTACATGTATACTGGGTAGGTGCGTCATTGGAGGAGGATGCTAGATGATATGATAGTGTGACCTAGCAACCATATATCGATGTAGAGCCGTGGCCAGATGATGACATTCATCTCCCTTTTGCGTTTCAACAACGGTATATTATGGGTCGAGGCGACCATACTATTGATATGTATCTACCCTCGCGGGTCATGTGGCAGTTTGGTTTGGTTCAGAACACCCTGCAGCAGATGGCGATATTCGCGTGGACACCTCAAGATGCAGCCTATTGGCGTGCAACGATATAGCCACAGGTTGCCTTAGCTGATTTTAGAGCCTTACAGCTAGTGCGGTGGGATCGAAGGAGCACTGTTAGAGATGCAGGGACTACAACTGCGTATGATATATGGTGGCATATGCATCGGCCTACTCGGTTGACAGATCCAGCGGAGGAGGCGGTAGGTTCAGGGGGGATGATTCAGGTGATGATGGAGATGACTCTGATGGGGATGACCATTTGGAGGAGGGGGATTTGATCATTGAGGACTTCCTCATGGAGGTTGGAGATGATGGAGAGGAGAGAGTGGTTGATGGGGATGGCCAGCAGGACAAGGGGAGGTGGGCAGCAGGTACCTGTGCAGTAGGTTCCTGTTGAGCAGGTGCAGGTTGGAGTAGGGCGACAGCCTAGAGGACCTCAGCAGTGTGGGGGACAACCTAGGGTGGATAGGGGTGATCTACCCCCACTATAGGTAGTGCAGCAGTAGGCTATTGGGGGAGAGCAGCAAGCAGGTGCCTCAGGGATAGCTGAAGAGACAGAGGTAGAGAGGCTTACACCTCGTCGGCGGCCTCGGGATGGGGAGGAGGAGATGGAGACCCTACGGGCATAGGTGACCAACTTGGAGGAGGCACTAGAGGACCGTGATGTAGAGTTGGTGCAGTTGTGGGGGGCACTGGCTTTATTAGATGGGGCCGATGGACAGGTAGCTGCGTTACAGGCACAGTTGGCCCAGGCGCAGAGTGATATAGAGGTGTTGACCAGAGAGCAGGACACAGCGCTTGCTAGGGCTTAGCAGGCAGAGACTATAGTGGGTAGTCTACAGGCGTCAGGTACCGGACTAGCCCCAGTTTTGACATTGATGCAAACACAGTTGTCCCAGGCTCAGGGAGAGTTGACGGAGACCAGGGGCGGACAAAGTATTATCGGGGGCTATATTATGCGGTCATGCCAGAAGAGCAGCAAGCACCGAGCTATAGCTAGGTCAGAAGATCAGGGGCATCGAGATCACATAGATCAAGATCTATCCAGTCAGTTCAGCAGACGATTCCTCCGCCCTCATATGTGCCCCAGCAGGTTCCTTAGGTGCAGGTACAGCCACCGCCGCAGCCGCAGGCGGGATCATAGGCTCGACCAGGGTCAGAGTCTCCCACTCCATCAGAGAGGGGTTCCTCTATGTGATAGGCATATCATGATAGGCCTTGGAGGCATTTTGTATTAGGACACTTTATTTTTTGATGTATATATGAGTGATGTACACTTTTTGCGGTGAGTTTATATGATACGGTGCTTTTTGATGGTTTATGATGCTATGATTATGATGCTTCTATTATGATGATGTCTATGTGATGGATGCAGTATTTCTTTATGGATTTATGTGCTTATGGATGCATTATGTTTATGTAATGATGTTGTTGATTTTATTGATGTCTTTAGGATGGAAATGTATGTTTATGTATGAGAATATGGATATGCAGCTAGATGTTTATTAAATGCATTTATATGATGATGTAATGTGATTAAATGGTTATGAGATGACATGCAATGTGATGTATAATGTGCAACTAAATGATTCTAAAATGAACCTAATTATGATGCAAACTATCTGCTATTAATGGTGATCCTTAATGAAATGATATGCAATTTAACCTAAATGATTTAGAATGAACCTAAATGACATGTATTTTAAACTGGGTGAACCTAATTGATATGCAATTTAAATGGATTTAAAATGAATCTAAATGACATGCAATTTAAATGGATTAACCTAATTGATATGCAATTAAAATGGATTAAAATGAATCTAAATGACATGCAATTTAAATGGATTAACCTAATTGATATGCAATTAAAATGGATGAATCTAAATGACATGCAACTTAAATGGATGAACCTAATTGATATGCAATTAAAATGGATCAAAATGAATCTAAATGACATGCAACTTAAATGGATTAAATGAACCTAAATGATATGGATTGATTATGATATGTAGTTATATGATGTGCTAGATGCAGTTTAGGTGATCTAGGTGGTATGCGAACTAGGTGATAGGTGGGATGATCAGGTCCTGATACACATGATGTTCTTTGCTTTGACCCTGAGTGGTGAGGCTGTGGGAAAAGGGATTAGGCGGGGATTGTCTAGAGGATGGCAGTGGGGAGATGAGAGGATTGTTAGGTCATAAGACACCATGTCATTTGAGGGGAGATTTACTTCGGTTCAGGATGTGTTGAGTGGAAAAATGGTGGGGGAATGAGATTAGTGAGGGGATTAGATTGGTGGGGGGGGAAATGATTATTAAATCTAGGCTGAGATGGGATAGTTGACTGAGGATGATGATTATTGAGCTAGTAACAGTAGTTGCAAAAGATTGATTAAGAGCGTTTCTTAGTTTAATGTAGCAATGTAGGATATAGTTCACAAAGGTATAAAAAGATCTAGGTGATGATGTATATCCTACGATTGCATGGACTAGACCCACAAAAAATAGGTTGATTTCATGCATGCCCAAGGTAGTATAATCTTGTCTAGCCTAGGAAGGGGACTCATAGTGATAAGTGTGAATAATGCATATAAGGTTCTGATGCCTGTATATGCAAATGGGACACATTATGCTAGAACTGACCCAGACTTCAAGATATGAATACTATTCTTGGAGTAATGAAATCAACCCACAAGCGCAGCATACAGACATAATGACTATGTCTACTCCAGGTGCTATCTGCTACCTACCATGATATAATGAGATCAAGGTAGCTTTGGAGATGACTTAGAGTGAGACAAAAAGATAAAAATCAATAATCAACAAGACCAACGAAAAGATACAAATAGTCTTTATGTGCTCTTGCCAAGAGACGTGATGATAGAATGATAGATTTTTGTCCATTGTAGGAAAGATATATCCTAGGACGTAGATCAATTGGTGTTTGATTGGAAAAAAATTTTGGAAGATGGGCAAAAGAACAGTCTGGCTATGTGTAGGATTATAGTTGGTATGTTGATTGATGATTTTTTCGTTAGGGAGCATGTTTCAAACGTATACGTAGCATGTGTATCATTTATTAGATCCAAAAAGCTCAGTGAATGGGGACCATCCAAACAGGTTGGATGGGTGCATCTTAGATACCTGAGTACTGGAAACATCCTTCGTATTCCAGACTGCCTACATACTCTGTGTCCACTTGATCAAGGTACTTTTAAGATGCGGGTGAAATGAATATGTAGTTCTGGCAAGACTTGATGATGTGGCAATGGTTTGGGATGGGTGTGATGTGATGAAGATTGATGTGTGTTTGATGATTGCGATGAGATGTGTTGGATTGTGTTTTTTAGATTTTTTGTATTTTCTATTTTTTTTGGATTTTTATGATTTTGTGATGTTTTTGGATTTTTTGATTTGTATGTACAAAGGGAGCTTACAAGGATCCTCATTCCATGAGTTGGCCTTGGAATGGGATAGGATGGGTTGGGCGATAGGACTTGATGTTTCAGAATTCCTAGCCATGGGATGCATGAGATATGGAGTGATGTGACGGAAAGAGGACTTATTAGATGGTAGAACTGGCCACTACGCATGGCGCTTGAAATAGGTTTTCACCATGGTACTTATCCAAGGCATCACCGAAGTGATTTTCACCATTGGAAGTTTTTTATTGCACTCTAATTTTTCTTAATTTTCTTTTTTTTTTGGTATTTTTGATTTTTTAATTAATTTTTTTTGAGTTTTTTGACTTGGGGTACCAAATGGGTTATGCATAGAATTTCTTGAGATGCAAGATGTTCATCGGCTCATCTAGAGGCTGCCCCTCAGGTGTTGCGAGCTGATAAGCTCCCGATCCATAGTTAGCTGTGACAACATAGGGTCCTAGCCAATTGGGTTCAAACTTTCCTTGCTTAGGACACTCTTGCAGGTTCTTCTGATTTTCCATTAGGACAAGGTCACCTACCTCAAATTTTATGTTTCTAATCCTTTTGTTGTAGCTTCTTCTGAGGCAGTTTTGGTATGCCTGTAGGTGATTCAATGCATTCAGGCGTTTCTCATCCAATAGTTTTAGTTAATGCAACCTTGCGACGCGGTAGTCTTCATCAGAGATAATGTTTTGCAAGGACACTCAGAGAGATGGGAGCTTGACCTCTATAGCTAAAATGGCTTCAGATCCGAATACTAGTGAGAATGGAGTGGCTCCTGTTGGAGTGCGGATGCTTGTGCGATAGGCCCAAAGGGCGGGGTTGAGTTGGAGGTGCCAGTCATGGCCAGCTTCATTGACTGTCTTTTTGAGAATGTGGAGGATGGTTTTATTAGAAGCCTCTGCTTGACCATTTCCTTGAGGGTAGTACGGTGTGGAGAAATGGTGTTTGATGTCAAATTTTTCGCACAAGTTGTGAACTTCTTGGTTCTTGAAGGGCTTTCCATTGTCGGTGACGATGGAATGGGGGATACCATATCGACAGATGATATAGTGGAGGATGAATTTCAAGATTTGGATGCCGGTGGTGAAGGTGAGTGGTATTGCTTCCACCCACTTAATGAAGTATTCGGTAGCAGTGATAATGAACTTATGGCCATTGGAGGATGGAGGATGTATTTTTTCTACGAGGTCGAGTCCCCACTATGAGAAAGGCCACGGCATGGTGATAGGTTGCAGTTCCTGTGCTGGTACATGGATGAGATTGCCATGCTATTGACATGGGAGGCATTTCTTGATAAACCTGTGGGAATCTTGTTCCATTGTTGGCCAATAATATCCGGTCCTGAGGATCTTTTTAGACAACGCGGGTCCACTTGAGTGTGCCCCACAGATACCTACGTGTACCTCTTCCAAGGCGACCTCAGCTTCCCTAGAGTCTAAACATCGTAGAAGCGTACCACCAAGACTCCTTTTGTATAATGTATCGCCTACAAGGATGAATCGGGAGGCTCGATGGATGAATGATTTTTTTGTGAGGTGGACAGATTAGGGGGGAGGATGTTGTCGTGGAGGTATAAGTATGTTTCTTGATACCACGATGATAAGAGGCCAATGACTTCGCACACTAGTTCTGATTGGGGAATGTCATATGCGGGGATGGGGAGTTCTTTGATTAGGAACTCACATCTCTTGTTGTCTTTCTTCATGTCTACCAGAGATCCTATGGTTGCCATGGCGTCTGCTGCTTTGTTGTTGAGCCTTGGGATTTGCTCGAAGTGGATATCATCGAAGTATTCTTTGAAATCATCGACCATTTTCTTATAGGGAAGGAGCTTCTCATCCTTGGTTTTATATTCATTATTGACCTGCCTAATGACCAGTTGAGAGTCGCCATACACAGTTAGCTTTTCAATTTTCCATTAGATGGCCATGCGGAGACCTGTGATGAGGGCCTCATACTCTGCTATGTTGTTGGTGCATGGAAATGTGATTTGGAAGGATTTTGGGATTGTGTCATCTTGAGGGGTAACAAACAGGACGCCTGGCCCCGAGCCTCGATGAATGTATGATCCATCAAAATACATCTTCCATGCGTCTGTGGCTGGTGTGATTGTCAAGATGGCCTTGTCTGGAAATTCTGTAATTGTAGGATGTTCTGCAGGGATAGTTGCTTCAGCCAACTGATCTGCTATAACTTGCCCTTTGATAGCCTTTCTCTTAGTGTATTCTATATCAAACTCCGTGAGGATCATGACCCATTTAGCCATTCTGCTAGTAAGAGTAGCTATGTTTAACAGGTACTTCAGTGGGTCGATCTTAGCAATGAGCTTGGTCTTATGATTGAGCATATAGTGTCTTAACTTCTGTGATGTAAAGACAAGGGCTAGGCATGCTCGTTCAATTTGGGTATAGTTGAGCTCATACGAGATCAAGGTGCAGTTGATATAGTAGATGGCTCTTTCCTTCCCCTGTTCATCAAGTTGTGCTAGCAAGGCCCCGATAGCTGTCTCTGTTGCGGAGATATAAAGCAAGAGGGGTTCGCCTTGCCTTGGTGGAGTTAGCATAGGAGGATTAGCCAGGTATTCTTTTAATTGATCGAAGGCACCCTGACACTGAGTGTTCCAGACGAAAGCTATGTCTTTTCAGAGCAGATGCTGGAATGGTTGGCACTTATCGGCAAGTTGGGCAATGAATCGTTGGATAGACTGGAGTTTCCCCTGCAGGATTCTCAGCTATTTCAGTGTTTTTGGAGGAGGCATTTATGTTATGGCCTTGACCTTTGTAGGATCAACTTTGATTCCTCTTCTTGAGACTATGTATCCTAAGAGTTTGCCTGAGGTGACGCTGAAGACGCACTTCTTTGGATTCAAACGGACATTATATTGGTCTAACCTATCAAAGATCTTGGCCAATACATCCAGATGTTCTTCTCTTGTCTTTGATTTGCCTAGTAAGTCATCGATGTAGTCCTCCATGATGTGGTGAAAGAGGTCATGGAAGATGATGGCCATTGCTCATTGATAGGTAGCTCCTGCATTCTTTAGGCTGAATGGCATTACTACCCAGCAGTATGGCCCTCATGGGCATATAAAGGATGTCTTGTGTTGATCTTCTTTGGCAATTTTTATTTGGTTATACCCTGAAAATCCGTCCATAAGGGATAACATCTCGTGTCCTGCTGTGAGATCCACTATCATGTCAATGTTTGGTAGTGGAAAGTCATCTTTCGGGCAGGCCTTGTTGAGGTCTCTGAAGTCAGTACAACAGTAGATTCTGCCATCTGGTTTAGCAACCGGTACTAGATTTGAAACCCATTCAGGATAATCAATTGGGCGTATGAACCCAACATCCAGTAACTTTTTGAGCTCTGCTTTGACAAGAAGGGCCACCTGAGGATTCATCTTTCTGAGTTTCTGTTTGACTGGTTTGGCATCAGGATATACTGCAAGATGATGGACAACCAAAGCAGGATCTAGTCCCGGCATATCTGCATAGGTCCACGCAAAATTGTGATTTCTACGTGTGAAGAAAGACAAGAAGTTCTCATGTTCCTGTATGCTGAGAGATTCTGCTCTATATGTAATTTTCGGCTCTTCCTGTGTGCCAAGATTCATTTCCTAAGTTGGTTCAACCAAGATGGGTGATCTGTCTGGGTAGACTTTGTCTATCTCAGGGAGGCCCATGCTTCCATCTCTTAGCGCCTCATGGAGGTTTTCACCAGGAGATACGTCTTTTATTTTTACTATTGTGGGATCTGATACTGTCGTAGAACGATTTTCACCATCAGATCCATTTTTTATTTTTGTGTTTTTGTGACTGGAAGCAAGGGTTGTCTCCCTGAAATAGGCATCTGGATGGAGTTCCATTATGTATCCTACTCAATGATCTCCCAAAGGGAAGTGATCTCTTACCCCCATCATTTCAGCAATGGCCTCATCGTTAGGTGCGACGTCGAAGACAGGAGGTCCCCGTTGGTCCCAATCAATGAGGTCAGGGTAAACTAGTGGCAAGTCATTGGAGGGTGAAGCGAGAGTGGTGACTGAGTAGATGGTACAAATGGATGAGTTGAAGAAGTCGATGAAGTCACAAAGGAGTCTTGAAGGCCCATTTTGTTAGCATTGTCGACATCTAAGGAGACTGTAGTGACCTCAGCTAAGATACACCCGCCGGTAGTGAGGATACATTGTGGTTGACCGTACCCTAACCCTTGAGTATAGGGATTCTTTGTTGCTTGCAGTGGTTCTATGATTCCCTGTTCATGAAGGCCTATACCACCTTGTCCTTTATAGCCCATGCTTTTGACAATTTCAGACCCTTTGCCATAGATTTCTGTTGGGATTGTGGCGGCTTCGTGCTCAGGCTCTTCATCCTTGTAAAGCCAAGATGAGATATCTTTGAGTACATCCTAATCCAGGAGGTGCTTCTTCGTGAAGATGGGTGAGGGTTTACACTTGATGATGACTGTATTGGTTGCCTCTATTTTTGGGATGCCGAATGTCTTAGGGTTGGGTAATGTACCCACACAAAAGGTGCCGTGTAGGTCATATTCCCCACATCCCATGTCAGTTAGCTTGATCTGGACCTCGGGTGGTGGAGGTGCTTAGGATGAAGTGGAGGCTATGTTTGCGGGATCGACATATGAGTTTGATGATGTTGGGTTGCTTTTAGCGGTGGCTTTATTATATGGACAGAATGTTTGGCTATGGCCTTCCAGAAAACTACAGTATTGGAAGGGGTGAGGGTCAACATAGACTATGACTTTTGTGCCGTTGTGAGGGAATTTGATGCATTGATGGAAGGTGGATGGGACGGCTTGCATGGCATGAATCCATGGTCTGTCGAGAAGGATGTTGTAGGGGAGGTCGAGATCAAGAACCTGACATTTAGTTTCCAATATTTTATGTCCCACTTGTATGGGAAGCTTGATAGTGCCTTCAGAGAGTCATTCAGTGTCATCATAGCCTTTGATCGTGATGCACTCGCTAGTGTCGACAACCACATCGGAGTACCCCAAGTGTTTTAACAGTTTTAGAGTGCATATGTTGAGGCCAGAACCACCATCTATTAAGACTCTTTTAATGGTGTGCTTGTGGATGCAGACTTCGATATGTAGGGCGTCGTTATGTATGTGTTCGAAGGCAGGTAGGTCCTTTTCTAAGAAGGTGAGATGGTGAGGTGAGGCGATATGGCCTACCATGGCTTGGAATTGGGACACATTCAAGTCGGCAGGGACTTGGTTTGCAAGAGCGCTTTGTCTAGGACATCCTTATGCAAGGGTGATGTGCGGAGTAACTCAAGAATGGAGATCTGTGCAGGTGTCATTCCTAGGTGTTCTAGGAGGTTATACTGGTGGGTAGGTGATGGACGTGTGGTTGGATGAGGAGGTTGGGGATCGGATGTAGATAAGAGTGTTTGATCGGTGGGAGGGACTGTGCGGATAGATACACGGCCATGATGGGTTGTGATGGCGCAATCGGGTGCTTGTGCCCGAATGGTGACTATGTTGACATGGTGGGATGATGATTCTATCCTTCCTACGATAGAGTCATAGGACGCGGGTGGTGGGGTGACATTGTATGTTTGGTTGGACGAGGAGGCTTTGTGATGATTTGGTAGGGGATCCTTGTAAGCTCTGAGGTTGGCATTTGGTGATGGTTGGGTGCCGTGATCGAGGCTGACTAGATTTTGTTCTATGAGGTCTTGGATGCAATGTTTTAGTTGCATGTAGTCAGTTGTTGACCCATAATGCAGTGTTATTCACAGTAATCGTTCTCATTGTACCATGTAGCTTTTAGTTTATTCTCTTGATGGGGTCTACCAGGTGGGAGCGTGATCAAATTTTGTTTGAGGCATCTGTCAAGGATGTCTTCGACGGGTTCCCCTAAGGGTGTGAATTTTCTGCATGGTTTGCGTGGTTTAGTTGGGCCCCTCTAGTTAATTACATTTGTTGCATATGTATGCGCAAGTGTGTGGTTTTGTATATGTTGGACAACTTTCACATCCGTGACGCCTTCGTTCAGATTATTTTTGTTCTTCCCCCAATAGTGTGATTTGTCGTTGGATTGCGTGTTGGCGTTCTTGTTTGTATTGGGGGTGTTGTTATTGGATTTGTAGTTGTTATTGTTGTTGTTGTTGTTGTTGTTTGATTTGGGGTCATATAGTTTGATGGAGCCCTTGGCAATGAGGGCTCATTCAATAGTGGTACCTTTGTCGATGACCTCTTCAAAGGTAGATGCACAAAGGATTTGTAGATGAAACCCTAATTCCTGATTGAGGTTGGCCACGAACATGGTGACAAGTTGTTTCTCAGGAATGGGCCATGGGAGTTTGCTTGCTAAGCCTCTCCACCTTTGCAAGAAGGAAGTGAAGGCTTCTCCATTCTTTTGTTTGGTGTTGCAAAGGTCTGTCATAGACATTTCATGCTTGAAATTGTAGAAGTGGTTCACAAATTTCTCTGCAAGATCGGGGAAAGTCCTAATGCCTGGGGGAAGATGTGCGAACCATTCAGCGGCTTGACCGCCGAGGCTTCATGGGAATAGTCTCATTAGATAGGTATCGTTATTAGAGACTTCTAAGCAAGCAATGTAGAACTCCCTAAGGTGATCTCTAGGGTCTCCCTTTCCCTTGTATTTGTCAAATTTGGGTGTCTCAAAGTTCTTGGGGAAGGGGGGCATGTACAAAGTGCGATCGAATGGATAGGGGCAAATATCTTCAAAGGAGTAGTACTTTTTCTTGCCCCCAATTTGTAGGTCATCTACCTTTTGGATCAAGGTCTGTACAACAGTTGCGATATCCTGTGGTTGCTGTGGTTGTTGTATGTATGCCTATTGGTTGGTGAGGTGTTGGAGATGGGGTGGGATTTGATGTTGGAGATGTGTTTGATTAAGATGTTGGTACTATGGATTGGTGTTTGGGATGATATGTGTCTAATGTTATTGATGTGCGTAGAGGTGTTGGAGATGTGGTGGGATTTGATATTGGGGGTTTGTTTGATGTTGTGTAGATGATGTTACGAGGTTGTGTGGATATGTGACAGTGGATGGATTGACGTTGGATTGGTGGGCATTGGATGGGTTGGATGTGTTGTAAGGTGGTTGTGAGAATAACTGTTGCAGATATGTAATGGTGTGGGAATTGGGTGGAGGCACACTTGTGGATGTACTTGCTTGCATGATGTTGCCTTGTATGCCCATGGTAATTTGTGGCATGGAAGGGTTTATTGTGGTTGTGGTAGTGGATGTGGTGACGGGTTGTGAAGTGGTGGGGTTAGGGATATTTGTAGAAATGGAAGATGTGGTAGCGGTAGAGGTTGTGTTGGCGGTAGATATGGCAGGTGTTGATGTTTGGGAGATGATGGGTGTTGTCGTTTGAGGGATAGTGGGTTGGTTGTTGGATGTGGATGCTTGGTTATTTGATGGGGTAGGAACGATTGTAGAGGTGGATGGTTGTGATGATGTCATGATGGGGGCTAGTTGAGCACCAATTTTAAGAAGATGATCTAGAAATCTATTTGGATCCGACCTTAGGACTTTGTCAAGCATGTCCATGTTATCGGCATCTTGTGTGAAGGTTAAGACATCTAGATCGTCTTGGGATATGATGGGGATGTGTTGTGGTGGTGGTGGTGATGGTCGTAGTTGTGAGTAATGGGAGGGATTTTTATTGGGACCATATGAGGGGATGTAAGAGTACGTAGGTTGGTTAAATGATTGGTTGATGGGTATGTTGCGACTATTGGTATTAGGCATTCCCATGCCCGGATATTGCTCTGCCATTTCTCAAATTTTCTTGTGTTGTGATCTAGTGGTGGGCATGCAAGTGGATGGGTTTGATTTACGATGTGAATATGAAATAGGGATGGAGACCTTAGAGGATTTGGATTAAATTGTTGGACCAAAAGTTGAATGTGGAAATGAGATAAAATAGAGGATGTGGTGGAAGACCGATATGTCTTTCTAGAGGTGTTAATCTAAGGGTGGTGTGAGTGGATGATTTTGATTTTCTACACTATTTTTGGACCAAAAGATAGGTGATGGATGACATTTGTTTTGAAGAGATTTTGTTGATGTTTGATTTTTGATGTGTGATATGGATGATTTTGATAGTCAACAAATTGAGCTTAGGTAGGACCTAGATTTGTGGTTGCACAAAAGGGATTTTTTTCTTTGTTTGGGATAGACTAATGACCTTACACAAAGAGGGATAATGGTTTCACTTGGAAGGTGGACTATTGAGTTTCCAAGCAAGATATGATGTGTGTAGGATGAAATCTAGATCAAAATTTTTAGCTCAAAAGGATGACAAATTTTGATGATGTGTTGATTTGGGAGATTTGGGGATTTTTGGAATGATTTTCTTATGACAAAGATTTTGGTTTGGTCCAAAAGGTATGCAAAAAATCAATGAAGACAAGTGGATATGAATTTGGATGGGTTTGATATAGCAGATGGTCCAACAATGATGTTGATTTAATCCTCTAAGGTCAAAGTGAAGGTATGAATTGGAAAATTTGGAGAAAAATGGATGGACTGTTGTCAGATTTTTTTTGGATGTGAATATGGATTATGGAAAAGCAGATGGTGTAGATCACAACTAACTAGGTCTCTATTTTAGGCAAGTCAATCTGAGAATAGTGCTAATCCACAGGTGAAATGGGGCCACAATCAGACAGAGATGGCGCTAAAACAAGGCAGTGTCTATCAAGGTCCTAAAAAGATAGATTTTTGATGGCAATTTTTTATTTTTCTTTGTTTGGAATGTGATCAAATGATGTGGTTTGTCTCTTGGCAATGTTGTTGCAAATAATTCAAGCACAATAATCACACAACAATCAAGATTTTGCTTTGTTTTGAAAAAAAGATGTGTGATTTTATTTAACAAGCACTTTGAACAACCTAAGGTGAGGATGTGACAATATTTGTTGAATCCCCTAGCTGCGCATATTCAAAGCTGGTAGCTCCAGGATCTTGGTAGCATCGGATCCTCCTTACAATTGTACACACTTCGAGCACGCATACCAAGATCTAGGTTTCTTATAAGGCTTGTCCCTCACCAAACCTTTAGATTACCCCTGCTACCTCGGCTAAGAACCGCATGAATTAGGGCCGCTTCAAAGGTTTCCCTTCTGCGCCAACAAATAGAAGATTTTTGGCTTGCTAAACAATGGTTCATAGTAAAGGCATCTGTTCAGGTGGTTATACATGTGGCAGCACTACTCTCCACTATGGAGTCTCCCAGCCTCCAAGGGTTACGCATTGGAGGGTTTTGGGGGAGGTTGGTTGTCAGTATAACACAACAACACCTATCACTTGAGACTTTCGTCCCAAACGCCTTATTTTATATAGCGGCTTGGAAGAGCTTGGCTTTAGCTTGATGCCGCTTGGGTCGTTCCCACCTTTCGAAGCGAGGTGGCAGACCCTCTAAGGTTTACAAAAGCAATACAATCATGAAAACACTTTTGATCCCCAAGTTCATTCAAAGATGCGAGGGGAGAGCATACGTATCTTCTATGATTGCATCACACTAAACATGGTTCATTTTAGATCTTTGGATTAAATGGGGTGTGATTGATGCAAGTTTAGTGAGAAGCTTTTGATTCCCAAGATCACCAAAAAATGGTGCGAGGGAAGAGCATACGCTTTTTCACACCACAAGCAAAAAGAGCACAAGACACTTCACACAATTTAAAAATGATTTTCTTGATTATATGCGTGAAAGATGCAAGTTGTTGTTCTTTTTAACCAAAATACTTTCAATTTATGTAAGTTGTGGTTCTTTTTAAAGCCCAAATTGAAGTGTTTGGATTGTTGTTGTTCGCACACAATGTGAATTTTAGGACACCAAATTTAAATGTTTGAGCATACACACACACAAAAAAAAGTTTGATTGTTCAATTTTACTTGCACCAATTCAAAATGTTTGACTAACTAACATGCAAAAGGTTCATTTTAAGTTGCAAAAATTGAAGTGTTTGCTAACTAGAAATCAAACCACCCTGCAAAAAGCTCATTAGTATCCGTAATATGACCTGCAACACACTTGTCAGTACCTGCACAGACAGCAAAGTCAGTTTTTCAAAATAGCGCTAAAACAGATATGCAATAGCACCACTGCGGGCAGAACAACCTAACTTACACAGATGGCGCTAATTAAAGACTCTAAAAGCGACAAAACATAAGATAGTGCTACAATATTATAATCAAAGCGCTAAAACATATTTTAGCGCTAATACATCAGGTCTAAAGCAACGAAATAGAAGATAGCGCTGATATAGGTATATGAAAGCGCCACTATGTAACTTTCCAGAGAGCCTGTTTATCCCAAGGATAGCGCCGATCTGGGAGATAGCACTAAAACGGCACTAAACGCGTCTGACCTGCAAAAAAGTGATTTTTTCTACACAACGCAAAGGGTCAGACAGTAAAATCGAGGTCTTGTTAGCCTTGTTAGTCCATGTAAATGAAAAACAAGATAAAAACAAAGTTAAATGCATGTTTAGACCCCTTATAAAAATTTTGACATAATCTCCCCTTGTAATTTCAATATCTCTGTGAAAACTGAGAGGAAATGAACACCAAAAATGACAGGAAGATCATGAGAAAAAGAAATGTGAGTGAGTGAATGAATAGAAATGTGCTACGCAAAAATAGTGCCAAAACAGGAAATGGCGCTAAACGGAGCTAGTTATGGCATCGCTGCGCAAGTACGATGGCGCCAAACCTATAAAAACACGTATCTTGCAACAAAAACTCATAACACAAGTTAGATTTGGACCTTGTGGGTCCCACTGGGCGTGCCAATGTAGATTAGAAATGCAAATAAGGTGGAAATACTAAACAAAATGCAATAAACATAAAGTTATACCTTACAAGCAAAACCAATCCCATCAAGGGAGGAAGGAGCCTTTGCACCCAAAACAAGCTCCTAAGACCAAGATAATCCCTAGACAATGAATTGAAATGTGAAATGCTACACAAAGTTGCAACTCACTATTCTAGCTCAATGGACATTTGGACATGGTAACTTTGCATAAACTTGGATGATCAAAATGGCTTGGGAGAGGTTCTATTTATAGATTTTTGGAAGGGATTTTGATCCAAGGGTGGAGATTGATTTGGAAGATCAATGGTGGAGGATAAAAGTGATGTGGAGGGCCTAGATTCAATCTTGGATGAATGGAGGGCTAGGAATAAAAGTTATTCTTTTATTCATTTTCGGAAAAGGGGTTATTTAATGAGCATGGGGGTGAAGGATTATTTTGGAATAAAAGATTCATATGGGGGAATGTAAATGAATTAAAAATTCATTTGGGGAAGAGATGAAATAAATGAGTATGGGGTTGTAAGGAGAAATAAATGTGATGTGGGATGTTTTTAAATAAAAAATTGACTTATGTGGATTTAATTCAATTTTTTATTTGGAGGATGTGGGGAAGGGTGTTAAACAAGGTTTGACCACCCAAATGAAGGGGTTAGGATTAATTAAACATAGGTTTCATTTAATTAATCCTAGGGCTAGGATGAGGTAGGCTAGGGTAGGTAATTAAATAATAGCTATTTAATTGTTTAGGGTAGGGATAGGTCAATTATAGGCTGAATTAATTAGTTAACATGGTTTTAACTAATTAATTAGATTTAGAGGAAAAGGGGAAATTGATTTAATAAATATTGCATATTTATTAAATCAATTGGCTAAGGTTTAGACTATTGAATTAATGAAATTAATTCAATTTTAGGGATAAAATGGTGTGAATTTGGAAAATGAAAGGGGTAATTAATTAAATAAAATTTAATTAATTGATTAGAAGGGAAATTGATACGTTTAGGGATGTCAGGAGTCGGTTTGATGGTAGAAGACATTTTTAGGTGTCTACAGCATCAAATGAGAAGCTCAACACAAAAGCATAAACAACACAGGAGACACTAGATTTTTTCATGGAAAAACTGAAAAGGGAAAAACCACAGTGGGTGTTAGCCCACAAAAATATATAAGTTATATCAATACCAAAAAATAGAGGCTCACTACTCAAATTGCTCGCTGCAAAGAAAGGCTCACTGCTAAAGGGTTGAATTGAGATAACAACATCTACTTCATGCCAAAGTTCAATGCCATTGAAGCATAAACACCTCTACTCTACTCTGCTACCTTACTTCACTTTATCTTCGCATCTTCACACTTGGATACATTTTCACAACTCAATTACAAGTATTTATACACTACATCAACCTTGGAATGATCATCAAGGTCGGCATTACAATCATCAATAGTGGGAATAATCTCCAAGGTCAGCATTACAAACATACATAAAATAGGTCTGGACCTAATACAAATTTAGCTAAGGAAAAGATGTAAGAATGTGTTGGAGTACAATACCACTGAGAGGGGGGGTGAATTAGTGGTATACAAATTTCAAAAATACTTTGAGATAATATTTCAAAGCTTTGAAACAAAGACAACTTCTACTAAATAGAGATGAGGCATCATATAACTATTAACATCATGACATCAATAACTGGCATATCAATATCAAGAATGCATCAAACACTATTGAAATAATCTATGTTAGACACACAATCAATTGATATCATAACTTAGGGATAAATTTGAAAAGTTTGATTGACCATAATCAAGATGGGCAGAGAATATCATTACAAACAATGATGTATGATGAAAATGTGTTAATGCAGACCAAATAAACGTATGATATGCAAATAAGGAATCAAGCACATTAGTGATAATAACAACCCATAACACAAATATTGTCCTGAGTGGAAAACCCTCTTGGGGAATAAAAACAACTCAAAATACCTCACTCGCTTGATAGAAATAATCACAATTACAGAGCCTCACTGGCTAAGAAGTCTCACTAACTTGTCATTATGCCTCACTGGTCTTTTCAACAATGTCTCACTGACAATATTGCCTCACTGGCATACAAAATCTCAAATACAAAAATTATATACACAGAGTAAAACCTCTGTTTCTCTACATAACACTTCTTATCATCCTTTCTTCTCACTCTTTCATTTGGATGCATAAGAATTTATATGTATAAAACAATACAAAATGTGTCTGTTAATATTCTACCTTAAAAACCTTTTGACTTCTCTACAAATATCATCTTCATCTACAAAAATAACTTCTCTGTATGACCATTTCCATTCATGAAGAATTTACAAAAATAAAATCATATCTCTCAAACAAATCTTCACACAAATGACTTTCATATTTTAGGAGCCTTCAATCTGTTCATATTCCCTTTCATAAAAATTTCATCTAAAAAATCTTCAATCAATTTTAGTCAATCTGCCCTGTTCATCATTCATCTTCCCTGCATAATTTTTTTTTCAATAATATTAAATTAATCTTCTCTTCATATTAATTTCATTTTCTCTTCACATTCCTCTGCAAAAATCTCCAAAATTAATTCCATGTCTTTGATATTTTTAAGAGCCTTAAAAAAAATATCTTCATAACCTGCCAAAAAGAATGCCACAATATCCACCTCTGAAAAAATCACCATTTTAAAAAAGAATAAAATCTTCATAAAAAATCTCTCGCTTCTTTAAGAAACATAAAGTCCTCCTTAATATTCTCAAGTGGCACGAGAGAGGGAGTTTAGAATTAGAAAAAGATATTCAAAAAGAATCTTTAAAACTTCTAAAAAATCTGCCTTTAAAAATTATCCAAAATCCCCTTGAAAAATTTCCTTGAGATCTTAAAAAACTCAAGAAAATCTGCCATAAAATCTCCTTAAAAATCTCCATTAAAAAGACGCCCTTTTAAAAAAAAAAAAATTTCCTCCTTTAAGCCTTCCAAGCCACGAGTGAAAGACTAAAATTAGAAAGAATCTTGAAAAACTTTCATAAAAAATTCCTTAAAAAACTCAAACAAATCTGCCTTAGAAAAGTCTAATAATAGGCTTTATTTAGCCCGCCCATAGCATTCATAAGGTGACCAGTCTAAGTGCTAGAAAGGATTAAAGGGGCTGGTCACAAGTATGACTAAAGTGCCCTTTAACAAGTCACTTTAAGTGACTTGACCTATAAGTGCAGGTCACTTTAAAATTTAAACAAAAAGTAAAGGATTTTAGACTTTGAGATTTTAAACCTTTAATAAACCTTGAGCCTTCAAAAAAAATTATGATCTTATTATACCAAACTGACCATGATCTGCATCCTATTAGTCCTAACCATGAACTGATGAATATGAACATGAACTAATGAAACTATAACAAGTCTTATCATCAACTCAACAAACCTCAAACGTTCTTGTGTCCAACCTATTGGCAAGAGACACCGTGTGGCTTCATGATTGTTGCCATTGATGGCAACAAAGTCTATCCCACACATCCGCAACACATAGTATGCCTATACCAGAAGTTAGATTGAAGAGTGTTCTGGTCCGGTGAACAAGAATAGAGCATGCAGCAAGGTCCGGTAATCAGGTCCGGATCTCTCAGATGGTATAACTCAGCAAGTTGTGGACTTGGACAAGTCAAGAGGAGTATCATGACTACTATATTCCATAGATTGAGCCTCCGGTGATGAATCATGGAAAAGATATGAGCATCTGAGTGTTGGGTTCGAGATAGGTAGAGAAAACAGAGGAAGAACTGACTGACAGAGTATCAGACTTCAATCTGGATGAGTAATTGATGTTAATCAAGCTAAGTGAGGGATCATACATGGTTGGCCAACATGATTGATGACTTATATGTCTATGTTTTTGATACGTATCACATATTAAGCATGGAATCGGTCGACAGATCAGTGTTTTGTAAATATCTTGAGTATTCCGGTTGCCGACTAGAAAGATGTTAAAATCCTTGGTGCAGATATATATACCAGATGGATTTCAGTATGAGTGGGTATGAATAGTGTGCAAGGAAAGGCAGAGATAAGTGTGGAAGCAGCAATACAGGTCCGGTATGTGACAAAATAGCAACACTAAAGCAGAGGAAGAATGAAGTGCATTAGATCAATATATTGAGCCTAACTAGAACTGAACCTCAGCATATGTGGATGTCTCTCATCAATTCAAACACCTGGTTACCTTCTATAAACTTTGTAGACAGTGAGTCTCTTGTAGGAAATGTGCCTCTTGTGAGTAGTGTTCTCGGGTAGTGAGCCCTAATTGGCAAGTGCCATTTTGTACTTCTTATTCTTTTAACAGAGAATACCATCTTGGGTTAGTCACCCTGTGGTTTTTCCCTTAATAAGGTTTTCCACGTTAAAATCCTAGTGTTATGTGTGTTGATTTCATTTCTGCTCTCATGATTATATATATGCTTATGTGTTTTTTATAAAAGGAAAAATAAAGTAAAGTTATTAGAGATAACTGATTCACCCCCCCTCTCAGTTATCTACCTTGTTTCCAACAATTGGTATCAGAGCTAAGTTCCTCTAAACAGAGCCTAACAGCTTGAGGAAGATTTGGGAATCTCAATGGATATGTATGGTATGAAGGAATAACTTCAGTCTACCCTAGATGATCTTGAGCAATCTCACTCTGAAGTCAATAACTTGAGAGAAAGACTCAAACAAGCTGATGATTTCATAAATGAGCTAAAAGAAAAACTGAGTATCTCTGTGAAAAAGAGAAAGGAACTACTTCAAAAATTAGCAAGTCAAAGTGAAGCCAATGATACTAATGAAGATCTGAATGAGAAAAACAAGCTATGTGAGAAGCTATCAAAAGAGGTCATTATGGTAAGGCATGAAATGGAATCAAGGGTTATGAGATTCACCCAAGAAATTGAAGAGAAAAGAAAAATTGAAGATAATCTAAAATAATCTCTCAAGGAGAAGTCAGAGGACTGCCACAAAATGAATAGAATAATCAAGCATCTGGAATCTGAACTTGAAGAAGCTAGAGATAATGAAGAACAAATTGAGAATCAGATAGACACTCTTAAATAATATCTTCAAACAACAAATGAATACAAAGAGAAATTCAAGATAAGCTCAGCTCAACTTGAAGTTCTTCTTGAAAGCTAAAAGAGGGTAGATGACAAGCATGGCTTGGGATATGAGAAAGCTGAAAGCTCTGGATCTGGTTAGAAGAACTCTGGATCAGGAAATCCAAGAAACGGGCCTAGAAGAGCTTCAGTAAGGCAACTAAATGCTCAAAGATATCCATCTTTCAATGGATACTGCTACAATTGCAACAACTTTGGTCATAAAGCAACTTAGTGCAGAAGAAGAATGAATTAGACTAATTCATCCTTCTCCGGATAGTGTTTCAACTGCAAAAGGTATGGTCACAAGTCTCATGAATGTAGAAATATGCAAATAAACAATTCATTCAATGGTAGATGCTTTGCATGCAATAGAATGGGACATATGGCTAATCAATGCAGATCAAGAGGATATTAGTCAAATATGCAAAGAAATGTTATTGTTACAATTGCAATAGATCCGGTCATATTGCCAAATTCTGTAGAAGTAAGAATCAGGGTAAAAGGGGTCTGGTGCATCGTAATCAAGATAAAGGAAAAGGCAAAGTGAATGCGGATGAAATTCAAAGGGAGATGAACAAGATTTGGGTGAAGAAGAGTACAGAAAATGCAGAAACTAAACAGATGAGCTCTGGCTCAGGGGGAGTCACAAAGGAAAATAAATTCCCCCAGCCAGTCAATTGGTGCCTAAATTTGGCACATGGAATGTTGTAAATCAAAGGGTTCTCAGAGAAATATCTAAATAACCCTCAGTAAAAATATGAAAGATTCGCAAGGAGGTTTGAAGAGTGTATTAAGCCAAGATTGATCCGTTTTGATAGCCATCTGGTAAAGCAGGATCTTCATAGACAAATCCGGTATGATTCAAAATTGAGATATCTTGATCTGTGGATTCATGGCATGATTGGAGGAAAGAAGATACATTGTCAATTATCACTGAAAAAGATTCCAAGTGCATCTCAGTGATTCAGAAAGATCTCTCTCAGAACAAGGCTACCGGATGACTTAAGTTGTGCATTTATTGCAAAAGGAAATTAGGGTTTGCACAGAGATAAAAGGGTTATTTTACTCATCATTTGCACATTTGCATTCGAGAAGAAGAAAGGAAGAGCTTTGCATCAAGTTTTTACAACTTTCTCAAAGATCAACCGCAAAATTTGATTCAACCAGCGTCCTGTTCCAACTCTTATTGTGAACCCTTAAAGCATAAAAAGGTATTTCTATTTCTGAATATCTCTCTCTAAATCTTTTACAAAGATGGCTACTCCAATGGTTGTTAAGATCACTGATAGGCTATGCCCAAAGTTCAAGAAACATCCCTACAAATCCCTAGAAGTTGATCCCTTAGGCACTTTTTCTAGCATTCTGCATGGGGTTCTACATGTAGAAGATGTTAGGGTGTACATCCATGGAAATATTGAGGAATTTGGAGAATCTAAGCTGATAGATATCTACCATAAACAATTAATAGATGAAACCTTTGAACGCAAACCTCAATACAAGGCCCTTCGGGATAAGCATTTTGGACATTACATCCACTTTCCCTGTTTTGCAGAAGATGAATGGGCTCGGTATGTTCTTCGAATACATGACAATTTCATGTGGTTGATGAATCCCTTCAAGATAACAAAAGATGCCATTAGGGCAGTAACTAGATTGCACTCATCCAGCGGGTTGCCTGCACTCAAATCTGTCAAGAACCAGATAGTAAGTGAAGCTACTGGATCTAAGTTTGACAAAAGAGAAATGACAATAGAAGATATCATAGATCCGGATATAAAATTTTCCTCTATGATAATTGGTTATAAAATCTATCATTCTAGCAGGGAGAATTCTGTGTCTAGAACTGCAATTTATACAGCATATCAGATGCTTAGGGAAATGTTGATTATGATCTATGTGATCTTTTTCTGAACCAACTGTTAGAAAACTTGCAGAAGATCAAGAAGGATAAGAAAAACTCATTCAAGTATGGTGGCTTAATACTATGTCTGTTCTTTTACTATATGAATGAGCTACCTGGATCAAGTGGTTGGGTATGGCAAAGTGACAAATCAGTTTCCATACAAATCACAGACTATATGTATGGACTTGGTGATGCTAAGGCTCAAAGCACAGCACTCTAGGGATACTTTAAGAACTTCCAAAGTATGATGCAGGCCAGAGAAAGAATTCCTCAAACAATAGTTGAAAAATATAAGGATACAGTATGCTTCATAGTAGACACTGATCAATGCCTAATGGAGGTAGTTGAGCCCAGAACAGTTTGGATTATGCCAATGGGATATGAGGTTGATGAGAAAATCTTGGAGCTGCATGTCCAACACTTGCTAAGTCAGCCTAAGGACCCTGAGGCAGAAAGGTTTGGAACCTTTGAAGAATTAAGTGTAAAGATTCATGTTGAACTGAGACAACCAGAAATAAAAAGGAAAGTTAGAAGGGAAGTAGAGGAAATTGCTAAAAGATTTGGCATATCAAAAGAGGTAGTTGATGCAAATAGAAAGAAAATAGAAAGAGTTGAGAAAGAGAAACAAGAAGCAGAAAAAGAAAGTGTTCTGGTGCAAGCCTCCTCCCGAACTAGATCCTCCAAGAGTTCTGCACCTAAGAGCTCAAGAGCCTCAAAACCGGAAACCAAGACATCTGGAAAGGGAGAAAAGAGAATGAAAACAAAATCCATAAGGTCTTATATAAGCCAAAAGGATGATGAAGAAACAGAGTCTGATGAGGAAGTCAAGAAAATGAAGAAGAAGAAGAAAACATCCAGAGAATCCTCTGCCGATGAAAACAAAGAAGAAGGAGAAGAATTTGTTGAGAGGCCCACTCTTTCTATTGATGATATCATCAAGGCAGTCACTATGGATGGGAACCTGCAACCAATCATAGAATTTTATGATGAATACAGTGATACTAACAAAAGAATTTTGGAAGAAGCTACAATCAGGTACCTGAATATCTCTAATAAAGCATTCATTGAAATCATTTCATTAATTCCCAAAAGTCTATAGCAAGTACTTGAACTTAGAAAAGAGAATGCCAAGGCAACGGATTTAGAGATCCAAGAATAGATTGCAATTCAACTCTATCCTTCCATTACTCCAAAACAAATGAACATGATCTTTAAGGACTGCAAGGATGAGTTTCAGAGCAAAGCAAGAATGAACAAACTTATGCTTGGAGAGACTGATCAAGTAGCAAGAGAAATAGAAGAGATCCTCTGGAATGCTTTCAAAAGATTCAATCTTCCTGTTATAGAGGAATTAGATGAAGAACCTTCTACCATAGATGTCGAAGGATTAAGTGCATCAAAAGAAGAATCTATTGAGAAAAATGTAGAAGAGTCAAAAAAGATAGATGAGGAGAAGTCTAAGGACTTGGATTCCTTTGTTCTACAAGAGGAAGTCCATGAAGAAGTTAACATCTCTCCTCCAGATCCTCTTGCAGACTCAGGTATTGAAGGAGAAGGAAGAGAAAAGGAGAAATTAAGTCCAGAAGAGGAGGTAAAGGGAAGAGAAGAAGAACAAACAGAGAAGATCCCTAATGATAGTTCTAAGGTTGCAAAAGGAAAGAAGACTCATTCTCTGACAAGAGACACTGCAGAGGCAGTAAAGATCTTCTTGAACAAAGAAATGATAGAGATAGATGAACTGGAATTATTCCAAGGACCAGTAAATTTTGATTCCCTCTCTCCAATCCAGACAATGAAGGTAGCATCTTTTGCTCAAGCTAAAGCAAAAGAAAAGCTTCTGAAGTCTCACATGGAAGACTATGAGCTGATAGAGATTACATCCGGTGTGTTGGAGAAGATCATGCCATCCTTCCAAAAGGATCCTTCGGCCTCTCCATCCGGTAATTTGAAATCTCTGGTTAACTATGTTAGCACCCATTTTGATTCTTTAGAGAAATCAGCAGAAGAGAAAGTCCAGAAAGAGTTTTTGGGAAAGAGATTCACTGAAGTATAGGGACTCATAGCTAATGATAGGAGGACCCTAGATATTGGAATAAAGAGCCTAGAAAATGCTCTTAAAGATGGTGGAGAAATGTACAAATTTTGTTTATCCTGGTCTAAAGTGACAGAGGATATTGAAAAGAAGGTGAAAGAACAAGAAAGTAAATTGTCAAGTTTATCTCAGAATTTTGATCCCCTCACCACATTCATAATGAATCAAGAGTGCCAGGCTATTGCCATTATAAATGAAATAAAGAGGCTTGAAAAGGAGAAGAAGAATATAATAAGCAAGATGAGTGAACTTAGAGGGATAATTATCCCTAAGTTAGAGGCAATGCATGAGGCCTTAACTGATGCTCAGACCACAGCCCAGACTAGTGATCCGACATACTTAAGAAGGGCAGAAGCTTATGAATTTTTGTTGAGTGGTCACATCTCAATTTTGGACAGGATGAAGCAGAGTTGGGCAATAGAATTTGTATAGTTGAAGACCACTTTTGCGGATATACTTAAGTATATGTAAGTATAACATGTATATATACTTATGCGGCTATGTATAGGTTATTTTTTGCAAATTTTGGTGTGCAGATTCCACCCTTTGCCATTGATGTCAAAGGGGGAGTGAGGAGTAGTGAAAAATGTGGAATCTAGCTAAGGGGGAGCTCTGGTAAAATAGTACATAAGATAGAGCATCAGCCAAGGGGGAGTTTGCTACGACACTTAGTCATTTTTCACTAAGTGTTGCCATCAATGCCAAAGGGGGAGATTGTTGGCAAGAGACACTGTGTGGCTTCATGATTATTGTCATTGATGGCAATAAAGTCTATCCCACACATCCGCAACACATAGTATGCCTATATTGAAAGTTAGATTGAAGAGTCTGGTCCGGTGAACAAGAATAGAGCATGCAACAAGGTCCGGCAATCAGGTCTGGATCTCTCAAATGGTATAACTCAACAAGTTGTAGACTTGGACAAGTCAAGAGGAGTATCATGACTACTATATTCCAGAGATTGAGCCTCCGGTGATGAATCATGGAAAAGATATGAGCATCTGAGTGTTGGGTTCAAGACAAGCAGAGCAAATAGAGGAAGAACTGACCAGCAGAGTATCAGACTTCAATCCAGATGAGTAATTGATGTTAATCAAGCTAAGTGAGGGATCATACATGGTTGGCCGACATGATTGATGACTTCTGTGTCTATGTTTTTGATATGCATCACATATTAAGCATGGAATCAGTCGACAGATCAGTGTTTTATAAATATCTTGAGTATTCCAGTTGCCGACTAGAAAGATGTTGAAATCCTTGGTGTGGGTATATATATACCAAATGGATTTTGGTATGAGTGGGTGTGAATAGTGTGTGAGGAAGGCAAAGATAAGTGTGGAAGAAGCAATAGAGGTCCAATATGTGACAGAATAGCAGCACTAAAGCAGAGGAAGAATGAAGTGCATTAGATCAGTATATTGAGCCTAACCAGAATTGAACCTCAGCATATGTGGATGCCTCTCATCAGTTCAAACACCTGGTTACCTTCTATAAACTTTGTAGATAGTGAGTCTCTTGTAGGTAGTGTGCCTCTTGTGAGCAGTGTGCTCAGGCAGTGAGCCCTAATTGGCAAGTGCCATTTTGTACTTCTTATTCTTTTAACAAAGAATACCATCTTGGGTTAGTCACCCTGTAGTTTTTCCCTTAATAGGTTTTTCCACGTTAAAATCATAGTGTTATGTGTGTTGATTTCATTTATGCTCTCATGATTATATATATGCTTATGTGTTTTTTATAAAAGGAAAAATAAAGTTATTAGAGATAACTGATTCACCCCCCCTCTCAGTTATCTACCTTGTTTCCAACACAACCTTGTATCATCACTTACATCTTGCATTTCTTAGACCATCTGCATCTCCTGAGTCAACCATGAAGCAACTTGTACTTTGCATTATAAATGATTATGTCATCACCAAAACCATATACCATGATCAAAATTGAGGACCAATATATGGTCTAACTTCCCTTTTTAAACAATATTGTGAATGCCAATATGTCACCACAGGAGATCATGAGCACACAAATATGAACAAATGTGAACAAATGAACATATCAACTATCATAGGGCATGTAAGAGCATATCATCAAATATGAACTAGCAAAAACAAGTGCATATTCAAATGCATAGAGCATGTCAACTCAATATGTGTCATATGTGTCAATATCAACTGTCATCTTCACAAATGAAGCATGATCATCAAAATATGAACTTTATCTTAAACAGACATGAAGCAACTTCATCAAGCATGTTCACTAAGTGAACTCTTGTGAACTTCTGAAAGCATGATCCAATTCCTGTCATATGAAGCCCAATCTAACTTTCATTATGATGTATCTACATCATCAACTCACACCTTTTTGACATCAATGATAACCAACATCCATCAGAATGTATGCATATCATGCCACACCTTAGCTTGGACTCAAACACAATCTTCCATGCTACAACACACTATCACAATATTTGATGCATCTCCGTAGATGATGAATTCAACTAGGTCAGCCAAGACTGATGTTAACACAAGTATTCTCAAGAACACGCTTCATGCACAATCTAAATTACACCTTGTGGACCAATCCAAATATAGGAGCATGATTAAGAGACATCCACAAGCACATTGTAATCACCAGGAACAACTGCACGATCTCTAACAACTCTATTAACAAGATTCTTCAAACCGAACCATAAGAACAACACTGCCAACCACTATCATGAGTAAAAGTTAGCTTGCAGACCACCAAATCACAAACCATTACACTTGAAGGCATTAATCATTATCACAGACTTACTTCTAGAACCACAAACCAAAATACTTCAATGCAGAGGAATGCGGAGCAAAACATTTTCTCCCTATCACCACCAAATACATAGAAAATGTTGTTTTCACTCTAGTGAACATAACTCTCTCAATTCTTCATACCAGAGGCTCAAACTCAAAATATAACATCTTCAGAAAAGTTTCTAAATAACTTCCAATCCACAGGCAAAGATATTTATTCTACAGGAAATGAGGAGCATTCTTTTGGACTGTTCTTCTGCATGTGATGCACTGTTTCTACTGCAACACATTGTTATCACCGGAGGGGCTAATTTTCTCAATATCCTCAAGAAAGTAAGAGCATAGTTGACACCAATGACAACAAAGACATGTTGACATCAATGACAACACCGATTAGGCACATACTTGCAACAATCTCCCCCTTTGTCATTGATGGAAACATATGATGTGAAAAACTGAAAAGACCACCAAGACAAAATTCTCCCCCTTTCTCTTTACACATCTACATTATTTAAGACCACCAAGACAAAATTCTCCCCTTTCTCTTTACACATATGCATTCTTTCTCCTTCTAATTTTTTCACATGATTTCTCTCCCCCTTTAACATCAATGGCAAAGGGCACATGCACACTACTGCTCTGATCCATTTATTTTACCAGAACATTTAGCTACTCCGCCTAAGATGTAGCCTTCAGAACATCAATCCAGATCAGGGAATGGCACTTTGAGCTCCACTGGACTGATGCATTCCTATCCATCTTAGTTCAGGACAAGAGGGATAATGACCCCTAGCTTTTCTCTGAGATACTCAAAGGTATCTTTAGGTAGAGGCTTAGTGAAAATGTCTGCAATCTGATCCTTTGTGGACAGATATTCCAACTTTACTTCATTTTCTGTCATCTTCTCTCTCAAGAAGTGATACTTTATTGATATGTGCTTTATTCTTGAGTGCACCACTGAATTCTTTGAAATGTTTATGGCAATTGTATTGTCACAAACGATTGCAATTGGATCTTCATACACAACTCTTATATCCTTTAGAATCTGCTTCATCCATAATACTTGAGTGCAACAACATGTTGCTGCAATATACTTTGCTTCTGTAGTTAACAAGGATATTGAATCTTGTTTCTTGCTTAGCCATGAAACCAATCTATTTCCCAAGAAGAAGGCACCTCCACTTGTACTCTCTCTGTCATCAACATCTCTGACCCAATCTACATTTGTGTAAGCACTAAGAGTGAAATCATTATTCTTTGGATACCATAAGCCATAATCTAGAGTACATTTGAAATACCTCAGGATTCTCCTATCTGCCATCACATGAGATTCTCTTGGATCAACTTGAAACCTTGCAATAAGACAAACTGCATGCATAATATCAAGTCTGGTTTGAGTTAGATAAAGCAATTCTCCAATCATGGATCTGTATTTTTTATGATCAACCTTAGGTGATTCATCAGCTTTGCTCAACTTGCAACCAATCACCATGGGAGTACATACCGGTTTAGAGTCTTCCATCCCAAACTTCTTCAACAACTCTTTCACATACTTAGACTGAGATATGAAGATTCCTTTATCTGTTTGATTAATTTACAGACCCAAGAAGAAATTCATTTCACCAAACATGGACATTTCAAATTCACTTTTCATCTCATTGGCAAACCTTATGCACATACCTTCATTTCCTCCAAAGATAATGTCATCAACAAAGACCTCAACAATCAAGATCTGATCATCATTGATTTTGAAGTACAGATTGCTATCTGTAGTATCTTTACTAAATCCCAATTACAATAAATTCATATCTAACCTTGCATACCAAGCTCTAGGAGCTTGTTTGAGTCCATACAATGCTTTCTTCAACCTACATAACATATCACCTTGATTTGACAATTGGAATCCCTCCGGTTGCTCAATGTATACTTCCTCTTCTAATTCACCATTTAGGAAGGCAGATTTCACATCCATCTGATATACCTTAAAATCTTTGTGAGCTACAAACACCAGAAACATTTTGATTACTTCAATCCGAGCTACTGGGGCAAAGGTTTCTTCAAAATCTATCCCTTCAATTTGAGAATATCCTTTGCATAAAGTCTTGCTTTATTCCTTACAACTTCTCCATTTTCATTCAGCTTGTTCCTGAAGACCCATTTAGTGCCAATAACATTTTTGTCACCAAGCCTAGGAACTAATTCCCAAGTTTCATTCTTCTCTATCTGCAATAGTTCTTCCTCCATTGTCTTTTCCCAATTTTCATCATTGCATGCTTCATTCACAATTTTTGGTTTAATCTTTGAAAGCAAACAGTAATTGACTTGTTCCTCTGCATCTCTTCTTCTTGTTAGAACACCTTTGTTCTTGTCACCTATAATCTAATCTTCAGAATGACTGATCTAGGTTACATACCTGGGAGTCTTGACAACACTTTCTGGATCTCTTCTTCATCCTAACTGTCTTCTTGCTTATCTTTCTCTTTAATTACTATAGTCACAGGTTCATTTGGTTCATAACAAATTAGGTCTAATATTCTTTCCTTGCCTTTATCTACCTTTACATTTACACTCTCAACAATCTTTTTGAGCCTTTTGTTGTAGCACTGGTAAGCCTTACTCTTGGTAGAGTATCGAAGAAAGACTCCTTCATCACGTCTTGCATCAAACTTTCCTAGATCTTCATCTCTCCTGATATAACATTTGCTTCCAAAGACTTTGAAATATTTTACTATGGGAATTCTTCCATACCACAATTCATAGGAAGTTTTAGTACCATTACCTTTCACTTGAACTTTGTTTTGAATGTAGACAGCAGTGAGAATAACCTCTTTCCAAAAGACTTCCAGCAGACCTTCTTCCTTCATCATTGTCCTAGCAGCCTCCTGAACTGTCATGTTCTTCCTTTCCGCAACTCCATTTTGTTGAGGAGTCCTAGGTGCAGACAGTTGTCTCTTTATCCCATGCTCTTCATAGAAAATGTTGAATTCATTTGATGTGAACTCACCTCCTCTATCAAACCTCAAGCATTTGATCTTCAAGTCTATTTCATTCTCAACCATTGCCTTGAAAGATTTGAACTTCTCTAGGGCTTCTGATTTATCTCTTAGAAATGTAACCCAAGTCATTCTAGAACAATCATCAATAAGAAATATGAAGTGCATGTCACCTTGTAGACTTCTCACTCTTACATATGACCACAGAGATCTATATGCACTAGATCCAGCAAACCGGCAGAAAATTATTTTTTGCTCTTGAAACTTATCCTTGTCTTCTTTCCCAACTGACATTCCTTACAAATTGAGTTGGAGGGTTTCACAAGTTTTGGTAAATCTCTCATAGCCTGACTTGAGCTTATCTTTACTAGACTATCAAAGTTTATATGACACATCCTTCTATGCCATGACCAATTTTCATCTACCTGAGCCAATAAACAATAATCATTAGTTCCTCTCAATTGAGAGATGTTACCTTTTGTCTTCTTACCAGTAGAAATCATAGTCCCAGAACTTTCCATGATCTTGCACCCATTATCTTTGAATCTTAGATCATATCCTTTGTCACACATTTGACCAACACTCAAAAGATTATGCTTTAAACCCTTCACATATAGAACATTGTCAGTATTATGCTTTCCATCAAATGAAATAGATCCTTTTCCACAAATCTTACCAGCTACATTATCTCAAAACCTAACCAGTCCTCCATCACACTTTTCCAAACTTACAAACCTGCTTTTGTCACCGGTCATGTGATGTGAGCATCCACTATCAATAATCCATTCATCCTTATCTTTCTCAACCTAAACAGCCAAAGCACTTTCTTCTACTAGTTTTTCATCCTTCACACAACTAGCAGAATTAGTAGACACGAGATCTTATTTAATAGCAATAAACAAGAATTCATTTGCACTAGTATTAGCATCATCATATTCATCATCAGTTACCCCTTCATCATCAAAAACTCTGACATAGTAGCATTTCTTTGGAACTCTAGGCCTGCTCTCATATTTCTTCTTATTTCTTTCAATTCTTTCAGGACATCTAGAAGCATAATGACCTACTTTACCACAAAAACATTTGAAAGGTTATTTACCTTTAAACTTATTGGAACCTCTTTGAAGCCTATGAACAAAGTTGGCTTCAATTTCATCAAAGTCATCATCCACCTTGTATTTCTTAGCTCTGGAGATCTCTACTAAATTACTAGCTTTAAAAGCTGATTCAACTTTAGGCAGGACATCACCAAATTCTCTCATCTCAAAGGCTGTAAACTTTCCAAGTAACTGATCTTTGTCAATAGTTTTTACAGTCATGAATTCTTCAATTGCAGCTACCTTGTGACTATATGACTTTGGTAGTGATCTGAGACTTTTCATCACAACTTCTTTATCACAGAGAGTTCCTCCCATACCCTTTATTCCAATGACAAGTTCAACTCTTTGCATAAAGGTTGTTATGTTTTCATCTTCATTCATCTTCAAACCCTCAAACTTCACTTTCAAACTTTGTAGCTTGGCTTCTTTTACAGAATCATCTCATTCATATAGATTTTTCAACTTCTCCCATACCTCATTTGCAGTTTCAATGTCCACAACTTTTGTCAACACTGACTCACTTAAGGAACTTAGCAGAGCATCCCTTGCTTTGACATCCACCTCATATTCTTTGATTTCATCTTCAGTCATCAAACCACCTGGAGGCATGGTATATTTTGCTTCTACAGCTTTCCATACTTTATAACCAAGACAAAGAAGATGGCTTTTCATTCGTACCTTCCAAAGAGCATAATTTGTCCCATCAAAATGTGTAGCTTCCTTCTTATAAGACATTCTAGATCTTCCTCAAGTTGTTAGGCTTTCTTTAGAGGAACCTTGCTCTGATACCAATTGTTGAACTGCACCAGACAACTGAGAAGGCGGGGGTGAATTAGTTGTCCTAAAACTTTTAACCAAATATGATCATCAACTAATCAATTACTTATATTCATATGCAACCATTAAAGCATCAAATGAGAAGCTCAACACAAAAGCATAAACAACATAGGAGACACCAAATTTTTATGTGGAAAATCCCAAAAGGGAAAAACCACGGTGTGTGTTAGCCCACAGAAATATATAAGTTATATCAATACCGAAAAATAGAGGCTGACTACCTACAAGGCTCACTACCCAAATTGCTCACTACAAAGAAGGGCTCATTGCCTATGGATGGCCCACTGCCAAAGGGTGGCTCACTGCCAAAGGGTTGAACTGAGATAACAGCATCTACTTCATGCCAAAGTTCAATTCCATTGAAGCACAAACACCTCTGCTCTGCTCTACTACCTTACTTCACTTTATCTTTGCATCTTCACACTTGGATACATTTTAACAACTCAATTACAAGTATTTATACACTACATCAACCTTGGAATGATCATCAAGGTCAGCATTACAATCATCAACCATTGGAACAATCTCCAAGGTCAGCATTACAAACATACGTAAAATAAGTCTGGACCTAATACAAATTTAGCTAAGGAAAAGATGTAAGAATGCATGCGGATCATGCCATGCCTTAGTTGGGACTCAAACACAATCTTCCATGCTACAACACTATCACAATCTTCGATGCATCTCTATAGATGATGAATTCAACCAGGTCAGCCAAGACTAATGTTAACACAAGTATTCTCAAGAACACGCTTCATACACGATCTGAATTACACCTTGCGGACCAATCCAAATGTAGGATCATGATCAAGAGACATCCACAAGCACATTGTAATCACCAGGAACAACTGCATGATCTCTAACAACTCTATCAACAAGATTCTTCAAATCGGAGCACAAGAACAACATTGCTAGCCACTGTCATGAGTAAAAGATAGCTTGAAAACCACCAAATCATGAACCATTACACTTGAAGGCATTAATCATCATCACAGACTTACTTCCAGAACCACAGACCAAAATACTTCAATGCAGAGGAATAGGAGAAAAACACTTTCTCCCTGTCACCACCAAACACATAGAAAAGGTTGTTTTCACTCTAGTGAACATAACTCTCTCAATTTTTCATACCGGAGGCTCAAACTCAGAATATAACATCTTCAGACAAGCTTCTAAATATCTTCCAATCTACAGGCAAAGATCTTTATTCTATAGGAAATGCGGAGCATTCTTCTGGACTATCCTTCTGCATGTAATGCACTGTTTCTACTGCAACACATTGTTATCACCGGAGGGGCTAATTTTCTCAATATCCTCAACAAAGTAAGAGCACAGTTGACACCAATGACAACACAAAGATGTTTACATCAATGACAACACCGATTAGGCACATACTTGCAACAATATAGTGGTTATTCGCTTTGATTTGATTGTTTGCCCACTTTGGGTAATTTATGTGGTCATGGGGTCAACACTACAATTACAAACATGACCCTTCCTAGTTTAAAATTTACATTCAAATTTTGGGCGACTACACCCCTTTATTTTCCTTCCATGAGTTGATTAAGTACACATTTTGTAAAATTTGGTGCTATGTGCTAGTTTTTAATGACATTCAATGTATTTATTTTATCCAATCCATAATTAGCAAGCCCTCTCTCATTATATGGAGTTGAAATTTTAGATATGTTGCACCAAAAGATAGATCTACACAATCATTCTAGGAGCATATGCATGTGCAAATAGTGTTGTTTTCATCATTTACACACATTTTTGTGAGTTAACCTTAGAGAATTGTTGAAAACGAGGTAAATAAATATAATGTGATGCAGGAGCATCCCAGGTTGTAGAGCAATCTTGCATTCTTTTTTTTCTTTCATTTTCAGTTCAGTTCAATTAATTGTAGTTTCAGCATTTTGTACCGTATTTCACTGCATCTTCATATTAGAGCTCATGGAGTAGGACTTAGCATCTACATATTATCATCTACATCATATTCAAATTTTGGATCATTTGGATTTGTCTGCTAAAAGTTATCACTATCAGAAGATCGCCAGCTTTCAAAGAACATAGCATTCAGACAGTCAGTTGAAGGGGAAGGTTTGTAAAGCACTTTCATGACTTGCAGAGCCAAATGAAACATCATACATGGTACATATTGATCAGATAGACCTTCCTTGAGGTCCGCACCAAGTTTCATGCATTTGCATAGCAATACCAGATGTTGTAGGTCAACCTACCTATTTCTACACGTTACACCCTTCATTGGAGTATGTAACCTCTTGTGGCCGATGTGGAGGATTTAATGAGCTTGAAGATGATATATAGGTCTTTAAGATGCATTAGGAAGGCAGTTCTCAGTTAGTAGTTTTACAATGTGATTCAGAGTTTAATTTTCTTTCTGGAAGGCAATTCAATGTCATATCTTGCATATCTATTGTAACCTGGAAAGCAGGCCTGTGAGCCTTTGATTGTATCCTACATGTTGTCGACATATGAGCATTGCAATTCTTTGATATTCTAAATATATGAATCTTCCATTGCATTCTATGATTGTGTTGTTTCCATTGTGTTTACTCTAGCTACATGGTTTGGACAATTCATTTTGTGAACCCTCTGACCGTGACTGCACCATAATTAAAATATAAACAAAAAGTGTACAAATCCAATTAATTGATTTAAAGTAACATGTCATAACCAATAAATCTAAAATAAAACATGGAGAAACACATTTAGCAATAAATTAAAATCAGTAGTAACACATAACACTGAATGTACATAAAAAGCCCTTTCGAGAAAAAACTCCACCACCAAAGAGACTCAAAGCTTGTGCTATTATGAAAGAATTAGTTACAAATTCAATACAATCCACCCAGCTAAAACCACCATCTAATTCCTCCAATATAAGAGATAACAAAATGGGAAAATGTTAAGTGGTTTCATGAAAATAGTGGCCACCAAACAAGGCCCACCAATAAAAAACCTACTCCCCATTATGTATTATGTATAGCACTCAAGATAAACATCATGAATAAATAACATCTTGATTCATAACACTTGGTAGGTACCACCACTTAAGACTAGTACTCCATCATGAAGATGGAAAAAACTAAGGACCCCACCATTATGACATGATCCTCCATTCTCACAAAATAGCTCCCAAGCACTTCATAAGGGAGATGCTCAATTACTCTTATGAAAACAGCTATGTCCCACTGTTGACTTTTTGTGTTTAATCTCCCTTATTCAACGTCATTACAATAATATCCCAAGTATTTTGAAGAATAATAATAAGAAAAATAATGCTTACTAAGTTCTCATGGGTGTCCGTGTCCCCATGTATTCCATTCCAAGAATGTTAGAGACATAAACATTGTACATATGAATTACAAGTGAAAAATACACTAATCCAAACACTCTCAAAGGGGGAGAGAGTTCATGTGAAAAACAAAGAGAGAGTAAGATGTATAAAAGAAAGGGGGAGAATGAGATTGGTGTAGAATTGTGTCATGATGGCTTTTCACATCATATGTTGCCATCAATGACAAAGGGGGATATTGTTGCAAGTATGTGCTAACCAGTGTTGTCATTGATGTCAACATGCTTAGGTTGTCATTGGTGTCAACTATGTCTTCTAATATTACTAATTGTTGCTTGATTGAGTTCTCATGTTAAAGTGATTTGAATGCCTTATAGAAGTGCTGATGATGTTGGTATAGTGCTCTTGTTGCTGAGTCTCCAAGTGCTTTTGAAAAAAATTGCTTTTGAGAGGAAACAGTGTGTTGCAGAGTATTCTGGCTTGCAGGATACTGTCTAAGTTTTTGCTCTGCATTTCTTATGTGTTGAAGACCAGAGTATGAGATTTGGATATGTTTTGGAGAAGTGTTTGAAGATGCTAAATCCATAATTTGGTGGTCTAGATCGCTATGTGGTAGAAGTTATGTTCACCAGTTTGAAGACTGTAATTAACAGAATTTCTAGGTTATGCATAGGTGTTTGGGAGAAAGTATTTTTCTCCGCATTTCTCTGCAGAGTGGTTTTAGGTGATGTGGTTCTAGACATATGTTTATAAGGTCCTTATCTATTTTCATTCCAAAGGATTTGTGATTTAGTGCTCCAAAAATCAATTTATTGAGTAGCAAAGCTTAGTAGTGTTGATTGTAAGTTGTCTTCAAGTGAGATTTGTTGTCTTCAAGTGAAACTTGGTGTAGCTAGATTTGTTGGCTCCCAGGTGATTTTATGTTGTTCATGGATATCTCCAGACTGTGTTAAAGGATTGTGCTTGGTCTGCAAGTTGTGTTTGTGCACTTGGAAGCATGTGCCTAAAGATCCTAGTGTTAACACCAGTTTTGGCTAACCTGGTTGTTTACACTCTTTGCGGATGTGCTTCATGGATTGTGGAAGCATGTTGAAGCATGTGAAGATGTATTTAGGTCTGAACTAAGCTATGAATTGTTCTACCTTCATTCCTTTGCTTCACAAGAATGTTTAGGTCCAGACCTAATTTGAATTATGTATGTTTGCTGACCTTGGAGACCATTCCAAATGTTGTAGATTATGTTTATGACCTTGATGTATGTTCTAGGGTTGATGATTGGTATAAATAAATGTAATGAATCCATGTGTAGTTTGAGGGTGTGTGAAGATGCGAAGATGATAGTGTTTGTGTTGTGAGGCAATGAAGGTGATATGTATTGTGCTTCATTGGAACTAAACTCAGGCATGTGGTAGATGCTATCATATCAGTTCATGGTAGTGAGCCACCCCTTGGCAGTGAGCCATTCTTTGGCGATGAGCCCATTGCAGTGAGCATTCTTTAGGGCAGTGAGCCTCTTTTTAATTTGGTATTGATATTACATTATATTGTGAGCTAATCCTCACCATGGTTTTTCCCTTTTAGGGGTTTCCACGTAAAATTATGGTGTTCTCTTATGCATGGTGTTGGTGTGATTAAGTTTTTGTTATCTATTTCTCATGTTTAATCTTCATAATAGAATTAAGGTTTAAGTGAATTGAAGTGCATGTGATTATGTTTATGAAGTCTTAAAGTTTTGATACAACTAATTCACCCCCCCTCTCAGTTGTCTTGTGCACTCAATAATTGGTATCAGAGCGAGGGTTCCTTGCAAGAAAGCCTAACAACTTAAGGTAGATATGGGATGGCACAAAAGAAAGACATTCCTTAGTTTGATGGAACTAACTATGCCTTCTGGAAGGTATGAATGCAAAGTTATCTTATTTCTCCTGGTTATTATGTGTGGAAAATGGTTGAAACTAAATACACTATACCTAAAGATGATCCGGACACTGCAAGTGAGATAAGGGATTATGAGACAAATGGCAAAGCTAGAAATAACTTACTAAATGCTCTATCTAACACTAAAATGGTGAAAGTTTTGGATTTGGAAACTGCTCATGAGATCTGGGAAAAATTGAAGAGTATCTATGAAGGTGATAAATCTATTAAGAAATTCAAGATACAGAACTTGAAATCAAGATATGAAACTATGTGGATGTCTAAAGATGAGAACATAACAAGCTATATGCAGAAGGTTGATGAAGTTGTAAATGGCATCAAAGGTCTTGGTGGAACTCTGACTAATGAAGAAGTTGTGAATAAGGTACTCAGAACACTTCCCAAATCTTATAGTCATAAAGTGTCTGTCATTGAAGAATTTCTAGATACAAGCAAGCTTTCAAAAGACCAATTGCTTGGTAAACTTATTACTTTTGAGATGAGAGAATTTGGTACTACTGATGGTCCTATGAAAGTTGAGACTACTTTTAAAGCTAAATCAGAAAAGATTGTTAGGTCAGATAAGTATGTTGTGGAATTAGATGAGGAAGACTTTGATGAGATTGAAGCAAACTTTGTAAACAGAATGAAAAAGGGAACTAGAAAGTTCAGAGGTAAGTTACCTTTCAAATGTTTTAGTTGTGGTAAGATTGGCCATTATGCTTCAAGATGTCCTGATAGAACTTTGAAGTTCAAGAACAGAGAAGGTAAAGGTAAGATGGTAAGGAAAAGTTACTATGTTAAAGATGATGAAGGTGTAATTGATGATTAATCTGACTTTGAAGATGGTAATGCTAGTGAATGCTTGTTTATTACTATAAAAGAAGAACCTGTTTTTGCTAACCTTGCAAGCTGTGTGAAGGAAGGAAGTCTGGAAGAAGAGAGAGATGTCTACATTTCATGCTAGAAAGGAAAACAATGAATGGGTCATTGACAGCAGATGTTCAAATTATATGACAGGAGATAAGAGTAAGTTTTTTAAATTGGAAAAGTATGATGGGGGACTAGTTAGAATTGGTGATGATGCAGCTGGTAAGATTTGTGGAAAAGGGTCAATTACTTTTGATGTAAAGCATAATATAGATGATGTTCTTTATGTCAAAGGCTTAAAGCATAATCTTCTAAGTGTTGGACAAATGTGTAACAAAGGATACAATCTAATGTTAAAGGACAATGGATGTGAGATAAGGAAAAGTTCTGGAACTATAATTGTTGCTGGTAAGAAGACTCATGGTAATGTTTATCATTTGAAAGGTACTGAAAATTATTTTTTGTTGGCTTAGGAAAATAAAATTTTCTTATGGCATAGGAGAATGTGTCACATTAACTTTGATAATCTGGTAAGAATAAGCTCAGTTCAAGCTGTAAGAGACCTGCCTAAGATTGTGAAGCCTGTTAATGCCATTTGCAAAGAATGTCAATTTGGGAAGCAAACAAAGACAAGTTTCAAGAGCAAAGAACAAACTTCTACTAGTTTGTTGGAGTTGGTGCATAAAGACTTATGTAGTCCTACAAGAATAAGAAGTCTACAAGGTGATAGGTATTTCATGCTACTCATTTATGATTATTCAAGAATGACTTGGGTTACTTAAAGAAAAATTAGAAGCCCTAGACAAGTTCAAGGCATTTAAAGCAATGGTTGAAAATGAAATAGATTTGATGATCAAGTGTCTGAGGTCTAACAAAGGTGGTGAGTTTACTTCAAATAAATTTAATGCTTTTTATGAAGAACATGGGATAAAGAAACAATTGTCTGCCCCCATAACTCCTCAACAAAATGGAGTAGTTGAAAGAAAGAATAGAACAATTCAAGAAGCTGCTAGAAGAATGATCAAAGAAGATGACCTTCCAGAAGAATATTGAAAAGAAGCTATTCGTACTACTGTCTACATTCATAATAGAGTACAAGTCAAAGCAAATGGAACAAAGACCCCTTATGAGCTGTGGTATGGAAGAACTCCTACTATCAGGTATTTCAAAGTTTTTGGAAGCAAATGCTATATCAAAAGAGATGAAGAGTTGGGAAAGTTTGATGCTAGATGTGATGAAGGCATATTTCTTGGGTACTCTACTAAAATCAAAGTTTACCGATGTTATAACAAAAGGTTGAGGAATCTATAATTGAAAGTGTAAATGTAAAGGTAGATGAAGATATTCAGAAAGTCTCAGAGCCTGATGGATATGAGTCAGATGAGTCTGTTGATATAGAAATAGTTGAGGAACACAAAGACAAGGAAGTTCAGATTGATGAAGAAGAAGCTTCAGAAAGAGTTCCTAAAACCCCCAAGTATGTGCAAAAGAATCACTCAGAGGATTAAATCATTTGTGACAAGGACAAAGGAGTTCTGACAAGAAGAAGAGTTGCAGAAGAATAGGTAATCTCTGCTTAATTTCAAAGGTTGAACCTAAGACTGTCTCTAAAGCATGTAAAGATGAACATTGGATCAAGGCAATGAATGAAGAACTAATGCAAATTGAGAAGAACAAGACTTTGGAACTTGTCCCTATGCCTACAGATAAGAATGTGATTGGAACAAAGTGGGTTTTCAGGAATAAGTTGAATGAGAATGGAGAAGTGGTAAGAAACAAAGCTAGGCTTGTATGCAAAGGGTACTCACAAGTGGAAGGAATAGACTATGAGGAAAATTTTGCTTCGATGGCAAGACTAGAAGCTATTAGGTTGTTTTTGGCTTATGCAACACATAAAGATTTCAAGGTATATCAAATGGATGTAAAGTCTGTGTTTTTGAATGGTGAGTTGGAAGAAGAAGTATATATAAAGCAACCAACTGGGTTTTAATTATCAGACAAACCAGACATGGTATGCAGATTGAAGAAGGCATTGTATGGACTGAAGCAAGCTCCTAAAGCTTGGTATGCTAGATTGGATAGGTACTTATTGCAATAGGGATTTAGTAAAGGGTCTGCAAACAGTAATTTGTATATCAAGGTAAGCAAATATCAAATTCTGATTATTAAAATCTATGTAGATGACATAATCTTTGGTGGAAATGAAGGTATGTGTAAGAATTTTTTCATATGAGATGCAAAAAGAATTTGAGATCTATCAATGGGCGGTGAGATGAACTTCTTTCTTTGACTGCAAATTAATCAGACATATAAGGGCATTTTCATTTCACAATCAAAGTATGTCAAGGAATTGTTGAAGAAGTTTGGAATGGAAGAATCTTAACCAATTTGTACTCCAATGACAATTGGTTGCAAGCTCAGCAAAGATGATGAATCCCCTAAGACTGATTAGAGAAAATATAGATCAATGATTGGAGGACTGCTATACCTAACTGCTACAAGACTGGATATTATGCATGAAGTTTGTCTTGTGGCAAGATTTCAAGCAGATCCTCAAGAGTCACATATCATGGCAATAAAGAGAATATTCATGTATTTAAAGGGAACTCCAGACCATGGTTTGTGGTATCCTAATAACAATGGCTTCAACCTAAGTGCCTACACAGATGCAAATTGGGCTGGATGTGTAGATGATAGGAACAGTACAAGTGGTGGTGTGTTCTTTCTTGGAGACAGAGTTATGTCATGGAAAAGCAAGAAGCAGGATTCTGTATCATTATCTACTGCAGAGGCAGAGTACATTGCAGCAACATCATGTTGTACACAAGTGCTATGGATGAGACAAAATCTGAAGGGTATCCAAGTTGAGTATGAAGATCCAATTCCTATATTTTATGATAATACCAGTGCCATTAGCATTTCAAAGAACCCAGTGATGCATTCAATGACAAAGCATAATTCTATTAGGTATCACTTTCTGAGAGAGAAGGTTGCAGAGAAAGAAGTGAAGCTTGAGTATATGCCTACACAAGATTAGATTGCTGACATTTTCACCAAGGCTCTTCCTAAGGATATATTTCAGTACCGTTGGGAGAAGTTAGGGGTTATTGCCTCTCCTATGTTGAACTAGATGCATGAGGAAGTGCATCAATCCAATGTGGTTCAAGAGTCATTCTTTTCTGGACTGATGATGGAGGCTACCTCTCAGGAGGAGCAGGTAGTGACATTGGAGAGTATTGTGGTTAGAAGGAAGTATTTAGAGTAGTTAAGAACAAGTGCAAGTATGTGCAGTATCATATTCAAGGGGAGAAAGTTTGAAAAAGGTGTGTCACCCTTTGTCATTGATGTCAAAGGGGGAGAGAGTTCATGTAAAAAACAAAGAGAGAGTAAGATGTATAAAAGAAAGGGGGAGAATGAGATTAGTGCAGAATTGTGTCATGATGGTTTTTCACATCATATGTTGCCATCAATGACAAAGGGGGAGATTGTTGCAAGTATGAACTAACCAGTGTTGTCATTGATGTCAACATGCTTAGGTTGTCATTGGTGTCAACTTTGTCTTCTGATATTGCTGATCGTTACCTAATTGAGTTGTCATGTTAAATTGATTTGAATGCCTTATAGAAGTGTTGATGATGTTGGTATAGTGCTCTTGTTGCTGAGTCTCCAAGTGCTAAATTGAGAAAATTTGCTCTCCAGAGGAAACAGTGTGCTACAAAGTATTCTGGCTTGTAAGATACTACCTGAGTTTTTGCTCCACATTTCTTCTATGTTGAAGACTAGAGTGTGAGATTTGGATATGTTTTAGAGAAGTGTTTGAAGATGATAAATCCAAATTTTGGTGGTTTGGATTGCTATGCAGTAGAAGTTATGTTCACCAGTTTGAAGACTGTAATTAATAGAGTTGTTGGGTTGTGCAGAGGTATTTGGGAGGAAGTATTTTGCTCTGCTTTTCTCCTTAGAGTGGTTTCAGGTGATACAATTCTAGACATATGTTTATAAGGTCCTTAACTATCTTCATTCCAAAGGATTTGTGATTTGGTGCTCTGAAAAGCAAGTTATTGAGTAGCAAAGCTTAGCAGTGTTGATTGTAAGTTGTCTTCAAGTGAGATTTGTTGTCTTCAAGTGAAACTTGTTATAGCTAGATTTGTTGGCTCCTAGGTGATTTTATGTTGTTTTTGGATGTCTCCAAATCATGTTAAAGGATTTTTCTTATTCTGCAAGTTATGGTTGTGCTCTTGGAAGTGTGTACCTAAAGATCCTAGTGTTAACACAAGTTTTGGCCGACCTGGTTGTTTACACTCTTTGCAGATGTGCTTCGTGGATTGTGGAAGCATGTTGAAGCATTTGAAGATGTATTTAGGTCCAAACTAAGCTATGAAATGTTCTACCTTCATTCCTTTGCTTCACAAGAATGTTTAGGTCTAGACCTAATTTGAATTATGTATGTTTGTCGACCTTAGAGACTGTTCCAAAGGTTGTAGATTGTGTTGCCAACCTTGATGTATGTTCCAAGGTTGATGATTGGTATAAATAAATGTAATGAATCCATGTGTAGTATGAGGGTGTGTGAAGATGCGAAGATAAAAGTGTTTGTGTTGTGAGGCAGTGAAGGTGATATGTATTGTGCTTCATTGGAACTGAACTCAAGCATGTGGTAGATGATATCATATCAGTTCATGGCAATGAGCCACCCCCCTTGGCAGTGAGCCATCCCTTGGTAGTGAACCACCCCTTGGAGGTGAGCCTCCTCTTGCAATGAGCCTATTGTAGTGAGCATTCTTTAGGGCAGTGAGCCTCTTTGTAATTTGGTATTGATACTACATTATATTGTCAACTAATCCTCACCGTGGTTTTTCCCTTTTAGGGTTTTCCACATAAAATTTTAGTGTTCTCTTGTGCATGGTGTTGATGTGATTAAGTTTATGTTATCTATTTTTCATGTTTAATCTTCATAATAGAATTAAGGTTGAAGTGAATTGATGTGGATGTGATTATGTTTGTGAAGGCTTAAAGTTTTGATACAACTGATTCACCCCCCTCTCAATTATCTTGTGCACTCAACAAGAACAACTTGAAAATGTATAAAAGATTTGATTTGTAATAGTAATTTGTAAGTATAAAGATCCTAATCTAACCCTAACCTACCTCTAATCTAACCAGATATGCAAAAAAAGAATGAAAGATAAGGGTTTGTCGAGTAAACAAAGTGGAAAATAAAGAGGGTTAGCTTTTCATTTGATTTAAAGTCCTTTATTTTAGAATATTTGATGAGATTTAATCAACCTACAATACTATGATCAATATTTCACACAACCATTGCCATCGTAGATGCGAGATCCTAAGAAATTTTGTGAAAATTGTAAAGCAAATTGTATAAAATCACCATATTACATACGTAGACATTAAACAGTCTTTCACAACTTCAACATGAAAGATGTAAACATTTAGCACTTTATTGATTTTCACCAAATAACCTAAGTTTCAGAAAAGTAAATACAAATGCATCACCAACCCAAAGTGGAGAACTAGCTAGCTATTGGCATGTGACAACTTCCAGCAGAAATCCACACTAAAAAATTATCTTGTGTCCTTGTCCTTGTGCTCTTGAAACTGCTCTCCTAGATTCCTTAAAATCAAATGACACTCCTTTTTATAGAGGTGATTTTTCATTTCATTCCTTCATTAAGTCAGCTTAATCTCAAATTAAGGACCACCCTTATAGGGTAGGACCTAATTTGCAAGTTAGATGTTTGCTCAATGGGTAGGATATGTCCTATTTGAACACCCTATAAATGAACTCCAAGTTTGGCTCAAGAACCATTTCTTCTTTTCATCATAGGTAGTTGTAGCTCATCATTTCCCAAGTGCAAGCAACATCAAACAGCTACAGGTGATCAATTTCTTCATCAAAAGTTCATATTCAACCTTCTAATCTTCATGATTTATTCATTTTCAGTCCTAGCTTTTGCATCCTACACATGGAACAATGAACATAGGCTTCATGGAAGGATACAACAATCATGTATTTGGCTACAAATCATGAAAAGGATCTTGGAGTCCATCTTTGCTGAGCTATAGGAATTTATTTCCTTCATTTTTGGTATTTTTGTGCCCCATTTTTGCATGAACAATAGTAGCCTGAGTAGATCTTGTGTTGTCCTCGCCTTCATACCTGCAAGAAAATAAAAAGAGCATAAAATTCCTTAAAATCAAATCAATTTCAATCAAGAACCATCAAAATATATCATGTCAAACACTAAGTCTATCAACTTTACACTTTAGTAAAATTTGTTGCCATAGGAAACTTTATGAGTTTGTCATCCATTAGGCTCTCAATTCCCTTATTGTTTCATATATCCATTCTTTTTGTGAAGTGAATTGAATAAATGACCTAAGGTTGACTTATAGCCACTTCTCCCTCTCTAACCTTAACCCAACTAACAAGGTGATTTTAAGATCTTACATCATCCAACCTCTCAAAATAGTCCCATGACTAGTAACAGTCTCTCCTTAGGTCTATATTGTTACTTCATTATTTATCTTTCTTACTTCTACCACATGATAGACATTAATGAACCTCATAATGTATGCCCGATAGTGCACTTTGTAAATTCATATTAGTGCATGAAGTCTAACTATCACTTTTCTTTATGGATTGATATTATGGTCAGTTATAAGATTGTGCTTTTGTCACTCATCCTTTGGTCACTTTCAAGGGTTTAATTTGTTTCCTTTCAATGATGGTGGTTTCATATGATTTTTAGGGCTTGGGATGATATTTATCAATATGACTAGGCAGTCATCTTCCTCCTTCATGATAGTCCCATAACACCCCTACACACCCTAAGACTATTAACAACTCCTATTGGAACCCTAAGTGTCTAAATCTTGATGACTATTCTATCTCAACCTTTAAATGATAACAAGTTCCATGGAGATATCCCAAGTCCTTTTCATATGACTTCCCCAAACAATGTAAAGATTGTTGATGACAAACATCAAGGGATTGTGATGGTGTTGTACCCTTACAACACCATGTTTATCCCTTGTTGTAGGAAGTCCTACAATAGTTGGAAACCACTTCTATGGATCACATCCAACACACACAGTTGTTGCAGGTGACTTACAACAATCACTACCCTTGTTGTAGGCTATTTCTACTCACAAGCTTCACCTCTTACTATTGTTGTAGGTGGCTTAAACTAGCTTATACACACTCTACCCTATTTCTACAGGTTAAAGACAAGGTTGTAGGTGGTCCTACAATTACCCAACACACTCTTCTTGACCAACACCTCACATTTTGGTTGTTGTAGGCAACCACTATCCTACACCATGCTCATCCCTATTGCTATAGGCAACAAAGTACACACCAGCATACACACATATACATACATATGGTTACCAATTCATGAAAATAATGCAACACACAATCATAAACCCCATACAACTTGAGGTGGGTATGATTACACAAATCTAGTTAGATCATAAAACATAGATCACATGCATACAATGACAAATCAGGGAAAATCACATTAAAATAAAGGTTTCTTCTTATATTAATATTGAAATCATACCATACATTCATCATTCCTTTGATTAGCTTACATAGGCTTGGTTCCTATGCCCAATGTCAAACAGAACTCCCATTTGTCTTGATATACTATCTCATGCCTCCTCTTTGTGGTCTTTTCTTTCCTGTTGTGACTTTTCTCTTTCCATCTCTTTGCTTTTTGGTTCACAACCTTATTCTTCTCTCATTTTCTTACCACCACACAATCCTCCTTCTCGTTATTCCTCATTCTTTTCTCCACACTCTACTGTCTTCCCACATGCAGCTCCCCTCTATCTCTTTCTTCACTTGCATCTTCTACACACACCCAAAACTTATCAATCTTTCCATTCTTGAATGTTCCACACTTTCCCTTCTTCCCAGAACTATTAAAAAATCCCACTCAGACTAATTTTAGTGCTCAAAATGGGCCTTTTGAATGCTGCACCTACCACCATCAGTTTTCCCTCTCAAATCTAGTGCTCAAATCTTCAATTTGGGCACCAAAACTAATCACATCAAATGGTGGGAGTGGCCCAGGCAGACGTTTGGATTCACCTACCTCACGTACTCTCTCCTGGCTATGAATAAATGTTGGTTGCGACTGTATTGAACTACTCCTTCTTTACTTCCATGCAACGGTCAACATAAGAATTCAAAATTTAAAACAAGCGGTTGGAAAACATTCACAATTAGAAAGACTTAGGTCGATGCCCCTACATCATACTCACAAGGTTACAAAAATTTGTGAGCCCTTGCTCACTGCCCAAACTATATGTTTCTACAATTCATGTGGTTGCATATCAGAATGCCTATTGTTGTAGGTCAACAGTCTTGTTGTTGTAGGTCAGAATGCATGTTGCTATAGGTAAACTTGCAGTAGAACTCCCATATCTTGTTTTCACCTCTGTACCTTCAACACAAGCCATTTCTTCTCCTCATCCTCCTGCTCAATATGCAACTGAATCTCCTTCATATATCCAGCATACTTGTTATCCTCCATGATCAATAATTTCCTTGTTCTCCTTTGTAATATATACAAGTTAAGCACCACATCATAAACAACTTCACCTTCAACCAAACAATTAAACTCCTTTCCTCTACCTCTATGTATAACACACTTTTGCCCTAATATATAATTATCATGTAGCTGCCAAATGAGTTCTTCACTCCCAAATTTTTCCTCATTTTGTTGCATCTCACTAAACATCTCCATATCTTGCAAATCTACCTTGTTCATTTCCTCATCATCATTTGATAACTCACCTATTGTGGCTGCTACAATGGCACTTATAGCATGAATCTCTACCTTGTGGTGGATTTCTAAGGACACGTTTTCCTTATCCTCACTTTCATTCACCACCTTTTCTTGTATGTACTTCTCCTCTACATCTCCATTCAACATTCTATACCAAATCTATTGGTCCTTGGCTATAAAGTCACTCCCTAAACTCAATTCTGGATGCATTATAAACTCAAACAACCTATCCATTAGCTTTCCTTTCTCATCCTCAATATTTCTTACATCACTACACACATTAGTGTCCTCCAACTTGGGCATCCATTGTTCAATCTATGCTTCCTTTGAAATTATTGCCTCTTTAGGGTTCTCCTCTTTGTATTCTTCCACTTGTAGGCTTTCCTTTGTCAAACCAACAACCTGCATTTCTATTTTGTCCTTCCCCAAATTCTCCTTTGCACATGTCTCCACAAATCCTTCAGATTAGAAGGTTCATTGCTACCATCACTTGTCATTTCTTCTTGCAACATCATATTGTTGTCACACTCTACATGTACTTGTAGCACTCCTCTACTATCATCTAGACTGTCGCTGCTTGTAGCATCTCATATTCATCATCATACATTCTCTCTTCCCTTGCCTCCACATCTAGAGGCTCTTCATTACTTGTCATGTCTATTTGCAACGTCTCTCCTATAGCATTTTTCTCACTTTCCTTGCCTGCATCCACTATCAGCATCATTTTACTATCACTTGTTGCCCCAACTTGTATCACTGTGATGACTCTGATGTCAACATATGCACTTGCACAATCAATTCTATTTACTATAGGTACTTGTAGCATCACTAAAACTACCTCAACTCCACTTGTAGCTTTATGTTTGCACCCTTCCCCTACTACACTTGTAACTTCTTCCACGCAACATCCTCCTTGAAATCTCTTGTTGCACTAACTTGTAGCAACTTACATGCAACACCTTTCATGCATTTACTTGCAGCACCTAAACTGCCCCTACTTACATCTCCTTGGCAACCTCTTCTTTCACCCTTACAGTCTTACACATAGACTGCTCCTTTGGTGCACTTACTGTGTATAGGTAAAATTGAGCTTAGGATAAATCAAAACAATGAAAGTAAACACAATCCTATAACATCAAAAGATTGATCTAAGCAATAACCAAATCAATGAATAATGCAATTAATAATCGAAAGCTATCACCTAGATTGTATTGATCTCTTGGTCGAATGTGGATTGCTCAATATGTCACGTACACATGGTTGCAACAAGCAGATGTAGATATGCTCAAAGATTGTGTAGTATGTGCTCAATGATACTATGAATGCTCAAGCATTGTAGGAATGCAAAAGCTTAAATGATCAAAGAGGATTTTTGAAGGAGTGAAGGGGATTTATATAAGTTTCAAAGTTGGATTGATCAATGATGGAGATAAATTAATAGAATGAATGGATGAGATAAATCAAATAACTCATGATGAATGTGCACACGACATGTGTCACTCCAAAAAGGTATTTTTATTAAGTTAATTGCTTTTTGGCTAAAGATGGGATTTGATTTCACAAATTAGAATTTTTTTTCCAATTTATGAGTTGATGATAAAAACAATAATAATTAAAGCCAATTTACTCAACTTTAAATTTGCTTTTTGAAGTTCTAAAAATAAGACTGATTGTGCACATGAGTTAAAAATGATATTTTTAGAGGAACTGGAAGATAATTGAAAAATAAATAAATTTATTTATTTAATTGATTGTGCATGATTGAAGAAATAGACAAGATTATTTATAGAGAATAAATTAAAAAAATAAATTCATCTAATTTATTTTGCATGATAGAGGAATAGATAAGATATAAATAAAATATTGATTTTATTTATTTTTAGAAGATAATTGTCAACTTAAATAAATTTGAATAATTTATTGAAATTTAGAGGAATAATTGACTAATTAAATAATTAAAATTATTTAATTATTAATAAGAGGAAATTAGGTGATGAATTAATTAAATTATTTATTTATTTAATTAATGTGGATTTGAGGAATTTAAAAAGGGGTAAATGATTTAATTAAATAATTTGTTGGTGTTTCAATTCGCACCTCTCGAATGCAATTTGGAAACGGACAACTATGCACAGATAAACTGCTCTCCTATTGGAAGGGGGAGTTCCCTTTCTTGCTGATGTTCGCTGAAAAGATAACTTGAATGAAACTTCACCTATCTTCTTTTTGATTCTCAGCTGCAGAGCACAAGGTTATAAAACTCTAAACGTTGCAGAAGAGGTTTTTTCCTTTTTTAAAACTTCTACTACAACTAGCATAGACTAATGACGCTTTCAACCTCCTGAATAAATTCAAAGCAAAGGAAGTTGAAAGTGGACGAGGAATGATTGTTAACACAAAAACTTAAGCAGTTTTCCTCCAGATTTACACCACAAGACTAAAAGTACTTTAATGATGAAAGCTGAAAATGAAAGCTGCAGAAGCCACACATCTGACGACAATAACTTAATGAATCGATATAGAATATCAGAGCAAAGTGGGCATGAGACTTCTATTCAATATCACAAAGTTTAATACAACTCCAGGACAACAATACTGTAGCAAAAGGTAGGCATACAGTAAGCGATCAAACACCAGAGAACAATGAACACAAAGTGAACAAACACCTGGAATAACAATGTTTGCAGGCTAGAATAGGCACAACAAATTTGCTATCACAAAAGTCATTACAAACAATGGGCAAGGATGCCCTTATTTATACTAAAATCAAAGGAGTGGGGAACCCTAAAATCTTCTTGATTAACCCTAACTTGCCAACTTGTAAGCTTTATTACTATTCTAAGACAAAGATACAATAAACAAATGCTTTAAAGCAAAGAAGATTCCTTCTATCACAAGGTGATTTCTTCCTAAATATAGAATGGATGAGCTTAGGATGAAAGCACATGCTTTAAAACAAAAAGCATATGTTTCAAAATTGATTTCTTTTTGTGTCCCCATCTTTATTGTTGCTTTATTGGTGATGTCATCCACTGATATTTTTGGAAATAATATCTTGTAAAAAGCTGATTTTGAGCGAAAAAAGCTGGCACATGGGTTTTGTAGGCAATTCTATTTTGAAGCAACCCAGATCATCGGATTTTAAAAAAGTGAAGATTTTCTCGAAAAAGCAGGAAAAAAGTAGTTTCCTGAAAAAAAGCACAACTCCCAATCTTCAAGAGGATGATAATCTGGATGGACCCATCTCGACGAAAACTGAAAAAGCTCTGGTCAGATTTCTAAAAAATGATCTCCTTGAAACAAGGCCCTGAAAAAGCAAGCCTCTCTTCTTCCTCAACCCAAATCTATGAAGAACATTGAAAAAGCACCTGGTTTGGGTCTTCGAATCTTTGTTGAAAGCAAAAATAAAATCTTTCCTCAGGATGCAACCTGCAAAAGATAATGAAATAAAGAAGCCCAAAGCTTGTCTTTATAAATCTTTTGGTCGAAAAAGCAGCTTTATTTGTGTGAGAAGAAAACTTCACCCTCATCCATGAAGAAAGCATCTTTTAAAGCATAAATCCAAGTGGATGTCTTCGAATAGGAAGAATCCCTATTTTGTAGGAGCCTATGGCTTCATGTGCAAGATGACGAAAAATATCTTCTTTGATGATGTCATCAAAAACGCGAGTTGAAAGAAGTGCTAACAAAATTTTCTTCATTTTCGACACTTCAACACTCGTTTTGACTTAAATATGGCCTGTCTCTGACTTCAACAAGGCAGAAAAATGTTGTCATTGACTGAAAAAGCTAACTCATCCAGACATTTTGGAGACTGATCAACTGAGATTCCATCCCCTACCTCCATTCGACGATCTGACATCGTTTGACCAAATTTGACCTCCCGAAAACTGCCAACAAGCGAAGATTGGTAACAAAGCACAACGAAAAACACTGAAAACATAAAAATTTCTAAACACTATTCAAGTTGGGCACCCCAAGCCTCCTAGGGCACCCAGTTTCCCAACACTTAGCCCTTTTTTCAGTTTTTTCAATTTTTTCAATTTCTTGGTTTGCGTGCGCGTTCCGGAGGCACAGGACCCTTGTTTGGCTGTCAATTTCTATCAACTAGGATGGAAATGAGTCTGATGATCTGGCAAATATGCAAGCCTAATGAAAACTGAGCTGATTGCACCTTTCGTTTGCCTCAAAAAATGTGCCAAACTGATCAACACTAAACCGAATTAGGCTGACGAAAGGAGATTCACGTTTTTCAAGAAAAACCTCAAAAATAATCTAACACTGGTGAGGATGGGCACCCCAAGCCTCCTGGGGTGCCTAGTTTCTCAACACTTAGAAAAATTTTCAAAAATTTTCAATATTGTACCTTTTCTCGATTTCCGTGCCCACGGCTCTTGTTCGATCTTCGATTTCGGTCGTTCTGAGGACTATCAAGGCAAGACGGAGGGTGATCTGAGTAGTCTAAACATATCTGTGATGAAATCCTGGCTTTGACTAACTTTTGACCAAGTTTGACCAACCGGAAAGGAGCTAACGGAAGCATTTTTTATGTTTCTCGAAAAATGTGAAAAAAAAACTAACACAGGAGAGGATGGGCACCCCAACCCTCCTGGGGCACCCAGTTTCACTAGACTTAGCCAAATTTTGATTTTGCAACTTTTTAATTCACCTTGGATCCATCTTGCATCATTTTGCGTGCATCATCGAGTCGACAGCCGTTTGTCAGTTTTACGTTGTTGAAACAGCGTTGGAAACTCATCGAAGAGTTCTGGCAGGTGAACTTTTCTATGTTGATGACTTTCAAGCTCGTGCTTCACCTTGTGAAAAAGCAAAAATGACCCAGTAGAGAAAACTTGGTCGTTTGAAGATTCCGTCTGAACCGTGCCGATCGTGAAGCGAAATCGACCAATGAGAATCAAGCGCGACACCTGATTTGGTAATTCTATTTTTAGAAACTTTCTATTTTTAGAAAGTTTTTCCAACATCCATATCTCAAGAAACCCAGAAAACTGAACTCGACATCTATTTTTAGAAATTTCTATTTTTAGAAATTTTGTTTTTTTGACTTTTTGACGAAAAATTTTCTAGACTTGTTTCAAAATACCTTAATAAAGCAAAAAATTTGGTGGGGTACAACAATTGGCTCTGTCTGGGGACCATGGCGAATACTTACGGCATAGGAGAACCAAGAATCTCTAGATTTTTGGCAAGTTGGACCAGTGTCTTATCAGTTGGGCAATAGAGTCAGGTTACATTCCTAATCACCTAAAACAAGACTTTTCTCTAAATCACCTAAAACTGGACTTCCTAAAATCACCTAAGAAGTTGGAACTTCACAACACACAAGGAACACAACTGTCACATTACATAAAGGGGAAAAACATTACGACATAACGGTCACATCACAGAAAGGGGAAACACATTACAAGAACAAAAAGTGTTTCAGGCGCTCTTTCTCCTAAGCGAGGATGATAAGAGATTAGGACTGTCACATGAAACCGTCAATCGACTCAGAAAAGTAAGAACCATCTCTCTTTAGCTATGAAGATTGCCTTGGTAGCACAAAACTTTTCTTTGTCTGCAACATCCTCTCAAAGAGCCATGATTTAGGAGGGTATTCACATTCAGGCCATGAGAAGTTCCTGAGAAACTGATTGATATGCCAGGGATCAAGTGGAACATCTTCCTCCAATGCAAGCAACCTCTACAATATGTGGAGATACCGAACTTCTTTCTGAAGATATACAGGAAAGTCTTGTGGCCAAAGTACATCTGTTGGAATGGTCATCACCACATATTGAATATGAGTTTCATTTATATCTTGTACACACGCAACTTTGTATTCAGTTAATGCATCATCTTCTGGAAAAGGTGCAACCTGCTCATACACAACTCTCATTACTGATTCTTGGCTTATAGGGTCCACAATTGTTGTCGCCCACTTTTCAAGTGCTTCAGGGACTCCTTCATTGGTTGTGTTTTCGTCCATCCACTCTTTAAAATCTGATGAATTATCAAGATCTGAATGCTCAACCTCTTGAACATCTTCACCTGACATCTCACTTTCCCATTCATTACCTGGAATCTCGTTATCCTCTATAGAATACTTTTCCTCGATGCGGATAGCCATCATCACTTCATCTTCAGCATTCATGTATCTTTCTTCTTCTGTAAAGTAAGTGGAATCAAAGACAGCTTCATCTGAGTCATGTGGTTCCTCTTCTTCTTCTTGATCAATCTCACACACGGCGTATCTCACAAGACATTTGTCAAGCATCTCTGATTTTTCAATATCATCCTCTTTAGTGACCAAAATTGAATATCCCATGAACTCCTCTTCTCCATCAACCTCTTCATATGTTGCATTCCACACTGGTTGCATAGTATTGGTGCAGTCTTTTTCTTGTACAGGTTCATAGATGGATTCAACATCGTCCTCTTCACTAGTATGTATGAAAGATTCTCGAGATGCAGGTGAAGATGGGCTATATTGTAAAGAAAAGTCTGCAGTATCTTCCATTGAAGAATCACTTTCCCACTGATGTTCAAAATAATTTAGATCTGATAATGGAACTTCCATATGATCTCTAGTTCTAAAAAATTCTTCCAGGAAGAAATCATCTTCAAAAAGAAGATCATGCTCTTGCTCTGCTTGCAAAACTTCTTTGGTCTCTCCCTTGGATATATCTGACATGGGTTCTTCAAACCAACCTTCGAAAGACAAGAAAAACAAACTTGATTCATCATTATTTTTCTTTTGAGAAGATTGTTGTTCTTCTTCTTCCTGAGAGAAAGTTTGTAAGTTGTATATTTCTTCAGATTCTTCTTCTGATTCATCAACCACATGGACAACCTCCTAATTTTGTTCGGTTATTTTAGATAGCATAACATATGTACCAGGACCCGTTTCTTGATATAGCACAAGTTCAGGGATAACCTTCAAAAGTTTAGCATCATTTTCTTCATTAGTGTGTATGAAAGCTTCTTGAGACAAAGATGAAGACGGGCTGAACTGTAAAAGAAAATTTCAAGTATCCTCTACTGAAGAATCACTCTCTAAGTGATGTAGAAAGCTATCAAGATCCAATGATGAATCTTCTATATGATCTCCATTTTTGATAAATTCCTCTAATGATGAATCATCTTCAAAATGAAGAAGATCATGTTCTTTCTCCAATTGCAACATTCCTTTGGTCTCTTCTCCTTTGAATGTATCTGACACAAGTTCTTCAAACCAACCTTCAAAAGATGAGAAGAACAAACTGGATTCTTCATTGCTCTCTACAACATATTTGATCTCTTCCTTGTAACTTTGCTCTTGTGAAGATTGTTACACTTCTTCTTCTTCAGGGAAAGTATGCAAGTTATGCATTTCTTCAGGTTCTTCCATCAACGATCCTTCTTCATGATCGAAGAAATTATGCAAATTTTCAGCTTCTGATGAACATTAATGGTCCATATGTAAACACATGATGTCACTTGAAATAGAGTTAGGAAAATGTTCCCTTCTAATATTTGATTAACACTGGTCAAATCCCTTCATAGAGTCGCCATCGGATTCATCAAAGAGACGTTCAGGAGTATCCGAAAATCCTTGATTTTCATTTGATGCTTTTAATATTTGCATGAATCTTCTCATCTCTGAGCAAGTTTCTCCATCGTGTTGGTTTGTTGCATGGAACAAGCAGTAGATTTGTATTGCAAAAGACGCATCTTCCTTTTGACACATAGGTGATACTTGATGCACAGGTGAAGCAGGTTGATCACTCACAAAGTTAATGAAAGAATCTAGTATACTTGAAGGAGATGGAACTTGCCGAAGTGGTACAACATTAAGGGCACTAGTGGTTTGATTGAATCTCTCTAGATCTTTTCGGAAGTGATCATATGATCTTCTAATTCAATAGCATACTCTTGAGCTTCTTGCAGTTCTGTAGCGTGTCTTTGCTTGAGGTAGAAAGAAATTTCTGAAGATTGTGCATTCATGAAACAACTTAGCAAAATTTCTGATGAAGGATTCAAAGTGTTCATGACTTTTCCAACCAAACAGTTGAATCTAGCCACGAACTCTCGCATCGGCTCACTTCTATCTTTCTTGATGTTTGAGAGTTTTGCAAACAAGACATGACTATCTTCTACAGGCTTGAAACGAGTGAGAAATTTCTCCCTCATTGACTCCCAACTTGTGATAGAGCTGGCAGCGAGGTGATTAAACCATTCAGCTGCTGAACTTTGCAATGATTCCACAAACAAACGCACTGCAACATCTTCATGTGCAACACCAAGAATTCCACAAGCGGTGGTGAAGGCAAAAATGTGCTCATCAGGATGTTGCTTTCCATCACCATGAAACTTTGGAAAACTTTTTCTTGATCCTTCAGGAAGCTCATGATATTTTGCTAGTGCCAAAGGTCCAATGTTGTTAACCCAAGGCAATGGTGGCAGTCGCCTTTGATTTGCATCATTGTGATTGTTGTTATTTGGGTCACCCATTGCTCTAGGCTAGGGTACGGGTTCTTCTTGTAAGTCTTCCTACTTGACTTCAGGAACTATCTAAATTTCTCGAACTATGATGGATGCTTCTCCAACTTCTGTAGGAACAAGATCTTGGAAGGAAGGATCTGTAGCATCGCCTTTTCCCCTTCTTGAATAAACCCTGTGAGCGAGGATTATCTACTGCCACATGGGAGATGGTAATACAGGTCTTGCTGCTGCAAGATCCACTTTGTGTTCTTCTTCGTCAAGGATGACAGCCGTATTTCTCCACTGATCAGGACTTTCCTTTTGCGCAAATATGAAACTTCTAAGGCTGCTAATGATGTTAGTTTTCTCTCCTTCCACTCGTACAAGATTTGGTTGAATAGCAGGTGGTGTAAGATTTGGTTGTTGAACTGGAGCAGAAGGACGCTAGAGAGTCATTCCCGTGACATAAGCCTAAGCTTGCTTGAAGTTTTATGCCTCATGCCCCATGGTAGGTGCCAGAAAACTATTGGCGTTTCAATTCACACCTCTGGAATGCAATTTGGCAACGGACAGCTATGCATAGATAAACTGCTCTCCTATTGGAAGGGGGAGTTCCCTTTCTTGCTGATGTTCACTGAAAACATAACTTGAATGAAACTTTGCCTATCTTCTTTTTGATTCTTAGCTACAGAGCACAAGGTTATAAAACTCTAAATGCTGCATAAGAGGTTTTTTCCTTTTTTAAAACTTCTACTACAACTAGCATAGACTAATGACGCTTTCAACCTCCTAAATAAATTCAGAGCAAAGGAAGTTGAAAGTGGACGAGGAATGATTGTTAACACAAAAAATTAAGTAGTTTTCCTCCAAATTTACACAACAAGACTAAAAGTACTTTAATGATGAAAGCTGAAAATGAAAGCTGCAGAAGCCACACATCTGACGATGATAACTTAATGAATTGATATAGAATATCAGAGCAAAGTAGGCATGAGACTTTTATTCAATATCACAAAGTTTAATACAACTCCAGGACAACAATACTGTAGCAAAAGGTAGGCATACAGTAAGCGATCAAACACCAGACAAAAATGAACACAAAGTGAACAAACACCTGGAATAACAATGTTTGCAGGCTAGAATAGGCACAGCAAATTTGCTATCACAAAAGTCATTACAAACAATGGGCAAGGATGCCCTTATTTATACTAAAATCAAAGGAGTAGGGAACCCTAAAATCTCCTTGATTAACCCTAACTTGCCAACTTGCAATCTTTATTACTATTCTAAGACAAAGATACAATAAACAAATGCTTTAAAGCAAAGAAGATTCCTTCTATCACAAGGTGATTTCTTCCTAAATATAGAATGGATGAGCTTAGGATGAAAGCACATGCTTTAAAACAAAAAGCATATGTTTCAAAGCTAATTTCTTTTTATATCCCCATCTTTATTGTTGCTTTATTGGTGATGTCATCCACTGGTATTTTTGGAAATAATATCTTGTAAAAAGTTGATTTTGAGTGAAAAAAGCTGGTACATGGGTTTTGTAGGCAATTCTATTTTGAAGCAACCCAGATCGTCGGATTTTGAAAAAGCAGAGATTTTCTCGAAAAAGCAAGAAAAAAGTAGTTTCCCGAAAAAAAGCACAACTCCCAATCTTCAAGAGGATGATAATCTGGATGGACCCATCTCGACGAAAACTGAAAAAGCTCTGGTCAGATTTCTGAAAAATGATCTCCTTGAAACAAGGACCCTGAAAAAGCAAGCCTCTCTTCTTCCTCAACCCAAATCTATGAAGAACACTGAAAAAGCACCTGGTTTGGGTCTTCGAATCTTCGTTGAAAGAAAAAATAAAATCTTTCCTCTAGATGCAACCTACAAAAGATAATGAAATAAAGAAGCCCAAAGCTTGTCTTTATAAATCTTTTGGTCGAAAAAGCAGCTTTATTTGTGTGAGAAGAAAACTTCACCCTCATCCATGAAGAAAGCATCTTTTAAAGCATAAATCCAAGTGGATGTCTTCGAATAGGAAGAATCCCTATTTTGTAGGAGCCTATGGCTTCATGTGCAAGATGACGAAAAATATCTTCTTTGATGATGTCATCGAACACGCGAGTTGAAAGAAGTGCTAACAAAATTTTCTTCATTTTCGACACTTCAACACTCGTTTTGACTTAAATATGGCCTGTCTCCGATCTCAACAAGGCAGAAAAATGTTGTCATTGACTGAAAAAGCTAACTGATCCTGACAGTTTGGAGACTGATCAACTAAGATTCCATCCCCTACCTCCGTTCGACGATCTGACATCGTTTGACCAAATTTGACCTCCCGAAAACTGCCAACGAGCGAAGATTGGTAACAAAGCACAACAGAAAACACTGAAAACATAAAAATTTTCTAACACTACTCAAGTTGGACGCCCCAAGCCTCCTAGGGTACCCAGTTTCCCAACACTTAGCCATTTTTTCATTTTTTTCAATTTTTTCAATTTCTTGGTTTGTGTGCGCGTTCCGGAGGCACAGGACCCCTGTTTGGCTATCAATTTCTATCAACTGGGATGGAAATCAGTCTAATGATCTAGCAAATATGCAAGCCTGATGAAAACTGAGTTGATTGCACCTTTCTGTTTGCCTCGAAAAATGTGCCAAACTGATCAACACTGAACCGGACCGGGCTGACGGAAGGAGATTCACGTTTTTTGAGAAAAACCTCAAAAATAATCTAACACTAGTGAGGATGGGTGCCCCAAGCCTCCTGGGGTGCCTGGTTTCTCAACACTTAGAAAAATTTTCAAAAATTTTCAATTTTGTACCTTTTCTCGATTTCCGTGCCCACGGCTCTTGTTTGATCTTCGATTTCAGTCGTTCTGACGACTGTCGAGCTGGGACAGAGGGTGATCTGAGTATTTTGAACATATCTATGATGAAATCCTAGCTTTGACTAACTTTTGACCAAGTTTGACCAAGTTTGACCAACCGGAAAGGAGCTGACAGAAGCATTTTCGACGTTTCTCGAAAAACGTGAAAAAAAACTAACATAGGAGAGGATGGGCGCCCCAAGCTTCCTGGGGTGCCCAGTTTCACCAGACGTAGCCAAAATTTTGATTTTGCAACTTTTCAATTCACCTTGGATCCATCTTGCATCGTTTTGCGTGCATCGTCGAGTCGACGGTCGTTTGTCAGTTTTATGTTGTTGAAACAGCGTTGGAAACTTGTCGAAGAGTTCTGGCAGGTGAACTTTTCTGTGTTGATGACTTTCAAGCTCATGCTTTGCCTTGTGAAAAAGCAAAAATGACCCAGTAGAGAAAACTTGGTCGTTTGAAGATTCCATCTAAACCATGTCGATCGTGAAGCGAAATCGACCAATGAGAATCGAGCGCGACACCTGATTTGGTAATTCTATTTTTAGAAAGTTTTGCCAACATCCATATCTCAAGAAACCCAGAAAACCGAACTCGTCGTCTATTTTTAGAAATTTCTAAAAATGGAAATTTCTATTTTTAGAAATTTTGTTTTTTTTGACTTTTTGACGAAAAATTTTCTAGACTTGTTTCAAAATGCCTTAATGAAGCAAAAAATTTGGTTGGGTACAACATAATTAAAATTACTTAATTTAGAAGATTAAAGAGGAAATTAATTAAATTAATTAAATAAATAGAATTTATTCAATTAATGTTGAAATCAGGAAAAATAGAAGAAATTGATGAATTTGATTAAATTAATTAAATAATTAGATTGTTCAATTAATGGTAAATGTAGGTGATTAGACAGATTTGGTGAAATGTGAGTGATGCGATGCAAATGGTCATTTTTAGGTGTCTACATTTTGCCCCTCTTTGAGATGGTGTTGCAAAGTAACATCATTTCTAAGAAATTTAAAACATAGTGCTTGATTTGGTAGAAGAATATTAATTTAGAACAAATTGGTTGGAAGAAAATGATTGGATTAGAGATGGTGATGCCCCAGTCACTCAAAGCGAGGGTGACAAGGAAAGATAATGGTAAATAAGATGAATGATGATGATGATGATGATGATTTATTCAAAAAAAAACAAGGTATTTCCCCTGTCAAGTTGTAAACCAATGATTAATTGATGATGATTGAATGATAGTGTCTAGTTTCAGAAATGAAACACCTCATATAAGACACCTGGTCTGGTTTTGAGAGTGTGACAATCTGTATAAGACAACTGATATGATTGATGGATTGGTTGATTGATTAATTGATTGATTTACAACAAGATTAGGGTCAAGACCAAAGGATGTGATTGGATAAATTGGCCAAATTGATTGTCTAGATTGGTATGAAAAGGATGAGGAACATTGATGACATGAACGATGATGATTGTGAGGATGCCCCCTCAAGAAAACAATTGGGTTCAAAGAACACGAGTGTGCTCTCGAAATGAAAATTTAGAGAGGAAGATGAAAAGTTAGGAGGTAGAGAAATGTAGATGAAAATGTGAGATAAAAGATGGAAGATAAATAGAAAAAGATGAGAAGAATTGATATCGTATTGATCAATCTTCATGAAAGCTATAGATTTTATTAGGATGTATGGGTGAGATGGATGAGATGAAGTGATGACATATTATGTACCTAAGTACTAGATACTTCCTTCATATTCTAGACTGCCTACATACCCATATCCACGGGATCAAGGTACATTAAGATTGACATGATGATGATATGTAGTTTTTGGAGTGTGATGAGATGGGGTGATGTTGCAACGGTTACGCAAATATTTATAAAGAGAAATCCTTATTTTGATATAGAATGTGGATGTTATGCACCAGGGTATAGAAGACCAAGGTGACGATGTATCTAATGCATAGGACGTTGACTCTGCAAACAAACGGTTTGAACTCATATCTACTAGACATAATAAAACCTTGTTGGATATGTGAATGAGCCATAGTCTTGAACATAAAATAATCTTAATACATAAATGCAAAAGACTATTAATATGTAAGATGCTAGGTTGTAACACACACACAAGATAAATATTAGCCATAGTAGGATAATAAGCTCATCCCACAAACATAGCATACAAAAGCAATGACTATGCCCCAATCCAAACTGCATCACAACATACCAAGATATAGATAAATTAAGGTAGTCTTGACTAGGTATTTAGAAAGGAACAAAAGATAAACTAAAAAGAAAAAGACTAACTGATAAAGTAAACAAACAACCAACATATTCTCTTGCCAAAGAGGTTGCTCAGGGTAGATTGGTAGATAAAGCCTTATTGTAGGAACGATATATCTATTAAAGGCTGTTGATCTGATCTAGGATAGATGGGTTGATGTAGCATATGTGGCAAGGGGTATGTAGGACAGCATATGGCTTTATGAGTAGTTGTTTTTTGGGGGGGTTTGATTAAGTACTTGAGCTTTCAAAGGATGCATAGTTTGTTTTCTTCTTGAGTTAGTCAAGTCGAGGTGATAGGATGGATTATGATAAATGGAAGATGAGAGAGATGGAAGTGTTTGATGGATTGTTTTGGGAATGTTTTGATTTTTTAGATTTTTTCTATTTTTTGATATTTTTGGATTTTTGAAGTTTTATGATGGTTGGAATTTGAAATTTTTTGGGATGACATTGGATAAGAATTTGGATAGCCTAAATACTAGATACCAATGACAAGGGAAAACTAGTTCTAGATGCAAGGAGAAGGATGAGATTAGATAAGTGAACAAAAGGATGGGTGATAGAAAATGGGATGGATAGATAGTGTAAGATGGATGGAAGAAATTAGGATGTGATTGCCAAAGACTATGTTGCATAGGAATAAAATGCCCCATTCTAGGTATAATGCTTAGGATTGTACATGACAAATGACGATAGGATTGATAGGATGGGTTGGAAATGATGAGGTATATCAAGAGATTTTTCAAAGCATTTTTCAATATTTTTGCCCCTATCTTTATCAAGATCAAAAGTAGAAAAAAGGATGGATTGGATCAAGGGGATAATTATGCGGATATAATGGATAAAGAAGATATAATAGGAAGGATAGGTAAAAGGAATGATATGATGGGTAGATGAGACAACATGCCCCCAAGTGTAAGGTGCATAAATAATCAATCTACACATGACGCCTATTTGCCAGGTTTTCATCATGGTACTTATCCAAGGTGCCTGTTTGCCAAGTTTTCATCATTGGATGAAGGAAGTTCTCTTGACTTTTTTGATTGATTTTTTTTGTTTTTTTACTTTTATTTGGATAGGATGGAGGATAAGGACTCAAGCGTCTGTTTCTAATAGCAAGGTGGTATGTGAGCATGTTAATGCGTGTTTACACATGGACTATATTAGGTAGTATTATGAACATGGATGTTGGTAGATGTGAGAAGATGGAAATGGAAACGATGGAGGATTATGATATGGATGATGGATGGAGATGGAAGGATAAATGGATGATGGAGCAAAAGCATGGACCATAGAGGTATGATGGGGAAAGTATGAAGGATAATGGATATAAGATGGGGGGATGGAAGTATGTGGAAATGGCATGGAATGGCAGGGAACCAAGACAATGGTTGCACACACTGTGATAGATTTTGAAGCCTTTGACTAGGATGAGGAGTGGGGAGTAATGGGAATCAGGATAAGGGATTTGGAAATCATCGATTTAGGAGTTTAGGAACCCAAATGGACTAAAGATTTGCAAGATTTTTTAATGGGGAACGGCAATTTTGGAATTTAGGAATAGATTGAGATATGGATGCTTTATTTGAATTAATATCTTGTTGCTTAGGGACCCACACCATTTTCATTTTTTCTTTGAGTTGTGTGGGCATATGCAATGTAGGATTTGTTAATGGGGAATGAGATTTTTGGAATTTGGGGATAGATTGAGATATGGATGCTTCCTTTTGGGTAATTGCTTGTTGCTTATGGATCCACACCATTTTCATTTTTTCTTTGAGGTATACACGGGTGTATCCAGCTTTTGAGATGGATTTGGCTTTGCCTTTGTGTATTGATGCCCTATGGCATGATATTCTTGAGACTTTTGTGGATATTCTACTATATATGTGGAAGCTTCCAAATTTTTATTTTTGAATCTCATGGGATTAGGAATAGCTTCATATGGGCTTGATGTGTGCATTCATTGGCCATCATTAGGAATGATAGGGGATATAAGGGGACAGGATGTGTGGATGGAGGGATGAGTGTACTGATGGATGAAGGGATTAGGGGATGAAAGGATGGGAATATTAGGAGTTGGAAGGAGTGGAGGAAGAGTGGATGGAGGGAGATGTATGGTCACATGCTTTTGTAAATGGTATGAAGATGGAGGAAGGATGGTGACATATGAGTGAGAGGTGTGATAAGGTGCACCAGGATATGGAGTGGACAAAGTAGCTGGAGGAGGCAAGGAGGTGGTCCCAACATCTTTGGATTGTTTATCTTGGGATGAAAAACTAGGACCATGTGCTCGAGGATGGATTGTGACATGGAGGGCCTCTAAGATACCTTGTTCATGAAGGCCTAAACCTTTGCCTTGATAGTTCATGTTTTGGAACATACGGTATGCAATGGGATGTTTGTTTTGAAAAGAAGACGCGATTCCATTATTTCATGGAGAGAGTGAAGTGGTGGATAGTGGTTGTTGTTCTCCTAAGGAAGAACATTCATGGATGAAGGTGTTAAGACCAAGAGGATAGGATAATGGATTTGGAATGGGATCAATGGGATATGGTGGAGGATCAACATGAGATAATCTAGGATCCACGAGAGACAATGAGGGATCATGCAATGGATGACTTAGGATGCTTGGATCGTGACTAAAATTATGCTCAGTAGGAGATGAAGGGATAGGATCTAAGTGACTTGTTTGATTGTCAATGCTTTCTTGGGGACCAAGTGTCTCGTCAAGGGAATTGGATTTTGTTTGATCATGGATAGGGCTAGATGGATAATGTATAGGAGTAGAGTGAATGACTTGTTTGTGGATATTTGTGGGATCATGGATAGGATCAAGTTGCTCATGGATAGGCTCATGATCTTGGACAATATCTTGATCATAGAAAGTATAAAGGTTATGGATTGGTTGGATGGGGTTGCTTTGACCTAGATTTAGATAAAGGGTTGATGTTTTCACATGCTTTAGATTATACTCTTGACATAACTGTTGTTTTCCTTGAATGGAGGTAGAAGTGGGAGACGCTTAGATAGGCTCAATAGGCTCTTGATGGTCAACAACATGGAGGTACAATGGATCTAAACTTAGACTCATGGTGGAAGACTCTTCAGTAGGATTGACAAGTTGTAGACTATATGATGTATTTAAAGGACTAGACATGTTGTTTGAAGGCTCTTGGATAAGCTTGATAGGCTTTTGGATAAGTGTTTGATGACATAGAGATGGTTGATTCCTTGCTAATAGCCATTGGATCACATCCTTCATGAGAGTATGGGTGGATGGGCAATATAATGGATGGATGATAACAGTGGATGGTGTTGTAGGTTTAGGATTAGGATTAGGATTAGGATTAGGTGGAGGGATAATGTGATTGGATGGATTAGGATTAGGATTGGAAATATCCCATGGTGGACTATGATAGGGACTACATGGTGGTGTAGGGGTAGGACTAGTAGGATCTTGGATTGGCATTTGATTGGATGATGATGTAGGGTACCCATAGGATGCAAACGCTAGAGTAGTGTTTCCCTTGTCAATGGTATCATAAGGACTCAAGGACACTTGATTTTGGTGCAAAGGAAGACTTGTGTGTTCTTGTGGTAAAGGAACTTGATAGCCTTGTAAATGGGTTTGATAATGAGTTTAAATCTTAGAATGATTTATGTTTGGGATTTTGTGTTTCCTAAATGTTTTTGGGATTTTTTGATTTTGAAGTTTATGATGTTTTGGATTTTTGTATGGGTTTGATGATGAGTTGAAATGTTGATTGAGGATTTGGATGATCATGGGGTGGATCTTGTTAAGATTTACAAATCTCCATGGGAGTAAGGAGAGGTTCGAGTGGTTTTTCTCCCATGAGTTTTTGATTGGGTATACCCTCTTGTGAAGATGATTCAGTAAATGGTGTAGATATGGTAGACATTGTTTGGACAGGGTTTACTTGAGGTCTACCCATAGCATTAATAGCCTCATGGATGGGATCTTTCTCCTTAAGAGTAGATGTATCAAAATCTCTAGGTAATTTGGCTCGATTTTGAGCAAGCAAATGGAAGTAGTGATTTGGATTAGAGCTTATGAGTTTATCAATAACTACCATGGTTTTAGAATCATGCATGATTTCATCTATTTTTTGAGACCTTTCTTGAGAGGATTGACCTTCTTGAAAGTTTTTCTCTTCTTGGGAGGGGTGTTGACCAATAGTATATCCTTTATTAAGGAAATCATGAGAACACATTCCCGTGTCAAAGTGAGTTGCATCTATCAAAGAGGTTTTACCCTCTTGAGGATTGTTTTGGATGTTACTTTGAATTTCAAGTTGGGGATTATGAAATGGGATTTTTTGATGATCTTGTTGAGGAGGATTAGGATTTTGATATTGTTGTGGAGGAATGAGGTATGTGTTTTGATTTTGTGGTGGTTGAGGTGGAAGAAGATATGTGGTGTTTAGATTTTGAGAGTATTGGTGTGGAAAGTGTTGATGTTGTTGTTGGGGTTGAATGTGTTGATTTTGGATGTAGTGATGTTGTTGTTGGGGTTGAATGTGTTGATGTTGTTATTGGGGTTGAGTGTGTTGATGTTGATATTAGTTAACGTTGGAAGAAGTGGGATAGGTTGATGTAGAATTGACATGATATGTGGGTAGGCTAGATTTGTATGATGATGGAGGTGACACATGGGATTGAGGTGGCATTGGTTGATAATGAATGGATAAAGGATGATGTGCTCGTTGGGCTTATGATTGACAAATGGCTATGAAGTGTTGGTCTTGGGCTATGAGGTGTTGTATTTGAGGTGATTGGATTTGTTGAAGTTGAAGTTGTTGGATGAAGGCTTGCAGTCGTTGAATGATTCGTTGGTCTAGGGGTTGTGGTTCTTGGTAAAGTGCTTGGAGAAGGTCTTGGAATTGGGGTACTATGTCTTCTAATGTTGGCATGGTGTCACACATGTGTTTAAGGATTAAGAACCTCTTGGCAAGTGCTTGACTAGGATTATGATGATGATGTGGAATGACTTGGATAGGAAAGGATGTGATTGATTGGAGAGCTAGTGATGGCAAACAATACAAAATGGTGCTTATGGACACAATATGTCACTTCTGGTAGTGTGTAGGCGCTTCTAGAGCACAAAATGGTACCTTTGGTGTAACTAGGCACTTTTGGAGCACAGTAAGGCACCTTTGGTGTAGCTAGGTGTTTTTGGAGTACAGTAAGGCATCTTTGGTGTAGCAAGACGCTTTTGGAGCACAGTAAGGCACCTTTGGTGTAGCTAGGTGCTTTTGGAGCACAATAAGGCACCTTTGGTATATCTAGGCACTTTTGGATCACAGTAAGGTGCCTTTGGTGTGTTTCAGGGTGTTTGGATAGTTTGAAGGCAGAATTTCATTCTTGGATTTGGATATAGATTGCTTTGGATGATGAGAGAGAAAGATAAAGTGGATTGAATTTGGAATGGAATGAAGTGGTTTGCAGGAATGGATTGGAATGTTTTAGGATAGTTTAGGGATGATTTGGAATGGTTTAGGGTTGATTTAGAATGGTTTCAGGTAGTTAGGGATATCTTGGAATGGTTTAGGGAAGTTTAGGAATGGTTTAGGGTTGATTTGGAATGGTTTAGGGTTGATTTGGAATAGTTTAGAGTTGATTTGGAATGGTTTAGGGTTGCTTTAGAATGGTTTTGGGTAGTTTACGAATAGCTTGGAATAGTTAAGGGAAGTTTAGGAATGGTTTAGGGTTGATTTGGAATGGTTTAGGGTTGATTTGGAATAGTTTAAGGTAGATTTGGAATGGTTTAGGGTTGATTTGGAATGGTTTAGGGTAGATTTAGAGATGGTTTAGGGTAGTTTAGGGATGGTTTAGGATAGTTTAGAGATGGTTTAGGATAGTTTAGGAATGGTTTCGGGTTGATTTGGAATGATTTAGGGTTGGTTTGGAATGGTTTAGGGTTGATTTGGAATGGTTTAGGGATGGTTTAGAGATGGTTTAGGATAGTTTAGGGATGGTTTAGGATGGTTTGGAGATGGCTTAGGATAGTTTAGAGATGGTTTAGGATAGTTTAGGGATAGTGGCAAGTGAATGGAGGATGATTGGATGCGGTTAGGGTTTGATTCCAAGTAGTTTAGGGATGATTAGGGATGAGGTTTGATGGATGAGGTGTGTGAGTTTTCTTTTGACAAAATTTGGATTAAATGGATATGATATGGATAGAAAGAGGATGGGGAGAGTCATTTGGATGAATTGGGATGAAGATGATAATAGGGAATGCCAGAAACTCAGGACTTAACCAAAAGCACTTAGATATGGACAAAAGGTGCCTTATTGTGGTGCAAAGGTGCTTCAGAACTATGCAAAGGTGCTTTTCTAGAACAGTGATGTTTCAAGTTAGATTTTGATAGATTTTGAAAAAAATGGGATGAAAATGAATATGAAATGGATGGAAATAGGACAGGGAGGACTACTTGGATGAATTGAGATAGAGATGACAATTAGGAAATCAAAAACTTAGGACTTAACCAAAAGTGCCTAGATATGGACCAAAGGTACCTTACTGAGGTGCAAAGGTGCTTCAGAACTGTGCAAAGGTGCTTTTCTAGAATAGTGATGTTTCAAGCCAAATTTTGATAGATTCTGATTAGTTTTTGATAGGATTTGCTTTGACAAGAGAACACACAGTAAACAAAGAGGCCAAGGACTGACACAACAGATAGTGTATGTTCGAGGCTCATGAAAAATCCCAAGATTTAATGGGTATAATTGCAAACAAATCAAGCACTTTTTATCCCTAAAGACATGGATTCATTGCGGTACATAAGATCACAACTTAGATCTCTGTCAACTCAAATGTAAACACACTGATTATTAAGTGTGTCCATTATATTGTCTTTACGAGAGAGGATAGATAGGGGCCTCCTACACTGGAAGGATGATGCAATCACCCTTTCCCCGAAAAGCTACAAGTAGCTTATTCAATACCAGGGATTTCTGTCTCATCTCAAGGGAGGCAATGGTGATTAATCTTGAGGGCTTGTATCGATTCCCCTTGCACTAAAAATTACCACAATGTTTGAAGGTGAATCATGTAGTCACTAGCTAAGGGGTTCTTAGTTGCTTTGAGGGACCAACGCCTTGCGAGCATGCGGCAAGCTACTAAAATCTTTGACCAATCCTACTAAGAGTATCATATACCTCACAAAATGCAAAAATTATTTTCACAAAGTGTTGGTACCCCTCTTTTCAATTTGGCACCGTAAGGAAAGGTTGACGCTGGTTAGGACTTGCATTTCACCTTATTTGATTTATATAGCGGTTCAAAGGAAAACTTTTCTTAGGGTTGTCCCTTTTGGATGAAGCGTAATCCAAAAGTAGGCCCTTCTAAAGGATAAACTGAAAGTAAATGATAAATGATTCTATTTTTTGATCACCCAAGATGTTGCAAGGGGAGAGCATATACCTATCACCTTACAAGCACCAAAAATAGTTGTTCATTTATCCTTTTTAGTAAGAAAAATAACTAGGTGAAACTACTTAACCACCCAAGATTTTTAAATGATAGATGTTTATTGTCCTTTAAGATAGCAATTGTTCCTAAGACTTTAGATTGCAAAAAGATGATTCATGTCTATTGTCCCTTAAGATAGCAGTTGTTCCTAAGACTTAGATTGCAAAAATATGGATGTCAATTGTCCCTTAAGAAAGTAGTTGTTCCTAAGACTTAGATTGCAAAAAGATGATTCATGTCCATTGTCCCTTAAGATAGCAATTATTCCTAAGACTTAGTGAGAAAGACTGCAAATCTTCAACGTTCATCCTACAAAGATATGTTAGAAAACCTATTTTCTCTATTTGAGTGATAAGAGACTATAACAAGTTGGTTAGCTCCACAAAAATTTAGTAGTTAGCAAAAAAAAATCAATGGACCAAAAGCGCTTCTCTGTGGTTCAAAGGTGCTTCACTACTAACCAAAGGCACTTCAATGCTGACCAAAGGCACTTCACTGCTGACCAAAGGCACTTCACTACTGACCAAAGGCACTTCACTGTTCTGCAAAAGCGCTTCACTATTGTGCAAAAGTGCTTCGTAATGACAGACCTGTAAAAAACAATATTTCATCAAGAAAACTAGATCGAAGGATGATTGAATGATTGAGTGATGATCCAAGATGTTGATGAGTGATAAGACATTGCAACAAGTGATATTAGTTCCAAAGAAATCAACAAGATGTCAGAAACCAAGTGAAAACCCTAACAATAAGTCAGAAACCCTAGAAAATCAAAGTGAAATCTAGAAAATTGGTGATAATTATGATGAGATACAAAAGATTGAATATCACCAATGGATTCCTTATGATTTTCTATGCCATTTTAAAAAAAATTGTCAAATTTCGTTAAGTTTTGAGAAAGTTATGAGGTTTTAAAGTTTGCAGGTCTGTCATCCGAACCAAAAGTGCTTCACTGCTAACCAAAGGTGCCTTACTGCTGACCAAAGGTGCTTCAATACTAACCAAAAGCGCTTCAACACTGACCAAATGCACTTAATTGTTGTGCATATGTGCGTTTCTATTTTAAATGACCAAAGGCACTTTAGGATGGTGCAAATGCACGTTTCTGTGCACCAAAGGTGCTTTACACTCACCTGAAGGTGCTTTTCTGCAAGCCAAAGGTGCTTTATTGTTGCTTAGATGCGCTTTTCTATGTCGTTTGTGCTTATATATACCTATTTTCAAAAAATCAAGTTTTTCTAAAAAAAGCAAGGTAAGTTGGTCCCACCAGGCATGCCAGAATGTGTATAGGTAAAATTGAGCTTAGGATAAATCAAAACAATGAAAGTAAACTCAATCCTATAACATCAAAAGATTGATCTAAGCAATAACCAAATCAATGGATAATGCAATTAATAATCAAAAGCTATCACCTAGATTGTATTGATCTCTTGGTCAAATGTGGATTGCTCAATATGTCGCATACCCATGGTTGCAACAAGAGGATGTAGATAAGTGCTCAAAGATTGCATAGTATGTGCTCAACGATGCTGTGAATGCTCAAGCATTGTAGGAATGTAAAAGCTTAAATGATCAAAGAGGATTTTTGAAGGAGTGAAGGGGGTTTATATAGGTTTCAGGGTTGGATCAGTCAACAATGGAGATAAATTAATAAAATGAATGGATGAGATAAATCAAATAACTCATGATGAATGTGCACACGACATGTGTCACTCCAAAAAGGTATTTTTATTAAGTTAATTGCTTTTTAGCTAAAGATGGGATTTGATTTCATAAATTAGAATGCTTTTTTCCAATTTATGAGTTGATGATAAAAATAATAATAATTAAAGCTAATTAACTCAACTTTAGATTTACTTTTTAAAGTTCTAAAAATAAGACTAATTATGTACATGAGTTAAAAATGATATTTTTAGAGGAATTGGAAGATAATTGAAAATTAAATAAATTTATTTATTTAATTGATTGTGCATGATTGAAGAAATAGATAAGATTATTTATAGAGAATAAATCAAACAAATAAATTCATTTAATTTATTTTGCATGATAGAGGAATAGATAAGATATAAATAAAATATTGATTTTATTCATTTTTAGAAGATAATTGTCAACTTAAATAAATTTGAATAATTTATTTAAATTTAGAGGAATAATTGACTAATTAAATAATTAAAATTATTTAATTATTGATAAGAGGAAATTAGGTGATGAATTAATGATATAATTTATTTATTTATTTAATGTGGATTTGAGGAATTTAAAAAGGGGTAAATGATTTAATTAAATAATTAAAATTATTTAATTTAGAAGATTAAAGAGGAAATTAATTAAATTAATTAAATAAATAGAATTTATTCAATTAATGTTGAAATCAGGGAAAATAGAAGAAATTGATGAATTTGATTAAATTAATTAAATAATTAGATTATTCAATTAATGTTAAATGCAAGTGATTAGACAGATTTGGTGAAATGCAAGTGATGTGATTCGAAGGGTCATTTTTAGGTGTCTACACTTATAGCACCTCAAGAACCTTCTCATTCCCATACACAACCTGTTGGCTAGATTCCTTCATCATGCCTTTCTCATGGCACCTTTGCTCACCTTTCCTCTCAAGTGGCAAGCTTCCTTGGCTGATACTATCATCTTACAACATTTCTTTGGCTGCTACCTCCTCTTCATATTCTTCCATAGTTGTACAGCTCCACTCTTCATCATCAAGCATCTCTCCAACCTCAGGTGCACACACTAGCACCTCCATGCCTTCCTCTTTTTGGCATGCCTCTCTTCAAATTTCATCCCCTATCATGAGGATATCTTCATCCCCTTCTTCATCACTATTGTCCTCTAAATCTACAAACACACAGGGTTTGTTATTTCCCCTTCCACTATGGTTGTCCTCTTATCCATTTACAACTTGTGGGTTGCATCCTCCTCCCTCATAGTTGTACCAACTTTTTGCAACATATTGGCTGCATCCTCTTCCTTGTCCTCATCCATAAGTACTCTATTATCCTCTACCCTGTTGTCTATGAGTTCTTCCATGTGTTATTCATGACCCATCCTTTCTTTCATGGGTTGCTCACATGACATCTCTACACGCTCATTGCCTCTCAAAGTAATCTTCTATGTCCTCTTTTGTTGTCTTTCAGTTTTCCTCTTTCTCCCCTTTGCTGGGACAACTCGTGCATGCCCACAAATTCTTCTCTCCTCACTCTCCAAGGCTTCCAATCTTGCCTCGATCTCCCTCAAGGCTTTTATCATAGCCTCAAACTTCTCCTTTATGCTAACTACTATAACAAATCCTTTTTCATCCTCACTATCACTATCTTCCCTTTTAAGAGTATGACCTCTTCTTTTTCTACCTTCAATGATGTCCATTCTCCTTTGTGATTCCCTTATAGCTTTCATCACTTCATCAATCTTACCTATATCTTCTACTGCTACAACAGACTCTGCTACCCTTCTTCTCAGTGATATTTTGTTGGAATAACTCACTCCTTATTTTTGAAACTCTTCTAGCAACAACCTTCTTTGCTACAAGGACACACACACTTGATTCTCTAATTTTATAAGACTCTAGTGAACTTTAAATCTCTCAATGCTCATTTTCCTAGAGTTGTAGTTGTGCTCTGATACCATGTTGATGGTGCCACCCCCTGCGATGCCCTATTTCTCACCTACTACAAGCAGCCCTATAGCAGTTGGACACCACTTCTATGGCCCACACCCAACACACATAGTTGTTGCAAGTGACTTACAACAGTCACTACCCTTGTTGTAGGTTATTTCTACTCACAAGTTTCACCTCTTATTGTTGTTGCGGGTGGCTTAAACTAACTTATACAAAATCTATCCTATTGCTATAGGTTAAAAGACAAGGTTGTAGGCGGTCCTATAGTCATCTAACACACTCTTCTTGACCAACACCTCACACTTTGGTTGTTGTAGGCAACCTCAATCCTATGCCATGCTCAGCCCTATTGTTGCAGGCAATAAAATACACACCAACATACACACATATACATACATATGGCTACTAGTTCATGAAAATAATGCAACACACAATCATAGACCCCATATGGCTTGAGGTGGGTCTGATTACACAAATCCAATTAGATCATAAAATATAGATTACATGCATACAATGACAAATCAGGGAAGACAACATTAAAATAAAGGTTTCTTATTATATTAATATTGAAATCGCACCATACATTCATCATTCCTTTGATTAGCTTACATAGTCTTGGTTCTTATGCCCAATCTCAAACAGAACTCCCATTTGTCTTGCTATACTATTTCATGCCTCTTCTTTGTGGTCTTTCTTCCCTACTATGCCTTTTCTCTTTCCACCTCTTTACTTTCTGGATCACAACCTTCTTCTTATCTCTTTTTTCTTACCACCGGGAAATCCTCCTAGTTATTCCTCTTTCTTTTCTCTACAATCTATTGCCTTCCCACCTTCAACTCCCCTCTATCTCTTTCTTCACTCGCATCTTCTACACACACCCAAAACTTGTCAATCTTGTCATTCTATAATGTTCCACACTTTCCCTTCTTCCCATAACTATTCAAAAATCTAGCTTAGACTAATTTTATTACTTAAAATGGGCCTTTTGAATGCTACACCTACCACTGTTAGTTTTCTCTCTCAAATCTAGTTCTCAAATCTTCAATTTGGGTATCAAAACTAATCGCATCAAAAGGTGGGAGTAGCCCAGGAAGATGTTTAGATTCACCTACCTCACATACTCTCTCCTAGCTATGAATAAATGTTGGTTGTAACTTGATTGAACTGCTCTTTCTTTACTTCCATGCAACGGTCAACAAAAGAATTCAAAATTTAAAACAAGCGGCTCGAAAATATTCACAGTTGGAAAGACTCAAGACAATACCCCTGCATCAGATTGTGATGTCTATAAAGACACTTCTTCTCAAATTTGTATAAGGACTACCGCAAGGTCTTGCAAACAATGTTTTTGACAAAATTCATTCATTTAACAAAGTAATTGTCCCTTGACAAAACAGGGATACCCTCATTTTAGGACAATCCTCACTTGGGCTTTTTTTAAAAACAACTTTGTCACTGATCCCTAGACAAATTTATGGTTTTATGACAATGATCTCAATGATAGTTATATCATTCTCTAAGTGGGATTCCATCTATCTTTGACTCTATATGCAATGACAAATATAGAAGGACTGTCAAGGCATGACAGTGAACTGGTGTAACTGTAAGCATCAAAATCATGCACAATCTCCACAAGGACCCCTATGATGATTCAAAATCCTTGTCACATACATGGAAGTGTGAAATAACATCCTCTCATCAGTAATTCTCTTGGTGACATGTCTTTTCTTCCTCCTTGTGTTATTTCCCCTTTGTCATTTTCTCTCTCTCTTCACTTTCCATGCTTTTCGACACTTGTTAATTTGTGTTTCATGTGCTTGTGACCCTATTCTTAAGCCTTGTATGCATCTAGTAGGTGTGTTTTCATCTTTCCCTAGTGTTTTTCATCCATTCCCACCCCTAAAGGCCTTCTAGAGGTCCTCCCTAGCCATCTCTCACTTTCAATATTTAGTTTCACTCAATCGATCCAAATCTCCCCCTATTATTTTCAGATCTCCCCCGGGAGATCCTACTTTTGCAAGTGGAGATTTGGATTTTCACATATGACTAACCTATTTCTAGAGGCAGATCCACTCCTTTTCATCTCCTCTTCCATCTCCCACCATGGACTTTCACCTAGGTGACCTCCTCTAAGGGTCGCCTATGGGTCACCCCCAAGTGACCTTGAATGGTGAACGGGGCGACCCATGGGTGACCCTGTCATATTTTCAGCCACAGAAAAACTTGAGTTTCTAACTCAAAATAGCTTTGTTTTCACATGTTTTTCTTCCTGTTTGCATGGAATTTCATGCCAAAGATAGAGCTAACTATTTCACGCACCCACACATGCATAATTAGCTCTATTTCATATTTATTTAGTAATTCATTCATTCCCTTGCATTCCCATGCACTCCTCTTTCTTTCTTTTTCTCGAGTGATAAGCTTTTACTGGGTAGATCACTCTAATTTTAGGCTAGATCACTCTTGAGTCTTCTAAGTGAACTCTCCAATCAAATTGAGTTAACTCTTCTTCTTCACCTCTCATCCCTTCTTCTAACCTATAAATATATCCCTCCCTAATGCACAAAGGGAGGCAATTTCATTTGTGCACACAGTTCTTGCAAGTTATTGGTCTCCAAATCAAGCATTCTCATGCTCATACAGGACATAGGAGCCTTTGCTTTTATTTGTTATCTCATTTATCTTTTCTAAGAGCTCATTCGCATCCATACGCTACTCACATCATGATCCACGATGCTCATCAATCTCTCATTGATCTCTTTTCAAAGCTTCAAAACTTCTTTTGCTTCTCTTTTCTCGTTGTCGCCAAGAGGATCGCCCTGCTGCTACAAGAGGATTAGAGGTTTCCATTAGAAGGATATCTGAAGGTAGTGGAAGCTCATGTATCTCCAAGTTCCTTTATGCTTTTTTTAATTTCACAGTAATTAGATAATCAAAACTTTTCTCTTGGGATAAGTAAATATATGTTGCTTTTTCCTTGATAGGCTAAGTAGATTAGCATTGTTAAATTATTTTCCCTTCCCAAAGTTCATAGATTAAAAGCAATTTCCTTTCTTAGATTAGATTGATCCATCTATTCAAAAAACAAACAAAAACATAGATTGCATTGCATTAGATAACTTCATCATAGCTTGCATACATTTTCTAATTCCTAGATTAATAAAAAGCACTTTGATTTCCAAAAAACATAAAAAAGCACAAAAAATTTTTACTTCCACGAGAGTGAGAGTGGCATGGAGATTTGCCCCGTGGTAAGGAGAGAGGGTCCATGTGCACACCAAAGTTGACTCAACCACCCCTGAGGCCACCAAGTCATGATTTTGAGTGTACATATTTTGGTGAATCCGACATGAAGAGAAAAAACTTTTATTTATTCTTTTTACATTCCAAACACTCAGATTTCATTCAAACACCAAATATTTGGCACTTCAACTTCAAAGGTTTCAAACATTTTCATGTTCTTCTTCATAACCATCTTCACTGCTTCCACCTTTGTCACCATCACCCTCGCTCATTCCATTTATTTTGTGGTGTCTATGGCACCCCCGAATATGATGAAACTAGACTTAAACTTAGGGAATGTTCCCTCTGGGGAACCAAAAATTCCCTCTTTTGACAGGTACATGCCACCTCACCCAGATGCACCAATCACGAATTGATATGATTACAAAGACTCTGACTATGAGCAAGACCAAAGAGAACCTAGGCATTCATTATCTTTTAACAATCCTGCATGGGAACATAACCCTGCCATACCAAACACGCCTCACAAGGCTAAAAGAATATAGCTAAGATCATAAATCCACCATTTGGATCAACCATCTACAAATACCTCAAGTACTCACCTCGATGAGGAAGTAAGAAGGTTGGAAAGAAACTTACAAGAGGCATGAGATGCCTAAGAAGCATTGAAATTTGCCCTACAGGAAGAACAAAGAGAAAATGTTGTGTAAGAAGAAGCACAAAATCATGACAACACTCGAAGGGAAAACCCTAGAAATGAGGAAGTGGCCAGAGGTCCCACTCCTGCAGACCTAATTGCGATGCTAGTGCAAAGAATTAGAACCCTAGAAGCAGAACAACCTACTCCAGAAAGAAGTTAGAATTCATATGATAATATTATAATTGAACAGGACTAGGGGTATCTCAGAATCCCCCCTACCTCAACTACTACTCAAGAAATGGGAGTAATGACACATTCCTGAATGGGAACCCTCCTGTTCAGAACAATCAAGCAATGCTAGGAAGCCAAGTAAATCAGATAATGGGTTACTAAAACCCCCCTATGGGATTAATGCTATCAACTCCTCAATCACATAGTGCCTTTTTAGGAACATACTTGGAATACTTGAAAGAACCACTTGACCTAATCATAAGAAACATTCAATTGCCTTGACTGTTACTTGATCTCCCAAAGTTCAAAGGAGAGGGTGATCCCAACTCGTATATCAAAGCTTATACTACCGCGATAAGAGAACTCCTCCCTTGGGATGGGGTTGTCGCCAAGATCTTCCCAAAGACCCTAGAAGGAATAGCTCTAGATTGGTACTATTGCTAACCAGAGGCCTCAATACACTCATTTAGGAAGTTAATCAGAGAGTTTGTCATGGCTTTTGACATGAACAAACTCATAAAAATAAGGATCAAAGAATTCTTAGCCATGAAACAAGAACCGAATGAATCAATAGCCCACTTTGTTACCCGATGGAGACAAGTTCTCTATTCATCAACTAGTTCTTCAAACATGGACCATCGCGAGTTATGCAACCTCTTCTTGCATACCCTAAACAAGGATATGAGAGAAGATGTTCAAAAGTTACCTTACAAGTCCTATGAAGAGGCCTTGGAAAGTGCTTTAAGAATCAACCAAGCAGCCATTGAAAGTGGTAGAAGGATTTACAAGTCAAATGGAAAACAAATGAGGGAGGATACAGGGAATAGTGCCCCTATCATCAGGATTCTCAAAAATAATAGAAATGCAACAATAGATGGAGTGACGGATCAACCCCCAGTCAGGAAGTTGAGGGGTGATTATAATGGAAGAGACTATTACCCTCCTAATGTTAATGCAATTGATCATCTGAGAAACAATGTGTATTACCCAAGGGACAACTATCAGAATTGGAGTCATAATGGAAATGGTAATGACAGAAGGTATGAAAGACCCCCTTATGAGTACAATCAATTTTGTTCTTTTCATAGAACTAGGGGGCATAACACGGAATCTAGTAGAGAGTACAACAGATTTATAGTAAGATTGCCGGAAGACAAACAACGATTGTTCATAGAGATGTTCTTGAACCCGCGGGAGGTTACACTGGATAACAAGGGAACAAGACAAACCCAAGCCCCAATAGCTCCGCAGAATGATAACATGATAATCTATTAGGACCCATTTCCTACACATAAGGATACAGAAGCAACAAATCAAAGCGAAGTAGCCCAAGGTAGTAACACCAATATCCCGCCACAGTTAGGACAAAAAGGAGAAACTAGAATGTTGGGTTTGGTTGAAATACTACATAATGAAGAAGAGAAAGGAGATCTTAAGAATGAGAAAGAGGAAATACATGAAGGTACAATCTCGATGGTTGAGCCAATACAAGCACCGATAGGACCTTATGAATTTATTGAAGATCTAAATAAACCCTATGCACACATATCGTTCATTGACCTTCTCAGGAACTCCCCCTCGCATCATTCAATGCTATTGAAAGCAATAGGCTTGAAGTACCTCAATCAAATTACACCTCCACCTAGTGATAAAATCAACCACGTGGATTTTGACATAAGCCCACCAAACTCAGAGCTCAAAGACCTAGGTTTCTTCTTTGACCTAAAGAAAATGCCTTCCGAGGTAGAATTAACCAAGAAAGGGGATCATGCGCTATACTTGCAAGTGTGGATCTATGATACCTACATCAAGAGAATGCTAATTGATGACAGAGCGGTAGTAAACATAGTTCCATTCTCTATTTTAGAGAGAATAGGTTATGGGCACACCAATATCATTGCTTCTAGAGACACGTTGAGTGGGTACAATAATTTAAAAGCTGCTACGATAGGAAATATCATGCTTCCTGTAACTCTAGGACCAAATACTTTCCCAACCATGTTTTATGTCATAGATAAGGACACGGGATATAATCTACTTCTTAGAAGACCTTGGATACATAGAATAAAAGTTATGCCATCTACATTATTCCAGGAGGCTCGATTCCTACATTTGTGGAAGGTGTATGTTGCGAAAGGGGATCTAGAGCCTTTTAGCATGATAAAATCAAACACATCAAACAAAAGGATAGACATCCATGTAGATTATGAACTTCCTACAAACAATCTTTATGTTCCTAGTCCTATGCCACAATCGATATGCATCAAGAGGACAAAAATCCCATAAAAGACTAAACAATGCAGAGATGAAATCCTTAGAAAGCAAGGCATTACCAAAGCAAAAAGAGGTTATTCCCAAGGAAAAGATAGTAAAAATCATGGAATGGATAGAGAAGGATGGACCTCTCCGACTCCCTTTAGAAGTGCTCATGATTAATGTACAACCAACTTACAAGCTCTTTCCTTGCATAGGGGAGAAGCCTCACAGAACTGAAGGACTAGTATTCAAAACAACTATGTTAGATTTGAGATATGCAGACCCTCATGCTTTTTCAGATCCTGAAGAAGACGTGACGAAGAGTTGCACTCCTCTATCACCCTTGAGTGAATCATGTGTCCTTGAGACACCAAAAGAAAGTGAGTTGTATGAACCTCTCACACCAACAGAAGAGTCTATTGGAATCGTTTGTCATTGCACCAAAAGCTCGAGCTATCAACGCTTGCTACAAATGCCAAACTTAACCCAGATCCATGGGAGGCTCACTATAATGTCACGAATCCTGAGGTTAGCGTTGAATGCCTCACTGACAAGGGGGCAGCTCACTGCCAACAATCCCCCCTCAACACAGCTTGAGGGATTCAAACCTGTGACCCATGGCTCTGATACCAATTGTTGGAATCGTTTGTCATTGCGCCAAAAGCTTGAGCTATCAATGTTCGCTACAAATGCTAGACTTAACCCAGATCCATGGGAGGCTCACTACCATGTCACGAATCCCAAGGTCAGCGTTGAATGCCTCACTGACAAGGGGGCAGCTCACTGCCAATAGAGTCATATAGACCATTAACACCTATGGAGGACGTAAATTCTATTGACAATTGTGTATAGGTAAAATTGAGATTGATTAATGAGATCAAAACAATGATAAACAAATAACTCAATCCTATAACTTTCAAAGAAACGATCTAGGTAATAACTAAATAATCAATGAATAATAACAAAAATAATGAAAGCTTTCACCTAGATTGTATTGTTTCCTTGGTTCTTTGTGGATTGCTCAATACATTGCGAAACCATGTTTGCAACAAGCGGATGTAGATAGTAATTGCATGCTCAAAAGGTCGATATGCTCAACGATGTGTGATAAAAGCTCAAAGTGTTTAAGAATGCCTGAGAATAAATGATCGAAGAGGATTTATGAAAGGATGAATGTTGGGAATTAAGGTGTCTCAACCTTTGCAAATTCCTAACGTTGTATTTATTTATCCCATGTTGAGTTGGCATAGTCGGCACCTTGTGTAGATGTAGCAGGCTAAATTTTGGTGACTTTGGCAGCCATAGTTTCCGCCTTGAATAATTAACGGGGGTTTGGGTGCAGCACCCCCAAGACGGGGTCAAGGGGTGGAGCCCCTTGCGGGGTCCAAGGGCAGTGCCCCTGGCGCGCTCCCTATCGCGGTATACGGCGAGGTCGAGGGGCAGCGCCCCTGTGGGGGCTCGGGGGCAACGCCCCCAAAACCTCAAATGACTTTTATTTAATGACAAGTGTCAGTGAGTATCTTTGAACAAGAGAAAGGCATCTTTGGGTGGTCAAGGGAGGTTATGACAAGTTGTAAGAGGAATAAGATAATTTTAGTCAGTGTATGACAGATTCTCTTACAGCTGTAAGTGCTGTCAGTTATGACGGATTCTATGACAGTTGTAAGGTGCATAAGAGCATCTATCATAGCCTATTTTGGGACAAGGCGCCCACATTGGGATGGGATCTTCGACAAGTGTCCTTAGACATGGGTTTTGGGGCATGAATCCAAGATGGACGCCCATCTCTAGAAGGTTCCATATTTGCATTGTAAACTCTATAAAAATAGGTGCTTGGATGAGAGATAAGCAGTTTTTGTACAGGTACTATTGTGCTGCTGAAATATCTCCAGATTCGACATTTGAAGACTCTTGAAAGAGCATTGGCTTTGAAACTGTATTGTAATATGTTATTGTTTATTGTAATACATTTGAGCTGTGTTTGGGAGTGTAGGGTTTTTCACCCGTAAGGGTTTTCCCCACGTATATCTTGTCTCTCTCTCTTCTGTCTACTTTCTGTGTGTATGTCTATTGTTGAAATATCTCTGTTAGATGTTCTATGTTGTTGTAGTTGTAAGAATTAAAATTGATTTTGCATACATCTCTCCTCATTAGATTAGTGTAGGAAGCGATTTCTGCACACCTAGCTTCCTTTCAATGAAGAGGGTTTATATAGTTTTCAAGGTTGGATCGATCAATGGTGGAGATAAATCAATGAAACGGATGGATGAGATAAATTAAATAACTCATGATGAACGTGCACACGACATGTGTCACTCTTTAAAGCTATTTTTATTGAATTAATTTCTTTTTGGCTAAAGATAGGATTTAATTTCATAAATTAGAATGTTTTTTCCAATTTATGAGTTGATAAAAATAAGATTAATTAAAGCCAATTAAACTCAACTTTAGATATGCTTTTTGAAGTTCTAAAAATAAGATTGATTGTGCACATAGAGGAAAAATGATATTTTAAGAAGATTTGGAAGATATTTGAAATTAAATAAACAAATTTATTTAATTGATTGTGCATGATTTGAAGATTATAAATAAAATATTTAATTTTATTTATTTATTTTTAGAAGAATTGGAAGATAAAAGATTTTAAATAAATTAAACAAATAAATTCATTTAATTTATTTTGCATGATGGATGAATATAAATAAAATATTAATTTTATTTATTTTTAGGAGATGCAAGTCAACTTAAATAAATTTAACAATTTATTTAAATTTAGAGGAATAATTGATTAATTAAATAATAAAAATTATTTAATTGTGGATAAGAGGAAATTTGATGAATTAATTAAATAATTGATTTATTTAATTAATGTGGATTTGAAATTTGAAAAAGGATAATGATTTAATTAAATAATAAAAATTATTTAATTTTTTTGAAGATAAAAGAGGAAATTAATTAAATTAATTAAATAAATAGAATTTATTCAATTAATGTTTGAATTTAGGGAAAATAGAGGAAATTGATGAATTTGATGAAATTAATTAAATAATTAGATTATTCAATTAATGTTGAATACAGGTGATTTGGAAGAAATTGATGAAATTAATTAAATAATTAGATTATTCAATTAATGTTGAATGCAAGCGATTTGTGAAGGGTCATTTTTAGGTGTCTACATTTTGCCTCTCTTTGAGATGGTGTTGCAAAGTAACATCATTTCAAAGAAATTTAAAACATAGTGCTTGATTTGGTAGAAGAAGATTGATTTAGAAGAAATTGGTTGGAAGAAAATGATTAGATTGGAGATGGTGATGCTCCAGTCACTCAAAAGCGAGGGTGACAAGGAAAGATAAGATGAATGGTGATGATGATTATTCAAAGAAAAATAAGGTATTGCCCCTGTCAAGTTGTAAACCAGTGATTAATTGATGATGATTGATACAAAGTGTCTGCTTTTAGAAATGAAACACCTCGTATAAGACGTCTGGTCTAGTTTCTAGAGTGTGACAATCTGTATAAGACAATTGATATGATTGATTGTTTGATTGATTGATTTACAACAAGATTAGGGTCAAGACTAATGGATGTGATTGGATAAATTGGCTAGATTCGATTAGCTAGATAGGATAAGATGAATGATGATGATGAGGATGCCCCCTCGAGAGAAAAGTTGGGTTCAAAGAACATAAGTGTGCTCTTGAAATGAAAGGAGGATAAATGGAAAAAGAATAGAAGAATTGATATCAGATTGATCAATATTCATGAAAGCTATAGATTTAATGAGGATGTATGGATGGGTGGATGGATAAGATGAAGTGTTTTGAGGATGTTTAGGTGAAATGATGATATCTTATGTACATGAGTACTGGTTACTTCCTTCATATTCCAGATTACCTACATACCCATATCCACGGGATCAAGGTACCTTAAGATTGAGATGAGATGATATGTAGATCTAGGAGTGTGATGAGATGGGGTGATGTTGCAACAATTATGTGAATATTCATAAAGATCAATCCTTATTTTGATATAGCATATGGATATTATGCACTAGGGTATAGGAGACCAAGGTGACAATGTATCCAATGCATAGGACGTTGATTCTGCAAACAAACGGTTTGAACTTATACCTACTAGACATAATAGAACCTTGTTAGATATGTGAATGAGCCATAGTCTTGAACATAAAATAATCTTAATACATAAATTCAAAAGACTATTAATATGTAAGATACTAGGTTGTAACACACATAAGATAAATATTAGCCATAGTAGGATAATAAGGTCATCCTACAAACACAGCATACGAAAGCAATGACTATGCCCCAATCCATATTGCATCGCAACATACCAAGATATAAATAAATCAAGGCAGCGTTGAAAAGGTATTAGAAAGGAACAAAAGATAAACCAAAAAGATAAAGACTGACTAATAAAGTAAACACACAGCCAACATATTATCTTGCCAAAGAGGTTGCTCAGAGTTGATAGGTAGATGAAGCCTTATTGTAGGAAAGATATATTCGTTAAAGGTTGTTGATATGATCTAGGATAGATGGATTGATGTAGCAGATGTGGCAAGGCGTATGTAGGACAACATATGTCTTTATCAGTAGTTGTTTTGTTTCGAGTTTGATTAAGTACTTGAGCTTTCAAAGAATGCATAGTTCATTTTTTGCTTGAGTTAGTCAAGTTGGAGTGATAGGATGGAGAGTGATAAATGGAAGACAAGATATAGGGAAGTGCTTGATGGATTGGAATGGAGATGATGATTTACGATTTTTTTTGGGAATTTTCTAGATTTTTGTATGTTTTTGGATTTTCTAGATTTTTGAATGTTATGATGCTTTTGGATTTTGAAAGTTTTTGGGATGACATTGGATAAAAATTTGGATAGCCTTAGTACTAGATACCAATGACAAGGGAAAACTAGTTCTAGATGCAAGGAGAAAGAGGGGATTAGATAAGTGAACAAAAGGATGGGTGATAGTGGATGGAAGACTCATGATAGAAGGGTGAATAAAAGAATAGGCAATAGTGGATGGAATGGATGAGATGCTTAGGATGTGATCACCAAAGACTATGTTGCATAGGAATAACATGCCCCATTCTAGGTATAATTCTTTAGGATTTTACATGAAAAAGCTTATGACAATAGGATTGATTGGATTCATTGGAAAGGATGAGGTATATCAACAGATTTTCAAAGCATGTTTCAACATTTTTGCCCCTATCCTCATCAAGATCAACAAAAGGAAAGGAGGATGAAGTGGATCAAGGGGATAATTATGCGGATATAATGGATCATGAAGATATGATAGAAAGGATAGGTAGAAGGAATTATAGGATGGGTAGATGAGACAACATGCCCCCAAGTGTAAGGTACATAGACAATCAATCTACACATGACAAATTTTGCCAGGTTTTCATCATGGTACTTATCCAAGGCACTTGTTTACCAAGTTTTCACCATTGGACGAAGGGATTTCTCTTTACTTTTTTGATCTTTTTTTTCTTTTTTTTGACTCTTGTTTGGATAGGATGGAAGATGAGGACTCAAGCGTATGTTTCCAATAGCAAGGTAGTATGTTAGCACTTTAATGTGTGTTTGCACATGGACTATATCAGGTAGCATTACATGCATGGATGTTGGTAGATGTGGGAATATGGAAATTGAATGGATGGTGGATTATGATATGGATGATGGATGGAGATGGAAGGATAAATGGGTGATGGAGCAAAAGCATGGACCATAAAGGTATGATGGGGAAAATATGGAGGATAAGGGATGGAAGATGGGTAGATGGAAGTATGTGGAAATGTCATGGAATGGTGGGGAACCAAGACCAATGGTTGCACACACTGTGATAGATTTTGAAGCCTTTGACTAGGATGGGGAGTAGGGAGTAATGGGAATTGGGATAGGGGATTTGGAACCCGTTGATTTAGGAGTTTAGGAACCCAAATGGACTTAGGATTTGCAAGATTTTTTAATGGGGAACGGGATTTTGGAAATTGGGTGATATATTGAGATGTGGATGCTTCTTTTGACTTAATAGCTTGTTGCTTGGGAACCCACACCTTTTTCATAAATTTGCTTTGAGGTGGGTGGGTGTATGTAGCTTTAGAGATGGATTTGAAGTAATTGCTTGTTGCTTGGGGACCCACACCATTTTCATTTTTGCTTTAAGGTGTGTGGGTGTGTGTGACTTTTGCGATGGATTTGACTTCACATTTGTGTATTGATGCCCTATGGCATGATATTCTCAAGGCTTTTGCAGATATTCTGCTATATATGTGGAAGCATCCAAATTTTTATTTTTGAATCTCATGGGGTTTGGGATAGGTTCATATGTGGCCGATGTGTGCATTCATTGGCCATGATTAGGAATGTGAGGGGATTTATGGATGGATGGCATAAAAGTAGATTTGTAGATCAATGGATAAGGGGGTTTAAGGATGGGGATATTAGGTGTTGGGAGAAGTGGAGGTAGAGTGGATTGGAGGATAGGGATGTTAGGAGTTGGAAGTAGTGGAGGTAAAGTAGATGGAGGAAGGTGTATGGTCACATGCTTTTGCACATGATATGATGATGGAGGAGGGATGGCGACATATGAGTGAGAGGTGTGATGAGGTGCACCGGGATATGGAGTGGAAGAATTAGCTTGTGGAGGCGTAGAGGTGGTACCAACATCTTTGGATTGTTTATTTTGGGATGAAAAACCAAGACCATGTGCTCAAGGATGGATTGCAACATGGAGGGGCTCTAATATACCTTGTTCATGAAGGCCTAAACCTTTGCCTTGATAGTTCATACATTTTGGAACATACGGTATGCAATGGGATGTTTGTTTTGGAAATAAGATGCGAGTCCATTATGAGATGGAGAAGGTGAAGTGGTGGATAGTGGTTGATGTTCTCCTAAGGAAGAACATTCATGGATGAAGCTGGTAAGACCAAGAGGATAGGATAATGGATTTGGAGTGGAATCGATGGGGGATGGTGGAGGATCAACATGAGAGAATGGAGGATCCACAAGAGGTAATGTGGGATCATGCAATGGATGACTTGAGATGCTTGGATCTTGACTAACATTATGCTCAATAGGAGATGAAGGGATAGGATCCAAGTGACTTGTTTAATTGTCAATTCTTTCTTGGGGACCAAGTGTCTCATCAAGGGAATTGGATTTTATTGGATCATGGATAGGGCTAGATGGATAATGTATAGGAGTAGAGTGGATAACTTCTTCATGGATATTTGTGGGATCATGGATAGGATCAAGTTGTTCATGGATAGGCTCATAATTGAAAGGAAGCTAGGTGTGTGGAAATTGCTTCCTACACTAATCTAATGAGGAGAGGGCTATGCAAATTCAAATTTATCCTAACTATTACAGCAATGTTAAACCATTAACATGAGATATTGCAACAAAACACAAGAGATAGAAAGTAGACAGAAGAAGAGAGACAAAGATTTACGGTGGGGAAAACCCTTATCGGGTGAAAAACCCCACACTCAGAAACCTACACAATGTATTAACAAATTTGAGTGTTGTTTACAATACACTTGCAATTCAAGCTTCAATGGTCTTTGACACTCATGTCTGAAGTCAATCCAGTAACATAACAGTACCTGTAAACCTGTGATGCAAACTCCATCTCCAAGCACTTGTTTAAATAGGAAATACAAGGCAATATTGGACCTTTCTTGGAATGGGTGTCCAACATGGCTTCAACGACCAAAACCCACGCCCAAGAACACTTGGTCAACATTGTAAAATGTGCCTGACACTTGTCCACATCTCCCATCCCAAAGGGGTCACCTATTTCCAAAATGAGCTATGACAGATGCTCTTACGACACTTACGACCATCATAGAATCTGTCATAGTGGTTACAACTTACAGTTGTAAGAGAATCTGTCATACACATGCTATAAATAGCATATTCTTTTACATGTCATATTCCACCTTGGGGCGCCCAAATATGCCTTATTCATAGATGCTTCATGACACATGTCATCACCTGTCTTACAACCTAGGTAAGTGTAAGAAGATGGGGGGCCAAAAAGGGGTCTTAAGTGGCCACTTTTTTTCTGAAATCAGGAAGTACTGGCCTTGGATGAGAAATTGAGCATAGTTACACTCAAAATTTGGAGATGCAACCAAAACAATGTTCGTAGTGCTCCGAGTCTACTTTCTAAACTACTATTTTGTTTTGAAAATGGCATAGATTAAGGGGTTCAAAAGAGGGAGCCACAGAAATTGGTGTTGTTTCTATCAAAAAAACATAACATAGCATGTTTTGTGGCTCCCTCAAAAGGTCAACTTTTTTTTGGTATTTTTAAAATCGCTTCAGTGAGAAATTAGCTAATAGCATATAGTTTATGCCCGATTTTTCTAATAATTTTTTGATGAATATTTGATTTTTTACTAATTTTTAAAGTGGACACATCCTAAAAAATAGAATTTTGGCCGTGCTACCCCTATAAATTTTGAAAACTAATTGAAAATCATTTTTTTATTTTTTTAATATTTGTAGAATGGAGTCTAGTTTCTAAATATGTAATTTTTTTGAAATTTGAATGAATAGTTATTTTACAATGAAAAAAAGACCAAACAGTGGTTTTTGCCTAAAAACGGACACACAAACAAAAGAAATTAAAGATGAAAGGCTTAACATTGTTAAAATGTGAAAAAAATCACATTGTCAAATAGCTAAGAGAAAGCCTAACATTACCCATGTGTTCGATTTGTTCAACCTTGAAACACGTGCAAATCTGAGGGTTAGCACGAACAAAATTATGTGAAATTTTGAAGAATATAGAAAAACACGTCTGTGACTGTTCATAAGGCACTCCAAGCCTTTGGGTTGGAAATCCAAAGCAAATCCCAAGCCCAAGGCTTGGGATTCCCAAAGCAAGAAATAAAGCGAGCGCGTTATAACGCGCTCGCATTATGTTTTGCCTTGCATTTTTCTTTCCTGCAAGTCTATCTTTTGTCATGTTTGACATAACGCGAGCGCATTATAACGCGAGCGCATTATAACGCGAGCGCATTATAACGCGCTCGCGTTATGTCCCACTCAAATTTTTTTACGTTCAAGGCTATTAATCATGAGGGTTAAGGGATAAGGGATAGAGTTGGAGGTTTTAGGGATAAGGGATTAGCGTTTAAGGTATAGTATCGAGCCCGTTGAGGGTCTAGGAATAGGGATAGCGTTTAAGGTTTAGGGATGAGGGATGACAGATTAGGGTTGAGGGTTTAGGGTTTAGGGATAGGGTTGAGGGTCGAGGGATCAAAGTTAAGGGTTGAGGGATTAGGGTTTGACATTGAGGGTTGAGGGTTGAGGTTCAAGGGTCAAGGGTTTAGGGATAGGGTTTAGGGTCGAGGGATTAGGGTTAAAGTAGAGTGTGGAGGGTGTAAGGATTAGGGATAGGGTTGGAGGGTTTAGGGATAAGGGATTAGGGTTTAAGGTATAGTATCAAGTCTGTTGAGGATTTAGGAATAGGGATAGAATTTAGGGATTAGGGATGAGGGATTATAGTTGAGGGATGATGGATTAGGGTTGAGGGTTGAGGGATTAGGGTTTAGGGATAAGGTTTAGGGTTGAGGGTTGAGGGATTAGGGTTTAAGGTATAGTGTTGACGGTTGAGGGTTGAGGGTTTAGGATTAGGGTTTAGGGTTGACAGATTAGCATTTAATGTCGAGGTTAGGGTTAGAGTGTCGAGGGTAGAGGGATTAGGGATAGGGTTTAGGGTTGAAGGTTTAAGGATTGAGGGTTGAGGCTTTAGGGATGAGGGTTTAAGGCTTAAGATATAGTGTCAAGTGTTGAGGGTGTAGGGATAGGGTTTAAGTTTTAAGGGTTAAGGGTTGAGGGATAGGGATTAGGGTTTAAGGTATAGTGTTGAGGGTCGAGGGATTAGAGTTAAGGGTTGAGGGATTAGGGTTTGACGTTGAGGTTGAGGGTTGAGGTTCGAGGGTTAAGGGTTTAGGGATAGGGTTGAGGGTCGAGGAATTAGGGTTAAAGTAGAGTGTGGAGGGTATAAGGATTAGGGATAGGGTTTGAGGGTTTAGGGATAAGGGATTAGGGTTTAAGGTATAGTATCGATTCTGTTGAGGGTGTATGAATAGGGATAGCATTTAGGGTTTAGGGATGAGGGATTAGAGTTGAGGGATGACGGATTAGGGTTGAGGGTTGAGGGATTAGGGTTTAGGGATAAGGTTTAGGGTTGAGGGCTGAGGGATTAGGGTTTAAGGTATAGTGTTGAGGGTTTAGGGATAGGGTTTAGGGTTGAGGGATTAGGATTTGACGTTGAGGGTTGAGGGTTTAGGGTTTAGGGTTAGGGTTGAGAGATGAGGGATCAGAGTTAAGGGTTGAGGGAATAGGGTTTGACGTCGAGGGTTGAGGGTTGAGGTTCGAGGGTCAAGGGTTTAGGGATAGGGTTGAGGTTGAAGGGATTAGGGTTAAAGTAGAGTGTGGAGGGTGTAAGGATTAGGGATAGGGTTGGAGGGTTTAGGGATAAGGGATTAGAGTTTAAGGTATAGTATCGAGTTTGTTGAGGGTTTAGGAATAGGGATAGCATTTAGGGTTTAGGGATGAGGGATTAGAGTTGAGGGATGAGGGATTAGGGTTGAGGGTTGAGGGATTAGGGTTTAGGGATAAGGATTAGGGTTGAGGGTTGAGGGTTGAGGGATTAGGGTTTAAGGTATAGTGTTGAGGGTTGATGGTTTAGGGATAGGGTTTCAGTTTGAGGGATTAGGGTTTAGGGTTGATGAATTAGGGTTTAATGTTGAGAGTTGAGGGTTAAGGGTTGAGGGTTGAGGTTGAGGGATAGGGTTAATGGTCAAGGGATTAGGGTTAAATAAGAGTGTCGAGGGTAGAGGGATTAGGGTTTAAGGTATAGTATCGAGCCTGTTAAGGGTCTAGGAATATGGATAGCATTTAGGATTTAGGAATGAGGGATTAGAGTTGAGGGATGACGAATGATAGATTAGGGTTGAGGGTTGAGGCATTAGGGTTTAGGGACAAGGTTTAGGGTTAGGGTTGAGGGATTAGGGTTTAAGGTATAGTGTTGAGGGTTTAGGGATAGGGTTTAGGGTTGAGGGATTAGAGTGAAGGGTTGAGGGATTAGAATTTGACGTTGAGGGTTTAGGGTTTAGGGTTAGGGTTGAAGGTCGAGGGATCAGAGTTAAGGGTTGAGGGATTAGGGTTTGATGTTGAGGGTTAAGGGTTGAGGTTCGAGGGTCAAGGGTTTAGGGATAGGGTTGAGGGTCAAGGAATTAGGGTTAAAGTTGAGTGTGGAGGGTATAAGGATTAGGAATAGGGTTGGAGGGTTTAGGGATAAGGGATTAGAGTTTAAGGTATAGTATCGAGTCTGTTGAGGGTTTAGGAATAGGGATAGCATTTAGGGTTTAGGGATGAGGGATTAGAGTTGAGGGATGATGGATTAGGGTTGAGGGTTGAGGGATTAGGGTTTAGGGATAAGGTTTAGGGTTGAGGGTTGAGGGATTAGGATTTAAGGTATAGTGTTGAGGGTTGATGGTTTAGGGGTAGGGTTTAGGTTTGAGGGATTAGGGTTTAGGGTTGATGAATTAGGGTTTAATGTTGAGAGTTGAGGGTTGAGGGTTGAGGGTTGAGGGTTGAGGGATAGGGTTAATGGTCAAGGGATTAGGGTTAAATAAGAGTGTCGAGGGTAGAGGGATTAGGGTTTAAGGTATAGTATCGAGCCTGTTGAGGGTCTAGGAATAGGGATAGCATTTAGGGTTTAGGAATGAGGGATTAGAGTTGAGGGATGACGGATGACAGATTAGGGTTGAGGGTTAAGGGATTAGGGTTTAGGGACAAGGTTTAGGGTTAGGGTTGAGGGATTAGGGTTTAAGGTATAGTGTTGAGTGTTTAGGGATAGGGTTTAGGGTTGAGGGATTAGAGTGAAGGGTTGAGGGATTAGAATTTGACATTGATGGTTTAGGGTTTAGGATTAGGGTTGAAGGTCGAGGGATCAGAGTTAAGGGTTGAGGGATTAGGGTTTGATGTTGAGGGTTGAGGGTTGAGGTTCGAGGGTCAAGGGTTTAGGGATAGGGTTGAGGGTCGAGGAATTAGGGTTAAAGTAGAGTGTGGAGGGTATAAGGATTAGGGATAGGGTTGGAGGGTTTAGGGATAAGGGATTAGAGTTTAAGGTATAGTATCGAGTCTGTTGAGGGTTTAGGAATAGGGATAGCATTTAGGGTTTAGGGATGAGGGATTAGAGTTGAGGGATGAGGGATTAGGGTTGAGGGTTGAGGGATTAGGGTTTAGGGATAAGGTTTAGGGTTAAGGGTTGAGGGATTAGGGTTTAAGGTATAGTGTTGAGGGTTGATGGTTTAGGGATAGGGTTTAGGTTTGAGGGATTAGGGTTTAGGGTTGATGAATTAGGGTTTAATGTTGAGAGTTGAGGGTTGAGGGTTGAGGGTTGAGGTTGAGGGATAGGGTTAATGGTCAAGGGATTAGGGTTAAATAAGAGTGTCGAGGGTAGAGGGATTAGTGTTTAAGGTATAGTATCGAGCCAGTTGAGGGTCTAGGAATAGGGATAGCATTTAGGGTTTAGGAATGAGGGATTAGAGTTGAGGGATGACGGATGACAGATTAGGGTTGAGGGTTGAGGGATTAGGGTTTAGGGACAAGGTTTAGGGTTAGGGTTGAGGGATTAGGGTTTAAGGTATAGTGTTGAGGGTTTAGGGATAGGGTTTAGGGTTGAGGGATTAGAGTGAAGGGTTGAGGGATTAGAATTTGACGTTGAGGGTTTAGGGTTTAGGATTAGGGTTGAAGGTTGAGGGATCAGAGTTAAGGGTTGAGGGATTAGGGTTTGATGTTGAGGGTTGAGGGTTGAGGTTCGAGGGTCAAGGGTTTAGGGATAGGGTTGAGGGTCGAGGAATTAGGGTTAAAGTAGAGTGTGGAGGGTATAAGGATTAGGGATAGGGTTGGAGGGTTTAGGGATAAGGGATTAGAGTTTAAGGTATAGTATCAAGTCTGTTGAGGGTTTAGGAATAGGGATAGCATTTAGGGTTTAGGGATGAGGGATTAGAGTTGAGGGATGAGGGATTAGGGTTGAGGGTTGAGGGATTAGGGTTTAGGGATAAGGTTTAGGGTTGAGGGTTGAGGGATTAGGGTTTAAGGTATAGTGTTGAGGGTTGATGGTTTAGGGATAGGGTTTAGGTTTGAGGGATTAGGGTTTAGGGTTGATGAATTAGGGTTTAATGTTGAGAGTTGAGGGTTGAGGTTGAGGGATAGGGTTAATGGTCAAGGGATTAGGGTTAAATAAGAGTGTCGAGGGTAGAGGGATTAGGGTTTAAGGTATAGTATCGAGCCTGTTGAGGGTCTAGGAATAGGGATAGCGTTTAGGGTTTAGGAATGAGGGATTAGAGTTGAGGGATGACGGATGACAGATTAGGGTTGAGGGTTGAGGTATTAGGGTTTAGGGATAAGTTTTAGGGTTAGGGTTGAGGGATTAGGGTTTAAGGTATAGTGTTGAGGGTTTAGGGATAGGGTTTAGGGTTGAGGGATTAGAGTGAAGGGTTGAGGGATTAGAATTTGACGTTGAGGATTTAGGGTTTAGGGTTAGGGTTGAAGGTCGAGGGATCAGAGTTAAGGGTTAAGGGATTAGGGTTTGATGTTGAGGGTTGAGGGTTGAGGTTCGAGGGTCAAGGGTTTAGGGATAGGGTTGAGGGTTGAGGAATTAGGGTTGAAGTAGAGTGTGGAGGGTATAAGGATTAGGGATAGGGTTGGAGGGTTTAGGGATAAGGGATTAGAGTTTAAGGTATAGTATCAAGTCTGTTGAGGGTTTAGGAATAGGGATAGCATTTAGGGTTTAGGGATGAGGGATTAGAGTTGAGGGATGATGGATTAGGGTTGAGGGTTGAGGGATTAGGGTTTAGGGATAAGGTTTAGGGTTGAGGGTTGAGGGATTAGGGTTTAAGGGATAGTGTTGAGGGTTGAGGGTTGAGGGTTTAGGATTAGGGTTTACGGTTGACAGATTAGCATTTAATGTCGAGGTTAGGGTTAGAATGTCGAGGGTAGAGGGATTAGGGATAGGGTTTAGGGTTGAAGGTTTAAGGATTGAGGGTTGAGGCTTTAGGGATGAGGGTTTATGGCTTAAGATATAGTATCAAGTGTTGAGGGTGTAGGGATAGGGTTTAAGTTTTAAGGGTTAAGGGTTGAGGGATAGGGATTAGGGTTTAAGGTATAGTATCGAGTCTGTTGAGGGTGTAGGATTAGGGATAGCATTTAGGGATTAGGGATAGGGTTGGAGGGTTCAGGGATAAGGGATTAGGGTTTAAGGTATAGTATCGATTCTGTTGAGGGTGTAGGAATAGGGATATCATTTAGGGTTTAGGGATGAGGGATTAGAGTTGAGGGATGACAGATTAGGGTTGAGGGTTGAGGGATTAGGGTTTAGGGATAAGGTTTAGGGTTGAGGGCTGAGGGATTAGGGTTTAAGGTATAGTGTTGAGGGTCTAGGGATAGCGTTTAGGGTTGAGGGATTAGAGTGAAGGGTTGAGGGATTAGGATTTGATGTTGAGGGTTGAGGGTTTAGGGTTAGGGTTAAGAGATGAGGGATTAGAGTTAAGGGTTGAGGGATTAGGGTTTAACGTCGAGGGTTGAGGGTTGAGGTTCGAGGGTCAAGGGTTTAGGGATAGGGTTGAGGTTGAAGGGATTAGGGTTTAAGGTATAGTGTTGAGGGTTGATGGATCAGAGTTAAGGGTTGAGGGATTAGGGTTGAGGGTTGTAAGGATTAGGGATAGGGTTGGAGGGTTTAGGGATAAGGGATTAGAGTTTAAGGTATAGTATCGAGTCTGTTGAGGGTGTAGGATTAGGGATAGCATTTAGGGTTTAGGGATGAGGGATTAGAGTTGAGGGATTAGGATTTAACATTGAGGGATGACGGATTAGGGTTGAGGAATTAGGATTTGACGTTGAGGGTTGAGGGTTTAGGGATAGGGTTGAGGGTTGAGGGATTAGGATTTGATGTTGAGGGTTGAGGGTTTAGGGATAGGGTTGAGGGTTGAGGGATTAGGATTTGACATTGAGGATTGAGGGTCGAGGGATCAGAGTTGAGGGTTTAGGGATTAGGGTTTGACGTTGAGGGTTGAGGGCATTTTCTATCACGAACTTGATTATGAGGGCTTGCCCCTTCATTGTTATGCCTATCATATGGCGGAGCATCTGGCAAGCCCTTGCAAGAAAAAGACGTGATCAATGCAAAGGATGTGATGAATCTATAGCAGGACAAAACATGAGCGTGTTATAGCGCGAGCGCGTTGTAACGCACTCGCATTTTGTATTTCTATTGAAACGGTAAAAAAGTGGTTACCCCCATGATCCAGGCCCACATGCTCTATTTTCTTACTGATTCTGTGCGTGCTCTGACAAAAAAGAAGTGCTTTCATGCTATTGGGAAGTTCACATGCACATTTGACACATTGTACCATCTTTGCATGATCTTTCCACCACTTTTTCTGCTTTGCCAACTTGAGAAGGAGGAAATCACATAGTTTTCACACCAAGTTTGATATATATCTATTCAAGTTTCAATTTTTGTAGTGTTGCAATGTTAATTGTGATTCAATTTTAAGAATTTAACATTGAAAAGGAAGCAAGTGGTGAAAAACTCAAATTGTTGAGGAGTTTGATGCAAGAAGATAAAACACTACATAATTGGGTACTCTCTCCATTCAAATCTTCATTTTTTAGGTATGTCAAGTCTTTACATGCATGTTCTTTACATTTTCCTTATTTCAGATTGAATTACTTTATCATGCTTTATCATACATGTTTAAAATAGACACATTCCCAATCAAGAAAGCAACCTACAATCTCACATGATGCCATGTATATTTTCTACACTTGGGCTCTTTAATAATTATGTGTAATAAACAAACCTTAGTTCATACCATGATGTCAAACTATACAAGAATAAATCCTTATAACATAAAAAAATACAATCCCACTATTATCATGTATTCATTTCTTAGGAACTAATATTGGTCTCTTTATCATGCTACAGACAAATTCTCCGTCATGCCGAGGAAACGATCAAGAATTAAACCAACACAGGAAGAGATAGAAGCTAAGAATGCAAAGAAAGCAATGGCTATGAGGGAACTTCGTGAGAAGAGGAAATTGGACACGATAACTGAAGACATACCAATTGAAGAGGAACCACAACCATCACAAAGAGATATGGTATTGGCGGCACAAAGATAACGAATGCAAAAACTTCGTGGTACGAGAGATTTGAATACCATAGTTGGAGACACGTCCTTTACTGCAAGTCAACATGTAGGGACACCATCTACCACATCTCAAGTTGAGAGTACATCATCACTCACATGTGATGAAGGAGGTACGCCATCGTTCCCACCTCAACCTCAAGGTATGTCATCTATTCCATCTTCGATCGAAGGTATGCCATCTAACCCATCTCATTTAAATATTGATGAAATTCCTAATGTTGAGATGAATTTACCTAACTTGACACCACCTAGAATTCTGCATAGAAAGCCAAAGTATTTGATTGATATTGATGAGAATATTTTGCAGCCAATGGAAGGTAAGATTCCAAAACGCACTTGTAGAAGATATGCTAATAAGATTTGGAGATTGTTCTTTGAAAAGTTAAATGAGACTGCAAGATGTCAACTATTCGTTGAAATGATGCGAAGTATAAAGTATAGGTCTATCATGAAGATTCTTGGGTTGAGAACATCAGAGGCTTCAAGTGAAAAATCTATTGTCAAGAATCTAATGAGTGCGTATGAGAGTGTGGGTAACACCTCATGCACAAAAGATAGTAATGCAACACGGCGTGTGATTACATCGACTATAGTAAGTAGTCAAACGAGGAAAGCTCGTCTCATTAGAAAGACAAGTCAAGAATTGAGAATTAATAGGAAAACTTTATCAAGAGCCGTTGGAAGACGCCAAAGAATTGAGGACACTAATGCCAATGAATTATGGGCGTTCTTGAGGAGACTACCACGAAAAGATAAACCAATTGTTGAAGCATTGAGATCACTAATTGAATACTTTTGGAAGAATTACACAAGGGTATCTCCGAATCAAAGGGATGTGGTAAGAAGGAGAATCGGTAGTCAGAACCGTGAGCCACATCCAAAGCATTTTTTGGATGAGACTCAAACACAGTTTTATGGTAAATTTCTAGAGAAGTATCCTCAAATTAAAATTTGTCAAAGATATTTTGAAATGCTAAAACCTTTCTATGTTAAGATAAATCACACACGCACTACTTGTTGTTGTAGATTACATATTAAATTTTCTAACCATTTTGATGCTTATAGGTCTATATGTTTAGATATGCATACTAACAATGATTTGCAGGGTTGTGCCATATGTGCCCCACCAACATCTTCAAGAGACTTCATATCAAGAATTTTATGTGAAAGAGAGGAAGGTCAAATATTCTACAAGAAATTATGCTTGAATGGCACATGTCATCGTTGCGGTGGCTTGCAACATTTGCCAATATGTGAACATATGGAAATAACACATGCGGTTGGAAACGAACTAGTAGAGTTTGGCAAGTATAAAATAGTGGCATACAATACAAAAGATGGTAAAGAAGCAAAAAGGTGTGAATTAGTTATTGAAAAGATTCTAGTGTATCAGTTTATGCCTATATTTCGTGACAGCATAGTGTATGAGTATGCAAGACATGCCCATAGAGCTCGATGGTTGGACTTGCAATTCAAGTTATGCAAGGACACATTTCCAGTTCGTAGCATTGTTTCAGTCGTTGACTTTGCAGAGAACTACAGTCTACAGCCACAACGTGAGGTGTAATCACAATATTACAACTCCACACAGGTTTCTATATTTGTGCACATCGCATTCATTCATGCGAATGATAGTACAGAGGATGACAGAAAGATCATAAGGGAGTATAATTTTTATATTAGTGATGATCGCACACATTCTACGGAGTTCGTGCAAGGTTGCTTTCAGGTGTTCTACAATGATTTGGCTAGAAGGGGCATATCGTTCAGTCAGCATATCATATGGTCAGATAATTGTGCGTCACAATTCAAGAACTCATAGAATTTCTATTGGCTGAGTAGGAGGCATAATTTTACAGGTATTCAACATATGTGGAACTTTTGTGAGGCCGGGCATGGAAAGGGGGAGCATGATGGTGCAGGAGCATGTATCAAAAGAGCCATAGCACGAGAAGAGTTAAAGTATAAAGACAATGCAAAGTTGACAGATGCAAAATCGATTGTCGAGTGGTGTAATGCTTCCATGGGTCCAGGTAATGAAGGTAAATCTTTAGTTCGTAGATTTTTTTGGTTGATAGATGATACTAACATTGCACCATATGAGGATTGTTGTACACTGACAGGATCAAATGAGATGCACTCTTTCAGAAGCTCAATTGCAGGTTCATGGAGTATCCATACACGAAAGATGTCATGCTTTTGTTCTTCCTATACAATTCAAGTCTGGGATGAGTGCGAGTCAAAGGAGTGGGTTGACGAATAGCAGTTAAGTTATCTTAGCCCACTTGACACGTATCGACCCCCGACGGCACTAGAACTAACACAGATGGAATCATCAGTTGACTTTGACCACATATCAGATTTAGTTCAACCAGTTAATATAGGGCACGTATATGCATCTAATTTCATCTAGTTCAACCAGGTAATGTCATCTTACTTTGTAGTGTTTTTGTAATGTTGACTAATTTCATCTAATTTGCTACATATATCAATGTAGGGCACGTATATGCAGTTATTGCAGATGAAGATAATGAAGAGGGAACAGATTATTACTTATATCGTTGTGTTGAGGCCAAAAAGAAATTGGAGGCCCCTGTTACAGATGGAGAAAACATCGAATACCCTACAGGATTAGTGGTTATTACTGGAACATGGCTTAGAAGGTACCCACATAAGAGTGTTAATATTTGGCTATTTCAAGACTTTGACATGCATCGGAAGATTCTTCATTACTCAAACCTTGTCGTGGCATCCAATGTTCATTTGATAAAGTATCGGGGTAGACCTTTGAACAAAATATTGTGGAAGGTGCGTGAGTCTGACCATGAAGCAATACTTGACACAATAAAGAGTAGAGCAGACCTGGATGGTTCATTGGATTAATTTGTAAGTATTCACATTGATTTTGTAAAGTTATGTTACATTGAGTTGTAAGTATGCACATTAATTTGTAAGGTTTATCTTTTTTTATTTCCTCCTGCATTTTTACACATATGTACACATTTTTGCATCATCATGTTATGCATTTTTGGTGTCCTGCTCCTGATGCGATCAAACTCATAACTCACCCTACTAGACACCATTTGATGATCTCTCCAACACTCTGGATCCAGGGTGCCCAATCATGATGATGACCTATATACCATTCTCCCAAGGCACTCATAATGAATGAAAAGAAGACCAAGGGCGCCCAAGCTTAATAGACTTATTTCTTTCAATTTTGATGATCCAAACTCTTACAATATGACATCCACTTTCATGCCTTTAGATCTTCCTTCACCTATAGGGTGCCAAATCAAGTTGAAAAATCTACATAAGGGCGCCAAACTAGATGAAAGGAGACATGAAATGCGCCTTAGGACTCCATGCTAAGGTTTGAGCCATTAAAGTCTCTTGATATTAGGCGCTCATGATGATGAAACTTAGAGCTTTTTCCTTTCCTATGCGCTCATCTAAGATGTTTGAATGATAAGGAGTGCCTCGACCTCTATAATGTACATTGGGCACCAAATCAAGGTGATTTTAAGTCACTTTGAGTCATTTGGGATTAATTTGAGTCTTTGAGTCATGTTGCAAAAAAGTGTCAATGTTGTCAAGTTGCACAAAGCAACTTTTGCATTTTTGGTGTCCTGCTCATGATGTGACCAAACTGACTATTCCAACACATCCAGATGGGTACATTTACGCTAGGCATGGTCCTATTTTTCTCCCAAACATGTCGAAACAGTCTGAGCTACATTGTACCAACAATATCCCTCAAGAGTCCAAAGTGCAAAAAGGTTGCAATCTTTGACGAGATGTTACTCAAAAATTGTGTCACTTAGAAACATTCCGTCTAAGGCAACGCTATCATGTAGAGTGCCTCTACAATAACCTCTCTCAATTTTTTATAGCTCTGAGGCATTTGCCCGTGGTGAAAGGTTTTCTGCTGCCCCAAAAATTGTCAGAAGGAGGTAGTGTAAAGTTGCAAAGGGGTGTAACTTTCGTCCTGATCCTGATGCGACCAAACTGACTGTTCCAACGCGTCTGAATGGGTACATTTACACTAGGCATGGTCCTATTTTTCACCCAAACATGTTGAAACAGTCAGAGCTACATTGTACCGACGATATCCTTGAAGAGTCCAAAGTGCAAAAAGGCTGCAATCTTTGACGAGTTGTTACTCAAAAATTGTGTCACTTAGAAATATTTCATCTGAGGCAACGCTATCACGTAGAGTGCCTCTACAATAACCTCTCTTGGTTTTTTATAGCTCTGAGGCATTTGCCCGTGGTGAAAGGTTTTCTGCTGCCCCAAAAATCATCAGAAGGAGGCAGTGTAAAGTTGCAAAGGGGTGTAACTTTCGTCCTGCTCCTGATGCGACCAAACTGACTATTCCAACGCATCCAAATGGGTACATTTACACTAGGCATGGTCCTATTTTTCACCCAAACATGTCAAAACAGTCGGAGCTACATTGTACTGACGATATCCCTGAAGAGTCCAAAGTGTAAAAAGGCAGCAATCTTTGACGAGATGTTACTCAAAAATTGTGTCACTTAGAAACATTCTGTCTAAGGCAACGCTATCACGTAGAGTGCCTCTACAATAACCTCTCTCGGTTTTTTATAGCTCTGAGGCATTTGCCCGTGGTGAAAGGTTTTCTGCTGCCCCAAAAATCGTCAGGAGGCAGTGTAAAGTTGCAAAGTGGTGTAACTTTCATCCTGCTCCTGATGCAACCAAACTGACTATTCCAACGCGTCCGAATGGGTACATTTACGTTAGGCATGGTCCTATTTTTCACCCAAACATGTCGAAACAGTCGGAGCTACATTGTACTGACGATCCCTGAAGAGTCCAAAGTGCAAAAAGGCAGCAATCTTTGACGAGATGTTACTCAAAAACTGTGTCACTTAGAAACATTTTGTCTTAGGCAACATGATCACATAGAGTACCTCTACAATAACCTCTCTCAGTTTTTTATAGCTCTAAGGCATTTGCCCGTGGTGAAAGGTTTTCTGCTACCCCAAAAATCGTCAGAAGGAGGCAGTGTAAAGTTGCAAATGGGTGCAACTTTCGTCCTGCTCCTGATGCGACCAAACTGACTGTTCCAACGCGTCCGAATGGGTACATTTACGCTAGGCATGGTCCTATTTTTCACCCAAACATGTCAAAACAGTCGGAGCTACATTGTACCAACGATATCCCTGAAGAGTCCAAAGTGCAAAAAGGTAGCAATCTTTGACGAGATGTTACTCAAAAACTGTGTCACTTAGAAATATTTTGTCTGAGGCAACGGGATCATGTAGAGTGCCTCTAAAATAACCTCTCTCAGTTTTTTATAGCTCTGAGGCATTTGCCCGTGGTGAAAGGTTTTCTGCTGCCCCAAAAATCATCAGAAGGAGGCAGTGTAAAGTTACAAAGGGGTGTAACTTTCATCCTGCTCCTGATGTGACCAAACAGACTATTCCAACACATCCGAATGGGTACATTTATGCTAGGCATGGTCCTATTTTTCACCCAAATATGTCAAAACAGTCGGAGCTACATTGTACCGACGATATCCCTGAAGAGTCCAAAGTGCAAAAAGGCAGCAATCTTTGATGAGATGTTACTTGAAAACTGTGTCACTTAGAAACATTCCGTCTGAGGCAACGGGATCACGTAGAGTGCCTCTACAATAACCTCTCTCAATTTTTTATAGCTCTGAGGCATTTGCCCGTGGTGAAAGGTTTTCTGTTGCCCCAAAAATCGTCAAAAGGAGGCAGTGTATTAAGTCAGGATGAAAGACTATTCACTCTAGGCACCTGTTTTTGACCAAATCACACATGTGCCTTGAACAAGTGATGCTACAAGTGGTGAACAAAATAGGCGCCTTGAAGAATTGAGCCCTCCAAGACATCTTGCAATTGCCTAAAAGTCCAAAATTTACATAAGTGAGTTAAGGCGCCATTTTCCATCTCCAGAGCCTCCTTTGAGTGCCTTAACATGGAGTGAATGTTTTAGTCTATGAAAGATTGTGCCTAAAGAATATAACAACCCCTTCAGTCACTAGGATGAACTAAGTTAACAAAAGGAACTTCATTGAGGGAGGCACACTTGTGCATCTAGACAACTCCAGTTTAGCGCCTGAGAAAAAGCATGTTTAGAGACACCCCTCGAATGAACCCTCTAGAACCAATAGGAATCTTCTCTAGGTCCATAATTAACTCATGCCCATATCCAAGTGAAAGTCTCCTTGGTCTTCCTGCTAAAACCTCTAAAGGGTAACCATCTCAACAAGTGTCTCTAATCCCAAGAGAACTCTAGCCTCACCCAAGTCTCGAAGTATGTATGAGAACCTACAACCAATCACTAGGTGACGAATACACATCACTATCAAAGCAACATCCATCCTCTCATCCCAATGCAACATACCAATGCGCAAATGAGCATAGACAAGGAAAAATAACAAAGTCATCCCGTGGATATAGGCAATATGCATTCAAGTCATCCCACTACCTTGTCCGAGGCTCATGCAAAACCCAAAATGATTAGCCTAGTACCATGTGTCATGTCCCCGTTCCCGGCTTGATCATCAAGTGTATAATGGATTAGCCTATTCCTCATTCCTGGAGGCTAATTCCAAATGATGAGGGAATGAATTGGTTTCAGACTAACTCTATCTGTTTGTTTTGTAGGAACAAGGTCAAAACCCTAAAATTTGACTAAGTATGGAAGCTTGGGAGCCTAGGCGCCCATTTCACTCCAGTTTTCCTTACTAAGCGCCTAGCACAAGGATCATCCAAATTAAGCGCCTAAGAACCTCAAGGCACCTATACATGTTTCTAGGGATCCTCCAATTGAGCGCCTAGCATAGATGGATGAAGATTGAAAGTTTTCAAGTTAAAGATGTCCTTTGGGTGAACTCACAGCACTAGGCGCATGTGTTGGTTGGAACTCCTTGGATCTGGCGCCTAGGGTTGAAAGCCTTTGATGAGGAGAGAAGTCTCAAGGCCTGGTCTGGCACCCTCACTTGCCTACCCCACCCTCAGAATGCGCCTAACCTTCATAAGGCGTTAAGACTCTATTTTGAGCACCTAGCAGGGGGTAATGGATAGATTGAAGGCTTGGGAGCTAAGGAAAGTCACTTAGATGAATAATCAATATTGAAATGAGAAACTCCTAGCCAAGTTGCAAAATTCCTCAATTCTGGCATCCAGAAATCAAATCTAAGTAAGGCGCTCTTTCCATTTGCCAAAGGCTCTATTAGCGCCCTTGGTTGATGATCTCTCCAGACACCTGAAATGGCGCCCAGTGGATCTTTCAACTTGTATCAGGAAGAAGGGAAGCATTCTCAGTGTTGTTCAGATAATCTAAGTTATAAAGTTAACAAGGAATAGAGCCAGAGGACAAGGCACACTTATTGGTCTCCATCACCTCAGAAATGCGCCTAATGCAGTTGGTGTCAACTTCCCTCTTTCTAGCCTCCAAATGGCGCCTAGAGTCAAAAAAGGATTTCACTGAATAATGTTAATGTTTTGAGCATCAAACTCTACTTGGCGCATACCTATGCTCTTGCAACCTCAAATTGGTGCCTAGGGTTCAGTCATCCTCCTAAGGCGTGGTTCTGCTCCTCCATAACCCTATTTTGGCGCCTAAACTTGGAAGTACCTTGAAGACTTGGATTAAGATGGAATTCACCTCCAGAATGTTAGGCGTTTGATAGAAGATAAAGGCGCTAGGGTAAAAGAGCTTCAAAAGTTTGATGTCAAGTGTGAATTGAGATAATAGGCACTGATACCAGTTGACATTACTCCAAACATGCGCCTAAGAGAGATGCAAGTCCCCAAGACCAATTTTGGAACAAGGCGCTCCATCAGAGGGTAAGATGATAATCCTTGGAAGTCAAGTGTTTCAAAGATTCTTTGAGAAATTGACAAGTTGTAACCTAGGCGCCAAAACCCCTGAGAATCCTCCTATCTGGTGCCTAGTTAGAAGAACACTAATATTGCGCCTAAGTGAATTTGAGTGTTAATATAGAGTCATCAAACCCCACCAAACATTCATCCATGTCTCTACCATCTCAAGGAAGCGCCCAGCTTAGGATGGCGCCTAGTCTGGTCTCTACTACCTTCAGTTGGCGCCTAACCCTAAGAGTCTTGCAACTATGACATTCATCCATGCAACAAGCAAGGTGATGCTCCCTTGTGATATTGTGAGGTGTTGACATTCAGTTGACATCATTGAGTTTGATTGAGTTGATCAAGTGTAGACGCCATTGTAAACATCAAGGCTTCAAGGCCTTTCTTTTGTATCTCCATTGAATAAGTTGTAACTTCATGCTATTGAAAGCATTATCCATGTAATAAGACATTGCAAGTTGATTGAGTCAAATAACTAGACAAGTACCCAACTCTAAGGTTGATTCATTCAAGTAGTTATCTTTGATGTATATCTTTCTGTTGTTGAAGTAGTTGATGAATTGATAGCAAGTAAAATTGTTTGAGTAAGGAAAAATTTTCGTAGAATTAGTTGGGTATCTTACACCATGCCTATCCATCAAACATCACAATGCAATCAAAATCCTAACAACATGCCCATGATCCAAGATCAAGTGCAATCATGCAAAGATATTATCAATCACAAGCCTATTAAGAATGAACTAGAGTCTTCTAGTACCATACTTTTCCATCAAACACCATCATGTAATCCATGGCCTATCAAGCCTATCAAAGAAAATGCAAACATCCTATGTAATACAATCGGACTTTAAATATTTGAAGTAGCCATCTACAAATATCCATTCAAAAGTAGATTTATAATGCAAGTATGGACGCCATCAATAAAAAAGATTTGTATTAACCAAATATCCATATAGGCATACATCAATATCTGTCGATATAAGTATAACATATATACAAAATAGCCATATAGGCTTACAAGAATGCCATATAGGCATACAATGTCAACTATGTACAATACAAAATATATATCCACAAATGCCATATAGGCATACAACAGAGGAACACAATAAAAAGTCATTCCCCTCTGGCTGGTGAAGAGAATAAATCATGAGTAGCCTTTGATCTTCTAGGGGATGGAGACATGCATGTGGGTGGTCTACTACGAACCTGAGGGCTACTCCTCCTATTTAGTTCTTCCTGCACCTTTACCTATTACAAAAAAAAGTATAGACATTAATATATAGAAATTACATGTTATAAAAAAATGAAACATTTAACAAAATAATCACTTACCGCTAACATATAATCTATCTCCTCGCTTGCCTCAGTAGCAGGAATAGGCCCTGGTTATGTCATGTCCTATAGAAACCATCCAGATAGAAATTAAACTTCAAATCAATAATCTTTTGATTTTTCAAAAATAGACAACTATAACAATGAATGTAAATTGAAATTTACTAATCTGCCTCATACCCCTGTCAATGCCATAGAGCTATGAATCGCAGAGGCCACACCCTGCTCCATTGCCCTATGAACATGGGGAGGTGTATCCGCAGCCTGCATCATCTAGAAATAAAACAACATTATTCAATTACGAAAACTATAATAGTGATGCAAATCATGGCTCCTAACATACACACACGTTCATCTAAACATGGAAGTACACACAATAAAACACACAAATCACATACAAAAATTTAGTAAGTACAATTCATTCATTAAACTATTTATTTTATTACCTCCGTAAAGCTTTGAAGTCCACCACCACTGGCAGGTGTTGCCATGAAATCTATAGTGTTAACCTATTCAACATCCAAAATCAGAAATTAGAATACCATTCATATAACGATGCTATTCACATGTAATATTTATAATTGTTTACTAGTTACATACCTCGATAATAGATGATCTAGTGAAAAATGTAGGTGGAGAACCACTGAAAACTGCATCGACGCTATGACCCTGAAATTTCATTAAAATCATCAATTTAAATTAGTTAATCTTGTATTTCAAAAATGAAATTTAATAAATTAAATTCAATAAACTTGCTAATATTTACCTGAGTATCAAGGCCGAAAGTCTCACTCAGGAGGGTATCTGTCATCACCATCTGCTCAGCTGCAGATGTAGCCTATGCACCTGCGTCCTGACTGTCCATGGGGTCATAACCACAGGCTGACCCGCAAGCCTGGCAAGTATGTGGTGGGACCCTACTCCTCGCACTATCTCCCAACCCACTCTGTGTTGCAGGATCGGCATGCTCTATGATGCTCTGGGTCAAGGCACTAATCGACCTCAGTGTATCGACCTCAAAACTCTCCTTCACAATGGAAGGGATAGAAATATGCTTGTGGGCTGGTCTACTGATTACTCGTCTCACTACCCACTGTGGGTCAAGACGTGCCCCTGGTCTATCCTGTGCTGAGCCCCCACATCTACCCTGGAAGTCCCGCATATCAAAATAGTTTGGCACTTTATTGAGGACAAACTCGCAGTAGAGTTTCCTCAAAAAGTATTGCGGGACCTCATTATTATTGCATGGAGGATGGTCAAAAACCATCCACCACCTCTGCCCAAAATTGTCCCTTATCGCTTGGTTGTTGCACCAATGGATAGGGAACCTCTTGCATGTAATGGGTGGAGATTGATTTGTTTGTGGGTTTGTGAAAATTCAACACAAGTCTAATTTTGTAATTTGTAATTTTTTAACATCTTGGTATGACAATTTATCTGCATAGTAATCTCTAAACTCTCTCTTTTTATCGGTCCAACTAGTTATTTGCTTGCTAATTGAATTTACATTTGATAACATAGACTCAAGAGATTCGGCAAGCGTGGACCTATGCAAGGTTGAAGTGGAAGGATCTTTCAACCTTGCAATTATATCTTCAATTTGTTTTTTGTTGTTTTCAATTTGCCCCATTATATTATCTTGTCTTCCAGGGGCATGTCGAGGAATTAATGGAGGAGGTTGTTCTGCAGGTATTTCCTCCTCAGGATTTTATGGATTTTGAGGAGGAGGAGGAGGAGGAGGAGGAGGTGCATTAACATTTCCTGACAATTAACGAAATATACATCAAAAATCAACAAAAACCTACCTATTTAGAAAGAAATTCAAACAAAAAAACAAAGATAACTCACCCCTTTGGCGTGCTCGACGTCGCGGTGGCATTTTGGCAATGAATCGACAAGCTTTTTGTGTTGATTGGCATTTTGTAGAACGCGAGCACATTTTTGAGGGTTTGGAAGCCGCGGGCAAAGGAGAAAATTAGAATGAAATGAAATGAAATTGTTTTTTTTAATTTATAATAGGTTATAACGCGAGCGGGTTATAACGTGAGCGCGTCATAACGCGCTCGCGTTATGGCTCAGTAATGACGAGCCTGAGTGGCATTTTGGTGATGAATCGACAAGCTTTTTGTGTTGATTGGCGTTTTGTAGAACGCGAGCACATTTTTGAGGGTTTGGAAGCCGCGGGCAGAGGAGAAAATTAGAATGAAATGAAATGAAATTGTTTTTTTTATTTATAACAGGTTATAACGCGAGCGGGTTATAACGTGAGCGCGTTATAACGCGCTCGCGTTATGGCTCGGTAATGACGAGCCTGAGGCTTGTCATTACCAAGCCATAATGCGAGCGCGTTATGACTTAATTTTTTTTGAAATTTTTTTGGCCACTTTTTGGCCCCCATCTTCTTGCACTTACCCACCTTCTATTTCTGACTCTTACATGTCATAGATTCGTCATAGGAATCCGTCATAACCATTTCGGTCAAACATTCCTTACACAACATGGAGGATGCCGACACATGGTAGAATATTCCTACCACTAAGTGGGACACCTATCTCCTCATGTGAGGACAAAATAACAAGCTGTCATATTCTATGTAGGATTGACACATCACCGTGCCACATCCCACAACATGACAATATGGAATTTCCAAATATTTACAACATAGGCAATTAAATAATAAATACAAACATTACAAATGTAGAGAATTATCAAGGTTGAGACACCTTAATTCCCAACATTCTCCCACTTGTCGAACACCTTGTAAGAGCTAATAGAAAAATAGGATTTAACTGCTATAGGCCGAGAGGCCCATAGACTCTGAACACCATCTGAACTTCTCTGTGCTCACTGGTTTTGCCAATGCATCTACAACATTCTTCAAAGTATCTGCCTTCTCCAAATTCACCTTTCCATCCTCAACCATGTCTCTCACGAAGTGAAACTGAACATCAATGTGCTTGGTTCTAGCATGAAAAGTTGGATTCTTTGCAAGGCAAATTGCACTCTGACTGTCACAACTGATCGTGATCTATCCTGCATCAACACCAATATTAGAACACAATCTCTTAAGCCAAATGGCTTCCTTACAAGCATGAGTTGCTGCCATGTACTCAGCTTCTGTCGTGGACAAAGCAACAATAGGTTGTCGCTTACTCATCCAACTAATAGCACCACCAAATAGTGTAAAAACATAAGCACTGGTGGATCTCCTGTTGTCAATGTCACCTGCCCAATCTGAATCCACAAATCCATGAATATCAACAGAATGCGGAGGTCCTGAAACATTACCATGATATCAAATGGAATACTTGGAAGTACCCCTTAAATATCTGAACACTCGCTTAACTGCATCCCAATGAACCCGTCCAGGATTAGCCATAAATCGACTAAGGACTCCCATTGCTTGGGCAATGTCTAGTCTTGTGCAGACCATAGCATACATCAAACTGCCAACAACACTAGCATAAGGTACTCTGCTCATGTCCTCCACCTCACTAGGAGATCTTGGACAATTCTCAACAGACAACTTTGTCCCCAAAGAAATGGGAACACACAATGGTCTACAATCTGCCATGTTGAATCTATCCAACACGGTCTTCACATACTTACTCTGGCTTAACCAAAGTTTTATGTTGATTCTGTCTCTTCTAATTTTCATTCCTAGAATGTACCTAGCTGCCCCTAAATCTTTCATTTCAAAGTGAGCTGACAAATGAGATTTAAAATCAGAAATCATATTCTTACCCTTCCCAATGAGCAACATATCATCAACATACAGTGCAACAATGAGAATACGATCACCATCAAATTTATAATACACACAGTGATCTGATTTTGATATCACAAATCCAATTGACAACACAAAGGCATCAAACTTCAAGTACCATCTCCTAGGGGATTGATTCAAACCATACAAAGACTTTTTAAGTTTGCAAACCAAATTTTCTTTACCTTTCACCATGTAATGCTTTGGCTATGACATGTAGATTTCTTCCTCCAAGTCACCATGAAGGAAAGTTGTCTTCACATCCATCTGTTCTACCTCCAAGTCATAAGCTGTTGGGAGTGACAACATGAATTGAATAGATGTCAGATTTGCAACGGGAGAGAAGATCTCACCATAATCTATACCCTCCACTTGTGAATACCCCTTCGCAACCAATCTGGCCTTATACTTCTCAACACTGCCATCTACACCAATTTTCTTCTTGAACACCCATTTGCATCCAATGGGTTTCTATCCAAGAGGCAAAGTCACCAAGTCCCAAGTTTGATTCTTTTCCAAAGAAGCCATTTCTTCCTCCATGGCCTCCTTCCAGGAACCTGCATCCTTCGTATCCAAAGCCTTTAATACAGTTCTAGGTTCATCACTGTTAGTAAGAAAAGCATAAACACAACTAGAATCAAGCAATGTAAAACCAAACCTTTCAGGTTGCTTTCTTATCCGTGTAGACCTCCTCAAGAGCTGAGGTTGAGGTTCAGCTTCTTCATCTAAGCTTTTAGAGCTACTAGAGCTCTCCTCATCATCATGTCCAACATTGTCTTTATGTTCAGTCTTCTCAAGGGTGAGAGGAAATTGAACAACATCCTCTTTCTTTTCTTTTTCTTCTGGCTGCAAAATAGTGGAAGAAGGTGTAAGCTCTCTGAAGATGACACTTCTACTATACAACACTTTTTCAGCCACGGGGTCCCAAAGCTTGTATCCTTTCACACCAACACCATAGCCAATGAAGATACACTTAAGAGCTTTGTTCTCCAACTTTGACCGCTTCTCCCTAGGCACATGTGCATATGCCTCAACCAAAAACACGAAGATGACTTACTAAAGGCTTTCTACCAGATCACACCTCCATGGGTGTCTTTCCAACAAGAGTTGATGTAGGAGATCTGTTTACCAGATAGCAAGCATTGGCAACAGATTCAGCCCAAAACTTTTGTTCCAGGCCAGCTCCACTAAGCATACTCCTATCCTTCTCCATCAGTGTCTTGTTCATCCTCTCTACAACTCCATTTTGCTGCGGGGTGTATGGAGTTGTCTTATGCCTTTCAATCCCAAGTTCCTTGCAATACTTATCAAATTCTATAGAACAGAACTCACCACCATTGTCAGTTCTCAAACATTTAATCTTTTTACCAGTCTGATTTTCAGAAAATGCTTTAAACTCCTTAAACTTGCTATAGACTTCATATTTGCTTCTAAGGAAATAAATCCATGTCCTTCTACTGTAATCATCTATAAAAGATACAAAGAATACAGATTTTGATAATGAAGGAACATTAACAGGACCAAACACATCAGAATGAATGAGGTCCAACACACCAGAAGATTTATGAGAACTTGAGTAAAACTGAACACGGTTTTGTTTTCCATAAATGCAATGTTCACAAAAGTTAAACTCAAGATTACAATCATCTAACCCCTCAATGAGGTTCTTATTTTTCAGGGTACGCAGACCCTTCTCACCAATGTGGCCAAATCTCTTTTGCCATAACATTGTCTTTTCAGCAGGAAGTTTAACTTCCAATGCACGATTACAACCATCAAGATTAGAAACAACAGATTTCTTCACTGCTCATTTAGATGGTGGGGATGAAGTGACTGCTACCCTCTTCCTTGAGTCAAAAGAACTATTGCATTGTGAAATGCATGCTTCCAACTGAAACAGAGTACCTCTCTGAGTACCCTTAGCAAGCACCATAGATCCTCTAGTCATCTTGCATCCTTCTTTCGAAAAGACAACCTGCACACCTACATCATTCAAACTACTTAAAGAAATCAGGTTTTGTGCTAAGCCTGGGATGTGCATAACCCCAGAGATCCCCTTCACTCGACCATCAGGGAATCAGATAGAGACTCTTCTATGACCAATGATCTTCATATGAGAGTCGTCACCCAGATACACCTTTCCACCATCGAACTCCTCATACTTAGTGAACCATTCTCGATGCGAGGTCATGTGGAATGATGCACCAGAGTCGATTAGCCACACATCATCCAATGCATGGGTTTCCAGGGCTACGATGAGAGCATCACCGTCATCTTGTGATTTGTCAGAATCTAAATCAGGAGCTTTCTTCTTTTTCTTATTCTCCTCTTTGCATTCCTTTTAGAAATGCCTAGTCTTGCCATAGTTCCAACAAAGAGCCTTGGACTTTCCAGGAGATTTGGATCTCCCACAGGATTTAGATCTACCCTTCTCAACTTTCTTGTTCTTCTTCTTCCCTTTCTCCTTAGGTCTTCCATGAACTGCAAGGGCCTCTTTGGTTGCCGCAGAAGACTTTCTCCGCATCTCTTCAGACAACAACGAAGAAACCACCTCTTCCATTTTGAATGTGGATGTGGTGCTTCTGATTGCCATAACAAGATGATCCCATGAGTCTGGTAGAGAACAAAGCAGGGTCATACACCAATCCTCCTCCATCTTTACACCAATAGATGTCAATTGTGCAACCAGCATGTTGAAAGCATTCATATGTTTAGCAATGGATTCTCCATCCTCCATTCGAAGAGAATACAACTTCTTTCTCAGAAAAAGTTTATTAACTAGGGATTTGGCTTGATACACATCCCCCAACTTCTTCCAAAGGAGTTTTGTAGTAGTCTCCTCATGTACATTTAACAACACAGAATCGGTAAGACTAAGTCATATGAGACCCTTAGCCTTCCGATCCTTGAGATCCCAGTCAGCTTGTGACATTGCAGCTAGTTTAGTTCCATTCACACTATCCCAAAGGTATCAGTCAACTAACATGTCTTCCATCTTGAGCTTCCACAGCTCAAAATTACTACCATTGAACTTCTCTACTCCAAACCTTCCTGATGAGCCTACCATCTCCTTGCTACAATAAGATATAGAATGCTCTACACAGACTCCCACTCAACCTAAGATTAGCTCAAAAAACCCCTACCCAACAACTAGGATCAAAGGTGATCAAGCTCTAATACCAACTGAAAGGAAACTAGGTGTGCGGAAATCGCTTCCTACACTAATCTAATGAGGAGAGGGCTATGCAAATTCAAATTTATCCTAACTATTACAGAAATGTTAAACCATTAACATGAGATATTGCAGCAAAACACAAGAGCCAGAAAGTAGACAGAAGAAGAGAGACAAATATTTACAGTGGGGAAAACCCTTATCGGGTGAAAAACCCCACACTCAGAAACCTACACAATGTATTAACAAATCTAAGTGTTGTTTACAATACACTTGCAATGCAAGCTTCAATAGTCTTCGACACTCGTGTCTAGAGTCAATCTAGCAACATAACAGTACCTGTAAACCTGTGATGCAAACTCCATCTCCAAACACCTGTTTAAATAGGAAATACAAGGCAATATTGGATCTTTCTTGGAATGGGCATCCAACATGGCTTCATGGACTAAAACCCACACCCAAGGACACTTGGTCAACATTGTAAAATGTGCCTGACACTTGTCCACAGTTCCCATCCCAAAGGGGTCGCCTATTTCCAAAATGAGCTATGACAGATGCTCTTACGACACTTACAACCATCATAGAATCTGTCATAGCGGTTACAACTTACAGTTGTAAGAGAATCTATCATACACATGCTATAAATAGCATATTCTCTTACAACATGTCATATTCCACCTTGGGGCACCCAAATATGCCTTATTCAAAGATGCTTCATGACACATGTCATCACCTATCTTACAACCTTCTATTTCTGACTCTTACATGTCATAGATTCGTCATAGGAATCCGTCATAACCATTTCTGTCAAACATTCCTTACACAACATGGAGGATGCCGAGACATGGCAGAATATTCCTACCACTAAGTGGGATGCCTATCTCCTCATGTGAGGACAAAATAACAAGTTGTCATATTCCATGTAGGATTGACACATCACCGTGCCACATCCCACAACATGACAATATGGAATTTCCAAATATTTACAACATAGGCAATTAAATAATAAATACAAACATTACAAATGCAGAGAATTATCAAGGTTGAGACACCTTAATTCCCAACAATGATCTTGGACAATATCTTGATCATAGAAAGTATAAAGGTTATGGATGGGTTAGATGGAGTTGCTTTGACGTAGATCTAGATAAAGGGTTCATGTTTCCACATGCTTTAGATTATACTCTTGACATAGCTCTTTTTTTCCTTGAATGGAGGTAGAAGTGAGAGACGCTTGGATAGGCTTGATAGGCTCATGATGGTCAACAAAATGGAGGTACAATGGATCTAAACTTGGACTCATCAGGGGAGACTCTTCAATAGGCTCAATGGGTTGTGGACTACATGATGAATCAACCAACATAATAGGAGTTCTCCCAAGGATGTTCATGGTATCTCAGCCACAAATGCAACCCACCACTTCTGCCTTAGTGCAGTCAAATGAGCTTGGTGAATGGGAAGTAGCCGTAGTGCCAATTGAAATGGTTGAGAGACTCCCAAACGAAGATGAAGAGAGTGAGGGTATATTTCATAAAGAATGGAAAATGCGAGTGTCAGTTGGAATAGATGACCCTGTCATCTTTGAGTTTCCAGGAAGCTACATTGGATATTCTATGGATTTGAGACCTGAGCCCAACGAAAGGATGAGTATAAGTTTTGTCCCTCCTGATGAGCAAAGGGAGCATCAAACTCCCTTTGAATTATTCTAATTTTTACAAAACATTCAAGATAGACAAGACGTAAAGATTTACATGCAAGAACAGTTTGACATGCTAATGGAATTGTTGAGGTACGATGGAGTCTTGTATTGGACCCCTTCCCAGCAGTAAGATTTCCAATATTTGCTCCATCTCACATTACCAAGAGAAGCCACTGAGCTGGAAACGATAAAGTCAAAATGATAAACCCTACAGAATAGGAGAGTTTGTCCTAAGAAGAGGTAGCATGAAAAACAAAAAGAGAAGACGAAAGAGAACATTCACAGAGGACTGGAAAGGTCCTTATATGGTTAAAGAAGATGTCAGAAATGGTGCCTATCTCTTGTGCATAATGGAGGGAGAGGAATTTGATGAAACCGTCAATGCCTTTCACCTCAAGAAATATTATGTCTGAAAATCGTAAAAAACATAAAACATAAAAATACAAAAAATAAATATCCCAAAAACACAAAAAAATTACAAAAATCAAAAATGTCAAAAAGAAGTGTGTTTCTTGTATTTCAGTATCATTCTATTCATCTTGCATCACAGTGAATGACTCCCTCTTGTATTATTTTCATTTCAATAAGGAGTCTAAGGTTGTCTAGGTATATGTGATCCTTTTAGGTCCTATGATTCCCCATTTTCACAATCACCATTCTCCCCCTTCATTCCCAGTGATTCTAATCAAAGCCTAGCTCTTAGCTTTACACTTATCCTAGTCTTAATGAGCCAAGATGTTAGGTCTAAGAAAAGTTGGTATTCAAACCTAGTATGTTCAAAGGAAGCTTGCAAGTAGACCTTCCCAATTCTTCCCTAGTAGAAGGGAAGTCCAACTAGATTATGAAAACTTTTGGTGGCACTCAACCCCTTATCTTCCCTGGCCAAAAACATCAAGAGGATCAAAACTCTGAAGGAAGCAATCTAAAATACAAGTGAATAAAAAATGAGTGATCAAAATAAGAGTGTTGAAAAGGTGAGAATTGAGAGATCAAGTTATTGCATATCCAAAGTTCCAAAAGCATTCATTTCATAAAAAGTCAAAAAACCAAAAAAATGAGAAAATTGTTGGAGTAGGTGTGTTGTACACCTTCCATACCATTGACATTATTTTATTATGTAAAATAAATATCTAATTGTGATGTGTTTAGCCACATTGGATATTTATTTGGATGCCACTTGTAATCGTTGTATGTAACATTGGGTTAATTACTTTATTTGTAATTATTTGATTAATTGGAAAAATTTAGTACCAATAATCAAATGTGGGGTCAATGGTTTTGAAGACACATAGTTTTGGGAAAAATGGTATTACAATACCACATGTTGTATTTGTGTGAGCTTATGTCTATAAAAGCAAACACATGGCTAGTTGTTGTAGTAAAGAGTTAGCCATTTGGCTTGTTGGCTGGGTTGTAGCTTCTCTTGCAGGTTTGTTGTGTGAGGGTTTGAAGCATGGCATGGGATGTGTGGTTACATGCTTGTTCACATGGATTGTAGGTAGAGAGAGCTTGGTGTTTCAGAGGTGATCTCTGCATATGTATTTGTTGATTATTATTGAATAATACATGAGAGATGCATGCTTTTGGAGGTTGGGTTTTTCCCTCTATGAGGGTTTTCCCAGGGTATATATTGTGTCACCATTGATGGTATGATTATCTATTTCTTTTATATGTGGATTTCTGGTTTATTACACATTGAATCTCTTATTGGGTTATGAGGAATTTTGTCTCTATGGTTGTATATTTCCAACATTTGGTATCAAAGCTTGGTTGCCATGATTTGAGAGGAAAACCATGTTTTATAGCCTTAGCTATGAGTGGATTTTTTGTGTATAGTGGAATTCATGGCTTTACAGGAAAGAATGAAGACATTTCAAGATATGAGGATTTGTGTAGGTTTTTTGTTTGCAAATGTAGGGTTTTGGGGTTGCAGATTTGTGGTGATTTTTTTACAGATCTAGGTGTTGAAAAATCATGGAGAAAAGAGTTTGATTTGGGTTTTCATGAAGAGGGTTTTGAGGAGGACCTTTCACAAATGACCTCCTAGAACAAAATGGACCTTGTCATTGAGTTCAAGAGGCCCGAGACATGAAGATTCATATATAATTTGGTCTATTTCGGCCATGGGAGAAAAATACAAAAAAAACTTTTGCCCGCAGCCCTAGGCATACGGCAAGGAGGCATCTACAGAGGTATGCAGTCATTAAAAATAATAATTATTTTTTACTACGCATTGTTAAAAATCCTAATTTTTCATTTAAAAAAAATTAAATTAATTGGGGGGGGGGGGGGGGGGTCGTACCCCCCTGCACCAGCACAGCACAACACTGTGCAAGCCGCACTTCTTGGCAATACTATCAGCTGGTGACAGTGTTGGCAGGCCTATTCCGGCAGGTACCTGGCTAGCGGGCCTAAGGCCCCTGGTCTATTGGTCTGGCTGGCAGGCAACCTTGGTCGGCGGCCTCTGCCTTGCCCATAAGGGCCTTAAACAAAATTTTAACTATTAAAAATTCAAACCTTTCAAATGAAAAATTAAACCCTTTTCAATAGCATCTGGAATCCTCCGCTAGTTCTCATCTAGCGCGCCACTAGGGTACCACCAGTTGGCCACCGGCCAGCCACCCATCTGCCACCAAAGAGCCACCTAAGTTTGGCCTATAAGCATAACTGGGCAGATTTTTTCCAAGGGCATAACTTTCATCCAACATGTCAGTTTTTCAATTTCTTATAGTCGACGGAAAGCTCTTTCCGTGTACTACATAGTGGTGATAGAGATTTTTCCAGATTTTTCCATTTTGACCAATTTTTTCCAGTTGGAAGCCAAATGTTTGTTTTGAGATTTGACCAGACATAACAGGTGCATACAGAATTGGATTTCAGACTTCTTATAGGCACTGGAAAGGTATTTCTAAGAAATACGTAGTGGATTAGGTTTGGAGATGATATTATGAGGTTTTTTTAGATTATATCAGTTTGAGCTACTTTTGGTTCCTTTGACTTTTGGTGATTTTGTGAGTCGATGGCAAATTGAATCTGGGATAATTTGGTGTTTGAATCATTGCAGACTTACATGTTTATCTTGGATTATCCTTGGTTGACAACATTATACATGTATTATTGAATTTGCATGATACATTGTGAGATCTACAAGTTGTGTAATGTTGTAGTTTGTCTATGCCTACAGGTTGCATTTATGACTTGGATGTGGGTTGTCTATGCCCATAGATGTTTCAGTGTTGATCCAGATTCTGATTTGTGACTTGGGTTAATCACATGCTACATTGGTTTGCTTGTCAAATGAGATATAGAGAGAGATGGTATTACCTAATATAGTCATGATATGGGACCTATGTTTGTTGACTATATGGTATAGTTGAGTGAGACTTGATGGGAGTTTGGTGCAGGTATATTGGGTGGTGATCATGGTGTCATGGATGTTCCCTGTTTGGTTGGGACTTTGGCATGACATGATTGTTTTACAGGTGTACTTTTTGGTGGTGTTGGATTGATGTTTGGTTTACAGGTTTTGTTCATCTTCTTGGTTTTGGATGTTATGGTTTACTCAACCTTTTGGGAGCTGTGTCATTATAACAGGATTCTTTGATTGTGTTGAGGCCATGGATGATCTTCATGTAAGAGATGGTTGTCACGATGTCATGGACAACTTGATTATAGGTTTTAGTGGGAACTTTTGATAGTGATAGTTTGATGGTTTGATGTTTATGTTGTTGCCATGTATAGCTCGGTATCACACTTTAGTGGGAGCTTTGGCATGATATGTTTATCTTCATGTGATTTGGAGATGTTGACATCTTGGTACCATGGAGGACTCTTGGAGACTTTGGTTGAGGTGTTGGTTACGGTTTGTCAGTTTTGACAGGTGATCCTTGCTTACAAGATGTTTGGTATTGTGTCTTGGTTTACTCTTGATCGCGCATTAGAGTGTTGACATGATACAGGTTCTCTTGAGACATGATGTGTGCTTTAGTGCATGTGATATTATTTTGAGGAAATGGTTAGATCATGATGTCATGATATGTTCCTAGGTTATGCAAACGTGTAGTGGGAGCTCTGACTATGATCTTGATGGTTCTCTTGGTATTGGGAACATTGTTCATGTTCTTGGGAGATTTATGAAAGTGTGGTTTTGCATTTGGAGTATAGAATGCATTGATCATGGAGGTACTCATAAATACTTGGAGACTTAGGTGAGGCTTGAGTTCTCTTGGGATTAGAGACATGTGTTGATATGGTTACTCTTCGATGAGGATTTCAGCAGCAATTCTGAGGAGCCTACACCTTGGTTGGACATGAATCCAACATGGACATGTTGAGGAGATTGTTCTTGGAGAGAGTCTTCGAGGCTTGGTGCATCCTGGAGGAGCAATCTCATCCCCACTCTTGGTCCACTCGGTGGTGAATGATTTAATAGGTATGCCCACCTGATTTTCAAATGCATTATTCATTTGTGTCTTATCTTCTCATGCATGAGTCTTGAGATATGGATTATGGTTGTGAGGACTTATTTGAGGAGTAGATGCATGGATATGATTGATTATCTCATTATGTTTGATCCTGATTTGTCGTGAGATCATTGTATGTAATGGAGATGGTTAGTGGCTTTGGGCTTATTCTTGTTATTTGGGATGATTAAGAGTTTGATCTACCTTTGGTTTGAGAGGATTGCATCTTGTTATTGGATGTTGTGGAGGCTTCTTGTTTTGGGTAGTAAAGGAGATCATACTTTTCACAACTATAGCACATTAGTGTGGATAGAAGGACACGGTTATGATTTGCAAGTTGTCTCTTGATTGGTCTTATTCTTCTTCCTATATATTTGTGTTCACATGACATTGGAGTTGAGATGTGTATGGAGCTATTGAGTCTCTTTGACTTCTTTCTCTTATGATCTGGAGGATTTGGGAGAGATATGGACTTGAGGAGAGTTATGTTGCAATTGTTTAGTTTGCAGATTTTGCATATATGTGCATATTCCTTGACACTATGTGATAGAAGATTTAGCCACATCTCCTATGTGTGTGCTATTAGTGGATCTTTGGATGCCTTGATCTATTTTCAGATTTGACATTTACTCATGCAGTGGGAGTTCCAAGATGTATATGATTCCTCTGTTGGATGTTCTCATTATGTTTCGCTATGGAGGGTCTTGAGGTTTGTTATCACATGCTTTGTGTTGTTACCTTGGAGGACTTCTTTATGCAGGATTGAGTATATACAGAGACTTGTTATCATTGTGATTTGAGTTGGATATGTTGTTGGCATAAGGTCTACTTGTCATCTTTTCTATACCTTGGTTTGGAGGTATGGTTAGTTGATGTATTAGCAACTAGCTATGGTTGCTATTTAGCTATGGAGATCGATTCGTGTTAGCTACTCAAGCCTATTTGTTACCATTAAATTTGGTGCTTGTGTCTGGATATCAATTGATGCAGGTTTCTTACTTCTATGTGATAGTTTAGTGTGGCATCTCTTTGGAGGATCGTATTCTTCATGAGGCTAAATGGAGGATGGGGAAGTTCTTGTTTGAGATGGTGGACACCTTGATTATTGTTGCAGGTATCTTGGAGCACATGGAGCACATGGATGGTTATATGGTACATGTTGGGCACACATGATGGTTTCCCTTGATGTTTTGAGTTTACATGTTGATCCCTTATGCAATGTATACAACAAGTGGGAGAATGTTGGACTAGGTGTGTTTTTTATTAAGTTAAGCTAGGGAAAGGGTCCCAGACCCATACAAAAAGAAGATCAGTAGAAATACTCATCACATCATAGACCCTCCTTGATAATAACCCAATAGGGCCAGGGAGCCATCACAGTAATAGTCTTACAGTTTCATAAACATGTCAAAAAAAACCACATAATAGTTTGCAGTACCATCCTTGATAATAACCCTTGTAGGGTCAGGGATGCATAACCAAAAACTAGAGCTAAAAGTATAAGAACTAGTATCATACAGATATAGAATCCTGATAATAACCTTAGCGGCTAGGATTTTGTTCAGCTGAGTAAAACATATAGAAAATAGGAAAAGAACAACATGAACTAGTAAGCTTAAACAAGAAGATAAGCTAGAATTTTGGGCTATTCCAATCATTTTTCATTTTCTGCAGTACCTCCTCCCAGGAAGTGTGGTCCCTATCGGCCTTATGTCTCTTATTTGTTTCATGATCTTTATCGTGCTTGTGTTTCCATTTTTCCAAATGTGTCTTAATTTTCTTAACTTCTTCCACAATAGTGTTCAATATGATCTTTACCAGATCCTTTATGCCTTTTTCCAACTTATTGATCCTAAATTGGAACATGTTGCACATCTCATACATATTTGTCCAGCTTTCATGGCAAGTTGTACAATTAACCCTCTTGTTAAAAAATCCTTCAAGCTTATCCAACCTTTCAGCCAGATTCTAGAGGTCTACATTTTTATGGAAATTTTCATTTTTATCAGGATAGTTTATTTGAGCTTCAAAGGTTCCTATGTTTGCTTGGAAGTCCTCACCATAAGTGTCCTCCACATCATTTGTATAGAAATCTTCATTCCATTCATAATGATCATGGTTAGCAACCTCACCTTCCTTTGTTTTACCCTTCATCTCTCCATGTTCCTCAACCTCATTTTCCTCCCAATTTGTATCATCTAGACCCTCACAGTAATTGTCTTGGTCCTCATCACCTTCTATGTGGTCATCCCTATCAATTTCCACATCAGGATCTTCCTCAGAGTCAGAGTTTATTTCCTGTACAGATGTTTCCTTAAATTTGTTATTATTTTTCTTACTACATGTTTTTTCCTACACTTTTGCAAGTCTTGCAGACCTCCTTTTTGGACCAACACTATGCATCTTGGGATTCTCCTCCTTATCAGTGAATTTAGCAAAAAGATTAACTTTAGCAGCCGCATACTTAATGTTGAGGATTTTTGTTTTCTTCCCAGAACTATTTGGAGGTTTCCCACAATTATCCACCTTGCATAACATTGATATTATTTTATTATGTAAAATAAATATTTAATTGTGGTGCATCATGTGATGTGTTTAGCCACATTGGATATTTATTTGGACACCACTTGTAATCATTGTATGTAACATTGGGTTAATTACTTTATTTGTAATTATTTGATTAATTAGGAAAATTTAGTACCAATAATCAAATGTGGGGTCAATGGTTTTGTAAACACATGGTTTTTGGGAAAATGGTATTACAATATCACATGTTGTATTTGTGTGAGCTTATGTATATAAAAGCAAACACATGGGTAGTTGTTGTAGTAAAGAGTTATCCATTTGGCTTGTTGGCTGGGTTGTATCTTCTCTTGTAGGTTGGTTGTGTGAGGATTTGAAGCATGGCATGGGATGTGTGGTTACATGCTTGTTCACATGGATTGCAGGTAGAGAGAGCTTGGTATTTTAGAGGTGATCTCTGCATATATATTTGTTGATTATTGTTGAATAATACATGAGATATACATGCTTTTGGAGGCTAGGTTTTTCCCTCTATGATGGTTTTCCGAGGGTATATCTTGTGTCACCATTGATGGTATGATTATCTATTTCTTTTGCATGTGGATTTCTAGTTTATTGCACATTGAATCTCTTATTGGGTTATGAGGAATTTATCTCTATGGTTGTATATTTCCAACAAAAATCAAGTGAGGCATTCTAGAAGATACAAAAAAAAGAGAAAAAACAAAAAAAAAAAGATACAAAAAAATGAGTGAAAGAGAGAAGAATGTTGAATGTCTGTACTCTTGGGTAGAGATCAGTCTAAGCTTGAAGCCTCAAAGGTGACATTCTATCAGAGAAGATAAAAGAGAAAGGTACAAAGCACACACACACTAGCTAAGCAAAGCCAAGAGTCTTGTAGTCTTTAGGATCATTTTATATCTAAGGACCATGGTTCTTTCCCACTTATCCTTTACCCTGGGTCTATCTTGCTTGTCATCTATGATCTAAGTCTAACAAACATCAATAAAATTTGTTGCTTGTCTAAGTTTAAAACTTGTCAGATTGTCTTATCTAGATAAGGATCGGTGTTTAGCCTTTAGCAAAGCCCAAATTTAGAAGCACTCCATTTCATTCATGTTCCCTACTTGAGTCCTAAATTCCTATCTCACGGACTTGAATAGGTCTCTTATACCAGAATAACCTGCAATCCCTTGGATTAAAATCATATTAAAGAGCAGTCATATTGTTTGTTCCACAATGCATTCATATCAAAATTAGAAAAAGAGTTCCAAAGCAATAAAGTCAATGTCATAACTCATGGCATTCCATAGAAGTAAAAGTTTCATTTCAGCATCCCTTGTTTTCTTGCATCTGCATATCGTAACCTGCATTTCACATATATTCCAAAAAATTACAAAAATATGTCATCATTATCATACTTGCATTCTTAGAGTTGAAGGTCAAAGCATAATCAAAGAGCTCTTAAGCTTCCAAAGTGCATAAGAGATGAGTACTCATACGATAGCAAAAACAACCATAAAAAGACAAACTTTCATTGATATATTAGAAGTTTACATTTACAAGAGTACAAGGCAAAATGCTCTTGAAGAAAGGTAGGGCTCCCCGTGTAAGGGACACAGTTTCAAAAAGGTAGAAAGTAGAACAAGCTCAAGGGCAGTTCCCTCCAACAGAACCCTCAGGACTTTTACTCCTTTGTCTATGTGTACCACTTGTCTCTCCACAAGACCTGTGTGAGTGAGGTGCCCTATTATGAGTGATAGGATGTGAAGTTCCCGTAGTGCTAAGCTCTCACTGTCAAATCCCAAGGTGATCCATCTCATGAAGAACCTGATTCTCACCCCGAAGGATGCGATTCTCAACCTTCAAAGTAGCACTCTCCTGACACCCATGATAAGCAAGAGCAAAGATATTAGTGTGTCGTCTAGTCATAGGGGGCACACCAGGATCAGCTAAAAGCCTCTCTTGAGTCATCCTAGTGAAGGCATGTTGACCTCACGAATGAAATCCCTCCACTCCTTAGTGCTACCTGTAAACCAAAGTAAAGACAAAAGATATGATGATTCTTGACAAAAAGGAAAGAAAAGAAAGGACAATGTGAGATTAGTAAATTAGTAGTAGACTCACATGGGTCACCAAGCTACCAGGTAGGATCAAATTGTTGCATCACCTCATCAGAGTGAGGAGGTCTAGGTACTGTGAAGGAGGCCTCAGGTATATCATCCTCATCAAAGTTTGTCTCCTGTGCACCCTGTGTCAGCCCCTCATCAAACAAGTCATCCCCATCAGGAACGTAGTCCTCGTTAGTAGGATCAGAGTCATCCACCACAATGATTCCTCAGGAAGGAGCTCCTCTCCCTCCCCTCTATCCACCTCTCGGGGTACTAAAATCTCTAGTAATCAAAACCTCAGGAATCAAAGAGGTCCAAGTAACAGTCCTCTGCCCAATCTCACCCATCTCCTGGATGGATCTATAACAAGTAGGTACTGGGAGAAACTCCTCAGGAAAGTCTCCCAGAATGTTGTAAGATGTGCTCAACATGATGAGTCTCGACTAGACCATTACAATTTGAAATCTTTGATATGCTGAGAAATACTCCCTGATCTAACCATCATGAGACCATGCACCCTCCATATCTAAGTAGGGGTCTGAAATCATATCTATATCTATAAGAGTGGCCACAACACATAGACAAGTATCAAAGTGGCCCACATGAGCCCACCTAGCAGCTCTCAGTAATCACCAGTCAAGAAGAGGAATCTCCTTCTGATAGGACCTGATATGCTCAAAGATCCAAGTCATGATCAGAGAGGAGTGGCTAAAAGCAAGAGCCCCCACTGCACAATATAATAAAAGTCCCTATAAACCATAGCCATGATGTCTAGTCCCCAAGCGTAAACTCTGCCCTGTTTAATGCCCTGTATAATTGGTGTCCAACACCATCTCAAGCGAGTCAAGGCCTTGTCTCCAGAAAGCCTCGATGCGATCAAACCAATCAAAAACTTCCTTAAGCGAGGAATGTGAAATCACTATACAGAAGTGAGCTAAACTCTAGTCTAATCCTTGGGGTGACTCACCCCCATGATCTCTACCCAAGATGTCTTGTCCTCGAAGGACTCGCTAGCTGGTAGAACAAGTGGGTGTCCTCTCACAAGAACCCCTAGAATGCGATATACATCATACAGAGTGATGCTCCAATCTCCTAAAACCTAAGGGAACCTAAATGTGTTCCTGTCTGCATCCCAGTATGTTAGAATGTCACAACAAATGCGTGCCACAGGATGTACAACTGGAACATGAAAAACCCTAGACAAGCCTACTCTCCTCAAGACAGCAATCTCATCAGTAGATAATGAAGCATACATCTTTGAAAGCCATAACTACTCATGGTTAGCATTCCAATGGATCCTTGTATCCTTCCAATCAGAAAAGGAATTTGGATTATATCTTGTCAACTCATAAAACCCCTAAAAATCATAAAACTTGTAGAAAATTTCACAAAAAAAGTGTATAAACCATCAAAATTGCAATAAACAGACATATGTAGTGTTCAAATTAGATTGAAACAGTGTGAAGTAAATGTCAGAGAATGTCAAAATTTCAATTAGAATTGATCTATTAGGGTCACCTATTTCATCAAACCAGATCTCCCCCAGGTGACCTAGATGTTTAGTAGGAGCTTCCCTAAGTGACTCTCTTTCTCAGCCAGATCTCCCCCAGGCGACCTGACTGGCAAAAGGGGTGACCCTATGTGGCTATCCCCTGAAGTAAAAGTGCTCTAAAAACCTTGTTTCTCAGCTAATTTCAACAAACAAAAAACCAAAATTACTTTAAATAGTGAGACAAAGACAATGCAATAGAAAGAATCACCAAAAATGGATAATTTTAAGAGATTTTTCACAAAATGTAACCTAGGGTTTAGAGAAGGGTTTTTTACTGTTTGTATACCTGATTCTTGGTGGCAGAAGAAGAGGCAGCCATATTTGCGATCTCCTTGATGATATCCACCCAACAACTTCTCACACAATCGATTTCGTCACCGATTTACTCAAATTTCACTAATTTGCTCACTTTTTCTTTGTCTTAGCTTAGTTTACTTTATGCATTTTTAAACTAGTTTTTGCTTTTATGCATCTTTCATGCGTTCATCTTACGTGCATTCATTCCTACAGGTCTCACTGACAAAGACAAACAACTAGTCAAGCTCAAATGATCTATGGTATGTTCATCATTTCATTTTTCATTATTCATTTTGATATATTTAGATGTTAGACTAATCCTAGTTATTGTAGGTACAATTGTGAGAAAATTGATGACAGGTAAGGCCTAGTTTGAGAATGGTACCTACCTTTCATGTAGACTACCATCCCCGGGGGGGCAAATATGTAAGCACCAAAATCATGCATAGCCTCCATGATGACCCCTATGATGAGTCATAATCCTTGTCACGTACATGTAAACATGAAATAACATCCTCTCAGTAGAAATTCTCTTGGTGAGGTGTCTTTTCTTCCTCCTTGTGTTATTTCCCCTTTTTCTTTTTCTCTCTTCGCTTTCGACACTTGTCAATTTGTGTTTCCTATGCTTGTGACCCTATTCCTAAGCCTTGTATGCATCTTGTAGGTGTGTTTTCACCTTTCACCAATATTTTTCATCCATTTCCACTACTAGAGGCCTTCTAGAGGTCCTCCCTATCCATCTCCCACTTTCAATTTTTAGTTTCACTCAACTGATCCAAATCTCCCCCTATTATTTCTAGATCTCCCTTAGGAGATCCTTCTTTTGCAAGTGGAGATTTAGATTTTCACACATGACTGACCTATTTTCGGAGGCAAATCCCCTCCTTTTCATTTCCTCTTCCATCTCCCACCATGGACTTTCACCCAGGTGCCCTCCTCTGAGGGTCACCCCCGGGCAATCCTAACTGGTGAAAGGGGCGACCCATGGGTGACCCTGTCGTGTTTTCAGTCATGGAAAATTTTGAGTTTCTAACTGAAAATAGCTTCATTTTCACCCATTTTTCTTCTTGTTTGCATGGAATTTCATGCCAAAGATAGAACTAACTATTCCATGCACCCACACATGCATATTTAGCTCTATTTCATCTTTAGTTAGTAATCCATGCATTCCCATGCACTCCTCTTTCTTCACTTCTTCTTGAGTGATAAGCTTTTACTGGGTAGATCACTCCAATTTTAGCCCAGATTACTCTTGAGTCTTCTAAGTTAACTCTCCAATCAAATTGAATTAACTCTCCTTCTTCTTCACCTCCCATCCCGTCTTCTAACCTATAAATACCCCCCTCCCTCAAGCACAAAGGGAGGCAATTTCATTTGTGCACATAGTTCTTGCAGGTTATTGCTCTCCAAATCAAGCATTCTCATGCTCATACATGACATAGGAGCCTTTTGCTTTTATTTGTTATCTAATTTAGCTTGTCTAAAAGCTCATTCACGTCCATATGTTGCTCACATCACAAGCCACAGTGCTCATCAAGCTCTCATTGACCTCTTTTCAAAGCTTCAAAGCTTCTTTTGCTTCTCTTTTCTCATTGTCACCAAGAGGATCACCCTGCTACTACAAGAGGATTAGAGGTTGCCATTACAAGGATATCTGAGGCTAGTGGAGGCTCACGCGTATCTAGGTTCCTTTATGTTTTTTTCCATTTCATAGTAATTAGATAATCAAAACTTTTCTCTTAGGATAAGTAAATACATGTTGCTTTTTCCTTGATAGGCTAAGTAGATTTGCATTGTTAAATTAGTTTCCCTTTCCAAAGTCCATAGATTAAAAGCAATTTCCTTTCTTAGATTAGATTGATCCATCTATTCAGAAAACAAACAAAAACATAGATTACATTGCATTAGATAACTTCATCATAGCTTACATACATTTTCTAATTCCTAGATTAAGAAAAGCACTTTGATTTCCAAAAAACATAAAAAAGCACAAAAAACTATTTTGCATTCATATAGGCTTGCATGCATATAAAATCTAAAAAGAACAAAAATAATAGCAACGTAGAAGGTTTACAAACCCTTGGTCTCAACACAAGGTCATGATTAGTCAATGTGAGTGAAAACCCTTAGTTTCGTCACAAGGTCCAACAAAGTCAAACCTTAGGTCACACAAACCCTAAGTTGAAACCCTAGGTCAAGTCAAGGTTAGCTTAAGCCATCTCTCTCTTGTTTCCACTCATGAATGTGCCCTAGACTTAGAGGTGAGTGGGTGAGCGCAATCCTCAATGAGATAGAGGAGATCCACCCTAGGTAGCAACAAGATCAACTAGTCATTCAACAACAATAAGAAGCATTTAGATAACTCCTGATACAACAAGCAATCATCCAACAACACGACTGGTAGTTAAACATCAACAAAAACAACAGCCTACCCACACAACGTTGGAACCTCTAAAACCCAAACAGGAGAACGATGACTAGTGAACATTTGGGTCATATAGTTATCTTTACAACCACAGGCATAGAATACTGCATCCAAACAAATGCACAACACAAGCCCCAGGACTGGCCAACCCCTCTCCATGAAGTCCAACTCTCCAACGAGCCAGACCACCCCCATGTCTCACCTCCTCTCGACTGGCTACTTCCATGAGAGTGAGAGTGATGTGGCGATTTACCTTGTGGCAAGGAGAGAGGTTCCGTGTGCGTGCCAAAGCTGAGTCAACTGCCCCCAAGGCCACCGAGTTATGATTTTGAGTGTACAGTATCAAGGACAATCATCTATTCCATTTAGGACAATTAAGCATTCAATGCTCACCTCAACACATCCTCCCCATATTCCTCCATGGTTTTGACTTCATTAAAATCCCATTACCATCCTTCTAAGCTTGATTGTTATGCACCTTCTAAGGCCATCTTCATTACCTTATAATAGTGATGGTTGTAGACTGTCATAACAATTATAACCTTCTACCTTGACAAACATGACAACCTACACTATGGATGATAGTATTTCTTTGTTCAATTTTCTATTAAAGGGGTCATGGTGGTGACATCATTACTATTAGTCTTATTGGTACATAGACTACCCTCCTCAACATTGCCTTCATGACTGTCCTATGATTTGTACACCATTTGCATATGTCAAAACCCTTGGAAGGGGACTATGGACCATTCTATTTGAGGTTTGGGAAGCATATTGGCCAACATATACAATCACCCTTCAGGATAATATATGGTTCAAATTCCAAAACTTCAAACTCATAACATTCTTCAAATGGTATAGTCCTGGTTTCAAGGTAGCTTAATAGCTAATGACCATGCAGTCATGAAACACATGTTAAATCTAGATTCAAAGCATGATAAATCATTATTAGGCATCAGCAAACATGATTTTTAAATAATCTTAACCCTAGATCTGCCTTTAAGACCTAGTGCACAGTATGTAATAGGTCTGTGAACAAGAGATTTTTGATGTATCTAAGGTTTAATCTTCCTCTAAGGTTGCTATGTCTATTAACACAACAACTCCCCTCTATTATTTTAAAATATTTTGATTGTAACAACCTTAGATATAACATTTATAAGCATGGCATAGGCTTCAAATGCCTTGGTCCTTTCTCAAACCACTCAGAGGCTACATTTTCAACATCCCACTGTTATGAGTCTCTATGGGATAATGGGCATGACTGTCCCCCCTAAAACTGATGATAGTCATAAACTCCTCCATTTAGGGTGATTAAACATTCAATGCTCACCTCAAGATATCCTCCCAATACTCCTCCATGGTTTTGAATAAATAATTTTTTGACAAAGTTCATACAAGTAGGTATAACAATGAAGGCTACGGCAACAGGCATGTTGGATCCCAAAAAAACTACAACCTAAAACCCTAAAACATTTCACAATCACCTAGGCCATGGGTGTCATAAAGGTGATTGAAAGAGGTTTGTCAATAGGTTAAGGGTGATTTTGGCCAACTTACAGGAATGGGTAGGCTCCTCTACACTTCGAGCTTAGCTAGGCTCTAGAGGGATATTCCAAGGGGTATACCTTAATAGGTATTGAGTTCAAACCAGATGAACAACTAAAAACCAAATGAACAACCAAACCCAACTCATTATCGTGATCCCAAAACTATCACTGAACCAAGAACAACTAGCTATCACAAAACCCCTATATAGCTGATACAAACTATGCAAGTATACATGCATAGGAGCGATGGTCCTTCCCCTAAACCACTAGTAAATGTTTGTTTTAAATGATATGAGATTGGTCTGATGGAGCCAAGACCAGTGTCAATCCAACTGGGCTACAGAGTCTCGGGTGATAGAAAATAAAACAATAGAAAGGAAACAAAGAAAAATGATCTAAGCATATGTTGTATCAAATTGCACGTTTTGTGCTTCAAACATACTTAATTATCTGGAATACAAATTGCATGCATTCAAATGGAGATAACAAATAACAATTACAAAGATTGTAATATATTTAAAATGTTGTCACATTTTCAAATGTCCAATACAAATTTATCAGCAAATGTTATAAGAGGAAAACCCTAAATACATACAAATGAATATGGAGACATTATCTGCACAACCCTTGCAACACACTATCTTTCATATGTGTCACCACTCCATTACTTCTCTAAAACTGGACATGGCATGATTTGGAGCCCTAGAGACATTACTGAACCTGCATAGCCTTCAGCCACCACCAAAGAACCAACCCCTAAAACATCTCTCTACCACATATATATAGCACTCTCTTTTCACCTACATTCTGGGTGGGAAAAAACTACCCTACCAACCACCATTACTCCCTGCAATTAATCTGACCTACCTTGCCACCAATGTGTACAACATCTTTAGTTTTTCATTCATGGTGGCCAGGGATAAATCAACATTTAAACCTGCTGAAATTATGTGTGTAAAGCTTTTACAACACTTTAAAATATTCTAAACTAACTTTAAAATATTTTAAACTATCATAATTACTTCATGCTTTACATTTACATTTGACTTTTATATTTGATTTTTACATTTAATTTTTTATTTTTCCTTTTAGTGCATCTCTTTTGTCATGAACCTTGGAATCATCTTTTCCCTTCCTCTCTATCTTTTCTTGGCACTTTAGCCTTCCTTGTCGATGGCACACCTCATCGACAAACCTGAAGATCGACAAACTTGAAGGTTTGCAAACTTCCACCTCCACCAAAAAGATTTTTCATTTCCTCTTCCTACCTTGTCTTCTTTCTTTGTCGGCAATTTTATCTATTGGCAAACCTCACGCATCTGTGTTTCCATTTTTGTTTATCTATTCCTTTTTAATGATCTTTCCCTTTCTATCGGTGAGTTTGCCTGTCTATGAACTTGGTGACCAGAGAACTGGCAGGTTCACGAACCACCCACTTCTCTGACAAAGGCCCACTTTACTCTTCCCTTAGAAAATTTATTCCACCTTGCTTGTTGACGACTTGAGCCATCGGCAAACTTTCAAGTTTGTGAACCACCCATTTCACCAACAAAGACTTGATTTTTCTCTTTTCTTCATCCTCTTCTCTTCATCGGCCGATTGGTGAAACCACAACCTAAGGAACCATGGTCAGCAAGTTTGGGGGTTTGTGAACTGGTTGAATTGTCGGCAAAGACCTTGTAAAACAAAATTAAAGGAAAATGGCACATCATCAATTTCGTGAACTTTCGAGCCTGTCGACAAGGCAACACTTAGGCATTTTCAAGGATGAAACACAAAAAAAAATTAGAAATTGACCCACTCTGAAACAATCTCTAATCGGATATCATCATGTGGGCACAAAGGGGCATACACAAGGATTTTAATAAATTTTGCAATTTTGAGGCATGGAAAATAGGAGTCCCAACAAGACCCTCATATAAGGTGGTCATTCAGAGATTGTCTTAGCATGGCAATGGTCAAGGTATCCATCAATAATAACTTTAAGAAACCCCCACTAAAAAATCCTATAAAATCCTAGCGAATCCTAGCCATAGGCAATAATTTTTTAGGCGAATGTATGCCTATTTTCAGAAGAAAAAAAATTGTTACCAATTTTTTTCAAATTTGTCCTCATTAGTGATTTTAATTGGCGAATTATAGATATATTTGAAAAAAATCGTTGGTGAATTATAGTTGTATTTAGAAAAATAAAATAAGTTAGGTGGCGAATTTTATAAATATTCAAAAATATAAAATTAATTATCTAGGGAATGTGCTGGTGAGTTTTTGAAAAATCATAATGTGGCTGGTAAAAATATCAAATGCTAAATGATAGTGATTAAGTTACTTGGTGAATTTATAGATTTAAAAAGAGTTGCATTTACATCGTCGGATGATCGCAAATCAACTGCATAACTTCTATTATGAGCTGAAGTTCTGACATGCCCAAATTTGTACATAAAGTCTCCATAATAGAGACAAGTGTCAACGACTCAGCGATTCAAATCAATCTTTTTTACAGAGATTTTGCATAATGATACTTCTAGAATTAAACAATAATCATAAATAATAAATTTGTTTGGAATTATGTTATTAACGAAAAATAATAGATAATAAAACAAAAATTAAATGGAAAGCTACAATTACAATTTACATTGATAACCCATATTATAATATTATAATAAATTTTGATCATTAGATGATCGCAGATCAATGACATAGTTCTTCTATTCCACGTTGAAGTCTTGACACACCCAATTTTGTACATAAAGTCTTCGAAATAGAGACAAGTGTGAATGACTCAATAATTTAGATTAACCTTTTTTACAAAGATTTTGCATAATGATACTTCTGAAATTAAACGATAATCATAAATAATAAAAAGTTCTAGAATGACGTAATTAACGAAAAATAATAGATAATAAAAAATTAAATGGAAAGTACAATTACAATTTGCATCGATGTACTTATAATATTATAATAAATTTTGATTGTCAGATGATCGCATATCAATGGCTTAAGTTATATTCTGGGCTGAAATCTTGACACACCTAATTTTGTACATAAAGTCTCCAGAATAGAGACAAGTGTCAATGACTGAATGATTCATATTAACCTTTTTTACAGAGATTATGCATAATGATACTTCTGAAATTAAATGATAATCATAAATAAGAAAAAATTTTGGAATTATGTTATTAACAAAAAATAATAGATAATAAAACAAAAATTAAATGGAAAGCTACAATTACAATTTACGTAGATATCCCATATTATAATATTATAATAAACAAAAGAATTTACACTTTATAGATCAACTAGCCATGGTGCCCTAACACGAACCTTGGATAAAGGTGTAAGTAGATAAAGGAAAATACAAAAGATGCAAAAATTTTGAAAACTCAAAATAAACTACAAAGTTGTTAATGCCATAATGGCCAAATGTTAATGGCCTCCATTGAGGTGTCCCCTAACAGTTGCCACTTGAATAAGAAAAGATACAGTGTAAACTACACAGCTTGCCATTCGTAATAAATAGGTGCATAAATCATTATGTATAATAAGGGCCCTATCAAAGGATACCAACGAGCCTGTAACAAGTGCCCTCCTTGCCTCCTCAAGAATGCAATTATTTGCAGTCGAGCGATCTAACAGATGTAAAGGGAAATTTTCATCCTTATCCCTTGGTCTTGCATTACAGTCATAACCATTTAAATCTAAATCAAGCTTATCCCCAAGGATAAGTGATTCCTAAATCATTGCCTTTCAGATCATTTTCACCAGATGTAGGTCATTAAACATGTCCATTAAATTTGACAGAAGATATATTTTTTGAGGATATTCTAAAAGAATATCATGACCAATAATTTCTCGGATAGCATCGCCAAGCATGGGGGAGTCAATCAGAAACACCTTCCCTAGCTTTTGTTGCTCAAATATAACCAAATTGACTATTTCCCACTTGTAGGGCAAGAGACAAATACGACAAGAGATCAACTAATTCATCTTGATTGCCATGAATGAAAAAAGAAACCACCAACATAGAAGGAAGATGCCAATAAATTTATAGAATGCCTACTGCCTAAACCTATTCTGAAAATTAAGAAAAATGTTATTCTTCACAAATGATGCTATATTTATTATGTGAGAATGTACAACTTCCACCTAGAAACATTTATTGCATTTGCAATGAAATAGAAGATCAAACGTTGGGTGAATCCTGATCTCAATTACAATCAATTGGTAATAATGTTGCACATTTGGTAGGATAGACTAAAGTACCTTACTCTTTAATTAGTTATCTTCGGCCATCAAATCCATTGTATCAAATCATGAAACTTTGAAATCCAAGTGACAAACCACCTAGATGAGCCAATGCCCATTCAGTATATTAATTATTACATTACAGGTGCCAGCGAAGTCAATTTAATGCAGTTGTTTGGCATTAGTCATTTTCTCTATATTACGTGTACAAATCTTTATTACTATTTATTGTTTCAACCTTGGGTGAATCCATTGTACACGTGTTTCACAAATATACATAATTTTACTCGGCACTTCACAAATGGAACACATGGCGTTGATGTACTAATGGTTGATAAATATGCATTCATACTTAGTGATCCAATTATAGTGTAAACAACCTTTGTATTTTCCATGAATTCATTATTCTGTTCATTAAATAGAATCTAACACAGAGAACAATTCAATACAACAAATTTGTGTATGAAGAAATTCATAATCCTTGATTTTTATTTCAAAGAGATGTTTACATCACAAACTAGAGACAAATTACACAGTACCACACATTTTTCATATAAGCTCTATCAGAGAATATATGTCATTACAAAAGACTTATACAGTCATAACAAATATGTTGATGTTCTTCTTAAAATAGACTAAAAAGACTCTAGCATCCCATAGTTTTCCCCTTTTTTAACAGTTCACGAGTGCAACAATTTATGAATTGCTTGAGGGCGGTTTCCCACCTTGTTGCCAAGATGATGAAGCAAAAAAATCACAAAGATATTCCTGAACCACCCAAGTTAATGCATAGATTGTTGTTGGTTATTATGGAAGTGTTGGATATGATTGAAAGTGGTACTCCCTTGAATCCTCAAGTCTTGTTGACAAATGATGGAGACTAGGATTCAGCAAGTGAATCCATCCCATACTCTCTAGATGTTGAGGGTGACACAGGTGAAGTTGGTTGCTCTAGACTGAATCCAAAGACCATAACGATCAACCCAAAAAATTTTAAAGATGTCTTTGCAACATGCACACCTCACCAGGCTGTTAGAACAAGAAGATGAAGACAACATATTCGAGATAGCACCATCTTCCCATAGAACAAGGCCACCAAGAGAGAACAGGATGACATTGACAACCAAAGATTACCCTCTAATGGAAAACACATCGCTCGCACCCATCAGTTCAACATGCTTCATGGGAGAACACCGAATGCTTCATGGGAGGAACTAGAATGTATCCTTCTCCATTGGGAGCATGTTGAACCGAAATTCTCCCATTGAAGAAGAAATATTGAATCCTGGTTCAACATGCTTCATGGGAGAACACTGAAGGCTTCATGGGAGGAACTAGAATGTATCCTTCTCCATTGGGATCATGTTGAATTAGCATTCTCCCATTAAGGAAGGAATGAAAATGTGTCACTCCCACACTCCTAGTGAATGCGTTGTTCTCCCTTTGAAATCTATGTCTTAGTTTAGAGTCTAGCCCAAGGACCCAATGAACCAAAAAAATTCTTTCCAATTCCCCCATTCTTAGAACGAATTCACATCTCTTCCTCTGAATTCACACAATTGCAGACAAGAGAACTTTGAAAAACCCCGTGCAAACATAAGCACCATTATTGTTTCCTTCTAAGAATACAAGGATAGAACCAACCCCTTCATATAGATCAAAATTTTAATAGTACCTTCTTTGAATTCATAATTTCCTTTTATAGCCAAAACCTGAGGTTAATTAAGCCTTTGGATAGGTTCTGAACCCTGGTTAGATTCTCCTAACTGTCTCGTATCCAAAATTGTGCCTTCTGACCACTTGTAGTTCCCTAAAGTACTAGCACATGCTTTGAAAATCAACAGAGTTCAAATGATGTAAAGGATCCATGTCATGTGCCATATATTTTTGTATCCATGCAACATACTCATCCTTCAATGGCCATTTATGCTTTAAAACCTTTGCCACCCTATGTGTATGAGTCATATATCATGTATCAATGAGTACCTTAGTTTCCTTAATGAAACCATCCGGCCCAGACTCTAATTCCAACAATTTGTCTAGCCCAGCATTGCGAAGGATTGGATCAACCTTATCGGCATGTGTGATGGATGTGATTAGAGGAGTGATGTTGCAAAATTTAGCTTTTCAATCATCTAATGATTTCTCCCTATCGTCACTATCAAGTATTGGTGCTAACAAACAGTTTTCAAGGGCTTTGAAAGTGTTTAACTTGTCCTTCAACATCACATCAAGTCTAATGGGTTCAAATGTTGACTTCTTTTATGCTATTTCTTATGCTTCCAGATTTTATACCTATGCTATTTCAAATACTTTTCTAAGACATTACTACCATAATATGTTGTCTTTTATAGATATTCTGCAAACCTTGAACTTAATATGCCAATATGAAACATGGTGATAATATTTGTCAATTGCATGAGTTAGAAATAAGTATGTATGTATATAAATGGGATTTTGTGGATTAATTATGAAGGCTATTTTGTATGCATATGTTCTTTGGATTAACCCTTTGCAGAAGCAAGTTGGTAGCGTTAAGGAGAGGAGAATTCGCAGCACATTGCAAGATAAAGAATTGAAGGAAGTCACACTTAAGCACCAACTGAAGCTAAAAGTGATCATCATGGAGGAATAAATACAAGTGAAGAAGAAGACTTTCTCTAGGATTCTGATCGCAGCTCATGTGTTTTCATTCATGAGCCGTTGGATATGAATTTCTGTTTGAGCAGGACTCTACTTCCTTTGTTTCAGTTAGAATTATAAATTGATCTCAAACCTATACCCTAATATCTAGGGATGAATTGATGATCAAGTTAGTTGGTAGTTACATCATACTCTCATGTTTTTGTATAAGTTAGAAGGGATGAGTTCGATGGGAAGTTACTTAGAGAAGATTTTCTTTCCAAGTTACTTTGTTTTTACAGCTACTCAATAGTTACTCTGTTTTTATCCAGACATGTTTTATTGAATACAATCTGAAAAGATCATGTTTCTGATATGAAGTGAATCCAACTATGTGTTATGAAGACATGTTTTATTGAATACAATCTGAAAAGATCATGTTTCTGATATGAAGTGAATCCAACTATGTGTTATGAAAATCTGAAGTAGATTTAGTTTCCAGATTAAGTGAGATAGTTTCCTGAGCTGGCCACTCAAGGTACTAACTCTCACTTTGTATCTTTCCTTATTTATTTATGCATTTTTAGTTAAAATTGTTTCATGTTATTTTATAAAAGTTTCATTGTGAAATGAGTAAGATATCTTAATTGCTATTTCTAGTAGTTGTGATCCATGAATAGAATACATATTTGAAGTCCTCTGGAGGTTAGTGTCAATTCTTTTATCAGTCTAAGTATTTTGAGTTAATTCTGTAATTCTCTATTGAATATAGTTATCTTCAGCTTATGTTGAAGGTACCCGTAGCAACTGGATTTTTAACTGTTTTTGTTGTTCTTTCATTTCTGTGAACTTTAGTAAATTAAGTTGATTAGAATAAGTTTGTATGAGTTAGTTTAGGATAGAAATGAGTCTTGAAGGCATATATAGTGCAGGCATCATCATAATCTTATGCTCCTTGGTTGATAATTCAATGTAGGAATGCAATGATAGAGTGGACTATCCAGATAGGTTTACCCCTGAATTTTGTTTAAGTCTTCAACGCATTAGTTTTCCTCTACAAAGTCTACCTTGAAACATAGAGATGTCATTCAAAAGCCATGTAATCTTATGTATACTTGATATCCCAAGTGGAACGTCATTCTCAAATCTTGAGCTATTGTACACATGACTTAATACTTGTATACATGGAATCCACCTACTTAGAATCTCCCTTAGGGATGCTTTGTTTCTAATGTGGCTGATGTGAACTTTTCTCAAATTATCATAGCATAGGCATCATCAACTTTGTGTAGGATACATGTTATACGGTGATTCAAAAATTTAATTACTAAAGCAATTTGATCTCTTCTACCTTCCTCCTTCACCTTAACTTCCACCTCTTTACTTTGCTTTAATTTTTCCTTCAAGTCTACAATTTTCAACATGGAAGCATCTATGTCTTGCCAAGACACATCACCTGAACTAGCAAAAGGAGTAGCAAGCTCCAGTGCAATACTTTGAGGAGGGATAACTAGTGAGATCAACTTCTTACACTCTTGTATTAACCTGATATGATCTCTTTTTAATTTATCAATATCTACCTGTAGCTTCTTTGTTGTGGCCTCACTAAACATTGTTATGTTCACAACTAAATATGTCGCTTGGGGAGCAGTTGTGTCACCTAATATCCTAACAATCAGGTTCCCTATGAGCTCATTTATGTCCTTAGCTACTTGGGGCTTTTTTCATCAGGAGCTATTTCCCATATAGCTAGGGTTTCAAATTTAGTGTTGAAACCTTATCCAAAATATAACTCCTTAGCCTACTCCTTAGTTAATACTTCATCTTCTTCATTGTCCTGCCTCTTTATTGTATCCATGGCAATGGCAAAGGAAATATCCCATCCTATAAGAAATAAGAATCCACTCTCCTTGGCCATCTTCTTTCCCTCCTTAGGGGTGGTCTTATTGATATCAAGATCAATCTCCTTCGAGGCCCTCTGAGCTACCTCTGTCATCTCATCTTCTCCAACCTTCCCTTGCTCTTCATTTAACTTCTTCAAGTAATCCTCCAGTTTCTTCTTCAATGGGAGAGACTTGAATTTATCAAACTTACAAATTTATCATCTGATAGGAATTCATTGCATGTTAGGGCCCTTGCATTATGCATGGCCTTACTCCCTTCCTCCAAGCTTAACAATGTCCTTTCTGGGGGACAACCAATCATCTCAATTCTTTGAGGAGAAGTTAAAACTTGTTAAATTTCTTCCACATCAACTTTATTTTCTCCTACCTCCTCATTCATCGAATAGTCAACCAGAGGTTGGTCTACTTCTTGTTGTGTTGATCATGGTTGAAGGATTTCATCTCCTGTTCTTGCAACTTCTTCTACTATTGGTGGACACACTGATTGTTCCACCTCTCCCACTTCTTGTTGCAATCCTTCTAGAGTAGTATTTTGAACATTAGGATTTGCATACAATCTTAGAGGCACAAATCCTAATTCATCAACATGATCCACCATTGTTTGCATCCTGAGAATAGGATCTTCAATTTCTCTAAAAGCTCCTTGGTACCCAGGGTCACAAAGTACTCTTTTTCTTTCTCCAAGGTTAATTATAAAGCATTTGTCTCTTCTAGCATCCACTTCTACCTTGGTGATGCAATTTCAAATCAAATCCTCATGTTCATCAAATTTATGCTCATATACAAATTTTCCTTTACCCTTTCTATTTTGATTAATGAAATTCTCTAGGTCAAAATTCCTTAGCTCAGCTGAGCCCATCCTATATTCCTATAGCTTAAGACCAAAGAGATCTAATCCTTCTTTTCTAGTAATTTCAAAACCTAGTAATACCACCATTGATAAGAAAAAGGAGCTTTCCGTATGCTACCTCAAATGTACCTTGTCAGATTCATTTAGTTGCCACATTATCTCAAGGAATGCTATCCTGTCTGGCACCCACTTAGGTAGAATGTGTGGCTTAGAATTTTCTCCATATTCTCTGATGACTATTGTGTCAAAACGAAAAAACCAATCACCCTAATTGTGGTCTATCTCCTTCTCAGGTTGTTTGTCCTTATATCTTAGGAAGTTCATCACATTAATTGACAACCTTAGCTTTAGGTGACCCAACAGCCCTAATATTTTATGCACAAAATGCTCCTCAAACAGGACATAACTAGAATTCTAGTAGTGTGAATCCCATATGTGAGTTCATCCATGAATGGGCATAGGATCTCCTTCAGGGGTTAGGTGATGTATCTATAGGGCTTCATTCCAAATGTTTCATCCCTTATGCAATAGAATATGACACAACAATGAATACATCTTGACAAAAGGGGTTATATTATCCCTCTTAAAAGCTACCAAGTCTTTGTGAATGGCCTCAACAATGTAGGAAGAAATCAAAATTCCTATTGAAATAATGGTGTTGGATGTCAGTAGCCATCATCTTAAGGTGTATTGGCATCTTTGGATCCTAATCAGTGTCAAAAACCTAACACAGGGCATAATATGTTGCTTAGAAACTTAAAACCCATCTTCACTTAAAGGTTACAATTCATTGTCCTCAATTGACACAGTCTTGCCCATATTTCTCAGCTTATGATATGGTGGGGCATCTAACCCTGTAACTACATTTATCTCTATTGTATTCCTTGTGCAGATCACCAATACTGATTTTAATGTCTGCCATAGGGTTGAGATCAAACACTTCCATAATCAAATCCCTATTTATTGTCATCATTGGTATTCACACATGGTTAAATAATGCTCCAATGTAAGAATTATAGTTGTCACAGATAGCTTGAATCAAATCCACATTCACAAATCCATTGGGGACAACTAATTTTCCCAACCCTAATCTATGTATGTTTGAAATTAGCTTATTGAATGAGTGGCTTTAATAACAGAATTGGAAAAGATCTCATCCATGAATCAAAATACTTGCATCCCTAACAGACTCAAACTGATCATGAACTCTATCAAAAAAGATCCCTCTGTTGTGGGCATGTTTGTATTTCTTAGTAGTGCTGGGGAGTTGTCTCATAAGATCTTGTGCTAGACCACGCTTTACCCTACCATCCCAAGATGGACCTTGACTCATTTTGAAATTTGGCAGTCTCAATTACAACAGGGGACTCTTAAAATATGGGGGCACAATATATGATATTCACATAGGAAAACAAATGCCTTCAAACTTTAGAATCCTAGAAAATATCATTTAGTATAAAGAGAAATTTGTAAGCATACTCGTTACAACAACAGTTGACACTTCAAAACTAGAACCAACAATATAACACACACACCGTTGCAATTCGTACTTGACCAATTCCTTCACCATTTGAAGAATAATACCCTAATCTTTAGATGCAATCACGTCACAATTAGATTATGTCATCTTCAACATTGAATGTCCAAATGAGCCAAGGCCTGAGGTCTGCACGACGTGCCATGAACTACAGGTTTCTTTGAATATCAACTTTCGATTTTGTGGAAGCTCAAATCAACAAATAGCGCTCACTAAACCCTTCGGCACAAGAGATTTTAAAAATATGTTTATTCAAGTGGCGCTATGAGGAAAGCTTTCACTGCAACCAGATAATGACACATGTCTGGGTTGCATCTATTCATCACCGTCGAGCCCAATCAACATGGAGGACGTGTGTCGATATATCGCACCAACGTAGCTTTGAGATGAAAATGCTAGTGAGAGGCTGTACTACGATATTTTGAGAATAGAAGCCAAAGGGTTTTAGATCATGGATAAGCCTTGTAGGGCATAAACACCAAAACCCTAAAAACTTGCAAGTCCCAACACCTAGAACTCTAGTTAATTTTACAATAAAAATCAGGGTATTTTAGGAGAATCAATATGGTCCACATATTGTAAAATATACATCACTAGATATACATTCTCATTGCATTGCTAAAAATTCTAACAAGAAAATATTAAAATATATCGAAATAAAATCCATAAAATATAAGTGGTCATCCAAGGAAAAAAATCTTAACCTACTCGAAAAATCCTATTAAAATTTCCACCTTTGCACTCCACTTTTATTAATTGAGTGACACTTCATGAGTCTCCATCATCACCATCACCACATATACATCATGACATAAAACATATTTAAATAGAATTCATCTAAAAATCAAGTGGGATATATACAACATGACATAATAATAACTATAACTATAATAAAGATTTTCATTTCATACGACATAATATTAAATAATATATCAGTAGAAAATTAGAAATCATGTATAAAAAAAATTCACCGTTCGATGAACGTTCAGTGGATGGTTGTAGTTGAATTCCGGAATGAAATGTCTAGAGCACTAGACTTGCAAACTCAAACCTCCGGAATCAACCTAGAGCCATTAGATTTGCAAAGATTAACAGTTGATATTTTATAATATGTTTTGAATGCCACAGTTAAATTAATTGCAGCTACACTCTTGCAAGCCATCCTTAAATTTCATTTGTATTGGGACTACAAAATTGTAAATCGTAATGTAACACTTGTGGAGTCAAGATGTAACACGTTTCACTTTCTTTTCTAATATCTATTAGACTAATACTTGGCACTTGTTTGAGAATAAGAAGAAACTTAAGAAGTTAATTCATAGTATTGCACACAGGCAATTGAAGTTGCAACTGCTAAGTGATATTATTTGGATTCTGGAAGCAAGAGGGTTAGGGAGATTACAATGTGCTAGGGAGATTCAACAAAGTTTGTTCGGATATTTGAAAGACAGAAATCCTGCATTCCTTCAAACTCTCTATTATTATAAGCCTTTAGTTTAAAAATTTCAATCTTGGGGTTTAGGGTTGAGGATTTACAAGCATCATAGCATGTCTACCACCACTACCAAACTAGTGATTGGGAAAGGCAAAGCAATACACAAAATAAACTATGTTGAACTGCCTAAAACTCCAGGTTTCACTGATGAATACCATGATATTTATGATCTCGTAATCTTTGGTAGGCTTAACTCAGAACTTAGATTTTCATGTGAGAATAAGGCTGCAATCCAAATGCAAGCTATCCTAGGTAAACCATTACCAATTAATAGTATCACTACAATATGGGGGGTTGGATTGGGACGCATGATGTTTCCTACGGTTTTCCCTTGCCCAAAATTTATCATGCTTTGTGCCCAAAATTATGATGAAAATAGAAAAGCAATTGTTAACAAAGAGAGCCAGAAAGAAATGTTACCCATTTCTACAGCAAAAATTGGCAGACTATTGGGGCTTCTAGTTGAAGATTTTGGAAATGTCTGCATTAACCTAGAAAAACTTACTAGTGATTATGAATCAATTAGTCAAAGTTCCAAAGATTCTTTTCTCAGAAAAATAATAGTGGATGGTTTCATACTTAAAGAGAATCATAACCCTCCTTATCAAATTAAAATTTTTAAGCCATGGGTTTAGGATACTATTTCCATGCTAGAATTTTTCCTTGGATTAGATAGTAATAGGCAAGCAGATGCAAGCCTCCTTGAAATGGTATACAATATCCATTATAGTCATCCACCTGTTAAATACAAATTTCTTGCTCACACATTGCAGAATCCATGCAGAAACAATTGTTAATGATTAAAGGAGGTTCTACTTCCAGTTACAACACTAAGAACTTTAGGTTCACAACCTACTTGTGCTATTTATTTCTAGTGCAATTTAGTGGAACATTTGTGTCCAATAAGCTTCAGATTCATTCCTTCATAAATCATGAAATGAAAACAGTGATTCAACTATATGATTGGACCCCTAAGATAAGGATACATGATGATCAAAGGAACTACAATCATTTTGTGGACTACTTTTTGGCTCCATTGTATCATGCAATTACAAATACTCCAATGCCTAGATTTCCTATGTCTTGTAGAGATTACATTCAACTGGGATTAGAAATACAATTGGTTGACTAGTCTTCATGGAGGAATATAATGTGCTACAATTTTATGGATCGGGAGTAGAGCCCCACAAACTTCCAATACATGTGACAGAGAGGGTTTTTACATTGGAATATAAATGGCAGATGGACAATACATATCAACTATACTTTGTTAGTCATAAAAGAAGAACATATTTCCTTCCTTAACTTTTTCATATGGAGGGTTCACATTCGAGAGAAAAGCATTCATTGTGGCACATCAAATTTTACAATTTTTTAAATTTGATGTTAACTCTCATTAGCAGTATGACCCATGTGACATGATTGAAGCAAGGCTTCTAGCCAATAAGAACGTTGGAACTAGAATTCAACATCAAAGTAAACCCCTACCAGAAATATTGAAGCAAAAGAATTCATGGGATGAGGTCAAAAAGTAATGGAGAAAATTGTTGCTGAGAAAGGTATTACTTTTGAACAATTGTTAGCAGATATAATCACATTAGACCCACAAAGAGCGGTAGAGATGCCAATCAAGAGGTCAAACAATTTTTATAAAAGAGTTGGTCAACCATCTAGTTTTAAAAAAATACCAGTCTCTAAGAAAATCTTGTACAGAGGAACAGTGGACACAAACAAAAACAAATGTCTTTTGGTCTATGAGGAAGGATCTAGGTGATTAAAAACTACTACATACTTTGAGGAGATCTCAGAAGATGAAGAGTTTAGCAAATTGTGGAATATAGAGCATCCCTCTAAAGCAGCTAATCATGAATCTAATGATGATATTAATAGGCAAAATCAACCCTTGGATCCCAGTGTAGACTACGCATACAAACCTGGTTTGAGTGAGACTACAAAACAAACATATACTTCAGGGGAAGTCATAGTAGAAAAATTGGGTTATGAAGGCGGTGGTTTGGGGTCCAAAGGACAAGGCATCACTTGGCTGGTATCATAGGTAGACCCTAGAAGACCTGGTGATTTTCAAGGTATTAGATATGATAAACAAGCCCAAGGGCATATAAAGACAGATAGAACAATTTAATTTATTATAGCTTCAAATCCTCAAGATGAGATTCAGATACAAGGAGATGGTGGAGAATCTAGTGCTACTGGTGGCCATGGTACAGGTAGTAGTAGTGGTTAGCAAGTGCTACAATAACAAAATATTCTTGGAAGAGGTCATTACTAGAAGATACTATATAGAAACTCAATGATCAAGGTCTTGTGAAGACTAAAAAGTAAACGATTAGGACAATTGAAGTTCCAAGTCCCAATACCTCCATTTCCACCTCAAAGGAATTATTTCCAAAAGGCACCCCTCCTATTGTTAGTGTGAGTGGGACAGGAATGGCTAATCCTTAGCCTCAAATAATCAAAGATGCCCCCAACACTACAAGTACCCCTTCACCATTCAAGTATTTGATTGTGTCAGTAGTCCCATGTTTTGATTACAAAGTTGAGTTTAACAAGAGAATAGAAAAATCTATAAGACACAAGAAGCAAGTGCTAGAGAGTATAAATACTGTCACTTCACATCCTACAACAAACAGGGTATTGCCTACATATGACCTAGATATAGAAACCATGGAGTACATGTTTATTGTGCCCAAAGTTCAAAATAAACTAGAGGTTTAGATGCATCGCTCTAACTATGAGGTAAGTGTTGTCCAAGTAGATTTTTCTAGAATGAAAAATTCTAATAAAATTAATGTATCAAAACGGAACAACAATGTGGTGTACATATCATTGCTAAAGCAAGAGAGAGACATAAATAGGTTGTAGAATCAAATAAAAAAGTTACATCCAAACCTAGCAAATGAGAAAGCAAAGAGGAAATAAGTTGATAACAATAGCAATGAATTAGAGAAAAGGATAAAAAAATATGCCTCTACATCTACAAGCAAAGAGAATGAACAGAAAGAGGTGGAACTAAATGAACTAAAGCAAAGGTTAGATGAAAGCATAAAGAATTATGATAATGAAAGAGCCAATTGTAAAAAATTACAACAAAACCTGACAGAAGTCAAGGCCTTAGCAAAGACATTACAAGACAAACTAGACAAATAGAAAGAAGTAGCAAAATTGTGGGGAACATAAAATGGAGAAAGAGAGAAGAAGTATTGAAAAACTACAACTAGAGCTAAAGAAAGCAAAAAATGAAATAAAGTCTTCCCAAAATAGAGTATTTGAATTTTATATAAAAACAATGAGGCATATAAATTAAACATTTGGGAGGAAAAAAGCAGAGGAGTGATGATTGGTGTAAATTGTTTGAATTTATTGATGGTTTGATAGTACATAATATGAAGCTCAAACAATATGTTATTGACAACAAAAGTGTGGCTTCAAGACAAAATATGATAAAGCAAATTTTGCAAAAAAGCTACAAAATCAATGACAATGAATTGGCATCAAAAGGAATTCACAACCAGATCGATGCCTCAATAAAGGCATCATATATCATTCAGAAGTGTACGAAGCTAGGTGAAGCACATGTATTTTAGGATTAGGCTGCAAAAATGATGCAGAATCTGCATAAAAAGGTAGAATACTTGAAAGAGCTTGGTTTTCCATGGGCTTTTGACAAAACATAGCGATACATTAGAAATGGTGCTTTCCAAAATAAGATGGAGGATACAATGAAGTTGGATTTGGACTAGTTTTCTTAGAAGCTAGATGAGGCAAACTTTTTGGATTCCATTAAACCATTGATAACATTGAATGCAACTTTGATTGATACATTCAAGTTACATTCCACTGTCAATTTTGAATTGTTAATAAATTTACAAGTCAGATATTATGAGTTAGACCAAATTGCACTTCCATTAGATGAATAGTGGAGCATGCTAGAAAAGATAATAGAATCATTTGATAATATGAGTTTCCAACTCAGCATTGTGCAGAGTTATTTTTGAGCAAGATATTGCAATACTTCTATGTACATTGTATTCCTTCATTTGTAAATTAATACAAGACTCGAATCCATTTATGTGTTCAAATTATTTATATTATTTAATTCCTTAAATCATGAAAACTCTGGTTTCTAGATACACATTAAACATTTGCTAATGTTGTATATGCTACTATTGTTAGTATGCATTTAGTTGAATGCATGTAAAACTTATCAGTGTCGCACAATAATAATATGTTAATTAATAAATGGAAATTGAAAAATGTGTAAAATTTAGATGCTAAAATAAAATCAAATTTAGAAACATCCTTTAAAATTTAGATTCTAAAATGGAACATTGGAAAATAGTAGTATGTTCATTTATTAATTTTTAAATGGAAAATGAAAAATTTATATTAGGATTCAGTGATAGCAAAATAAAATATCATCAACAATAGTTTGGAGTTTGGAATATGAAATACATTATAAATACCAACTAAGTACTAAATCTCTTCCAATTCCATTTGCCAAATCATCTCCTCACTCTAACCTTGAGATTGAGGGCCATTCTAATCTTGGTCTTCATTTTCATCACTCTATATATGTCCACTTAAGTGCACCTCATCACTACAACTACCCGTGTTATTCATTGTGTCATTGTCATATGTGCCAATATGGTTTGAAATGTTGCACAACCCTCTTCTTTCACATGTGGACCTTCAGATTGTGAATGTCCTTTCAAAAGGAAAACTTCAAATATCATACCTAGTTGTATACATTCTCAAATAATTTTCCAAATGCTTGTCAAGTTTATTTCTTATCTTTGATTTCAAGAAGCCCAATGCATTGAAAACTCTCTCATCCTCCACCGACCCCAATATCATGGTTTGAGATAAATCGACAAGTTTGAAATATTCCAATATTGAATCACACAATATTTCACTTTGACTTAAGGTTGCCCAAAGCTTTGTTATCGATCCATATTGGAAGAGACTCTCCATGAGTTTAAATTGTTCCATCATTGATGTTGCAAAATAGGTTGATTAATTTGTAAACTTAGATTCATTTATAATTTCTTCTATTTGTTGTCCGTTGAATTCTAAACTTTTGGAAAGATGATTGACCAAAGTCTTTATCTTGTTATGAAAATCAATTGGTTGATAGTTGACCTAATATTGAGGATACACAATAGACATGGCTTCAAGTAATTCATCACGAGGGAATCGATCTCTAATCTGTGAGGAAAGAGATCTCACAATATGGTCCTTTAAAGTAGTACTTATAGAATTAACAATGTTGTCAAAACCTTCCCTTGTAACAGGTACTTCTTGGATAGTGTGCCTAACCCTAGTAAAATGGTGCATTGGTATCTCATATCCTCATACAGAGACACATAACTCCCTACTTGCATTAAACTGTAAAAAATTAGTAGGATTTTTCATATTTATCATCAAGTGCCAACTACTAAATTTTGGAGTTATGAATGACTGCTCTGATAGATATAGATTATCGAGGGTCATGTATATCATTTTATGTAGTTTAGTATATTCTAAAATATACATAGTTCTTTCTCGGGCTTTTTTCACAAGAATGTTCATTTCCTCTAGCATGGGAAGAATACAAAGAATACCATATTAAGTTTAAGAGTGTCTCTATGTCACTTAACCTATATAAGAGGTCAGGAGCTCTATCTACTGTGAGGCAATGTTTGTACATTACTCTAATCAAGGATTGATATTCTAAAAAAACTCGTTGCGTTGGTCCTTGCAAGGAGATCCATTTGGTACCAACATCCTTAAGAAGCTTGTTTCCTACATTTATTCCCTAAGCAAAATTTTGAAATTCCAAAAACTGTTTAGGACTTCGACAAAAGTATGAGTAGAGCTCGCAAACTATATATTCAACTTTTGATACTGTAAAAAATTTGCTCACAATTTTAAATGCTAAATTTATTATGTGGGCCATCTACTAAAAGGCTATCATGTACGGTGAAAAAGAAGATTATAGCTTTACACAAAGACCATTCCTATGACCTTGCATTACTGAAGTTTCATCAGCCCCTACACACACCAACTTTTTGGCAATTGTGTACTCATCCATACCTCTAATTTCATTCAAAGATTTCTTAACTAGTTCAAATAGTTTTTGCGATGTCACATTCTCTTTCATTTTATAAACAGAGAGTAGATTAGGTTGGTGGAAATGTTTTTATATAGTATACACATGCATACATATCCAAGAAGTATTATCTACTATTGTAACTTCATCTAAAGATAATGCAATAAAAGCTAACTTTTATTTTTTCCTATAAATATTATTTTTCCACCTCACCAAGATAACTTGTCCATTCCCATCCACTGTTTGTTGACCAATGTGTGTTAAGAAAGTTAGGAACACCCATAAAAGATAATAAACTATTATATTTTGGGTAGTCTATCATAGGACACCCTCTGGTCAAAATATGAAAAAAAACACTCAACTGAACAGTTTTTGTCATTTGTGCTTCTCCCATCATCTTTCCAAATTGAGCTTCAATTGAACCTCCACATGCAACAAGCTTTGCCTTTCTTTGCATGTGTACATCATATTCGAGGGAATTCTTAACTTGAATACATTTTTCCTTTGTTTTCCATATTATCACTAATTTTTCCTTTATGTCTATAATTTGTTTCTCATAAACTTTACCAATATGTTTTTCTATAGTGTCAAGTTTTAGCTGCAACTTTTGTCACTACGATATTTCCAATTGCAAATATTACACTTGCATTATGTTGGAGTTTCATTTTTGTTTGTATTCTCCACTAGTTCAATGAATGGGTACTTTTACACCTAATCAATCTGAAAATTCCTTGTATATCCCACTCACGCCCTGTTTTTTACTTGGATTTTATTTTCTCCTTCCATACAACTGCAGGATCTACATCTTCGTTATCACTTATCAAGAGGTTGATTTATTCATATTATCATTTTTGATACCCTGGGTATCCCCTATAACATCATTTGTGGCATTGTCATCCAAGTCAATGAACTCATTCCAGCTACCCTAGGTATCCCATGGAACATCATCTATGACATTGTAATCTAAGTAAATCAACTCATTACAATCTTCCTCTGAAGTATTGCCTTATTCATTCATATATATGGTACAAGTGTTGATGTCATAGCTCCATCTAATGGACCACAAACATTGCCAAAGTACAACATTATGTTTTTACATTTTGATGACCTCCCTTCACCACTTTCAGGAAACTTGTTTTTGTTCGACATCTCTCACGAAATAAAAGCTGGTAAAAATGTCTTTTTGTTTAAGAAGGAATCATATAATATAGATCCCTAGGTCCTAGATGTCTCCCTACTCAATATCATTTGTAAGAGATAAATAATTAAGATGAATCTTATAACACTGTAAAGAAATGATCACTTACCTTTAGTATTTCACTGACTCACTAATGTCTGTAGTTGTAACTTGCCTATGATCTAAATTGAGAGCTCAAAGAAAAAAAAAACATGTAAAATATTAATTAGAGTTTTGATTGTATTTATATCAATCTATATTTAGTGAATTCCATGAGACTTTTAAATAGTGGAGTAATAATTTAGTGAATCTCACGTGATTATAAAATGGTGCATATAAATCTTGGGTGAATCAGACCTCGATCAAACACATACATTGTAATTTTCAAGGCAATTATGGCCCTCGCATTAGCATGGAGTTATAATGGCACTGGTGAAATGGGTCTTCATAAATGGTGAACTTGTAATGCTATTGGCGAATATGTGGGTAAATTAAAACATGCCTCCAAAATTCAAGGTAAATCACTATTAGAAACATGTAGGTTATTGTGGTAAAAATATTAGTTACAAATTCCTCATAAAACAAATTGCTGATGAATTGAAATGCATTTGACCGATAATTCATAAAATTTAGGCGATTTGGCCCCCCGTTGGTTGCAATATATTTGCCAAATTCAAATTTGCGAATATGAACTATTTTCCAATTGGCGAAGATTCACCACTAAAAAATCACTGGTAGCCATTCACTTCAAGGAACTTCCCTTTAGAGAAAACCACCTCACAACTTCCTTAGTGACCTTCTCTAAAATGATCATATTCACATGAAATTCCTCTGGATTATCATAAGGTATATGACTGCCCAAGACACTCTAGTTATAATAGTCTCCTATGTCTCAGTAAAAATGGCCTCCAACCTTGACTATGACATAAAAAAAGAGGAGGGTTAAGATTGTATACGAAGTCTTGGCATTCATATCGTAGTCACATATCACCCTTCCATGGAGATTTTAAGACTTATGGACTCCAAAATAACATAAACTCAGTCTATTTTGACTATTATAGCCATGGGTCTCTTAAAACCTTCCTATTAACCTTCCCTTAGAGGGCAAGGGCCTTGAAACTCTATTATCTCTGCTAGGTTGAGTTTGGAATCATGGAATCCACAAAGGATTATATTACAATGGAACTTCTAGTCATGACTATAATGTAGCAGTGGTCTCCTTGAGTGTAATCCCATGGGTGATTACCCTTGTGATTGCATTTGGATGAGTGAAGTGTATTAGTAAATGTTGTCAAATGGTTGCTATCATGTGTAGAGAATATATATATCCTTGATGATTGTAGCATAACCTGTCATGACGTAGAATCATGATGAAACCCTATGATAGAATGAAAGTCAAGCCTACAACTAACAAAATAGTAGTCAGTACTGAGAATGGGATCAAAAGGTATCAAACATACATCAACATACACAAAAGAAACTTCTTCAAATCATATTCATCTTAGGGTTTGGTGGATTGCATTTGGCAACCAAACCCTAAGCCTTTACCCCATAGAGCTTTGATTTGTGTTTTGGAAAACCTTGACATGAAAAAACCTTTACATATTAAGCATCACAACCCCATCCATCTTTAAACTTGGTACATGGCATGAGACAGGTGTGGAATCAAGCGATCTTGATGGATATTAAGCCTCATGTTGTGTATGGGATTGTCCATTTAATCAAAACATCCTTTTCCCTCTACTATGCCAAATTCATAGTCAAGAACATATTTTAATCATACCAAATAGGTAAGGCCTAATAAACTTTCATGTTTATGTGTGAGGGTGAAGTCCTGAGATTAAGTGTGGAAAGTTGTCTTATTACAACTGTTTCTAAAACGAATTAGAGAAAAACTCATAAAATGTAGTAGTTCTAATAATTCATTGAGCCCCTTATCCATACCCTCATGTGTATGGGCCTCATAAATGATGACACACTTTTGATTTATCCCTCTACATACACTTTATGCCTAAAAGAAGACTTAAAAACAATGATTAGGAGATTTTAAAATGTGCAAACAAGGGTTTGGTCTTTCTTACCAGCATGTCAACTTTAAGCTAAGATATAACAGAATATTATAATTCAAATAATTTTCCGTCTTTTAGGACTTGAATCTTGGTGCCAAACTTGTTTTTGAACTATTCTGAAATCTTAATAAGGGTCTCAAGGCTAACTTAAGGAGAATTAGAACCATTCTTAAGATTAATTAAGAAAACTTCATGGTGATAATGGTGGTTGTGTGATTGATTTAAGATACTTTATAAGGATTTGAAAGCCTTAAAGAAGATTTGAAGGTTAACATGAATAAATGGCCTCTCCATGGATCCAAACCTATTAGAAGGATTGATTAGTAATTTTCACTTCATAAGAAAAGCACTTTCTCCCATCACACTCAAACTTCTCACACCGACTCATTGCATTAAAATCATAATGAATCCAAACACATCTCATGAAAGAATTGTCAACATGATTACATGAGCACGATGCAATAGGACAAAACCATCAAAATATCCTTTCCATATTATCTAATACAAAGGTGAATCATGAAATGCACATCCCATTAAGACTCCCTGAAACCAAAAAGCATGTCAAGACCACTAATGGATGGTTGAACCAAAAAATGACTCAATGGGACATATGATCTTAAATGAAAGGATCCAAAGCATGAGGAACAACTGAGACCAATCAAATTCTAAAAATTCCCACTCAAGGGCTCAAGATAAATTAGGAGGTCCCTACTTTGTCAGGGGAAAAGTGGGGCATGTGTGAAGGGCACAACAAATGCCAACCAAAACATAAAAATGCTCCAGAGCATTTCAAGGTGGGAAGATCAATCAAAGATCTAGAATCTCAGTTTAACCAATCACAACAGGAGGGTGAGTGTCAAAACAAACCAAGAACAAGAATACTTAAAGTACAAGATCAAATTCTTCTGAAATCCAAGTGTGTGCATGTGATGCTTTTTCCTTTCCTTAAGCATGCAAGAACTTGCCATCACAAACTAGAGACTAGGCTACCTAAAGTTGATTTTGCTTTTAAATGATCACCTGGACATAGCTCCACTGCCAGCCAGGTGTCCATATCCTTGATAGAGATATCACTAACCCCACCCAAGGCCTTGTTCTACTGCCATCCAAGCATCCATAGCCCCGGTAGAGATTACCTAGATCACCCAGATAGTTGATTTCTCCTCATATATAATTATTTTCCTCTTTTCTTTTTGACTTATGATTTTCTTTTGAACTCTTTAATTTTCTTTTGATTTTTTTTTAGCGTTTCTTTTCTTTTCTTTTGATTTTTTCTTTTATTTTATCTCATTCCCTCATGGATATTTCTCAACTTGCAAGTAATGAAGCTTACTACTACGTTGGGGGTTAAGGCTAACCTATAAGGAGCAAATTACTCCTAGGTTAAACCATGTTAGTAATCTAGAAAGCTAAAATATTTAGATTTTTCACCCAATAACTGGCAACAACAACTCATTCTAGCAAGCATTAGGAAGCATTAGTGTGTGAAGCTATATAAGATTTCAAGAAAACATCATCACAAGTACCAAAAATCACCTTAACTTTGGTTGGACCAACAAAAACACAAGTTGATATAAATGATGCAAAACTAAGATTATAGGAAAATAACTAATTTCTTATCAAGAAATGACGAAAAACATCTCACTAATAGTGGTTTCACTATTCACCCACACAAAAATGTCCTTTACCATCAAAAAAGCATGCACCTGATTGGAAAAGTAGGGCCCTTGGACCTAGGATATGAGAGCAAAACAATAGAGAGATAAAACTGAACTCAAGACCAAACTAAACTAATTAAAGTAAAACTAAAACAACAAGCTAACATTATCATCAAACCAACTAACAAGAAAGAACAAGTCAAAAAACAAAACTAGCTACTCAAACACAAATGAAAAAACTAGCTAACTAGGCCCCTACCTAACTAGACCTAACTAAGACTATGCACAAAAACTCAAGACAACAAGCACATTGGTTTCCTCTTGACTAATTTTTCATTATGTACAGGAATAATAACTTGTCTTCATTAGGGAATTATTTCTCCTTCAATAGTGTAATTGCAATAGCACAATTTGTTGAATCACGAGGCAAATACCATGCATCACACCATAATGAATCATCTTGGACATTTACATGATCCTTCCTCAAAGGATTAGGAGTATCTTTGTCTTAGTGCCTTGGATTTCCTTGCCTAGGAACAACTTGTTTATCATTTTGTCGTAGTCTTTTTGACCAATTAGTATTGTAAGGTCTATTATGCAACCTCTACCCTTCAATGAAATGGGTGGTAATACTGTTAGAAAGTAATCTTTCATTGCTCCCATAAGCTTATCCAGCTTGTCCTCTATTGCAAGAGGTTTACTTGAGGTACTTGAATCTAGCCTTAAGATCTTTACATCAACTCTTCTGACACACTTCCCAGATGTTCTCATATTGCTTTCTATGTTACTTTCCATGGTATATGCTTCTCTTAGTTTGGGGTTTTTTTCATGATGGCAATATCCTAATTTAGCATTAAATGCTCCACAATAGAGAACCAAACACATAGATTCATTTGATCTCAAATTGGGATGAAGCTTCCTCATGGTCATGACAAATATATTGTTGAACTCAACAATAATACCATGTACACCCTTCTTTATGGATGTTAACTCATGAATTGCAAACTTAGGATCGATCCTATCCCCATACTGCAATCTAAAGACCCTCATGAACTCCTCCCATGAGTCTATGTTGTTGTCTGGAAGGCTTCTATACAATTCTTTTGAAATCTCTTCTAAAGAATGCACATAAAACTTCATCATAACATCTTCATCTTCAATTTCATATTCATCAGTTACATTGATGAAGTGCCTAAGGTGTTCTTCCCTAGTGATAACATTGTTACCTTGGAATTTAGGCACTTTTCCTCTAATTTCATTAGGTGTCTGATTGGGATAATTAGGAATGCCATAAAATTCTAGTTGCCTATATCTTTCTATTCCTAATGGATGTTTAGGTGGGAGAAACCTTTGAGCTTGTCTCTGGTGATTGGCTCTCACATCTGATTGATTGTGTAGATGTCTATTATGTTGTTGATTTTCTATTGGCTAGTCAGGAACATTATGATCATGGTGTTGAGTTTGTTGTTGGGCAAGATGGGCCTACTACAAATCAATTTGAGTTTGAAGTTATAACTTCCTTTGCATAAGGTGATCAAGAAAATCTAATCTTTGATCAATTTCTCTTTCCCTAAGCTCATTTTCTGCTTGTATGGCTACATTAGCATCATGGAATGTGAGGTCTTACTTAGTTTCAATTCTATGTGCCGATGTAGGAGAGTTGGGGTGTGAGACTGCTCTTGAAGTTCTCACACTTGGAGGGTTGGATATATTCATGTCTTCAACATATGTCTCATGGGATGTATTTCCATTTCTCCCACTTATATTCATAGTATCTGTTGGCATACCAAATTCATGTTTATGGTTTCTCCTACTCATTCTAATAATTTTATCACTTGAGTCATTTGAAGTATATAGATATTGATCTCTCAAAATCAATCATGCCTTCTCTATTAGAAGGACCAACATCATTTCTTTGAGAATAAGGTCCAATAGACATACCTTTATTTCTACACTTCTAGGAAGTATGTTCTTTTGCAATTTATGTTGCCACTTGTTCAAATTCTTGCAAATCCTTTAGATGTCTTCTTCTTTCCATCTTTACTCCTTCACTTTAATATTCAAATGGTTTTGACTTCAACAAAGTCGTCACTCTTCAATTGTGAAGAAAAAATTTTCTTTATCAACAGAAGTCTTCAGGATAGTAACCAAGAACTTAACTCCTTAGCAACAATGCCAATTTGTTAGTGCTCAACATTGATATTTCTTAAATCCCTAAAGCTCGTTTGTTCCTAAGCGACAAGGGTGTCAAACTTAGGACAAAGACAATCAAATTATGATTAGGATGAAGCAACTATGGACTAATTTGATAAGGTGGGTAAGACCTTCTTCTTCTTTAGGCTCTTCTAGACCAAGGGGGTATTCCCTAAGGTGTATGAGGATAAAAATAGATGATAGCATGAAATTAAACCTTAAAACAAACCATACCCAATGAATAGAAAACTCCAAATTTACTATCACTAAGCACCTATTATGATGGTTTGAATATAAAAGGGTCTTACACCTTCATGAAGCAGACAAACTACCATGTAAAGAATCTAAAAATTTTGTTTAAATAGACCCTAGTGAACTGCACACATCTAGACATGGAAGTGAAAATAATAAACAACACAAGATAAGGATAAAGGTTTAGTTTTGTTATATTTTGGTGTGTTGGAGGGAAGAGGGGGTTGAACATGCAACAAATTAGTGCCTTTATTCAGTGAGGGCAACAAGGACACTAGTGCGATTCACAATATGATACCCGAATCAAGATATCAACAAAAGACTATACATGTAGACTTCATACATAACCCAGGCCCTATGCACTCTAGCAAGTAGATACATAGAATTGTAAGACATATAATTGAGCATACTTTAATAATCCATAAATAGACCCATGAATCTCTTGCATTATCCTAAAAAGATACCTTGCAAAATCTCTACAAGGAATTTTACAATTATCCAATTAACTACCTAATCAAGAGTAATACTCAAATCAACAAACGTGACTAAGGGATTTAACAAATCACCAAAAATTCATGGAGACACTCAATAAGATGTAAAATCTACACATTTAATTCATTCGTTCAATATTACAATGCCTATTATAGCCCTTGGAAGAAAACCAAATAAAATATAATGAAAATGCCCCAAAGTTTGTTGTTGTCCAAGAAAACCCTGATGATTTATGCTTGTTCTTCTTTGTTTTTCTTTGTCTCTACTCTAAAACTAGTTTTCCATCCCTTGTTATGAATGGTAACCATCAATATGTACTTTGTCCCACATCAACAAGTCATCTTGGAGGGTCCTAGTTATTTGCAAGTGAAATGGTAGCCCATGCCTACCCACATCACCATCAGATGGCTTGCACCTAAAAACCATGCTCAATCAGATTGTTCGTCCATGCCCTTGTACACAAATTACATCATTGAAGGGGGGCCACCGATACTTGGGGGGTTGAAAGTCTTTATCTACTTGATTACTTCCATTCAAGGGTATTAATGGCCTCCCAAATCATGTCAGGAGGTAGGTGAGGAGTTTGAATGCAAGAATGATGTGAATGCTTGAGTGTAGGGCCCATGAGAACCCTTTAATATTTTGTTTTATTCCTATCAACACTTTTGAGAAACCTTGAACCACATTCACACTTCTGAGAAACCTTGAACTCATTGTCATTCTACTTGCTTCAAGCTTGTCAGAGGTTTGGGACTTATCTAAACCTCAGCAATTTCAAAGTTTCGTGAACCTATTAAAATTCTAATGAAACTATCCTCCTCTCTCTTTGTCGTGGATTTCAAATTTCTTAAAACCACTAGAAGTGTTCATGAAAACTTTATTTACCTTCATCTTTATTCTTTGTTGACACTTTTGAGAAATCGTGAACTTTGTCAGGCATTATAGTGGTTCATGAACCTATTGAGATGTTGATGTCTACTCTTCTTCTTCATCCCTTTCTCTATTTTTCTCTGTTCATGATTTGGGATCCCTCATAACCTAGTCAACATTTAGGGGTGTTCATGAACTAGCAAACTTGCAATGGAGCCCTCTCCTTTTTCCTTTCTCTTTGTTTTCAGTGATTTCAAAGGTTCATGAACCCATCAAAACACTTCAATCTTGCTTCTTTTGATCCACTTCTCCTTTATCGACATTTTAGTGATTTTCCAAACTCATAAACTTGTCAAAAACTTTTCTTGTGACTTTCTCTTCTTTTTCAAATGGTTGTTGGTGTTTTGGTGAGTTCATGAACTCGTGAACTCATCAACGCCACTTTGCTTCATCATTATATTTCTTCATTCGGTGATTCAACAACTTTGAGAACCTATGAACCTTGTTTGAGGTTCTTAAGGTTCAAAAACCTTAAAAAATGCTATCATTTTGCTCCTTAAAAGGAATACAAGGCCTAAAATTAGAATATTTTCAAGACCTTCAACATGGATGAATAATTGAAGCTTAAAGTGGAAACCAAGAACCACACCAAAAACATAGTTGACCAAGGGGCAACCCATTTAAAATATCTCATACTAGTTATAAGTGATGGGAAAATTTATTTCCAAGGCAACAAAGGGGCACCATACTAAGGATTCTTGTAGATTTTTTAGCATGTGCCAATAAGATCCATACAACAAGGATGTCATCTTGCCCTTTCTCTATATATGCTTGTTGTGAACACTTTGGCTATTTAATGGCTCATAATATCTTGTAGAACTTTGTTAAAGGCACTTCTCTTCCCAATTCCTCCCAATAGCTTGTTAATGGTCATTGTGTTAATGATTTGTTTATATTAGGATTATGTGATATTTAATTGAAATCTTATGAACGTGACTATTGGGCCTAAAGCCCCCCCCCACTTTGCTTCTCTTTATTTTAAGTTGAAATCTATAGTAAGTGTAGCCAAAGGCCGTAGGCTACACATGGGGGTTCAAGGAAGTAGCAGCCCTTTAAAAATGGCCCTTTTCCCTCTTTTTTGTGTATTTTTTCGCATTATTTTCTTGGCCAATGGTTTTGGTGCTCATGGTATTGTAAAATAACCTTTTTTATGTGCCTATTAATATAAATGCACATGTACGAGGGGTTGTAGTAGTGATTTTTATAGATATTTCATATGTATATAGGGGCTACCAATGTACTGAAGGGAGAAAGTGTGGTGCATATGTACTCTTGTGTTGAAGATTAATGCATGCATGTACCTCTCTTTAATGGTGGATTTTTTTTCCCACAAGAGCTTATCTAGGTATATCTAGCACTATCATGTGTTTATTTATCATGTTTTGTTGATTTTTATTTGCTTTCATATAAATCTCTTAATAGGTGATACAATGTTGCATTAGTCATATTTGCATACTTTTGAAGGGCTAACATTTGTAGTAGTTTACCTTGTTTTATCAACAATTTCTCACTCTCCTAGAAGATGAAGATAATTTCAAATAGGCCCTTTAACACCTTAATATTTTTTACTTAGTTTCTAGTTCAAGTATTCAATGGCAGAAAACTCAATGTTATAGACAATCCTTCCTACCCTAGCCTAATTGGTTTTATGCTTTTGGTTGGAAATGGGCCTAGAATCATGATGAGGTCTTAAGGTTTCATGAGATTCATTTTGCCTTTCAAGATTTTTTCTCTTCCCTATGGCAATTTGTCATTGCCCATGTTGAGAATAAGTTCTAAATCTCTTTCTTTTGTAAGGAAATTTTAGGTTTGCGCTAAAGTGTTAATGGCTAGTAATTTTTATTATTCCTCTTGTCATGTGCCTTCAAAGAATTATTATCAAATTTTTGAAAAGATATTAAGGGATTTTTTGTGGGCCTCCTCAAAGCAAGGAAAAAGGTTCCATAGGGTTGCCTTCAAGTTTTGTTGTCTCCCTCATGATTCGGGTGGTCTTTCCCTTATTGATATTCAACATAAAGGTTTGGTTTTGTGTGTTGCATGGATAATTAGAGCCCTTGAGACAAATGAAGCCTAGAAGTTTTGTTTCACCATTATATTTCTTCCCCATGGTCATAAAGCTTGGAGAGATCTAGGTTTTCATTCTATTCTCGCCATAAAGGAACCAATTTAGATCTAGGGTACATATATGGTTAAAAGCACAAGGAAGGCTAGGGAATACATTAAGTCATGACTTTTGTGGAGGGGGAATAATTCTTGTAATAGGCTATATATCAATCAATAGTCTATTTGGTGGTCTCCTGTGGTCACTTGCAAGGATATACTTCTAGCCACAATCTCTTGGGTCCATGCCCTAAAATTCCTTCATAGGGGCATCAAGACTCTCCCAAACCTCTTTTCTAAAGTCACCAAAAATTTGGTTATCTTGGCTTGATTTCAAATTAAAATTTTGACTCTTTGATCATGATTTTAAGTCCTAAATTATTATTTGATTTTATTTTTATTAAAATGCTTCATAAAATTTGGGTTAGATGCAATAAATCTATTAGAAATGGTATCCTAATACCCCATTTCATAACTACAAACCTTGCAAAGGATACTCATGGCTCTCTTTGTATCTACCTATGGTTTAAAAACTCAATGATAGATGGGATTTACAATCAATGGTTGGCTCATGGTAACAAAGATTCCAAATTGTTTGGACAACCATTCTTGCGCCAAAGCTTGCTCACTCTACTTTGTGTGTTCTCTATCAAGGTCTTCCCATTGGATCTCATTTCATCCACATGTGATTTGTCAATCATTGTTGTACTTTTTTCAGACACCATGAAACTCTCAAACATATTTATGGTTTTGTACTAGAGCCTTGTCTACTTGGAATTTAATTCACAGTCTCTTTTAACCTTATAGACCAAAGCATTTTTCTCGGCATATGATTGTTTTGGGGGATTGCCCCAAAATCCCTACTAAATTCACCCAAATATGACATGCTTTCAAAGTGGAAATCTTGTTGAACTTTTAGAAGGATAGAAATTTATCTCTTTTCAAGAGCTTGTGTTGATATCCATTTCTTTGTGTATATTAAATCCATGATTTGTCTAATTTCTCATGTAGATACCGGTGCAAGCTAATAAAATTGCTCTTGAAGCGGCTAGCATGTAAGTGCTACTTGAGCACTGGGGAAATGCACCCTGTATGGTTTCTGAAGTCCCATCAACCTCTCCCTCTCATAAGGGTCAATCCCCTCCTCAAGAGCATTGGTGTTGTGTTATGAAATAACTTGCACAATAGAAGAATATAATAGAAAATATGTTGCAAATACTTAATAGAATGCCACTTTGAGGGGGCAATCCCCAAAAATCTCAAATGAAGAATGCAATTTCCAATATGACAATAATGACTAACCTCTACCTCCTATATATAACATACTCAAGCCTTGGATATCACCCAGGCTGACTTCGATACCAAAATATTTCACTTAGATTGACCTAAATTATATAAGTCTATATTAATGATTATATAACTCAATTAAGAGTTAAGGTAGCCACAAGTTGACTATTCATAACCCTATACTAATGTAAGATTAAGGGTGTAACATTCCCCCCTATTTAGAGAAGCATTGTCCTTAATGTTGATCAATTGCAGGTGTTTCTACACAAAATCTTCATCTTCCCACGTGGCATCTTCAACTGGTAAATTCTTCCACTGAATGAGATACTTAGTGATTGTCCTAGTCCTTAGCTTCTTTGTGTGCATTTGGAGAAATAACTTTGAATCCAAAATGATTCTTCCTTCATCTAGCTCTGGTGACATAGTTTGTATAGAAATCTTTTGACCAATCACCTTCTTCAAGCAAGAAACATGAAAAACTGGATGTATCTTTATTGTAGGTGGTAATTCAAGTTTGTAGGCTACACTATGTCCAATCTTCTATAGAATCTGGTATGGCCCATAATATTTTGGTGACATCTCATTACTCTTCATTTGTTGCTTCAGGGACATTTGCTTATAGGGTTGTAATCTCAAGAAAACTCAATCACCAACCTCAAAACTCCTTTCACGATGATGTTGGTCTACCTGTTGTTTCATTCTATTTTGTTACATGGTCAAATTTTCCTTGAGTCCTGAAAGTACATATTGTTGATGATCCATGTGATCCTCCATTTCCTGAAATTTTGGTGTCACCTTCAATGTTGATGTGATGGATGGAGGATGGTATCCATATAATGCCATAAATGGGGATATTTTTGTAGAAGTATGGAAGGAAGTGTCGTACCACCATTCTGCTAGTGGTAGTCAATCCACCCAATGAGACTACTTACCCGAAGTGAAACAACGTAGATATCATTCCAAGCACTTATTGACAACCTTTGTTTGCCCATCAAACTAAGGATGGTATGAAGAGTTGCGAACCAATTGAGTACCCAAACAAGAGAATAAATTTGCCCAAAAATTACTAGTAAAGATAGGATCACGATCACTGACAATAAACCTTGGGGTACCATGTAACTTTTGTATATTCTCCATAAATGCTTTGCCACTGTACTTGTTGTAAAAGGATGGGATAATGCAATAGAATGGGCATATTTGGTAAGGCGATCCACAATTACCAAGATGACACTCTTACCTTTAGATCTTTGAAGGCTTGTGATGAAATCCATGGAGACCTCTTCACATTGTTGGTTGGGGATAACTAAGGGCTGCAAGATACCGGGTGCGTTAACCATCTCCCCTTTATTACTTTGACATAACAAACATTCTACCACAAATTTTTTATCACCTTTAAGCCCTTCCTAAAATAAATCCTACTTTATTTGATGATATGTCTTCCAAAGTCTTGAATGACCCCCAACTGGAGAATCATGGAGCTCTTTGAGAATCTTGTGTTTGAGGATGGAATTTTTGTATAGGTATAATCTCTCTTTATACCACAAATAGTCTCCCTTCCAAAAAAACTTATATGTGTTAAACATATGGTTCCAATGGTTGTATTATTTGTCATTGATGTCAACACTGTCACATGGTTGTCATTGATGTCAACAATGTTATGAATGTATAATAGTGTTCATAGTTGGATGTAAGAAGATATATAGAGATACATTGAAATAAAAATTAGATGCATGTCATGCTCCTGAAGAAGATACATTGAGATGAGAATTAGAAGTTCATATCATGTCTTGTTCATTGCAGAATTGAGTATGAAGTTATATTCAGATGGGAATTAGAAGCATCATAAAGACACATCAATATGGGAATTATAAGCACTAAGATATGGTATTGATGGACTAAGATATGTTTTATGCTCTCTTCTACTATCCCTAAGAATGCATGTGTTAATGCAAAGAAGATGTAGCCTCTGGAAGTTGGTGATAGTCTTTGTTTTAGAATGACCACCTTTGAAGACTGTCCAAGAAATTGCTCAACATTTCCATCAGTTTGGTTTTGGGCCTTTGCAGATTGGAATATAGCTTGATGTAATTACAAATCTCACATATTCCAAGTTTTATGATGTATGGACTACCGGAAGTATGTTTTGCAAAAGATAGAGTGAAGACAATGTTGGTTCTGTGAAGATAGTCACTACATGGAAGTAGGATGCTCTGCATTCCTCTATATTTGTAGATTTGACTATGTGGTTCTGAAAGTATGTTAAGATTCTATTGAAGATGATAATTCTAGAGATTTAGATCATTTACCCTTCCACTGTGAAAGTTGTGCATAATAGAGTACAGGCATATGTTCTGGCAGAGCAAGTTAGTGTTGAAGGTTTGTTGGAATGCTCTGCATTCCTCCACAAATGAATGATTGCCCTTACAGTTTTGAGGAGATGTTTCTAGATGTGTATTATATGCCTCTTTTCAGTTTCAAGGTTCTTGGTGGTTCACGGCTCAGTTTTTTAAATGATAGCATGTTGCAGTGTGTTTTGGATGACAGAGTGTTCTTAGAGTTAATGATTGAAGTTGTGCGGAATAATTCTTTGATGTGCGGTGGAAAAGGAGTATTTGGGGGTGTTTTATGAGTCATGTGGACACATGTTTCTAGTACCGCACAAGGTTCTTCATGTTGATGTGGCTGTTATACTTCAAGTCTTCATGTGTTCTCCTTAAAGTTATCCTGTTTCTAAATGAGCATAGTGTGCGGATGTAATTCCTTGGTGTTTGAAATTGTGAAGGATGTTTTGGACCTAGTTAAGCAAGTGTTGGGGTCCACAAGGCTTAGATCTTCTGCTGGTGTAACATTGGCTTCACTTAGGACCTATCTTCTACATGTTTCATATTGTGTGTTGTCTGGCTGACTTGTAAATGTATTTTTCATATTGTATCTAGACGACAAGATATGTAATCAATGTAATATCATGTATAAATAATGAATCAAATTGAGTGAGGAGAGTGTGATTGCAAGTTTATTGAAAAGGTTCACAAGTAGATAAAAGTAGAATAAATACATTATTGATGTACGACTGAAGGAGAAAGAGCAAAAGTTGTTGAAGTTATCTGGATTCATCTTGAAGACATATTTGTGACAGTGATCAAGTATAGTGTGTGCTTAACTAATCAGATCTTCAAAAAAAGTGTGAAGAGGCAGAAGTGCAATCATCAAAAGTGTGAGTTTCAATGTCAGTTTTTAGACAGTAGAAATATTTTCATACTGTAATTCATTAAAAGTGTGTTCTCATTTCACGGAGTAGTAGCTTCCTTGGGAGTGACCCTAAAACAAAGTCATCAGGGAGTAGCAGCTTCCTTGGGTTAAAGCCCCTAAAACAAAGTTATTATTTGAGCTTCATCTATTGTGAGTTAATCCTCACTGTGGTTTTTCCATTCTAGGATTTTCCACATATATCTGGTGTTATGTGTTGATGTGCATTGTGTTATTCTTTCATGTTGATATTGTGATGCTTAAGGTTTAATCTGCTCTGAATAAGTTGAAGTTGTTCAAATTGAAAATTATTAGAATACGGATTCACCCCCCCTCTCAGTATTATTGTGTGTCTAACAATTGGTATTAGAGCCAAGTTCCTCTAGGGAAGCTTAACTGCTTGAGGAAGGTCCGGGATGGCATAAAGTGGATCCAATAAGATACCGGTGTAGTCACAGTTAGGAGGGTCCACAAAGTGAACTATCCAGGTCATGCAGCTAGAGTAAACACAATGGAAATAACTCAAGGATATAAAGAAAATGTAGATTCATTCATTCAGTTTATCATAGAATTCAAATACAAATTGGTCGGCAACATGTGGGCTTACAATTAGGGCTCACGGGCCTGATTTCACAGTTACAGAATATCCACAAGATATAGCTTTAAATCTCCTTCACAAAGAAATCAAATTATCAAACTTGTAAACTATCAATCACTACTTTCATAAGTATCTATTACATCAATATATATCATATCCATAACAAAAGATTCCTCTACGTCAGCTAAGGAAGATCACAAACTCCAATGAAGAGTTGTAACGTGTGTACACAGATATGTCAGACCTAATCATGTAGAACTCCTACACAAGTGAATGGAATGGTGTGTGGATCTCAAGGAAGGTCGGCCATGAACCAAACAACATTGACTGATGTGTAATTTAGCTCCACGGGTCATGAATTGGTCCGCGTGCCTTCACTTTTAGCTGATTGTCTGAGACAATCAGTACGCTCTGTTCTAAGAAAACAGTCGATCTTCTGATAGTGTTATCTTACCGGTAATTGATCCAAATGATCTGAGATTTGGGTATGATGTGCATGAACGTGTCTAGATGCTAAGTCCAACTCTGTAAGGTCTGAAATGCAACTATCGTAGAATGAAGACCAAGATACAGAAACTGCTACTGACTGAACTGACTATACTAAACTAGAAAATGAAAAGAACAAACTAAAATGCAAATGTTTTTGGTTGATGCAAGATTGCTCTTGAACCAGGGATGCTCCTGCATCAAATGTCTGAGGTTATTGGAAAAGTGAGTCCCTCACTTTCCTGGGGCTAGAGGAAAACCAATACGGTCCACCTCAGCCTAAGAAATCCATGATGAATCTTCTTCCAGTCTACCTTTCCACTTGACAAGATATTCTTTGTATTGTCTTCCTCTAATGTTGCATCCAATTCTTTTGTCCAAGATGTCTTCAATCTGCTTTGGTGCTTGTTGTGGTAACTGCTTCTTCAAGTCTTCTTCAATTCTATCACTGAACTCCGCTTCATGATACCAATATAGGTCTGCAATGTTGAAAATAGGTGATATACCCAATGTCTCTGGTAACTCTACTTCATATGCATTTCCTGAATCAAACTTTCTGAGTATTCTACATGGTCCTTCAACTTGTTATATGTCCCAACTGGAAATCTTTCTTTTCTCAAATATACCATTACTTCATCTCCCACTAAAAATTATTTGTGTCTTCTCTTCTCATCTGCTTGTTCTTTATACTTACTATTCATCTCCTCTAAATGCTTCTTAACCTGATTATGCACTATCTCCATGTGTCCTGCAAATTCCTTTGCTTCTGCACTTCTCTTTTCTTCCATACTAATATCTCTCAACTTTGCTACTCCTCCAGGGTTAGTTCCTGTCATAATCTCAAATGGTGTTCTTCCGGTACTTCTATTTACTAAATTATTGTATGCAAACTCTGCTTGTGATAGAATCAAATCCCAGTTTCCTTCCTTCTCTCCAACCAAACATCTCAATAAATTTCCCAAACTCCTATTCACTACCTCTATCTGTCCATCGGTCTATGGATGAAATGTTGAACGGAACCTCAAATCTATCTTCATCTTCTTCCAAAGTGTCTTCCAAAAGTATCCAAGAAATCTATTGTGTTTCTGTCTGAAACTATACTCTTAGGTAATCCATGCAATCTCACAATCTCCTTGAAAAATAGGTCACTTACATGCATTGCATCAGTTGTCTACTTACAAGGTATGAAATGTGCCATATTTGAAAATTTGTCCACCACTACAAATATTGAATCATGTCCTCTCTGTCTCTTAGGCAATCCCATTATGAAATCCATGCTTATATCTTCCCAAGGTCTCTCTGGTACTATCAAAGGTTTATACAATCCAGCATTCTGACTATTCCCTTTTGCAACTTGACATACTCCACAACTTTGCACACATTTCCTAACATCTTTATATATATGAGGCCAGAAGTAGTTTTCACTTACCAAAGCCACTGTCTTATCAATGCGAAAATGTCCTACCAATCCACCACTGTGTTTCTTTTTTATCAAATTGTCCCTCATTGACCTCCTAGGTATGCATAACTGACTTCCTTTGAACAACATATCTTCCTGAATGAAATAGTCTAACCACTTACTTCTATTTGTCACAACAGGTTCCTTACATGTTTTCCAAGGTTCTGTAAAATCAAGATCTTCTTCATACATGTTCTTCAACTCATCAAATCCCAACAGTTTAATTCTCATCTCTGTCAACAAGTTCCTTCTTCTACTCAATGCATCTGCAACTTTGTTTGATTTTCCACTCCTATGCTTCAATACAAAACTATAACTCTGCATGAACTCTACCCATCTCATATGTCTCTGATTCAACTTTCCTTGATTGTTCAGATACTGCAAATCTTGATGATCTGTATACAACACAAACTCCTTAGGCAACAAGTAATGTCTCCACTTCTTCAAGGCTTGAATTATGGCATAGAACTCTTGATCATAAACAGAATATCTTCTCCTTGCATCATTCAACTTCTCACTAAAATATGTTATAGGTCTACCTTCTTGACTTAACACTACTCCTATTGCATTCTCGCTTGCATCACAATCTACTTGAAATACCTTATTGAAATCCAGTAATCCCAACACAGGTTACTTTGTTACTTTCTGCTTCAACAATTCAAAACTCTTATCTACTCTTGATGTCCACTTAAAGTCTTTTCTGTCACCTCTCATTGTCTTTGTCATAGGGTTATAAACTAAACCAAAATTTCTGATGAACTTCTACTAGAAACTAGCTAATCCATGAAATGATCCGACTTCTCCAATGCTCTCCGATGTAGGCCATTCAACAATTTCTCTTACTTTCTCAGGGTCCATCTTCAATCCTTTCACAGAAATCACAAGTCCCAAGTATACCAATTCTTCCTTCATGAAACTACACTTCTTGATGTTTATTAGCAATTTCTCTTCTCTCAGTCTCTACAATACTTGTCTCAGGTGCCACAAATTTTTTTCTTTTGTCTTACTAAAAATTAGAATATCATCCAAATATACAATAACAAACTTACCCAAGAATTTCTTCAAGACTTCATTCATCAATCTCATGAAAGTACTCGATGCATTTGTCAATCCAAAAGGCATCACTAACCACTCATATAATCCTTCATTTGTCTTAAAAGCAGTCTTCCATTCATCTCCTTCTCTAATTTTGATCTGATGGCATCCACTCTTCAAGTCTATCTTTGTAAAATACTTTGATCCACTCAAACAATCCATAATATCATCCATCCTAGGTAAAGGAAATCTATACTTAACTATGATCTTGTTTATTGCTCTAGAGTCTGTACACATTCTCCATTCGCCATCCTTCTTCGGTGCTAGCATTGCAGGTACCGCACAAGGCTCAAACTTTCTCTGATCAAACCTTTCCTCAACAACTCATGTATCGGCCTATTCAGTTCTTCATTCTTTGTCGATGTCATCCGGTGTGTTGCTTTGTTAGGCAAACTAGCTCTAGGTATAAGATCCATGTGATTATTGATATTCCTAATTGGTGGCAATCCTTCAGGTACATTATCTAATATGATATCTTCATACTCTGTCAACAACTCAGTTATCTCCTCCGGTTGTGACTCTTCAATCTCCTTCAATGTTTCAGGTTTCTTAGGGACCAAAGCATGACACATATTCTTATGTCTCAAACCATCCAAAAAATTTCTTCCATCTACCAAACAGATTCTAGCATTTCCACATACTTCACTTTTAGGATCATCTTCCAAAGGGATCAAAGTAATTCTCTTTCCATTTGATGTTATAGTATATGTATTATTTCTCCCATCATGTATAGTTTTTCTATCATATTGCCATGGTCTACCCAACAAAATATGGCATACATCCATAGGCATAATATCACATAGTACTTCATCTTGATAAGATCCAATATGAAATTTTACCAAACATTTTTCACTCACCAGTACCTTATGATCATCCTGAATCCATGCTATCTGATAGAGATTAGAATGTTTCAATCTTTCCAACTTCAGCTTAGTCACCATCTCCTCTGAAACTAGGTTATCAGAACTACCACTATCAATTACAACTTTACAACATTTACCTCCTAATTTGCATCTAGTTCAGAACAAACTTTTCCTCTGCTGTGGTTCCTCATTTGTTTCTGCTTGAAATAGTGCTCTCCTCATCACAAGTGATTCTCCTTTCTTAGGTTTACCAATTGAATTAGGTGATCCAACATGTTCTTCTTCCACATAGGCTGCTCTTCCATTGTTCTTTGTTTTCTTGCTTGTCCTCCCTTGATTACATTCAAATGCTCTATGTCCTTCACCTCCACACTTGAAACAGGTTCCTCTAAATGTTCTCCTATCAGGTCATCTTTCTTGTCTTCTATATCCTTCACTCTGGTATGGACTAGGGTTTCCTCTGCGGTAGAAAATTTTGTCATCTCTGGTATGCATTGTTATCTTTGTCCTCCTTCTTGAATGTGTTTTCTTGTCCGTTATGCTTCACATATGATCTTTCTCCTTTGGAAAATGATCTGTCTCTCTGAAATTTTACCCCCTCTACCTTTCTGTCTCTAATCGTGCCTCTTGTTCAACTTTTCTTCAACTTTCAGGGTAAACTGATATGCTTCTTCTAATGTTTTCATCCTTACCAAACTCAGTTCTTCTTGAATGTTCAATCTCAATCCATTAATGTATCTAGCTATTTTCTCCTTGCTTGCTTCACTATGTCATGTCCTTCTGATCATCTTATGAAATTCTTTAGTATACTCCACAGATTTCTCCTTTTGTCTCAAGTTTTGCAATCTCTTCAACAGTTCCAACTCATAGTCAGCAAGTATAAACTGATTCTTCAATTTTGTCACCATTCTATCCCACTTTGTAATCTTTTCTTTTCCTCTTCTATTTCTATCAAATTGAACTTCTTTCCACCATATAGAAGCATGTCCTTTCAACTTTGTCTTTGTAAATTTCACCTTCTCTAGATCTTCAATTTCTTCATACTCAAAGTATTCTTCCATGTCATTTATCCAATCAATCAGTTCTTTAGGGTTTAGATTGCCAATATAATTCGGTACATTGAAACTCTAGGTCTTTTCCCAATCTTTGAAATATCTCACATCTTAACTTGATCTGATTCTTCTTCTTCTTCATCTCCCAGGGTTTCACCATTCTGATCAGCGGATTGAAATTCATCATCATCACTTTCAACATTAGGTTGAGGTTTAAGTCCTCTTCTCTGATCTTGTTCAACAGCATGCAAGTGAACTCGAATGGTTTTCATCATCTCATCCATTCTTCTAGCCATTGTTCCAACAACAAGGATTCTCCTCGCTGGCATTCTTTCTAGGATCAAGTGTAACTGCCTCAAATTCGACGATCGGGCTACAAGGTGACAATTGCCTCACAATAGGAGATTGGTTGCAACACAAGTAACTTGCCTCAGATTCAGCGATCTGTCCATAAAAAGATCTTACAGAATTCCTTCGCCAACTTCGCTCAATTCGCTCCCAAAGATTCAAACTTTCGCTCTGATACCACTTGGTGCAGTCACAGTTAGGAGGGTCCATAAAGTAAATTGCCCAGGTCGTGCAGCTAGAGTAAACACAATGGAAACAACTCAAGGATATAAAGAAAATGTAGATCCAATCATTCAGTATATCATAGAATTCAAATACAAATTGTTCGGCAACATGCGGGCTTATAATTAGGGCTCACAGGCTTGATTTCACAGTTACAGAATATGCACAAGATATAGCTTTGAAGCTCCTTCGCAAAGAACTCAAATTATCAAACTTGTAAACTGTCAATCATTACTTTCCTAAGTATATATTACATCAATATATATCATCTCCAGAACAAAAGATTCCTCTGCGTCAGTCAAGGAAGATCATAAACTCCAATGAAGAGTTGTACCATGTATACATGAATAGGTCATACCTAATCATGTAGAACTCCTTCGCAAGTGAATGGAATGGTGTGCAGATCTTGTTGGCACCCTCAAATTTTGCAAATTTGAAGTGCCTATCTCTTATCGATGTGTCAACAGAGGCTAGGTCGACATACTTCTCAATCTACCCCGAAGCCCACCTTCGCCATTTAAAATTTTACAGCTCAGAGATCATTTTGCAAATCTGTTTGGTAGAAATTTTTTTGGCACATATGGTAACATGCCTGCTCAGTTTCGTGCTTCCAGGATGAGTTTTGATGGGGTATTTAATCCTTTTATGACTGCGACCAGGCTAGATCTGGTGTTCCAAAAAGTTTCAAATATCACAATTTTGAGGCTGACCCATTTCTCATTCTGGTCCAAAACTTCTCCAATTCCAATTTCATCAAAATTGAAGATCATACGATGCATTATTTTAATGCATTCGAGTTGCGGCGAAGGCATCTAGCAGGCCAGTTTACAAAGGAGGTCCTTGAAATCATTTAGCGAAGCGAATTCTGAGGAAATGGGTTTGCTCTAAATAAATAATAATGTCCCAGTCCAAATTTTTACGACCCTCTGACATCCTGTTTGCCCACTGTGGAAATGCATCGTTTCCCTGAAGGGGGAAATTCAAAAATTGCCATTTACCTAAAGTTAAAAATTGCAATTTTCAATTCTTTCATTAGCAATTTTAATATTTTAAAAGGCAAATATTATAAGGTTAATATTATAACTTTATGTTATAATGTTAAAGCAAATGAAATAAAGTTGAGACATAAGGATTTCGCACCATCGCACGGGTGCTTTCCTGCATTCCAAAAGCCATGTGATGGTGCGAAATGGAGGTTTCTTTGCAGTTTTGACCTGCTCTCCTCTCTGCAGCAAGATTAAGGTGTTTCCCTCTCCATTGAGGCATTCTTGGAGGTTTTTCAGGCAGATTCAAGCAGGAAGTGATGCAAGGTGATTGTTGATTCATGTTTTTGAGCTTCTAGGCAGCTTTTGGAGGCTTTGTTTGGCCCTAAATTGTTGTTCTATGCTTTAAATCCATCCCCTATCCTATCATGTTGCCTGGGCGGAGGTTTTAGCCATGTTTGTGATGATTTTTGGTTTCCAGAGTGACAAAAAATGCCCTTGCATTAGCAAAAACGACCCAGTAAGGATGAAAATTTAATTTGGAAGTTGCTGCAGTGTATTTTCTGTAGCTGGATACAATCAGGGAGCTCTTGTCGCAGCATCACAGAGGGACTAGGAGCCCTCTATTGTGTCTATGCGATGGTGCGATGGGCAGAGGTTTGAGGTAGAGTTAATGCCTGGGAGTTGCAATATGAAAAGTGGACAAGGTCAAAAGGGGAACACAGACAAAAATAAATATTCAGCTCCATATTTTATATTATATTTTATTCTCCTCCTTTTGTATATTTTATAATTTCTCAGGCTCATTGGCTGAACCTTGCAATGTGAAAACTCACCTACTACCAAGATATAATAAATTTTTAGGGCAACATGCTCTTTTTTTATAAGAGAGCATGTTGTTCCACTTTGTAGGTTGTTGAATGACTGGGATTTGGAGTGGATGAAAAACAAGTTTTTCCTTGTTGCCCTATCTTTGGTGGTGTAAGTTTTTGTTTAATGTGTTGAATGTGTTTTTCATGATCCATTTATTAGTTTCAGGTTGAAATATATGAATAATGTTGTAGTGCATGTGTTTTTATTAACTATCTCCATTGTTATCTACAATCTTCTTTTGAATTAAGTAGCCAAGGGTTGTCTAAGTTCTTGAATGCACATTTATTGTATTGCATGTTTAATTTTTTACTTTTGTTTAAGAAACAAACTAAATGTTTTAAGTCAAATATGGAGGGGAATGTTTGATAACAAGGATATTCATAAGTAGAGTTAATGGAAATACTCAATCTTGGGAGTTATATGTAAGGCAGATACAAAATCACCTCCCTGAAATCTGTATACTTGTTTGGCTTATGGAAAATTATTTACATGTTTTAAGTTTGACTCCTCACCCTAGGATAGCCACCAATTGTAGTCTTGGATTGAGTTCATGAATCAAACCCTAGTCTGGCAGCCAAACATATAAAACAAAATTAATTCAAAATCTCAAACTGTAGGATATTAGGAATATGATATAGGTTTCAAATCCTCTGATCCACAACTGAAATAGGATCCAAAGCTAGCCCCTTTGCATTTATCTCACAGTTTTGGTCTGTAATAGAGAGGATTTATCTGCTTTTGTGTCAATACCAATTTATAGTTAGGATTCATCACATGGGTATTGAGTAGGGACACCCCCTAGGTCTTGCAGAGCTTGAAGTGTAGAGGAGACATTAGAGTCTGTCTCCTGTTCGTTGGCCACTAACTTAAGGATCCTGTGGATAGAAGATGGCAACATTTTAGGGAAACTCAGACAATTAGTTGGGAACACCAACAGATCTCAGGGAAGGTCAGCCATGAACCAAACAACATTGAATGATGTGTAATTTAGCTCCACAAGTCGTGAATTACTCTGTAGGCCTTCTCCTTTAGCTGATTGTCCCAGACTATCAGGATGCTCTGTTATGAGAAAACAGTCGATCTTCTGATAGTGATATCTTACCGGTAACTGATCCAAATGGTCTAAGATTTGGGTATGATGTGCATGAACATGTCTAGATGCTAAGTCTAGCTCTGCAAGGTTTGAAATGCAACTACGGTAGAATGCAGACCAAGATACAGAAACTGCTACTAACTAAACTGATTGTACTAAATTGGAAAATGAAAAGAACAAACTAAAATGCAAATGTTTTTGGTTGATGCAAGATTGCTCTTGAACCAGGGATGCTCCTGCATCAGATACCTAGGTTTGATGGAACAAATTATGCTTTTGGAAGCTAAGGATGGAAGCCTACGTCAATTCTCTAGGGTGTGGAGTTTGGGATTCTGTCAAGAAAGGTTACACTATTACTGCTACTATTCCTATAGATGCAGATGAAATAAAGAAGTATGACAATAATGCCAAGGTAAATTTTGCTATCATGAGTGGATTAACTGATTCAGAACTTTCAAAGGTGATGAGTTGGAGTTCTGCTCAAGAACTTTAGGACAAAATTGGAACTATTTATGAAGGAGATAAGAAAGTAAAGCAAGATAAGATGTAAATATTCAAAAGTAGATTTGAAGCCCTAAAGATGGCAGAGGATGAAAACATTGTTGGATTTATGCTCTGGGTGAATGAAGTGGTCAATGGCATCACAGGCCTTGGTGGTACAATAAAAGAGGATGAAATTGTGAAGAAGGTTCTAAGATCTCTTCCCAAATCTTACGGTCATAAGGTATTTGCTATTGAGGAGACTGCATACTTGGATACATACACTTTAGACTAATTGTTTGGTACCCTGACTACTTTTGAAATGAGAGAGTATGACAGTGATGTTCCAAAGAAAGAAGTTGCTTTCAAAGCCAGTAAAAAGACAAAGGATGAAACTTTTGATGAAGATGAAAACCTTAATGATGTTGAAGCAAATTTTGTAATAACATTGAAGAAATGTTATAGCAAATATAAAGGTAAGTTACCCTTCAAATGTTTCAATTGTGGAAAGGTTGGTCACTTTGCTTCTAAATGTCTTCTTAAAGAAGTTAGGAGAAGTAATATAGAAATAGTAAATTCACAAGGAGTTTGTTTTCCATAGAAGACAGCTGTTCTTCAAAAGATGAGGATCATGATGATTCAAATGATGAAACACTTTTCTTGGCCATGAGTGTTGGTGACAAAAAGGATAATGTTGGAAAATGTGGAAAAATTGATACCTTGCAAACAGTCCAAAACAATGAAAGATCAATGGTTGTATGGACTGCCTTCCATGCAAAAGAAGAAACCAAAGCTTGGGTTATTGATAGTGGTTGTTCAAATCATATGACTAGTGACAAAGAGAAGTTTATTAGCCTTGAGAAGTAGGATGGTAGAGCTGTCAAGTTTGGAGGTGATGAGTCAGCTCAAATCTATGGAAAAGGTTTCATAACTATTGATGGAAAGAATAGGATTGAGGATGTTCTCTATGTCAAAGGATTACAACACAATCTTCTCAGTGTTAGTCAGATGTGTAGGAAAGGTTACAATCTTAATTTTCATGTCAATGGTTGTGAAATCAGGAAGGCATGATCCAGAAAGCTAGTTGCAGAAACTATCAAGATATGTAGTGATATTTATCACTTGAAAGAGGTAAATGGAAGAACATGTTTGTTGGCTCAATCCAGTGAGTGTTGGTTCTGGCACAAAAGAATGGGACACAACAATTTTGATAATATGGTAAGAATTAGCTCTACTCATGCAGTGAGAGATATGCCTAAGATAATCTAAGGTTAGATAGAGGAGGTGAGTTTACTTCAAATAAATTTAAAAAGTTTTGTGAAGATCATGGTATTAGGAGGCATTTGTCTGCTCCTAGAACCCATCAGCAAAATGGGGTAGTGGAAAGAAAGAATAGGATTGTGCAAGAAATGTCTAGGGCAATGTTGAAAGATGCAGATCTACCTGATATATATTTGAAGGAAGCAGTGCACACTGCTATCCATCTAACTAACAAAGTGTAGTTAAGGGTCAACAACACTAAGATGCCTTATGAGTTATGGTATGAAAGACCTCCCATTGTCAGGTACTTCAGGATCTTTGGCAGAAAATGCTATATCAGAAGAGATGAAGAAGACCTAGGAAAGTTTGATTCAAGAAGTGAAGGAATCTTTCTTGGTTAATCAACTAGAAGCAAGACCTATAGATGATACAACAAAAGGTTGGGAAAGATGACTGAAATCATAAATGTCAAAATAGATGAAGACTTGTATCAGACCTCATAAGATTAAGAAGACACTGGATCTAATATATTTCCTTGCATTGAAGATGAAGAAGAAGTGAAAGAAGAAAAGGAACAAGCACCAGAGTAGATGCCTAAGACCCTAGCAAAGTATGTTCAGAAGAATCACTCAGCAGAACAGATCATTGGAGATAAGAATGAAGGTGTGCAAACAAGGAGAAGGTTTTCCAAGACACATGAGCAAGTAAACTTGTGTTTTTTTATCAAAAGCAAAACCTAAGACCTTTGCTAAAGCCAGCAAGGATGAGGGATGGATAAAAGCCATGGAAGAAGAATTGGATCAGATTGAGAAGAATCAAACATGGGAATTGGTTCTCAGACTAGTAAACAAGAATATTATAGGACAAAATGGGTGTTCTAAAACAAACTTAATGAAGAAGGTGAAGTTGTAAGGAATAAAGCAAGACTAGTATGCAAAGGATATACTCAAGTAGAAGGAATTGATTTTGAGGTGACTTTTTCTCTGGTAGCAAAGATGGAGGCAATCAGAATGTTCCTTGCTCTTGTTGCTCATAAGAACTTCAAAGTATATCAAATGGATGTTAAGTCAACAATTCTGAATGGTGACCTAGAAGAAGAAGTATACATTGAACAACTAGATGGTTTCTAGATATCAGAAGATCTAGACATGGTATGCAGACTCAAAAAGGCTTTGTATGGTCTCAAGCAAGCACCTAGGGATTGGTACGCAAGATTAGACAAGTACTTACTTCAGTAGGGCTTCATGAAAGGTACTAAAGATAGTAATCTTTATATAAAGGAAGAAGGAGACATGATTTTGATAGTTGCAGTATATGTCGATGACATCATATTTGGTGGTGACGATGATATGTGTAAAAGGTTTGTAGAGGAGAAGCAAAAAGAGTTTGAGATGTCCATGGTTGGTGAAATGTCTTTCTTCCTTGGACTTCAAGTTTCCCAACTGGATGGTGGTATCTTTATCTCTCAAGCTAAGTATGTCAAATAATTGTTGAAGTTTGGTATGGAGGATTCAAAACCAATGAGTACTCCCATGGTCACTGGATGCCACTTGAAGAAAGATGATGAGTCTCTAGAGGTGGATCAGACTGCTATAGGTTTATGATTGGAGCAGTGTTGTACTTGACTGCTTCTACACCTGACATTATGCACGTGGTATGTTTGGTTTCCAGATATCAAGCCAATCCTAAGCAAACACATGAGGAAATAGTGAAAAGGACATTCAGATACTTGAAAGGAACTCCAGACTATGGTCTATGGTATCCAAAAGAAAATGACTTTGATTTGAATGCATACAATGATGCTAACTTGGTTGGTTGTGTTGATGATAGAAGAAGTACAAGTGGTGGTGATTTCTTTCTAGGAAGCAGATTAGTTTCATGGCAGAGCAAGAAGCGAGATTCAATATCCCTATCAACTGCAGAGGCAGAGTATATTGCAGCAACCTCCTGATGCACACAAGTGTTGTGGATGAAGCAAACTTTGAAGGATATCAAGGTATTGTATGATGAGCCTATTCCTATTTTGTGTGACAATACAAGTGCTATCAATATTTCCAAGAATCCAGTGATGCATTCTAGAACCAAGCATATAGCAATCAGGTATCACTTTTTAAGAGAGAAGGTTGTTGATAAGGAAGTGAAGTTGGAATATGTTCCAACAAAGGATCGAATTATAGATATATTTACAAAGGCTCTTGCAAAGGACACCTTTGAGGATCTCCATTAGAAGTTAGGGTTAATTGCCCCTCCTTTTTAAAGATGCATAGTGGTGCATCTGTCCAAGGGGAGTTAATGCTATATCCTTGTTTCCTAGATTGATGATGGCTACCTCTCAAGGGGAGCAGGTAGTGGTTGCTAATGATAGGGGGAGTTTGTTTTTATAACCTAAAGACAAAATGTGCAGATGTATGGTTGCTGATGAGCTGATGATAGTTGCCCTTTGTCCTTGGTGTCAAAGGGGGAGAAATGTGCAAGTATGTGTTTCCATCAATGCCAAAGGGGGATATTGTTACACATATGGTTCCAATGGTTGTATTGTTTGTCATTTATGTCAACATTGTCACAAGGTTGTCATTAATGTCAACACTATTATGAATGTGTAATAGTGTTCATAGTTGGATGTAATGCTCCTAAAGAAGATATATAGAGATACATTGAGATAGAAATTAGATGCATGTCATGCTCCTAAAGAAGATACATTGATATGAGAATTAGAAGTTCATATCATGCCTTGTTCATTCCAAAATTGAGTATGAAGTTATATTCAGATGGAAATTAGAAGCATCAAGAAGACACATCGATATGGGAATTAGAGGCACTAAGATATGGTACTGGTGGACTAAGATATGTTGTATCCTCTCTTCTATTGTCCCTAAGAATGCATGTGTTAATGCAAAGAAGATGTAGCCTCTAGAAGTTGGTGATAGTCTCTGTTTTAGAATGACCACATTTAAAGACTGTCCAAGAAATTGCTCAGCATTTCCATCAGTTTGGTTTTGGGTCTTTGCGGATTGGAATATAGCTTGATGTAATGACAAATCTCGCATATTCCAAGTTTTATGATTATGGACTATCGAACGTATGTTTTGCGAAAGATATAGTGAAGACAGTGTTGGTTCTATGAAGGCAATCACTACATGGAAGCAGGATGCTTCGCATTCCTCCACATTTGTAGATTTGGCTATGCGGTTCTGAAGGTATGTTAAGATTCCAGTGAAGATGATAATTCTAGAGATTTAGATCATTTACCCTTCTGCTGTGAAAGTTGTGCATGATAGAGTATCGGCATATGTTCTGGCAAAGTAAGTCAGTGCTGAAGGTTTGTTGGAATGCTCCACATTCCTTCACAGATGAATGATTGCCCTTGGGGTTTTGAGGACATGTTCCTAGATGTGTATTATATGCCTCTTTTCAGTTTCAAGGTTCTTGGTGGTCTGCAACTCAGATTTTCAAATGACAGCATGTTACAGTGTGTTCTAGATGATAGAGTGTTCTCAGAGTTAATGATTGAAGTTGTGTGGCACAATTCTTTGATGTGCATGTTGATAACTGAGAGGGGGGGTGAATCAGTTATCCTAATTATTTCTTCTTTCTGAACTTTCTTATTAATCAATGCAACATTAATTCAAATAAGCAAACATTACCATGAAATGGAAAAACACATGACATAGTATTTTTGACGTGGAAACCCTGTTAAGGGAGAAAACCACGGGGTGATTAACCCAAAGATTATTCTCTGTTAGAAGAATAAGGAAATACAAAAATGGCACTTGCCAATTAGGGCTCACTGCCCGAGCACACTGCTCACAAAGGAGGCACACTACCTACAAGGAGACACACTATCTACAAAAGAATGTTATACAATACTTGAACTGATTGGAAGCATGCACATATGCTGGAGTTCAGTTCCGGTTAGGCTCAGTACACTGATCTGCTGCACTTCATCTTTCCTCTTCTCTTATGCTGCTTTCCTTTCACATACCGGACCTTTCTTACTGCGTCTGCTCTGCTTTGCTTTTCTTTGCATACCACTTATCACCACTACACTTCTCACAACTAAATCCATCCTATATATATATCCGCACAAGTGATTTCATTATCTTTCTAGTCGGCACCCGGAACAGTCAATCTTCTCACAAACTTTGTTCTGTCGGCTAAATCCTTACACATCAAGAAATGCGGATCAACCATATACTTGTAGAAATCATTAATCATGTCAGCCAAACATAACTCATGTCTTCATAACCTTTACCACCATCAGAAATGCATCCGGAAAGCAATCTGATGTTCTGTCAGTCAGTTCTTCCTCTGTTCACACTGTTACTCAGGAATCTAGTACTCAACTGTTCATATCTTTTTCCTTGTCCATCACCGGAGGCTAAATCCTTGGAATCTATTACTCAAGGTAGTCCTCTTGACTTTACCAAATCTGCACTTCACCAAGATACTTCCTCTGAGAGATCCGGACCTGTCTGTTGGACCTTGCCACAAGCTCTGTTCTTGTTTACCGGACCACAACATTCTTCACTCTGACTTCCGGTAGAGACACACCATGTCCTGTGGATGTGTGGGATGAACTTTGTTGCCATCAATGACAACAATCATGAATCCATATAGTGTCTTTTGCCAACAGTACAGTGGCAAAGGAGTGTTTGAGGATGTTTTATGAGTCATGTGGACTTATCTGGAAAAGTTTCATGAAGATCTTTCTTGTTTCCGGTACCGAACCAAGTTTTTCAAGTTGATGTGGTCGTTATACTTCAAGTCTTCATGTGTTCTCCTTAAAGTTGTCCTATTTCCAAATGAGCAAAGTTTGCGGATGTAATTCCTTGGTGTTTGAAGCTGTGAAGGATTTTTTGGACCTAGTTAAGCAAGTTTTGGGGTCCGCAAGGCTTGGATCTTCTACTGGTGTAACGTGTGGCTTCACTTAGGACCTATCTTCTACACGTTTCATATTGTGTGTTGTTTGAACAATCATATTGTATCTGGATGACAAGCTATGTAATCAATGTAATATCATGTATAAATAGTAAATCAAATTGAGTGAGGAGAGTGTGATTGCAAGTTGATTGAAAAGGTTCGAAAGCAGATAAAAGCAGAATAAATGCATTATTGATGTGCGATTGAAGGAGAAAGAGCAAAAGTTGTTGAAATTGTTTGGATTCATCTTGAAGACATATTTGTGACAGTGATCAAGTATAGAGTGTGCCTGACCGATCAGATCTTCAAAAGAAAGTGTGTAGAAGCAGAAGTGCAATCATCAAAAGTGTGAGTTTCAATGTCAGTTTCAAACAGTAAAAAGGTTGTCATACTATAATCCATTGTAAGTGTGTTCTCATTTCAAGGAGTAGTAGCTTCCTTGGGAGTGACCCTAAATCAAAGTTACTTAGTGAGTAGCATCTTCTTTGGGTTAAAGCCCCTAAAAGAAAGTTATTATTTGAGCTTCATATATTGTGAGTTAATCCTCACCGTAGTTTTTCCCTTCTATGGTTTTCCACGTATATCTAGTGTTATGTGTTGATGTGCATTGTGTTATTCTTTCATGTTGATATTGTGATGCTTAAGGTTTAATCTACTCCGGATAAGTTGAAGTTGTTGAAATTGAAAATTATTATAATATTGATTCACCTCGCCTCTCAATATTCTTGTGTGTCTAACAATCTAAACTGCTAGTATTAGTTTGCAACTATTGAATGAGATTTCTTGTAGCCACATCATTCTTCCACTCTGCTTTGGCTTCTTCCACCCAATCTTCTTGTACTATTGAAAAGGCACATAATAATGCCTCATCCTTCTCATCCTTTCTAGATAGTGCATCAACCACTATATTCTCCTTTCCTTTCCTATAGACGATCTCAAAGTCATACCCAAACATCTTAGTGACCCATTTTTGTTTCTCTTTCAATGATAACCATTGCTCCAAGAAATATTTGAGGTTGTCATGATTTGTCTTAACTTTGAAGTGTCTAGCCATTAGATATGGCCTCCATTGTTTCACTGCATGAAGAATAGCTAGCATTTCGTTCTCATAAATGGGCTTGAGTTGATTCTTTATCTTCAATTGATGACTTTCAAAAGCAATGGGCCTTCCTTCCTACATGAGAATTGCTCCAATACCATTTCCTAAAGCATCACATTCCACAATCAAGTCCTTGGTGAAATCTAGAGTGGCTAGAACCGGAGTGGTACACATAGCCTCCTTCAATCTCTCAAATGTTGTATTAGCTAACTCATTCCATTGAAAAGCATCTTTTTTCAATAGAGTTGTAAGCGGTGCTACTAGGCGGCCATAGTTCTTCACAAATCTTCTATAATATCCAGTGAGTCCAACAAAAACCCTCAAGTTCTTAATGGTTTTAGGAATAAGCCACTCTATCATAGCCTTGATTTTGTTGGGATCAACCTTTACTCCTTCATGTGACACTATGTGACCCAAGTACTCCACTTCTTTGAGACCAAAAGCACACTTGGAAGGTTTAGCATAAAGCTGGTGTTGTTTGAGAACTTGTAATGCTTGATCTACATGATGCAAATGCTCTTTCAAAGTATTGCTATAAATCAATAGATCATCAAAGAACACTAATATAAACTTCCTAAAAATGGCTTAAAGATGGCATTCATCAAAATTTGAAATGTGGATGGAGCATTAGTAAGACCAAATGGCATCACCAAAAACTCATAATGACCCTCATGCATCCTAAATTTTGTCTTGGGAATATCCTCTTCCTTAATTTGAATTTGGTGATAACCTGATCTAAGATCCGGTTTTGTAAAAAACATAGCTCCATCCAATTCATCTAGTAAATCATCAATGGCTAGAGTAGGAAACTTTTCTTTGATGGTGTACTTGTTGTGCTCTCTATAGTCTAGACACGTGTGCCAAGTGTCATCCTTCTTATGTGTCATCACCATGGGAGAGGAGTAGGCAATTTGGATATGCCTTTTAATACCTACCTCTAGCATTTCTTAAACTATCTTCTCAATCTCACTTTTTTGCATATATGGGTACCTGAAAGGCTTGATGTTGGGTGGTTGGCTCCCTTGTACTAGCCGAATGGCATGATCCTAGTCCCTTTTTGGAGGCAATCCTTTAGGCATATCTTCAAAAACCACTAAGTGACAATCTATAATTGCTTGTAGATTTGGTTGGATAGGAACATTTGGTTGATAGGCTGCTAATGAAAACAATTGTGCCACAAATCAATTAGCCTCTTTTTTAAGCATCTTTTGCATTTGATGAGAGCTTACTATTTGTGGGGAGTTTGCATGTAACCCTCGTCGTTCAACTATCCTTCCCTCTAAATGAAATCTCATGAATAGATGCTAGAAGTTCATCTCAAATGTCCCTATTGTGGTGAACCAATTTACTCCCATCACAATATTTGTTGCCCCCATAAGAATAACAAACATTGGACAATCAAGTCGATATTCTCTCATGGTTAATTTAATGATATGGCATTTTCCTGAACAACTGATAGTACCCCCATCTACAATTTGCACTTGAAATTCTGGAGTAGGAAATATAAAACAATTCAAACAAGTCGCTAACTTCTTGTTGATGAAGTTGTGAGTGCTTCCTGAGTATATCAATATTGTTAATCTTTCTTTCTTCAAGAACCCCACCACCTTGAGAGTTTGTGGAGTGCTAACTCCAGCAAGTGCATGAGAAGAAATGATTGGGTGAGTATCTCTTGATTCTTCATCTAACTCACTGTCACCCTCTAATATTTGTTCCTCCTCTTCTTCCTCACTCAACCCTTCAATATAGAATAATTTCTTTTCAATGCATTTATGTACTCAATTGTATTTGCTATCACAATTAAAACACAACCTTTTGCTCTCTTCTCTTCAATTTTTTGTGGCATCAATCTAGTAGGCTGAGGAAGTGATTGTGTAGGACTGCTTTTATCTCTTATGTTTACAAAACCTTGCCTTTTTAATAACCATAAACTTTTCCTCTACCTGCCTTTCCATAACCTTTACTTGGGAGATAAGATTTGGACAAAACATGTGTACCTCATAATTGATGTGATCCTTTAAGCCTCCAAGGAATAACTCCAATAAATTTTCTATTGCCACATTTTCCACTCGTAAAGACAAGGTGCAGAATTGATGAATATAATCCTTGACCATACCTGTTTGCTTTAATTTGGTAATTTGGTTAAAGTGACTATCCATAAGATTGTCATCGTAATATGTAGGTGACAACACATCCCTTCTTTTTCTTGTATTCATATAGCCAATGATACCAAATAAACTAGTCAGGTTCCAAGTATAAGGAAGCCATGGCCACCTTTTGTTGATAAGGAACATGGTGAATATCAAAGAATTGCTCCTTTTGGCAGAGCCAATTGGTAGGATGTTGACTGTAGATCAATGCTTCAAGATTTAACTATGTGCGTGTTTTTTCCTCAACATTTCAGATCATACTCCATGATCCATCATCAGGAGAATAAAGAGCAAGAGAAGAGAAAAGTGAGGTAATTTGTAGAACAAGGATGCTAAATAGTGGAGGATGCAGCGTAGGAACCAAAGGATTCCAAGTAGGCAAATTCAAAAAAGTAAACACCTACCCAAAAGAGAAGACACCTATCATAAAATCACAACTTAAAACACAAAGAAAAAGAAAAAGCAAAATAACCTAAACAACAAAGAAAGGGAAAAAATAAATGAAATGTAAAACTAAGCGAGACACCAAAGTGAAGAAAAGAGAAGCTAACAGGAGAAAACCGGGGGAATATGTTGGTGTGAACAGGGTTATTACCTATCTGGTTTAACCTTTGTTGTGTAGATAATTCATATTATTAACTATTTATTAGTTAAATAATAATCACACACATGTTCACATCTTAAGTTGACTTAGGAAGCATTCTAGTTGTCTTCTAGATGTTTCTAGTTTGTCTAGTTGTTAATAGTTGTTGTTGATAGTTGTCATCTTATCCTATAGTTGTCATATGTCATAGGATTAAGACACTTGTCACATGACTACAACATCTTGTGTCTCACCTTGGTCTTTATAACCAAGGCCTCATTGTACATTGTTGTATCATGGCAATATAGCATTCTCTTTGCTTGTCTCTCTTGTGTGGAAGGTTATTTGGTTTTGCAGATTTTGATTGCTCCAACATGGTATCAGAGCTTTGATCCTGCAAGCCCCTTCTCATTTTTTTTTGGGAGAGATCTTGCCGTCAACTTTTTGCTGGTGCATCCTGGCTGAAAACGGAGTTCACCGTTGAATTTAGATTGCCCAAGTTAGTAAAGATCAACTGTACAAACTTGATTTTGGACATTTAATTTTTGGACTTTTTTGGGTTATTATATGCATTTTTGTAAAAAAAATTGTCGAAAAGGCAAATTTTTTTTAGGAGAGGATCGTTTTGTCCTCTGCATCATTGCTGTGAAACAGATCAAATCGAGGTCATAGTTTGCATTTCATTGTGACGTGAATTCAGACCTCTGATTGGTTTTCTATTACATCTGTGGTGGACATTTTGTATTGCGGGTGATCGGCCCTCTAATAGACCAGTTTTTGCAGAATTAGTTTTATTTCCTATACGTTGGGCTCCAAGTCTCCATTGAATTTTTTGAACCTGATTTTCCTGTTTTGTTCTCTTTGAACCTGACTTGGCCCAGATCAACCTCATCAACCTGAATTCCGGCTACGTTGGCATTATAACAGATCATTTTTAGAGTTTGGCTTCAAGCAGCCCCTGTTTGGTCATGATTTCTGCACCATATAAATAATTTTTGATCCATTCTTAGATGTTGGGCATCCTCTTTGATTCACTCAAATCTGAAATGGGTCACCTACCTACAACCATTGACTAGATTTGCACTAGATTTGCACTGGAATCTAATTCACGCCATCACAAGATCCATTGATTGGCTCGTCAGCATTACTTGCATGGCATTTTTTGGCATCTATTAATGCTTTCGACCCATTACAAGTTTGTCTCAGTCACCATACATCAACCTCATAAAACCTAACAAAGGTTCATTCACACGTAGCAGATGATTGTTACATTGATTGGCCTTTGTTTTCATTGTTCCTGATCACTGTGCATCACAGCTAGTGGGTTTTGGTTTTAGATCAGATCGTGGACAAGTTTTTTGTAAGCCTTTGGATGGTCACATCTGGTGTCTTCTGTGTGGACAGCCTCTCTAATTGTCAGAAGACTCCCCGATCGGTCTCATAAGCCCGCATTGGCCATCGACTTGCATTCCAACAAGATCGATATTTTCAACCATTGACGATCGACCATTTTTTTGATAACTGGATGACGATCTGACTTTACCATTGCCATTGATTACTTTTTCGAGGCCTTCATCTATAGACTGCACCACCGATCAGCATTTGTAGACCTGGTCTAATTTTGCCATTGCCATTGATTGGTTCCTTCTACGAATTGGTGTGGTTTCAGAACCCCCAATCGGCTCAGTGTCCTCTTCTTGATCTGATATTAAAGAGTTAATCAGCTTCATCAGAGCAAAGTCTATTTTGGCGGCACCATTGAGTGTTGGCAGCTAAAAGAACCTGCAAGGTCGATGGCTTAACTTGGAGTCGACGGCTTCATGTTTCTGGTCGACTAGAGCATCCAACACTTTTGTAGGCCTCTGTGCAACCATTGATTGGATCGGACAGTTCTCTATTTGGCATTCAAAGATATTCGACTTGCTGGCTCTGTTTTGAGCCCATTTGGCTGATATTAGACTTACTTAGCTGTTATTGGTAATAGATTAGTCTGTATCATTCTCATCTCACAATCATCTTTTTGGATTGGGCCACAACTAATGCCATTTCAAGTTAAGTATTTTGTTCATCTTTTTTTGCTCTTGTGATCTCACAGACAAGACATCCAAAGAGCAACTCTCTGTAGCAGATATCATCAATGGTGAGTGAGGCCCAGTTTGGTAGGTGGCCTACCCCCTCACAAACAAACTACTCCACCTTTCTTTCTGGTTCCATCACTTGATCATGTCGTTGATCTTGTCGCATGCAAGTCGAGGACAACTTTTTGTAAATTTCAACAAAGAGGGAGCTTTTTTTCTTTTTGCCATATCTTGCAAACCAGGAGGTAGATTTTCATGTTCTTATAGTCATCGGAAAGGTGGTTCAATGAATTTCATTGTTGTGTAGGTGATTTTTTCAGATTTTGTGATTTTTTTGCCAATTTTTCAGCTTGGAGGTATAGTTCGTGTTTTTCTTACAACTGGCATAACTTTTGCATACGATGTCGAAATCTGGTGATTTTTTTTTTGAAATTGCTTAGAAAATCGCAAGGAATCTAATTGTAACTTATATTTTTCCCTAGACAAATTTTTTTGCTCAAAAATTATAAAAATCACCGTGTGTTATAAACGGTTGATTTAAGCTTGTCGATTGTACAAATTCTTTCATTGTACTTTGTTGGGGGGGTTACAATTACATTGTTAATACATTTTGGGGGGATGAAAGGCACAATTTAAGTGCCCTTGTGTCTTTGGTTCTTGGTGTTTTTTCTGCTACACATGGCAGAAAGTGTGTCTATAAAACCACTCATTCCACATAATTACCACACATGGAAGTTAAAAATGAAACAACTACTGCAATCTAAAGGACTTTGGCAAATGCTAGAGGATAATCCACCTAGTTTCACTAAGGAGTTTGAAAGATTTGCTTATAAGAACAAATTAGATGAAGCTATGGGAATCATAGGATTGCATGTATCAGACAACTTGTTTCATATTGCGGAGTGTCAAACACCTAAGCAAATTCGGGATAAGCTTGCAGAATTGTATGGTACTGTCAATGAATTCTAAATCTTGCAACTAGAGGCAGAATTGACATCACTCTCTCCAGATAGTTTTCCTACTATCCAAGATTTTTTCAAGAAATTCAAGATGATCTTGTCACAATTGAAAGGGTGTGGGCATGATAAAATTGAAAAGGAATGTATCTTCTTGATTTTGTCGAAGTTGAAGAGCCCATTTCAGGGGTTTTCATCTACCTTCTATTCTACTATGGATACCTTTGGAAAAGACTTTAAGATGCCTAGCTTTGAGTTGTTCTGTGAGCATCTTACTAGGGAGAAAACCAAGTTACTTCACATGGATGCACTTCCTAGTTCTAAGAGTCAAGCCTTGATGTCCTCATCTTCCATGGGTAAAGGTAAGAATAAGAAGAAGCCCAAGACAGAATCTCCTTCAAGTAGTGAGTCTCCCTTCAAACCAAAGCTGAAGAATGATCAGAAGGCCACTCCTCCACCTAATCCTTCCAAATCTGGTGATTCTTCCTCCAAGACAAAGAAGAAGAAAGGTGGCACTTGTTCTTTTTGTGGCATGACAGGTCATGATGAGTCTCATTGTTTCAAGAGGTTAGAGGCTTTGGAGGAAGCTATGAAGAAGCACAAGATTTCTCTTCCCAAGCCCTCCTCTATAGGCAAAGGACATGCTCTTTCGGCACATGGTTTACTTGCATCTTCAGATAGCTGGATACTTGATTCAGGTGCTTCACATCATATGACCAATTTACTTGATCTACTTGCGACTCTTTATGACACTAGCACTTCTCATATTGCAGTGGGGAACTCTTCACAGATTTCAGTCATTGGGACAGGCACCGTTCAATTGCAAGATGGTTGCATTGAGGATGTTCTTTTTGTTCCTAAGATATCTACTAATATTCTCTCCATATATCAGATTTGTCATTCTGGGGATGGAAAGAAAGTTGTGTTTACTCCTCACAATGTGGTTATTAGACAGCTACAAGATCCTGAGACAGTTATTGCTACAGGGAAAGTGGATCATACATCTCGACTATACAGATTTGATGGATTTGAGTCTTCATCAGGATCATCTCTTATAGCACATGTTGATGCCTTGAGCAAGATTTGGCATGAGAGATTTGGACATTTGAATTACAGTTATCTTCAGCAGATGAGCAAAAAGAAGTTGGTTGTTGGTCTACCTAAGATTTCTTGTAGAGAAGGAGTTTGTCCCGGATGTGTACTTGGCAAACATCATCAGGATCCCTTTCCTAAGGGTCAGGCTACTCGAGCTTCGGCACCCTTGGAGTTGGTTCATAGTGATCTCATGTCTTTTCCAACTCCTTCATTTTCAGGGGCCAAGTATGTGCTCACTTTCATTGATGATTTCTCACGACGCACATGGGTGTACTTTCTTAAGTACAAAAGTGATGTTTTTGACACATTTAGGACATACAAGGCATTTGTGGAGAAGCAGTTTGGTCTTTCTCTTCGACGGATACACACAGATAATGGGGGGGAATATGTAAACCAAGCTTTTCAGGATTTCTACAGTGAGCATGGAATTCAGCATCAGTTTTTAGTTCCTTACACTCCTCAGTAGAATGGTGTGGCTGAGAGAAAGAACAAGACATTATGGGAGATGGTAAATTGCATGCTATAGTCTAGGTCTATGGATCCCGCCTTTTGGGCTAAAGCAGTGAATTGTGCCAACTATATTCAGAATCGTATGCCTCACAAGGTAGTGCAACATATGACTCCTGAGGAGGCTTGGTCCCATGTCAAGCCTAATGTATCCTTCTTCAGAGTATTTGGTAGTGAGGCTTGGGCATTCATTCTGAATGGTCGGCGTAAGGCTATGGAGAAGAAGAGTCAACCTTTGATTTTTGTTGGCTATTGTGAGGATGTGAAGGCTTACAGGTTGTTTGATCCTGTCACTCAGGATGTCTACTTTCGTAGAGATGTCCATTTTGATGAGACCTTCACACAATTGGATTCCTCCTCCATTTCTTCTTCCTCACTACATACTCAGCCTTCTTCATCATCGCTTGAGGATGTTTTGCTTCTTCAGGATGATACTGATGAAGGTCCTACCCCACCACCTCCTCAAGCACCAATTTTGCCCTGATGGGCCCGCACTACTCTTGAGGAGGCTGGTCCTCTTGTTGGTGATCCCACAGATACTCGCTACACTCGTTCATAGACAACAGGTATCAATCTTTTGAGTCATGCCATTTCCACGGATCCTCAGAAGTTCTCAGATGCCACAGGTATTCCAGAGTGGGACAGTGCAATGGTTGAGGAGTATTCTTCTTTAATGAAGAATCATACTTGGGATCTTGTTCCTCTTCCTAAGGGAAGAAAATTGGTTCGGTGCAAGTGGGTGTACCGCACCAAATATGCAGCTGATGGTTCTATAGATAAGTACAAGGCTCGTCTTGTTGCTAAGGGGTTTTCTCAGGTTGAGGGTATTGACTACTCTGAGACCTTTGCTCCTGTCGCCAAGATGGATTCCATTCATCTTGTACTTTCTCTTGCTACATCTCAAGGATGGTCAGTGTATCAGATGGATGTGAAGAGTGCCTTCTTGCATGGTGATCTTCATGAGGAGATCTACATGGAGCAGCCTCCAGGTTTTGTGTAGGACTCTTCACTTGTTTGCAGGCTTCGTCGTTCATTATATGGTCTCAAACAAGCCCCTAGGACTTGGTATGAGAAGATGGATAGTTTCCTGCTTGCTTCCAGTTTCACACAATGCCATTCTGACCCTACAGTTTACACTCAGAGATGTGGAGATGATCTTTTAATCCTTGTGCTTTATGTGGATGATTTGATTCTCACAAGCAGTTCTACTTCCATGATCCAAAGTATTCAGCAAGCATTGATGGAGCATTTTGATATGACAGATCTTCATCTTCTGCACTACTTCCTTGGTCTTCAGGTTCGCCAGACTACTGAGGGGATCTTCATTTTTTAGTAGAAGTATGCTCTTGATTTGCTTAAGAGATTTGGCATGGCTAATTGTAAGCCTGCCCCTACACCATTTCAGTCAGGTGTTGTACTATCTACTAGTTGCACTACTCCCACAGTTGATGCTACATTGTATCGGCAGTTGGTTGGCAATCTTTTGTACTTGACACATAGTCGTCCTGATATTTCCTTTGCGGTTGGATTTGTCTCTCAGTTCTCTCAGGAGCCACATGAGAGTCATTGGAAGGCAACCAAACGTATCTTGAGGTATATTTAGGGCACATCACACTTTGGCATTCATTACACATCCGAAGCTTCTTCGATTATGGGCTTCACTGACTCAGATTAGGCTGGTGATGTTAATGATTGGAAGTCCACTTCTGGCTTTGTTTTCTGCCTTGGTTCTGGCCCGATTGCATGGTCTTGCAAGAAGCAGACAGCTATTGCATTATCATCGACAGAGGCTGAGTATGGAGGTGCAGTTTTGGCTAGCCAGGAGGTACTTTGGCTTCAATAGTTGATGACTGAATTTGGATTTCCTCTGAATCATCCCACTACTCTTTGGTGTGATAATCAGAGTGCCATTCATATTTCTCGCAACCCCGTGGAGCATCAGCGTACTAAGCACATCGAGATCCACATGCACTTCATCAGGCAGCTCATCCAGGATGGTGTTCTCCGCTTGGAGTACTTGCCTACTGAGGAGCAGGTTGTGGACATCTTCACTAAACCTTTGGCATTGCCTCATTATCTTCAGTTGCGATCGATGCTTGGGGTGAAGGAAGTTGTCCTTGGGGGGTTTTCTTGAGTCCTCCTTCCTTCACTTTGTCATGCTTTTTCTTTGCATGTTTTTCTCTCTTTTGGAGAGGAGTTTTTTCCCATGAGTTTTTCTCCTTTTCTCCGCTTGTGAGAGATTGTCTGTACATGGGTACCTAATATGGCCTTGTTGTCGGGACCCATATTTGCATTTGTTTGTTCCTCCCTAAGTTGCACTTAAGGGGGGGTATTGGTGTGAATAGGGTTATTACCTATCTAGTTTAACCTTTGTTGTGTAGATAATTCATATTATTTAACTATTTATTAGTTAAATAATAATCACACACATGTTCACATCTTAAGTTGACTTAAGAAGCATTCTAGTTGTCTTCTAGATGTTTCTAGTTTGTCTAGTTGTTGATAGTTGTTGTTGATAGTTGTTGTTGATAGTTGTCATCTTATCCTATAGTTGTCATATGTCATAGGATTAAGACACTTGTCACATGACTACAACATCTTGTGTCTCACCTTGGTCTTTATAACCAAGGCCTCATTATACATTGTTGTATCATGGCAATATAGTATTCTCTTTGCTTGTCTCTCTTGTGTGGAAGGTTATTTGGTTTACAGATTTGATCCTGGTGGTTGATTGCTCCAACAAAATAAACGATAAAATAAAAGGACAATTTTACAACAAGAGCAACAAAAGACCTCGAAATCCTATAGGTGACGAAAAAATAAGAAAAAAATAGTATAAAAGGCATCAATTATATATACATACATAGAAAAAAACAAATGTGCATACGAAGAATTAAGTGTAATTGAATGAAATAAAATATATATGAAAGAGAATAAATACGAAACAATAATTAGATGAGGAAAAGATATGAGAAACATATCTAAGTATAGAATAGATAAAAAAAGGATGTTTGAAAAAAATATAAATAAATATATATCTAATTGTATCAATAAATCAAATACTAAAATATTACAATAAAAAACCTATCAGATAGAATCAAAATAAAACTAAAAAATATAAATATTGCCTAGATATATGAATGAATAAATCAAAAGTATGAGAAATTATATGAGTTAGAAATAAATAAATAAATAAATAAATAATATATAAGTTATCTGAAAGCATATCTATATATATCTAAATAAAAATTTTAAAAAATAAAAATATAAGAATATATATAATAGTATTTAAACTAAAGAATAAATGCGCACACAGTTAAATCATGAAGCATTGATCTACATTTCATTATGGACTATGGAAATCTGATGTCTGTCACAGGATGTTGACTATCAAACTTTCACATATGCATCTTTGGTATGAAGTTCCTAGCCATAGAAGGATTGGAGTGTTGATCCATCTTGAGATTTGATTCAACCACAAAATACCCTTCTCCCTAGGAGACTCCTCTTCCTCCCAATACTGGTGGTGTGACTCCTTATGTTTGGGATCTCTAGAATGTTGGCCACAATCAAATTTCTCCATCATCTTCTGGATATCACATTACTTAGCCATCATTTTCTCCAACCCTTGCACTCATTCTAACACAATTAACAAGATTTCATCCTTCATCTTGTTGGTTTCTTTCTGAATGTGTTCAAATATATATTAATTTTTTTTACATGAACAACATCCTCATTTTTCACATCCTCATTGCCTAGAGATTTTCCAAGTGTGACAACATTCTTTTTATCTCTTATTGCAAGCCTCGCCATGATGGAAAAAAAAAATTGGAATAAATCACACAAAACAAATCCAATTAATCTAAAATTTTTACTGTAACTTACTAGGGCCTAGATCTCACTTCCCAGAAAAAATCTTCAAGAATTCGTTAATTTGCAGCCTTGAGAGTGAAATTGGTGGAAACCCTAATTTTGCATTAGATTCCTCAAATATGATCCAAATGACCTCAAATATGGATTGTAGCAACTTTAATATGTCCTCAAAAAACCCACTGAAAATCTTGAAAAGATTCACTAAGATTAGAGAGATATGTGCTTCCAAAAATGACCTCCAAAATAAATTAAAAAATCACCTTATTTTTTTGCCTTCGCGGTGCCAAGATCATGCTCTAATACCACTTGTAATGAAGTAAATTGCACAATAGAAGAATATAATAGGAGATATGTTGCAAATACTTGATAATAATATGTCACTTTGAGGGGGCAACCTCATAAGGTCTCAAATGAAGAACACAATTCCCAATATGTTGATAATGACTAACCTCTACCTCCTATATTTACCATACTCAAGCCTTGTGTATCACCCTAGCTGACTTAGATACCAAAATATATCACCTAGGCCGACCTAAATAGCTATATAAGTCTATATTAATGATTATATAACTTAATTAAGAGTTAAGGTAGCCAAAAGCCACCCATAACCCTATACCAATATAAGATTAAGGGCGTAGCATGTTGATATAGTCATAGTGCTCATAGACACAATTCTCATGGTTCATCTCATTATCCGCCACCTCAACCAAGAGCTTGTCACAGTGCTCATGGTTGGTCTCAACAAACTCACTTCCCTTCTGTTAGCTCACAACCCCATGATAAGGGTGCTCCCAGTTTGCCAAAAAATGACAAAGTTCCTTGCTTAGCATTGGTCATTTCTCCTACCAAGAATAAAACTCAATGACTAGATGGAGAGTAGGATAATGACGAAGGAGCTATTACGAGATGGGACCCAATTCTTGACAACTAGGACCTTATGTGATGTTTTATTAAGATTCCATTGTGTAATTTTTTAGTCAAATTTAGTAACCCATGTTTCATGAGAAGTGGTTTGCAAGAACCCATCTCTCTATTATGTTGTATTTATTACCTTCAATTGGTATCAGAGCAGGTTGCAGAGGATTTTTTTTGCTAGCAACATGTAATAAACAATATTATGCATTGTATTCATTGTTTCTCATTACAGCAGATTTATGTTTTTTTCGAGTTAAATACAGTGTTTTGTTTATGCTTATTGAACAGTGTATAGATTTCATTGAATATTCATCTAGTATTGTATAAGAGCTGTTTTTATTACCTTCAATAAAAATAAAAATTTATAGCTCTTGTTACTTAACTTCTTGTTTAATAAACTTTGAAGTGTGATACCATTCCACCCATATTTTAAACTTTTTGTAATGCAATATAAAAATACATCCTTATACAAATATTATATAGGACGCATTAATTTAAGAAACCCTTCGTTAAATTCGTTTGTATCGTTTTTAATCTTATGAACACAGGGTAAACCGTTACTTTAGAATGAGATTCGTAAAATTTAACAGGCCGTTGAAGCTTTAAAGGGGTCAAGAAAACAGAACAGATTAACAATGGAAAAACATCATTTTCTAAATACCGCCGTCTGTGGGAATCGAACCCACGACCACGTGGTTAAAAGCCACGCGCTCTACCAGCTGAGCTAAGACGGCAGTCTTTCCTGCAGTCTGTTTATTACATTCTCAAATTTGTTTTCCGTTCACATTCACGTTTAGAGAAATTCTTAAAAAAAGAAAATCAATTTATTAGAAGAGATATCAGTGTTCTGGGAGATACATTACAGTTATTTAAACAAAATGATATATATTTCAATAATGTGGGGACGGATCCTTGGTAATGTATTCAGCTTTCAAGCAACTAAACCCAATTCAGCTTTCCAAGCAACTAAACCCAAATCAGTTTCTTTCCAACTCGAAGCTAAATATATACCTATATAGGCAATCAAGCCATGGACCCAACATAAAAAGCTTTGGAGGATTAATTTTAAATAAAAAGTAAGATAGATGATCACTCTCTTTGGTAGATTCATAAAACTAGCAATTGCATTGTAGTGTGCAATGGGTACACCGTGGAATGTTGAAGAGTCATAAATTGGATGGTTAGATAGAATCGTTCTGAACTTATAAAGTATTCAAACATACTGAAATAAAACATATTTTGATCGGTGGGGACGACGCAAAATGGAATGCGAATTAATATAACTTAATAATTTATGGAAATCAACACAAAAAACATGTAAGAAAACAATTAGTTCCAATTAATAAATTCCATCACTTTGCTGAATCCAAATAATATAAAAGCATTACGTAAGTTTTAAGGAAGAATTACTAAACAATAATCAAACTAAAATTTGGGCAAAAAATGGTAGAGCAAAAATAGCCCATGATGAAACATTATGAACAATGTATTTAACGCTGAGAAACATTATGAACAATCTATGAAAATGTAACAAAAAATTTATCGAAAAGTAGATTGTAGTTCGTTTTTTTTTCTTTTTAATATTGATGGGAGTGAGTGCAATTTAGATGTCTTTTCTTAATTCTGACATCCTTGACAATGGCCATCAGTTGAATTTCCATCAGTAATTTCTGTAGCATTATTACCCTTGCTTCTCACCCACCTCGCTTACACCTAGTTAACTTCCCTCTGTGCTTGTCACATCTACTTGAAATATAGAACAACACAAACGATCCAATGCTGTGTGATCATTTTCTATTTCATACTACAGATACGATTTGATATGGCAATTTTTGAGCATCTATAGAAATCTACACAAAAATTATGTAAGAAAACAATTAATTCCAATTAATAAATTCCATCACACTGCTCAATCAATTAATATAAAAGCATTACATAAGTTCTAAGGAAGATTTACTAAACAATAATTAAACTAAAATTCAGGGAAAATATGGTAGAGCAAAAATAGCCCATGATTGAAAAGATAAAATAAAATTAATGCATCCAATTCCCAAACATTTGATATGGCAGCGTTTAAGCATTTATGAAAATCTACACAAAAATCATGAAAGAAAACATTAAAGAAAAAACTCCATAAAATTCATTTATGGAATCACACCAGTTAAACCATTAATTTCAACCAATTCATTGTGCAAACAAAAAATGATTTTATAAAATTTCCCATATCTTCTCAAATAAGACTCATAAATATACCATCTCATTTCAATACAAATGTGAAAGAATGACATGTCTGATTACCAAACAAAAATCAATGCTCACAAATACAATATTCTCAAGTAGAACTCTCCTTGATAATCGCTTGGAAGTATTACTATAAAACAAATGATTTTAAACTCAAAAATCAACCTCAAGTAGAAAAACTTATATCGTGCTACTTTTTCACTTTCTGAATGCTTTCTTGCTAACCTTGGATTTCTTTGATTTCTTCTTTCGGCAAGTTTTTTCCACATGCAGGCTTTTGTGCACAACACTAAGCCTTGCAAGAGCTAGCCTCTTTAAATCAAGTTACCAGTAAACTATGAAAAAAGTTGATATCAAAAAGTCTGGTACAAAAGTGCAAATCAAATAATTGTGTAGAACAATTATGGAACACAAATACTCCATATCAAAAAATGTCAATTTCATTTAGTATATTAATGGTTTGTTTCGTATTAATTTTTATCTGTTGCAAAATGCATATAGATTAAGTGATCTGATGATCGCTTGGAAGTATTACTATAAAACAAATGATTTTAAACTCAAAAATCAACCTCAAGTAGAAAAACTTATATCGTGCTACTTTTTCACTTTCTGAATGCTTTCTTGCTAACCTTGGATTTCTTTGATTTCTTCTTTCGGCAAGTTTTTTCCACACGCAGGCTTTTGTGCACAACACTAAGCCTTGCAAGAGCTAGCCTCTTTAAATCAGGTTACCAGTAAACTATGAAAAAAGTTGATATCAAAAGGTCTGGTACAAAAGTGCAAATCAAATAATTGTGTAGAACAATTATGGAACACAAATACTCCATATCAAAAAATGTCAATTTCATTTAGTATATTAATGGTTTGTTTCGTATTAATTTTTATCTGTTGCAAAATGCATATAGATTAAGTGATCTGATTAAATTGATCTAATATTGGTTTGATCCAACTAAACTGATCACTTGTGCAAATAATTTGTAACGTTAATTTGTTAAAAGTTCTCAAGTGCTCTACTAGGGTCAATTTTTATATATTGTTACTAAAATTGTAGCCTCTTAAAATTGCATTAAGAGTATCAACCATGGCACAACAATTAGAAAGAAAACAGCAGAAAATATTCCTCTGCATTTGGCATTTATCATAATTTATTTGGAAAGACAGACATGTGCCCCCATACTGGCGAGTGCTTGTGCGACAACTTAGGCACGGTAGGCAAAAGTTGTAAACTTTGCAAGGCTTAATCGTTTGTCCATCATTTATTGCCTTATCAAGCCAAGTTGGAAAGAAAGAATAAATAAACATAGAAGCCATTCAGAAGTTGTCAATAACCTGTTCCACTGGGTTGGTGTACACTGGAGGAATTGGTTTGGTTGTTACATAGCCCCCCATGAGTCAATGTTTCTTTAAGTGAACCTAGGAAAACAATGGAAGTGGACGAACTAGCCTTTTGTGCCTGTTATTTTTCCCTGACCATGCAATCAAGAGTGTGTGTGTAAGAGCACTGACAAGCGTTCCTCTTCTTGTTTGCAAAGAGCAGCGTATGGGTTGTGTTGCATGCATGCATATCTTTGGAACGTGAAAGTCGGGCATATTTGAAGACAAGTAAGGTTGCAGACTCTAGAAATAGTTGTGAATGTCAGTCCCTGACAATCTATGTTGCCAATGTCGATTGTTGCCCGTGGAAGTGTAAGGCCTTGTGATTTGTGTATTGTCAAGGCCCATGCCATTTTTAGTGGGATCTGGTGACGACCACCACAGCTCAATGGTGCAGTGGGCACACTTCTTGCATTATTGTGATCCCAAACTGGACCTATGTAATTTTTGAATTAAACAACAAAAACAAAGGAAGTTGCAGTGGTTTATCGGCATCCTTGTATACAATTGCTTTCACCTGGCCTAATGCACCATTCACAAGGCCTGTTTGCACCCAAAAATTAGAACATAGCATAACTTCTTGGCCAACACTCAAGAGAATCTTAACTTCAAGTTGTTCATTGTCTGGATTTGGGCATGTTACCCCTTTTAGTTGTTCCGCATTGGACAAGCCAATTCACATTGCTAATGATTGCAACATATGTTTATTGTGTAGTGAAACCAATTCATTTGTTGGAAATAAATGTATGGAAGATAGAAACGGTGCCTGCTCTGTAGAGGTGAGTGAGGAATTTAAATGTGCCATGAGAACATGCCAATCTTCAACTGTAGGCTCTGCATTTCTTATATTTGAGAGAATTGAGCGAAAGGCCACTTGTATAGGATCATCACCGATTTGCAAAAATATCTTGGTCAATGTAATCACTGTGGTGAAGCTTCGCCATAGGAGTTTGAAGCATACATGGGGATGTCTTTGATTGGTAGGAGCTAGCCAAGGTCACCAAAGAGAATGATTGAGCGTCCGCTAAATGGGACATGGTTGTGGCTAGGGAATTCCTCACGCAATCTTATGTCAATTCTTTGTATCAACTTTGGGCCAATGAAGCTCATCTCATCTATCAAAATGTAACGAATGAAGTACATGCTCTCCTGGAATGTAGCAAGTGCTTGTCCTTGTATGGGATTCATTTCTCTGATCGGTATGCAGAATGTGGAATGAATTGTAGACGCTTGAATGTTGAAAGTTGCAACACCAGTTGGTGTGAGAAGTAGCAATGGTGATTGGACAGGCGGAGCTGCTCCCATGAGTGTGGATTTGATGCTTCAAATCAAATGTGACTTTCTAGTTCCTACAGTTCCTTGAACAATTATTTTTAGTGGTGGCTGCAAACTACTGGCAGAGAGGTGCAACACAATAATATCGTATGCTTTTTGTTGTTAGATAGAGAGGTTCCTTTGTGATGCTTGAGCAAGAACATGTCAGACTTGAAAGGTTGGCCAGTAAGAGTCAATGAAATCAATAGCTGTAGCTTGTAGTATTGGATTGAAGCTCAAAGTTGTCCAGTCGTGGTTCAGGTCAATGCCACGATGACAAAGCATGTCAAGGCTATCTAACTGAAGTTATATGCTGGATGCAGGCTTGATAAGACCTGCCATTCATTAAGATTGTTATCTTCCATGACATTTTCATTAGCTGAAGGACCGTCATCATTAGTATTTGATAGTGGATTCAGTTGGTGAGTGATGCACATGTCATGGATGGAAGTTGTATGAGAATCTTTCCTAGTTTGCAATAATCTAGTTGATATGCCAATATCATCATGAATTCTATGAAATGGGTGGTAAAGTAGTAGTTCTCTCCAGTAGAACGCTTCAAAACACCTGTCATCTTTTGCAGGGATGGCAGTGAAGCATAGGATTATGCGAACAATGGCTGATGTGGAGCGCTCTCTCCATTTGTAGTTTTTGTGTGATGCTTTGAAGGTCCATTTCTGTGTCATTTCAATGAGTGATAGAGCATCTAGCTCTATAGGTCATGCCATGTATGAGTCGATGAAATTAGAGGAGGGGGTGGTGGATGTGTTTCAAATTGTAACACGTTGGTAATGTTTTTGGCTAACATTCAAATAAATAAATGGTCTTCTAGATATGGAGAGGGGTAGTTTTTGCAGAAGGTGGCAAGTCTCTTGGGCACCAATGTCACAATCTACAAGGCTCTCAGATAGCATTTTATGAAAAGCTACTGGTGTTGGTTTATCAGAGTCTAAATTGGTTGAAATGTGAGTCATCATATTGTGGTATGTTTCAGACTGGTGCTCATCTTTTGTTGCATACTTTGCAATGTATTTTAGCACAACATTGGTTGAAAGAACAGGTTGGCAATCCACATTGTCTCTCCATATAGAAAGGATATATGGGTTGTGAAGATTCAAGTGGTCATCATTGTGGGTAGGGGTGTGTTTAGGCTAGCCATTCTTAGGAATTGAAAGACTTGATCTCTCTTGTAAGTTCCTAGGGGCTTTATAATGACACACAAGAGATGCCCCCTTCCTCCACAAGCATGTTAGTTGGGTACATTTTGTATGGCGTTGCACACAATTGACCAATTCATTGTAATAAGTGGAAGGGTTGGTTGCTATTTTCATTCTTGTGTCCATCAAGCAAGGGTCATCCAGGATATTTTGATGGAAATTTTGGTTCCTGATTTGAAGACTATGTGGGTTCTAAGCAGAGACATATCTATCAATATAGTCAATTGTTCTTTGTACACTTTGAAGGTTGTTCCATTGTAATTTTCCAATGTCAGGCATTTCTTGGAGCCAGAGGAAACCATGAATATGTGCAGATCCTTTATGTTGCCATTGGTACCTAGATTAGAGAGATTGTTAGCAAGAAATAAGGAAAATATAAGTAAGTGATTTGGTAAGCGGAAGGCTTATACCTGTACCAGTAGTCACTTGCACCAAGTAGTTTCTCCAAGACCTCTTCACGAAATGTTGTAAATCTATGGTGCATGTAGGGTGCAACAAGGTGTGGATTGTGAATTATATTTTGAACCCTCCACCTAGAAGCCTCTGAAGGATCTGTAGGCATGGTAGTCGGCATAATACAATGTAAGTCAGGCCATTTTGTATCTTCTGCACTTTGTTGGAAACAAGGTAGATAACTGAGAAGGGGGTGAATCAGTTATCTTAAATATTTTAACTTTTTGTTCTTGTTTAACAATTAGTGCAGCATTAAAACATATAAGCATACATAACCATGAGAGCATAAATAAAATCAACACATATAACACAATGATTTTGACGTGGAAAACCCTGTTAAGGGAAAAACCACGGGGTGACTAACCCAAGATTGTATTCTCTGTTAAAAGAATAAGAAGTACAAAATGGCACTTGCCAATTAGGGCTCACTGCCCAAGCACACTGCTCACAAGAGGCACACTGCCTACAAGAGACTCATTGTCTACAACGATATAGAAGGTAACTAGATGTTTGAACTGAAGAGAGGCATCCACATATGCTGAGGTTCAGTTCTGGTTAGGTTCAATATACTGATCTACTGCACTTCATACTTCCTTTGTTTTAGTGTTGTTGTCTTGTCACATACCGGACTTGTATTTCTGCTTCCACACTTCTCTCTACCTTTTGTTGCACCTTATTCCATACCACATACCTTCATACCAATATCCATCTAGTATATATATCCGCACCAAGGATTTCAACATCTTTCTAGTCGGCAACCGGAATACTCAAGATATTTACTAAATACTGGTCTGTCGGCTAAATCCATGCTTAATATGTGATGGTATCAAAAATATAGACATAGAAGTCATCAATCATGTCGACCAATCATGAATGATCCCTCAAGAAGCTTGATCACCATCAATTTCTCATCAGGATTAAAGTCTGATGCTCTGCCGGTTAGTTCTTCCTCAGTCTACTCTGCCTGTCAGGAACCCAACACTTAGATGCTCATATCTTTTCACTCTTTCATCACCGGAGGCTCAATCTCTGGAATGTAGCAGCCATGGTACTCCTCTTGACTTCCCCAAGTCCACACTTTGCTGAGATACATCCTCTGAGAGATCCAGACCTGATTGTCAGACCTTGTTGCATGCTCTATTCTTGTTCACCGGACCAAAACATTCTTCAATCTTACTTCTAGTATAGTCATATTGTGCTCTGCGGATGTGTGGGATAGACTTTGTTGCCATCAATGACAATAATAATGAAGCCATACAATGTCTCTTGCCAACAATCTCCCCCTTTGGCATTGATGGCAACATTTAGTGAAAAATGACTAAGTATCATAACAAACTCCCCCTTGGCTGATGCTCTATCTTATGTACATTTTTACCAGAGCTCCCCCTTTGCTGGATTCCACATTTTTCACTACTTCTCACTCCCCCTTTGACATCAATGGAAAAGGGTGAAATCTGCACACCAAAATTTGCAAAAATCAACCTATACATAGCCGCATAAGTATATATACATGTTATACTTACATATACTTAAGTATATCCACAAAAGTGGTTTTCAACTGGACAAATTTTGTTGCCCAACTCTGCTTCATTCTGTCCAAAATTGAGATGTGACCACTTAACAAAAATGCAAAAGCTTCTGCCCTCTTTAAGTCTATCGGATCACTGGTCCGGGCTATGTTCTGAGCATCAATTAGGGCCTCATGCATTGCCTCTAACTTAGGGATAATTATCCCTCTTAGTTCACCCATTCTGCTTATTCTATTCTTCTTCTCCTTCTCACGCCTCTTTATCTCATTTATAGTGGCAATAGCCTAGCACTCTTGATTCATTATGGATGAGGTGAGAGGATCAAAATTTTGAGATAAACTTGATAGTTTACCCTCTTGTTCTTCCACCTTCTTTGCAATGTCTGTTGTCACTGTGGACCAAGATAAACAAAATTTGTATAATTCTCTACCATCTTTAAGTGCATTTTCTAGGCTCTTTATCCCAATATCCAGATTTCTCCTATCATTTGCTATAAGTCCCTATACTTTGGAGAATCTCTTTCCCAAAAACTCTTTCTGGACTTTCTCTTCTGCTAATTTCTCCAAAGAATCAAAATGCGTGCTAACAGAATTAACAAGAGATTTTAGATTACCAGATGCAGAAGCTGAAAGATCCTTTTGGAAGGATGACATGATTTTCTCTAGCACACCGGATGCAATCTCTATCAGCTCATAGTCTTCCATGTGAGACTTCAGAAGCTTTTCTTTTGCTTTAGCTTGAGCAAAAGATGCTACCTTCATTGTCTGGACCAGAGAGAGGGAGTCAAAATTGAGTGGTCCTTGAAATAGTTTTGGTTCATCTAATTCCATCATCTCTTTGGTCAGGAAATTTTTAACTGCTTCTGCAGTGTCTCTTGCCGGAGACAGAGTCTTCTTTCCTTCTGCAGCCTCAGAACTGTCATCAGAGATCTTCTCTATGTCTTCTTCTCTTCCCTTTTCCTCTTCTATTTGACTCAATTTCTCCTCTTTTCTTCCTTCTCCTTCGGTTCCGGAGTCAGCAGGGGGATCCGGAAGAGAGATATTTACTTCTTCAGGGACTTCCTCTTCCAAAATAGAGGAATTGAAGTCCTTAGTCCTCTCCTCACCTATCTCCTTTGGCTCTTCTGCAATTTTCTCAGTAGATTCTTCTTTTGATGTACTTAGTCCTTCATCATCCATGGCAGAATGTTCATCATCTATGTCCTCTATGACAAGGAGATTGAATCTCTTGTAGGCATTATGGAGGATGTCTTTTGTTTCTTTTGTTATTTGATCCGTCTCTCCAAGCATAAGTTTGTTCATTCTGGCTTTGCTCCGAAACTCATCCTTGCAGTACTTGAAGATCATGGTCATTTGTTTTGAAGTAATGGAAGGATAGAGTTGAATTGCAATTTGTTCCCGGATCTCAAGGTTCTTTGCCTTAGTGTTCTCCTTTCTTAGTTCAAGTTCCTTCTCTAGACTTTTAGGAATTAGAGAGATGATTTCAATGAATGCTTTATTATAGATGTTTAGATACCTGACTATAGCATCTTGCAAGATCTTCTAGTCAGCTTCACTATATTCATCATAAAATTTAGTCATTGGTTACAGATTCCCATCCATAGTGACTGATTTGATGACATCATCAATGGAGAGAGTAGGCCTTTCAACAAGTTCTTCTGCCTCTTCTTCCTTGTTTTGACCAGTAGACGATTCCCTGGATGTTTTCTTCTTCTTCCTCATTTTCTTAACTTCTTCATCAGATTATGTTTCTTCATCATTCTTTTGGCTTATGTATGACCTTGTGGCCTTTGCCTTCGTTCTCTTCTCTCCCTTTCCAGATGTCTTGGCTTCCAGTTTTGAGGATTTTGAGCTCTTAGAGGTGGTAGGGGCAGAGCTCTTGGAGGATCTAGTCTAGGAGCGGGCTTGCACCAGATCACTTTCTTTTTCTGCTTCTTGTTTCTCTTTCTTAGCTCTTTCTAATTTTTCTCTGTTTGCATCAACTGCCTCTTTTGAAATGTCATACCTTTTGGCAACTTCCTCTACTTCCCTTCTCACTTTTCTTTTCATCTCCGGTTGTCTTAGCTCAACATGAATTTTCACACTCAATTCTTGAAAGGTTCCAAACCTTTCTGCCTCAGGGTCCTTAGGCTGACTTAGCAAGTGTTGGACATGCAACTCTAGAAATTTCTCATCTACCTCATAGCCCATTGGCATAATCCAGACTGTTCTAGGCTCCACTGCCTCCATTAGGCATTGATCAGTGTCTACCATGAAACACATTGTATCCTTATATTTTTCAACTAGAGATTGGGGAATTCCTTCTCTAGCCTGCATCATACTTTGAAAGTTTTTGAAGTATCCCCAGAGTGCTATACTTTGAGCCTTGGCATCACCAAGCCCATACATATAATCTCTGATTTGTATGGCAATTGGTCTGTCATTTTGCCATACCCAACCACTTGTTCCAGGTAGCTCATTCATATAGTAAAAGAAGAGACATAGTATTAGGCCACCATACTTAAATGAGTTCTTCTTATCCTTCTTTATCTTTTGCAAGTTTTCTAATAGTTGGCTCAGAAGAAGCTCGCATAGATCATAGTCTGCATTTTCCCTTAGCATCTGATATGCAGTATAAATTGTTGTTCCGAATACAGAGTTTTCCTTGCTAGAATGATATATTTTGTAGCCAATTATCATAGAGGCAAATTTGATATCCAGATCTGTGATATCTTCTATTGTCATTGCTCTCTTGTCAAACTTTGACCCAGTAGCCTCACTCTCTGTTTGGTTCTTAACCGATTTGAGAGCAAGCAACCCACCGGATGAGTGCAAACCGGTTACTACCCTAATGGCATCTTTTGTTATCTTGAATGGACTCATCAACCACATGAAGTTATCATGTATTCTACTAAGAACATACTGGACCCATTCATCCTTTGCAAAATAGGGAAAGTGGATACAATGTCCAAAATGCTTATCCTGGATGGCCTTGTATTGAGGTTTAAGTTCATATGTTTCATCTATTAATTGCTTGTGATAGATATCCATCAGTTTGGATTCCCCAAATTCCTCAATATTCGCATGTATGTATACCCTAACATCTTCTACATGCAGAACCCCATGTAGAATGCTAGAGAAGGTGCCTAAGGGATCAACTTCTAGGGATTTGTAAGGATGTTTCTTGAACTTAGGGTGCGGCCTATCAGTGATCTTAACAACATTTGGAGTAGCCATCTTTCAAAAGATTCAGAGAGAGATATTCAAGAACAGAAATACCTTTTTACGCTTCTAGGGTTCACGATATGAGCCGGAAAAGATCGATGGTTGAATCAGATTCTGTGGTTGATCTTTGAGAGGTTTGAAGCAATCTTGTTTGCAAATCTCTTTCTTTCTTCTTCTTGAATGCAAATGTGCAAATTATGAATAAAAGAACCCTTATATTTATGCACAAACCCTAATTTCCTATTGCAATAAATGCACACCTTAAGTCATTCTGGTTCCCTTATTCTAACCTTGTTCTGAGAGAGATCCTTCTGAATCACTGAGATGCACTTAGAATTATTCTTGGTGATAATTGATAATGTATCTCCCTTTCTCCAATCATTCCATTTATCCGCAGATCAAGATATTTCAATTTTGAATCATACCGGATCTAACTGTGAGAATCCTACTTTTATCGGATGACTATCAAACCGGATCAATCTTGGATGATTAACCTTTTGAAACTTCTTGCGGATCTTTCATATTTTTACCAGGGTTTATTTAGATATTTCTCTAAGAACCCATTAATCTGCAACTTTCCACGTGCCAATTTCAGGCACCGATTGACTGGCTGGGGGAATTTATTTTCCTTTGTGACTCCCCCTGAGCTAGAGCTCATCTATTTAGTTTCCAGAAGGAATATCAGCACCAGATTCTGGTGCGGATCCATCCCCGACATTTTCTATACTTCTCTTTACCCAAATCTTGTTCATCTCCCTTTGAACTTCATCTGCATTCACTTTTCCTTTTCCTTTGAATTGATTTTGATTATGATGCACCGGACCCTTTTTATCCTGATTCTTACTTCTGCAGAATTTAGCAATATGACCAGATCTATTGCAATTATAGCAAACAACATTTCTTTGCAAATTTGAATGATATCCTCTTGATCTGCATTGATCAGCCATATGTCCCATTCTATTGCATGCAAACCATCTACCATTGAATGAATTATTTATTTGCATATTTCTACATTCATGAGATTTGTGACCATACCTTTTGTAGTTAAAACACTGTCCGGAGAAGGATGAATTAGTTTGATTCATTCTTCTTCTGCACTGATTTGCTTTATGACCGAAGTTATTGCAATTGTAGCAGTATCCATTGAAGGATGGATATCTTTGAGCATTTGGTTGCCTTACTGGAGGTCTTCTAGGCCTGTTCCTTGGATTTCCTGATCCAGAGTTCTTCTGACCGGATCCAGAGCTTTCACCTTTTCTCATACCCCAAGCCATGCTTGTCATCTACCCTCTTTTGGATTTCAAGAAGAACTTCAAGTTGAGCAGAGCTTATCTTGAATTTCTCTTTGTATTCATTTGTTATTTGAAGATCCCTTTTAAGAGTGTCTATCTAATTCTCAAGTTGTTCTTCATTATCTCTAGCTTCTTTAAGATCAGATTCTAGATGCCTGATTATTCTATCCATTTTGTGGCAGTCTTCTGACTTCTCCTTGAGAGATTGTTTTAGATTATCTTCAATTTTTTGGGTGAATTTCATAACCCCTTATTCCATTTCATGTCTCACCATAATGACCTCTTTTGATAGCTTCTCACATAACTTGTTTTTCTCATTCAAATCTTCATTAGTATCATTGGCTTCACTTTGACTTGCTAATTGTTGAAGTAGTTCCTTTCTCTTTTTCGCAGAGATACTCAATTTTTCTTTGAGTCCATTTATGAAATCATCAGCTTGTTTGAGTCTTTCCCTCAGGTATTGACTTCAGAGTGAGATTGCTCAAGATCATCTAGGGCAGACTGAAGTTGTTCCCTCATACCATACATATCCATTGAGATTTCCAGATCTTCCTCAAGCTGTTAGGCTATGTTTAGAAGAACTTAGCTCTGATACCAATTGTTGGAAATAAGGTAGATAACTAAGAGGGGGTGAATCAATTATCTTAAATATTTTAACTTTTTGTTCTTGTTTAACAATTAGTGCAGCATTAAAACATATAAGCATACATAACCATGAGAGCATAAATAAAATCAACACATAAAAAAATGATTTTGACGTGGAAAACCCTATTAAGGGAAAAACCACGAGGTGACTAACCCAAGATTGTATTCTCTTTTAAAAGAATAAGAAGTACAAAATGGCACTTGCCAATTAGGGCTCACTGCCCGAGCACACTGCTCACAAGAGGCACACTGCCTACAAGAGACTCATTGTCTACAACGATATAGAAGGTAACCAGATGTTTGAACTGAAGAGAGGCATCCACATATGCTGAGGTTCAGTTCTAGTTAGGTTCAATATACTGATCTACTGCACTTCATACTTCCTTTGTTTTAGTGTTGTTGTCTTGTCACATACCGGACTTGTATTGCTGCTTCAACACTTCTCTCTACCTTTTGTTGAACCTTATTCCATACCACATACCTTCATACCAATATCCATCTGGTATATATATCCGCACCAAGGATTTCAACATCTTTCTAGTCAGCAACCGGAATACTCAAGATATTTACTAAATACTGGTCTGTCGGTTGAATCCATGCTTAATATGTGATGGTATCAAAAATATAGACATAGAAATCATCAATCATGTTGGCCAATCATGAATGATCCCTCAAGAAGCTTGATCACCATCAATTTCTCATCAAGATTAAAGTCTGATGCTCTGTGGGTTAGTTCTTCCTTAGTCTACTCTGCCTGTCAGGAACCCAACACTTAGATACTCATATCTTTTCACTCTTTCATCACCGGAGGCTCAATCTCTGGAATGTAGTAGTCATGGTACTCCTCTTGACTTCCCCAAGTCTGCACTTTGCTGAGATACATCTTCTGAGAGATCCAGACCTGATTGTCGGACCTTGTTGCATGCTCTGTTCTTGTTCACCGGACCAAAACATTCTTCAATCTTACTTCCGGTATACTCATATTGTGCTCTACGGATGTGTGGGATAGACTTTGTTGCCATCATTGACAATAATAATGAAGCCACACAGTGTCTCTTGCCAACACACTTAAGGTGAAGAAGAGTGTTGGGCAGCCAATTTGAATGACCATGTCAGAAAGCTCCCTCTACATTTATTCCAAAATGGTCGTGTGCCACGAAGTGCTGAGCTAAAGTGCATGAGTTGATCGGTGAACCTTTCATTAGGCAGGTCCTTCAATCTTTGGCAAAGGTTAGCAATTGTTGTCAGTAGCGTATCATTTACCTATTTTTTGACAAATACTGATGTTGTGGCTTAGCTGCGATGGCGCATAATTATGTTGAGAAGGACATATCTGAAGCGCGGGTGTTGGCCAAATCTATTATCATGATATCTTAGTAGATAAAGAGCATATTCATGTAGCTTAACTTCTTTCATGCGTTGTTGCTTGAATGTGGCTATGCTAGTTGGAAACATAGTGGGGAATGCCATTGCAAACAAGCCTTCAGTGGTGTATTCATTTATTGGTGAGGAAGAAATGGGATGCTATTCTATAGCATGAGCTTGTCGTCCATTCCCTAGTTGTAGGTAGGCTCGCACTTCTTCCATCTCTCTACGTGTTGATGGTAGGTTTGCTACAAATGAGGTTGTACTTTCAATTATTTCAGCTTCATCAAAATCTACTTGCAGTGACTCTAGATTTGTGGGAATAGGATTAGAAGTTGTTGCATATATAAGTTTTGAAATATCAGTAGATTCATGGGGCAAAGATGACAATGCATACTCATTCACCTGCACATCTTTGTAGTATGGATCATTTTGGAGATTATATGTCAATGCCTCATGAACACATGACCTACTAACATAGAAGCTATACTTTTGTTGTTCAACATTTTGTTTGTTTACTATAATGATGTCTAGTTCATCTATATGCCTAGGCAAGGAGGTTGCTATGCTAGAAATATCCCGTAGAAAGCAAATAGTGTGACCACTATATTTCAGTTCCCCCCCTTGCATATGTTACTTGAAGAATCGGGCTAACTCTTACTATCAACATCTCCTCAATTTGACTCAGTTTTTGCAAATAGGTAGGTTGATCACTAGGGTCCATGTTGTTCCACTTAGAGAAGCGATGGCCATTTTTTTTCTGATTTGCATCTATAACAAGTAGGTACCCCATTTGATTGCCTAGTTTTAATGCCTGGATATTTTTCCATGCAAACTAAGCATGCTGACATTTTTGAGAGGCTATCCAATCTTAACCTAAAATTTCTCTAGCAGTGTAATAATTTTCAGGGAAACATAGAGGAGGACAAAGCTGGGTAGATGGGGCGGGTGCATGCCATATTGTGACTGAGGGGCAAGTATTTGAAGGTGTGGGGCATTGTTGGAAGGAGGTAGTGTTGATGTCGAGGCTTCATTCTCAAGGATGTGTTCATTTTGTCGTCTTCTTTTGTTAATATTAGTTTTCCTTGCATGATATTGTATACGTTGCATTTCATTTCTACAAGTTTATTTCACTAACATCCTTGCATCTTCTACTTCCATTACAGGGAATCTTGAAGATTAGAGGGTTTTGAACTATCTGTACATCATGCACATGCAAATATATATCACATTTTGAAGCATGAGAATTGAAGATATAAAAGTATGTGCAAGCAATATTTTAACATGGCAATTAACATTAATGTTTGCAAATATAATCAAACAACAAGGTAATAAACATAATGGAAATTGTTTTTCTTTGAAGAGAACTTTATAATAATTATAGACAATTAAAGAAGGCAATACATTGTAGAAAGCTAACCATGCATATAGGAAAAATAGGGGAACATATCCCTATATATGTTTATATGAAGCTACCCATCTTTGTAAAAAAGGAAACATATAATAGTTAGAAGTGAGCTTTACATCATTTGAGGTACATAACATCAAAGGAGCCATACAAATCCATATGTTATTGTACAAAAAAAGAGTTTAGTGCATGTTTTAATTGAGTTGAATGGACATAACAACAATGCTTTGTGTTTCTTGTCTAGAAAATGAATTCATCCTAATAGAAAGATTAAGCAAGAATTGACAACCAACAACTGAAAGGAAGCTAGGTGTGCGAAAATCACTTCCTACACTAATCTAATGAGGGGAGGAGAGTGCAAATTTAATTTATCCTTACTATTATAGCAATGTTAAACCCACTAATAGAGATATTGCAGTAAACACATAAACAAGAAAGTGAGACAGAAGAAGAGAGACACAAGATATATGTGGGGAAAACCCTTATCGGGTGAAAAACCCCACACTCAAAAACCTGCACAATGTATTAACAAAACTGAAATGGTTTACAATACACTTGCAATGCAAGCTCTCAGGAGTCTTCTACACTCATATCTAGAGACAAACCGGTAGCATAATAGTACCTGTCAAACCTGTAATATATCTCCTCACAAAAGCACCTGTTTATATAAAAAATACAAGGCAGAAATGGCTCCACATAGGGATGGGCGTCCAACATGGCCTCATGGCCCAAAACCCATGCCTATGGATACTTGTCCAACTCTATAGGATGATCCTAACACTTGTCAAGTCACCCCGTCCCAAGGAGGTTGCCTATTTCAAAAATGGGTTATGACAGATGCTCTTATGACTCTTACAACCATCACAGAATCTGTCATAGTTGTCATAACTTATAGTTGTAAGAGAATCTGTCATACACAAGCTATAAATAGCATATTCTCTTACAACATGTCATAGTACACCTTGGGGCACCCAAATATGCCTTTTTCAAAGATGCTCTTCAACACATGTCTTCACCTGTCATAGAATCTCCTATTTCTGACTCTTACATGTCATAACTTTGTCATAGGAATCTGTCATGACCGTTACGGTCAATATTCCCTAACACAACAACCAAGATGCTGACACATGGAAAAATATTCCTACCACTAAGTGGGACGCCTATCTCCTCATGTGAGAACAAAATTACATGTGGTCATATGCCATGTAGGATGACACTTCATCGTGCCAACTCCTACAATATGACAACATAGGATTTGCATCCAATTAATACAATAGGCAAATAATAAATAAATGCAATGTAAAAATACAAGGAATTACCAAAGGTTGAGACATCTTAATTCCCAACATTCTCCCACTTGTCAAACACCTTGTAAGAGCCAATAGAATCAACAGGATTTAACTACTATAGGCCGAGAGGCCCATAGACTCCGAACACCATCTGAACTTCTCTGTGCCCACTGGTTTCATCAATGCATCTACAACATTCTTCAAAGTATCTACCTTCTCCAAATTTACCTTCCCATACTCTACCATGTCTCCAACAAAGTGAAACTAAACATCAATATGCTTTGTTTTAGCATGGAAAGTTGGATTCTTCACAAGACAAATCGCTCTCTGACTGTCACAACTGATTGTAATCTATCCTACATCAACACCAATATCTGAACACAATCTCTTAATCCAAATGGCTTCCTTACAAGCATGAGTTACAGCCATGTACTCAGCTTCTATAGTGGACAAAGCAACCACAGGTTGTCACTTACTCATCCAACTAATTGCACCACCAAACATAGTGAACACATAGGCACTGGTGGATCTTCTGCTGTCAATGTCACCTGCCCAATCAGAATTCACAAATCCATGAATACAAAATGAAAGTGGAGGTCCTGTAGCATTGTCATTATAGCAAATGGAATACTCAGAAGTACCCCTCAAATATCTAAACACTCGCTTAACTACATCCCAATGTACCCATCCAGGATTAGCCATAAATTGACTAAGGACTCCCACCGCTTGGGCAATATATGGTCTTGTGCAGACCATAGCATACATTAAACTGCCAACAACACTAGCATAAGGTACTTTGCTCATGTCCTCCACCTCACTAGGAGATTTTAGACAATCACTAACAGACAACTTTGTCCCCAATGAAATAGGAACACACAATGGTCTACAATCTTCCATGCTGAACCTATCCAACACGGTCTTCATATACTTACTCTAGCTTAACCAAAGTTTTATGTTAGCTCTGTCTCTTCTAATTTCCATTCCTAGAATGTACCTGGCTGCCCCAAGATTTTTCATCTCAAACTGTACTGATAACTGAGACTTCAAATCAGAAATCATATTCTTACCATTCCCAATCAACAACATATCATCAACATACAATGCAATAATGAGAATGCGATCATTGTCAAATTTGAAATACACACAATGATCTGATTTCAATCTCAGATATCCAATCGACAACACAAAGGCATCAAACTTCAAGTACCACATCCTAGGAGACTGCTTCAAACCATACAAAGACTTCTTTAACTTGCAAACCAAATTTTCTTTACCTTTCTCTATGTAATGCTCTGGCTGTGACATGTAGATTTCTTCCTCCAAATCACCATGAAGTAAAGTTGTCTTCACATCCATCTGTTCTACCTCTAAATCATAAGCAGTTGCAACAGATAACAGAAATCTAATGGATGTCAACTTTGCAACGAGAGAGAAAATTTCACCATAATCAATTCTCTCCACTTGTGAGTACCCCTTCACAACCAATCTAGCCTTGTACTTTTCAACACTATCATCTGCACCAAATTTCTTCTTGAACACCCATTTGTAACCAACAGGTTTTCATCCATCAGGTAAAGGCACCAAGTCCCATGTTTTCTTCTTTTCCAAAGAAACCATCTCATCTTCCATGGCCTCCTTCCAGGAACCTGCATCTTTCATGTCCATAGCCTCTTTCACGGTTCTAGGCTCATCAGTGTTAGTAAGTAAAGCAAAAGCATAACTAGAATCAAGTAATGAATAACCAAACCTATCAGGTTGCTTTCTTGTTCATGTAGACCTCCTCAATGGCTAAGGTTGAGGTTCTGCCTCTTCTTCTAAGCTTTCAGAGCTGCTAGAACTCTCCTCATCATCAGGTCTCATAGGGTCTGTTTGTTCAGTCTTCTTAGGGGTAGAAGGAAACTGAACCGCATCTTCTTTCTTTTCTGTTTGTTCTAGTTGTAGAACAACACAAGAAGGTGTTAACTCTCTAAAGATAACACTTCTGCTATACGACACTTTTTCAGCCATAGGATCCCAAAGCTTGTATCCTTTCACACTGACACCATAGCCAATGAAGATACACTTAACAACCTTGTTCTCCAATTTAGATCATTTCTCCCTAGGCACATGCGCATATGCCTTACAACCAAAAACATGAAGATGTCTAACTGAAGGCTTCTTACTAGACCACACCTCCATAGGTGTCTTACCAACAAGAGATGATGTAGGAGATTTGTTTACCAAATAGCAAGCAGTGGCAACAACTTCAGCCCAAAACTTTTGTTCAAGGCTTGCTCCACTAAGCATACTCCTAGCCTTCTCCGTCAGGGTCTTGTTCATCCTCTCTGCAACTCTATTTTGTTGTGGGGTGTATGGAGTTGTCTTATGCCTTTCAATCCCTTGCTCTTTACAGAACTTATCAAACTCTGCCAAACAAAACTCACCACCGTTGTCAGTTCTCAAACACTTAATCTTTTTACTAGTCCAATTTTCAGCAAAGGCTTTAAACTCCTTAAACTGACTAAAGACTTCAATCTTACTTCTAATAAAATAAACCCATGTCCTTCTACTGTAATCATCTATGAAAGATACAAAATATACAGATTTTGAAATCGAAGGAACATTAACAGGACCAAACACATCAGAATGAATAAGATCTAATACAACAGAAGAATTGTGAGAACTAGAGTAAAACTAAACACGGTTTTACTTTCCATAAATGCAATGTTCGCAAAAGTTAAACTCGAGATTACAATCATTTAACCCCTCAACAAGGTTTTTTTTTTTAGGGTACGCAAACCCTTCTCACCAATGTGGCCATATCTCAAATGCCATAACATAGTCTTTTCAGCAAGAAGCTTAGCTTCCATAGCATGTGCACTACCATCGGAACTAGTTACAACAGATTTCTTCATTGCTCATTCAGATGGTGGGGATGAAGTGACTACAACTCATTTCTTTGAGTCAGAAGAACTATTACACTATGTAGTGCATGCCTCCAACTAAAACATAGTACCTCTCTGAGTACCCTTCACAAACACCATAGATCCTCTAGTCATCTTGCATCCATCCTTCGAAAAGACAACTTGCACACCTGCATCATTCAACATACTTACATAAAGCAGGTTTCGTGCAAAGCCAAGAATATGCATAACTCTAGTGATCCCCTTCACTTGTCCATTAGGGAATCGAATTGAGACTCTTCCATGACCAACAATCTTCATATGAGAGTCCTCACCTAGGTACACTTTTTCCCCATCAAACTCTTCATATTTCATGAACCAATCTCGATGTGAGGTCATGTGGAATGATGCACTAGAATCAATCAACCACACATCATCAGATGCATGGGTGGCCAGGGCTACGATGAAGGCATCACCATCATCTTGTGACTTTTCAGAATGTGAATGAGGAGCTTTCTTCTTCTTTTTCTTCTCCTCTTTGCATTCCTTTCAGAAATGCCCAGTTTTTCCACAATTCCAACTAAGAGCCTTGGACTTTCCGGGAGATTTGGATCTGCCCTTATCACCTTTCTTGTTCCTCTTCTTCCCTTTCGCTTTGGGTCTTCCACGAATCACAAGAGCCTCTTTGGCTGCCTCAGAAGACTTCCTCTGCATTTCTTCAGATAACAGTGAGGACACCACATCTTCTATCTTGAAGGTGGTTGTGGTGCTTCCGATAGCCATGACAAGGTGATCCCATGAATCTGGCAAAGAACAAAGCAGGGTCATGCAATGATCCTCCTCCTCCATTTTCACACTCATAGATGTCAACTGTGCAACAATCATGTTAAAAGAATTCATGTGATCTGCAACAGATCCTTCGTCTTCCATCTTCAAAGCAAACAACTTCTTTTTTAGGAAAAGTTTATTTACCAAGGACTTGGCCTGATAAACATCACCCAACTTCTTCCAAAGATCTTTCGTGCTCTTCTCCTCATGGACATTCAATGGGACAGAGTCAGCTAAACAGAGTCTTATGAGACCCTTAGCCTTCTGATCTTTGAGGTCCCAATCAGCTTGTGACATTGCTATAGGTTTCACATCGGATACAGTTTCCCATAGGTCACGATCAACAAGTAGGTCCTCCATCTTGAGTTTCCACAACTCAAAATTAGTGCCATTGAATTTCTCAACCTCTAACCTTCCAGATGTGGTTGCCATCTCCTTACTGCAACAAGATACAGAATACTCTACACAACACTCCCACTCAACCTAAGATCAGCTCAAAAAAACCCTACCCAACAGCTAAGACCAAAACTGGCCAGGCTCTGATACCAACTGAAAGGAAGCTAGGTATGCGGAAATCGCTTCCTACACTAATCTAATGAGGGGAGGAGAGCGCAAATTTAATTTATCCTTACTATTAAAGAAATGTTAAACCCACTAATAGAGATATTGTAGCAAACACATAAACAAGAAAGTGAGACAGAAGAAGAGACACAAGATATACGTGGGGAAAACCCTTATTTGGTGAAAAACCCCACACTCCAAAACTTGCACAATGTATTGACAAAACTAAAATGGTTTACAATACACTTGCAATGCAAGCTCTCAGGAGTCTTTGACACTCGTATCTAGAGACAAACCGGCAGCATAATAGTACCTATCAAACCTATAATATATGTCCTCACAAAAGCACCTGTTTATATAACAAATACAAGGCAGAAATGGCTCCACATAGGGATGGGCATCCAACATGGCCTCATGGCCCAAAACCCACACCTATGGACACTTGTCCAACTCTATAGTATGCTCCTAACACTTGTCAAGTCACCCCGTCCCAAGGAGGTCGCTTATTTCCAAAATGGGCCATGACAGATGCTCTTATGACTCTTACAACTGTCATAGAATATATCATAGTTGTCATAACTTACAGTTGCAAGAGAATCTGTCATACACAAGCTATAAATAGCATATTCTCTTACATGTCATAGTCCACCTTGGGGCACCCAAAGATGCCTTCTTCAAAGATGCTCTTCGACACATGTCTTCACCTGTCATAGAATCTCCTATTTCTGACTCTTACATGTCATAACTTCGTCATAGGAATCTGTCATGACCGTTATGGTCAATATTCCCTTACACAACATCCAAGATGCCGACACATGGCAAAATATTCCTACCACTAAGTGGGACGCCTATCTCCTCATGTGAGGACAAAATTACATGTGGTCATATGCCATGTAGGATGACACTTCATCATGCCAACTCCCACAATATGACAACATAGGATTTGCATCCAATTAATACAATAGGCAAATAATAAATAAATATAATGTAAAAATACAAGGAATTACCAAGGTTGAGACACCTTAATTCCCAACAACAACACTATCTAAAATTTGTTTGGCACCATCAGGCTTTGCTAGGAGAAGCTGAAAATCTTCTATACCAACACCCAACAAAGCATTCACCAGTCCTTCAAATGCAGTCACTTTAAGAAGCTCACCAGTGTAGTCTTATAAGTCCATTTTAAGCATGTAGCTAAAATCACATGCTAAGAGATTAGTAGAACACTTTGGGCAACAAAAATTATTGGTGGAAACCTGAACAACTTTTTTCTTACATTTCTTATTCTCAACCAACAAGGGGCAAGAAAGGTAATAGAAGTTGTCCAAGTGGAGTTTGGAGATAGTGTCTTTTACACAAGCATTTTTTTCTCTGCAAACCTTGTAGTTACAATCTCTGAAATATCAATAGGCTTTGCAAATTTGTGGGGGGTGAGAGGGTTATTCAAGAAGGAAAGTAGAGGTTGGAGAAGGTCTAAAGTGGAATACCATGCCTTCAATGTTGAGGCCTCTAACAAGTCTGGATTGATTAGAATTGTAGTTGGGAAGATAGTGTCGATTGATTTTCCATGCCATGAGGTAATACGGCCAGATTTCACAAGATGAATGGGGGGTCTAGTTGTAGGCACATTCCTGAGATTTGTTTCCCTTCAATTTGACAATGGTGACCCCATAGTGTAACATCTATGCTACAACTTGACATGTCTATGATTTTAGCAGTACATTTAATTGTTTCAGTCCCATCTCTTTTACGTATGGTTGATGTAGGGGAGATAGATAAAAGCAAACCTATGACATCAACAAGGGAATTAATAGGCATTAACTCCAATGTATCTATGCTCTTTATATGGTAACTATGAGTGGGTATGTTAGAGTCTATGCATGTGGAAGGAGTTATTGTTGATGAGTTGCGTAGGAATATCTCGAAAGGGTTTGTGGAGCTACCATATTTTATGTTAGCCACTTTTACACGACCATTTGACATGAGGTAGAGGGCATTACTTTGAACAACATCATAGAACTCATCAACAATTTCATTAAAGCAAGTTATATGTATTTCAGTTCCTGCTTTGTCTATGAAATCGAAGCCAAAAAATTTATCGTCACGACCAGCATTTTGGAATTCATCGATTGGAGTTTTTGCCAAGGCCCTACCCTTGATGGACCATTGCCTATGGTATGTAGTCAACTTTAGAATTGGCATTGTTTGACAAGGGCCAATCTTTTGTTGGGATTCAACTCTGTTGCCTTCTTAGAGTGAACAGTCTTCAGATCCATAAGGGGCCAATATTTGTTTGGAGCTATTTCGAATCTTGGAGGAGAGGTACTTGTGTTCCAACTATTGTTTTACTATTTGAGATTAGATCAAACTTAGCAATTATGATAGCCCTGCAACAGAAGGAAAATCAACAATTTAATAAGAAGTTGTAAGTCAACCAGATAGAGCACTATAACTAAACCTTGAACATTTGAGCGTACATGAATTTGTGGAACATCTTGCAAGTGTAATCTCCAAGACAAACAATTGAGCCTTTAGCTAGGGCCTCTTCTATAACAAGATAGTTGAACTGCTCTGGAAGTATAGCATGGTGTGTGTGCATACCATCGGAGAGCTGCAGGCGATATTTGACATTTGTAGAGTGTTCCTGATGGATGGAGTATTAGACTGTCCATGCCTACAAGTATGTTGGCTATGGTGTTTGTAGTTAACATTGTTGTCGTGAAGTTAAATTTGACAGGAAGCAATTGGCCTGTGAGTAAGATGGACTAGGAAAGTTAGGCGCAAAAATAAATAAAGTTAGTTTAAAAACAAAATAGGTTGACAAAAAAAGTTGTATTGTTTTGAAGTTTTTATATAATTGCCTTGTTGGTAGATATTTAAAGCATTTAGAGCATTAAAGTTTATACCAACATACAAAAAGAGGTCTACTAAAGAGGTTTTTGTGATCAGATGATTTGACCAGTCATTTAAAGGAATCATTGGGAAGTGGAGTATGATTCGTATGATTTATTGAATTGAATTATTTCATGTTATTTCAAATGATTATGTATCTTTTTTTTTATGTACAAGATAGATCCATTGAGCCGACCTAAAATCTAGACATCTCTGTACAATAATAATGTAATATACTAATACATATTGATAGATATATTTGAAATATAAATAATATCTTGTTATTTAATGGGAGGTCTATACTTTAATTATATCTATCAATATTTGTAATGAATTATATATGTTATGGTCAATATTTGTTATGTGAGTTAGTTCATAGATTGGGTGATGACAATCAAGTTAGAAGCAAGTTGATAGACAAACTCAATTTGAAAATTATGACTATATACTTATGGTATATATTTTAAAAAAATGTAAAACAAAGGTATTAAAATACAAGATTACATTGGAAACATACGTGTCTTGTGTGAGACTTAGCTATATTGAAATAGTTTGAGTTGGGTACAAAATTATAGCGATCTAATATTTCACAATTAGTTGATAGATACAAGTAAAAATGGATCGAACAAATTCAAAATATGTGAAACAATGTGCCCAATTTTAACAAAAATAGGCATCCACTTATTATTAGGTGAAGAGTTCAAATTTACTTAATTGCATGTTGGTAGGCAAACGTATAATATGTCCTTTAAAACTTGAAGCCTCTTTATTTATTTCATGGTGCAGTTACATTGATAGGTATTTGAATGTCTTATCGTAGGATTCAAAAGGTGTTCTTTTCTATTTTGGAGACCACTTAAGTATATTCATGTAAACAAGCAACATTGCAAAAAAAGGTATAATACTTGTACATGCATTTGGCAAGTAAAGCTCAAATTAGCAAATGTTATCAGGGGTTGGATTATATCCATAGTAACACTCATATTATAGATTTACATATATATGTATTAAAAGGTACATTTCAAAAAGAAGGTCTATACTTAATAGAAATATAAATAATATCTTGTTATTTAATAGAAGGTCTATACTTCAATTATATTTATCAATATTTGTAATGAATTATATACATTATGTTCAATACTTGTTATGTGAGCTTGTTCATAGATTGGGTGATGACAATCGAGTTAGAAGCAAGTTGATAGACAAAATCAATTTGAAAATTATAACTGTATACTTATGGTATATATTTTTAAAAAAATGTAAATCAAAGGTATTAAAATACAAGATTACATTGGAAACATACGTTTCTTGTATGAGATTTAGCTCTATTGAAATAGTTTGAGTTGGGTACAAAATTATAGCGATCTAATATTTCACAATTAGTGTATATATACAAGAAAAAATGAATCAAACAAATTCAAAATATGTGTAACAATGTGTCCAATTTTAACAAAAATAGGCATCCACTTATTATTAGGTGAAGAGTTCAAATTTACTCAATTACATGTTGGTAGGCAAACATATAATATGTCTTTTAAAACTTGAAGCCTCTTTATTTATTTCATGGTGTAGTTACATTGACAGGTATTGGAATGGCACATCGTAGGATTCAAAAGGCATTCTTTTCTATTTTGGAGACCATTTACATATATTCGTGTAAACAAGCAACATTGCAAAAAAAGGTATAGTACCTGTGCATGCATTTGGCAAGTAAAGCTCAAGTGAAGAAATGTTATCGAGGGTTACATTATCTCCATAGTAACGCTCATATTATAGATTTACATATATACGTATTAAAAGGTACATTTCAAAAAGATATAAGACTTGTCACATGTTTCACAAGTACATCTCAAATGAGCAAATGATATCGGGGGTGTCATCTCCTCCATAGTATTTATCATATTTTAGTTCCCTAAGGAAAGTGTAGAGGCCTTCCATCTTAGCAAAGGTATCATGGAATGTTGACAAGGTGTCATATAATGTTTCTACAAAAGGTGTCGTCTCACACACATTTTTTGACTTGCATACAATATCATGGCAACTTGATGTTACATGCGCAGTAAGACGCTGGACATCACTTCGAAAGTCTTCTGGTTTGTTAACGGATGAACATGATTCAGGTTGTATGTTTGGGGCATCCAATGGTTTGAAGGGGTTCACTACACTTTTGCTTGTATTTATGCTAGAGATTTCAATGGTATCATCAGCATGTATGGGTTCAGCCATTTCCTGAGAAGAGTGCATAAATAAGAACATATAAGTAGAAAAGGAGATAAATTTATTTGTAACTCTAGCATTATTTTATTTGTCAATTAAAACAAAATATTTAATTTAAATAAAAAAAAGTTTAACAATTATAATAATATTGGGTGGAGTTTATTGTTTTGGAAACTCTAAATGAGGGATTAGCCTGTGGAGGGATCCTAGATGTTACTGCCATTTGGAATTGAAATAAAAGGGATAAGTAAAAAATAATCTCAACAAATGGAATTGAAATAGAACGGATAAGTAAAAAATAATCTCAACAAATCCATGTCATCCACAAATTGATTAGGTTTATCTTCAATGTATAGTTCACATCATCTATTTCTTCTTGCCCTATAGGTCCATGGTTGCATTAAATCAGTCAGGGCCTCAACCCGGCTAGCGGGCGGGCGGTCATAGAGTATAGTCACGGCCAGTTGGCTCAGCCATATCTATATAGAGGGGGGGAGTATTGTCCTTCCATTCCAGTAGTCCCGTATAGATGGGCGGCCCCAAAAAGATGACAGAATTACCAAGGCCTTCTCAATACCCCCCTATCGGGTGGTATTGGGCCTCAGGTCCAAGGGCTCGGGTTGGACTGCTCCCCAAGGACCCCATTGGGGTATGATGTTAGGAATGAAGGGGAGTATAACCACATTAAGTTAGGAAGGGAAGGTTAGGGAAGGAGGGAAGGATTCCTCGGGGCGACTGTAAGGTTGCTTGGGCGGGCACTTTTCCAGTGGGAAAAATAGTGGCCTATCAACAATTGACCAAAGCGTGGAGAGCTCCATCCTGAACCAGAGAAAAATTATAAGATTGCATCTTTTCTCATTCAAACAGCCATGGATTTAAATTTCTTATTGAATAAATGCTCTCGCCAAATATATTAGCCTTTAGTTTACAAAATAAAATAAAAATATATAAAAACATAAATTTAACTTTTACGAAGTAATAATGGATAATTTATAAACAATTTATTTATTTTATAGAAATAAAAATATATAATTATTAATACTATAAGATTTTAAAAATTCAATTATATTTGTACATTGTATATTTAAAAATGAAACCTTACAACCTCAAATACAATATTATAAAAGAATATTATTTACCATATCAAATTGAATATTATAAAATTGTATATTTAGATTAAACATATTATATATTTAATATTTATATTTATTTATATTTCAATTATATTTAATTTATATTTATATACTGTATATTTTAAAATGAAACCTTACAACTTCAAGTACAATATTATAAAATAATATTATATACCATATCAAATTGAATATTTTAAAATTGTATATTTAGATTAAATATATTAAATATTAAATATTAAATATTAAATATATTAAATATTAAATATTAAATATTTATATTTATTTATAATTTAATTATATTTTATAGAACTAAAAATATATAATTATGAATACTATAAGATTTTAAATTATTTTATATATAATATATAATATCAAATAAAATTTATTTATTGTTATATAGTATATTTTATATAATGTACATTATTTAATATATTTGTAAAATAATATTAAATTATAAAAGTGTATATTTATATTAAATATTTATTTAAAATTTAATTATATTTATTTTAAATACAATATACAATATCTTATCTAATCTAATCTAATGTAATTATATTTATTTGAAGTCAAGCATTAAAAAATTATGCCATAGTTAATTTAATTAAAGTCATATAATCATTATTGATAAAATTTGGGCCTGCTATTTTTGGGGTATAATCATTATTGATAATTTTTTTACTTGTTACACATTTTATGTTTAATATAATTTGTCTATACATGTCATGTGTGTTATTGTTTACTATGATTTGCCTATACATGTTATATATATTATCATACTTATACCCATGGCATTTCAAACAAGGACAATGTTCTTGCAGAGATTACTCATGATGTATAGTGAAACAATCTGTAAACATACGCTTGCACATTAACACATTGTAAAGGCATGTCCATAGACCCAAAACAAAAGAAAATGCATGTATGTTAGGTGAAGCATTATTTTTCCAAGGTTGACAGAATCTAAAAATAATGTGTTGCTTCCATCCTTGAACGTTACATCCTAGCAACTCACTGGTCAACAGACATAATGTAAGGAATATTTGTTTTTCCTCAATTAGTTCCCTGGAAATTGTACCTTTAGGAGAGGATGAATATATGCAGTTGAACTTTTAGGACCACTATTTTGAGATCCAAGGGCAAGATTGTTATGACATGGCTGACATGCCAACGTTTTGGATGATGTTATTGATGTATTTTATGATGATTTGGCAAAGTTAAGAAGACAAATTTTGGTTCATGAATTTGCTATAATAGCAAAGATTTTTTTTTCTATTTGTCTATTCTTGTAAGTTACAATACATTGAACAGAATATCAATAAATGCAGCAGCCATGATAAATATCTAGCATGTTCCATGTTCTTTCTATGGTTGTGCTGTAATATTACCTTGCCCTAAAGTGCTCATAACAAGTAAAGGGAGGCAGTTGAACTAAATTATTCCATTCTATCGAACGATGCGTCCTAATTTTTCTGCAATTTGGTGTACACATGGGTGTGTTAGCCTCTGTTGCCAAGCAGAAATCTTCTTTTTTCTATGTTTCCTATATGCTAGCTCGATGAGTTGTGGGCTCTAGTTTTTGTTTTGGGATTTCTAGTAGAATACTATAATTGGACACTGAAGTGGCATCCTCCAGGTTACCACAATTATTTACCATCTTCGAGCCATGCATTGGGTTGCTAAATCCTAATTTCTAATAAAAAATAACACATGTAACATTGTGGCCCAACTACCTCCCAAGTGTTGTTCTACATGGATTCCTATCAGTCACCAATGTTAAAGGATACCAATGACTAACATCTAACTTAGATCAGAGATCTTAGTGATCATGAAAAAATAAAACAACGTGATTGCTAGCTACCAGAGAGCTTGAGATTCCATAATTCAGATGGGAATAGTCTTAAGCTTCCCTCTGCCAGAACATTATTGACTTAATGTCTTTGTCAAGGATAATTTATTAGGATTTAAAAATTTGAATTTGATCTATGAGGTCAGGGATCAAAAACTACCCTACACTTATCAAGATCCTTTGAGTTTAAATTATTTCTGTGGAGATTCTCTTATTTAAGTGGGTATGCACTTGTTGCCTAAGCCTAGACAAACCTGGTGAGCTGGGTATTGCAGCTAATTGCAATAGGAATTGCTCAAATATCACCCTTTCAATAAAAGTTCAATATTTCACCTTTACATACCTGGTAAGAGGTTTTGCCCTATCCAATTTAAAATGTTATTCCCTCTGCAACTCCATTGTCTGTCCAGTTTTTGTGATTAAAATAGACATTGTTCAGTTTACCCTTTTATTTTTTCAATGTCTGCTATCTGCAAAGATAGATCATAAAAAAATTATGATCCAGCTTTTGCATTTCATCAACCATCTACAAGGATACCAAATTAGCAAAAATGGTATATAAACCATCGACAAGGATATAGGGAAAAAATCTTAATCGTAGTAACAAAAATCAAAATTTGGACGTAATGTTGCAATTACAGAGGAAACAACTTCAAAAATATTATTTTAGGTTTTAAATATTATCTTATTTCTATGAATATTTTTTTTTTACTATATATATTAACTCATTCAATTTTACTCTTACAAATGCCTGCCATCAATACATTGAAAGAGATCACGGCATTTCTAGCATCCAATCCAGCTAAAATCATCACAATATTCATTGAAGACTATGTCAAATCTCCCAAAGGCCTAACCAAAGTCTTCACTGCAGCTGGACTAATGAAATATTGGTTTCGAGTCTCAAGAATGCCCCAAAATGGTGAAGACTGGCCCACTGTAAATGACATGGTTGCCAAAAACCTGCGCCTGATTGTGTTCACCTCTCAATCATCTAAAGAGGCCTCTGAAGGAATTGCTTACCAATGGAAATATGTAGTTGAGAATCAATGAAAGCTAAGTCATTCTCCAATTCAATTCTCAATTTCCATTCCTTTTATTTGGTTGTGAATTTATATTTACAAGTAAAATGATCAGAGTTCTACAGGAAAATTCCTTCTTTTCATGCATGAATTTACTTTAATAAGTGAAATGATCCAAGTTATTTAGCCGAATACCATCTTTCAGTTTGTTTATGTATATCATCTTTATCCTATATAAATTTTGACAGTTTCTCCAAAATCTCTCCTTTTATATGATACAGTCTTTTCAAAATTTCAATTGTATTTTACAACTAAAATGCCTAAATACAGCTATACAAATATCAAATTTAAACCTTGCTTAAAGCTAACACTTTCCTTCAAGCTACCTTCCTGCTAATTTCCTAGCTTTTCTCCATTTATAGGCTAGTACTAATGTCTTTTAGTTGGGATGGCTCAAACGGTTATGCTATACTTCCATTGGACCTTTACAGAGATACTTGTCAATCATTTTGGATATTGATCTTAAAATTATGAGATACTTGTTTATTATAGTGGTGATACTTGGCTCACATAGAATTCTACTAGAAATCTATTTTAATAATGTATTTTTAATTTATCAACCTATATTCTATTAACTTGAAGTGTTGGATTATATTTCTATTTTAAGAATGTATTTTTAATTTATCAACTTATATTCTATAATAGACATCAGATTTTCACAGTCAATGATATTATTCTTGAGTGCTTCAGGATTTAACTGTGTGAAAGTTTTTCTTCACACAGTTAAATCCTGAAGCACTGATAGGTATAGTACAAATTTACTATATTTAATGATCTAATTGACCATTTTCTTTAGAGCTTAAAGAGATTTACTTCATGTCTATTTTAAACCAGCTACTGCTAATAATATTACAGGAATTTGTAACAATAGAATCACTGCAACATAATTTGTTATACTCTCAGTTCCATTTTTAGGAAACATCTTCCCTTCTGTCATTTGTATTGGAATCACAAAATAAATTTGCCTACCTTTTTTTGCAGTCTACCTCATCTAAATCTTTGCCTAATGGATGTCTCGTATGTGTTTTTTTCTTGAAGAGGAAACAATACATGAACAAGACAAGACCTAATTTGTAAAATCTAACCCAAAGATAGAGTGCCCTAAGACATGGTACAAAGATCAAAAGTTAAAACTATAGAACAAAAATATTGAAAATGAAAACTTTCTTTTGAGACGCCTTCTCCATCCAGCAAATTCAAAATACAAGATATGGGAAAATATCTCTATCCAAAACTACTAATAACACTTGAAACTTAGAATTAGAAAAATAAGAACATGGATCCTTTAACATAGATACTCTATTGTTTGCAGGGCTAGAGTGATTCCTCCCTAGATTGGGTTGGTGATTCCTCCCCAGATTGGGTGTAATATGTGGGTCACCAGGTTCACCTATTGCTTGTTGATTAGTATGTAATTTGTGTTTGCTATAAAAATTAGTCTTCTTTTAATGTGGGTATGCATTTGCAAGTAAAATTATCCTAGTCCTTCACGGGAACTTCTTCTTTTGATCTTGATTTACATCTACCACTAAAATGATTCGAGTTATGTAGGAGAATCCCTTCTTTTTCTATTTATATGTATTTACAAGCAAAAACATATCCCACCACTACAGCATAGAACAAGGAAAAAATATTAGAATCCATGTTGTGCCTGATCTCAATTAACCCATACTCAATAGAAGAACTAAGGATTTAATTTATAGAACTACTCAAAAGGATCAAAGGAAAGAAAAAGCAGAAAGATGCCAAACTAAAAATAGAAGCATCCATAAGACAAACTAATCTAAAGCAAATCATAATTCAATAAAAGTAATAAAGTAAATATTCAAACAAAAGAATGATTGTGCCATAACTGTATTATAAGCTTGTGAAATAGTGGCAAGAGATTGGAGAAACCCAAATGTTGGCAAGAGTGTAGTGATTTCTGCAATGCAAATGAAACTATAATACAGACTGAAGAACTAAGCGTATATATAACCTTTTTTTTTTTTCAAAATTTTCACCACCCTAAAAAGCATTGATTATATGGTAGATGGTACATAGGTGGCTAAACAGGTTGGCCAAAAGTCACTTAATGCATAGAATTAAATATCTAAGATAGTAAATTGTGAATGGATCACTAGAAGGGATGTCATATCGTGATAGCATTAATCACATATCTTTATCACAGCATTCATTATTGATATTTTCTTTGTTGGAAGATTTTTCTTTCTGCACCATGACTCATATCCTTTAGCATTGTTTGTTTTTAAAAAAATATTTATTAAAAAGATTAAGGGAAATGATATTTAAAAATATTGTAAATGGTACCGGTTGGGTGCCCAAAAACATTTTTAATTGCTTTATGGAATGATATTTATTAAAGGAATTTTTCATAGATTTATCACTTATATATTTAAAAATTTCAATAAATTTATCACTTATCACTTGATATATTTTAAAAATAACATTAGTAGATTCAATAAATTTTCTTAATGCAAAAAAAATTCTGGCGCAATACAATATGGATAGTATTAAAAAACTCCAAATATTAAAATATGTGACCTTAAACCATTACAAATGCAACAAAATGCAATACCCTGATTGCTAAAAAATGAGAAAAATGACGATAGATCTGGAGAAAGAAAACTTATGAATTTTGCTCAAATATGCTAAAACCGCAATGACTACTCATAAAATAAATTATTATGCTAACTATGCAAAAGAATTGAACAAGGGAAAGAAATCAATCATCAAATAACATAGATACTAACTAGAAATACAAATTTCCCCTTTTAACGTAAATGATGGCTTACAACTCAATTTAAAAATAGTCAAAATAATGTTGTTTATGACACTTGATGCAGAATGTTGCTTTCTAAAACAATAGGTTTAAAGTTGCTTTAATAAAAGAATCCTCCATAAGATAGAAGAAGATTTCAACGAAGGATATGGACTAAAAAAAGAGACGTCCACTACTATAATATAAATAAATAAAAGTATTTTCTCCAATTTTAGAAGGAAGTAAATGTTTTAAAACAAAACAAAAGCTTCATCTAGATGGTTCGGCTGCCCTAACCCTAATGCATCTGAAACTAAAAAATACCTACCAAATTTGGCAAAGTATTAAAAAATATATGCTCTTCGATTTTATGGTTTAAAAAAATGAGTGAAAATAGAGAAGTGGTTGGCAGATGGGTATTCAAAGGTGGGTTGTTAGGTCTGCACTCACACATTTTGTACGTCACTTTTAATAATGCATATATCAGCCGGCGAAGTTTAGAGAAGAGAAAAACAACAAGATCCAAATAACTTGCACTGCGATTTTTTTTGAGGTGATCTGATGGCTCATATCATTTCAATCGTCTTGCACATTTATCAGGAGCCCTCCACCGTCGATCCACAAAGTCAACCCTTCTCACAAAGGGAACGCCTTCGGCATACATATTAAAAAAATTAGACATTAATATAGAGATACATAGTTAAAGAAGTATTAAGTTAATATGCTTGGGATATATATATGTAAATGAGGGAGGAAGAATATAGTTGTTGTCTCTCAGATTTGCACCCTTGCTGTTGTTGTAAAACTTTAGCAATCTGGAGAAACATGGGAATGATCTCGAAGTGTGGGATCTTACGAACTTAGATCAGACCTCCGGAGAAGGCCAGCTTCCTCTTTCTAAGCCTATTACTTAGAGCAATGTATCTAAACCTACTGCTAATGCTTGCAGGGGAAAAGGGTTAGAAGGAAACTGAAATGAAAGGGGATGATTCACCATATTTAAATGTGTTTGGCTGCAACTGAATCGACACAGTAATAATCTCACAACTGGAAGACTTACACATACTCATATTGATTCTAACAGAGGTCAAGACAGAATAATGAAGAAATGAAAGGGACCGTTTTATCCACAATACACAGCCTACACTAATCCAAAGAACAGACACAGTGCTAAAATCATAAAAGAGAGGCAAAATACCAGTTTATATTGATTATAGAGGCCAAGTAGCCATTACAAAATAGCCCAGAAGAACAACCAACAAAAATACATCTGATTCCCATGTATATATCATTTTACACTTTTGACCTCAATTGGTTACAATCCATTTGCCCATGGGCTTTGTCAGAAAAATATCTGCGTCTGAAGAGACGTCCACCTGCAAGAAGTTATGGCATAAAATATCTGGAACAGGGCAGGTGGAAGATATTTTGAATCTTCAATGTGAGCTGCTGAATCATTGAACTGCAGCCATAAATGGGACAAATATCTGCATCTGCATATGCCAAATTGGTCACTGAAATGTCTAGTCGATCAAACCTACAGATTTGTATCAAATTTGAAAGTGAGAAAAATCCCCTCAAAAGCCTGCCAGATGAAAGAGGAGGCAAAAACAAGCATATTTGCCTTTTGCAGCATGTGAAAATTCACCGAAATGAGGGAGATACGGGCGGTCAAAGTTGCGGTCAACTGCATTTGTATATCACTTTGCATATGTGACTTGAATTGCCATTTGAATGACCCTTTGAATCTTCCTTTGCATATGCAAACTACTTTGTATGTATTGGGTTATCGAGGTGACCTTGAGTTGATTCATCGATATGCAAAGTCTTGCCGAAATGTTCATTGTATGTGCCTTTTGCTTTTCAGCATTTTAAACGGCCTTTGAAATCACCTTTGTATATTTACTTGTATATGCATATGCATATACAATACAATGGCTACATACAAGAGTGGGCCCCTACTTTTGTATCTCCCTTGTATGTGCAAACATACAATGTGAACATACATGCAAAGAATACATACAAACACTTCTGCCTGTATAAACCAAAATGTAATATCTTTTCGGGTTGGGGCTTTGTATCTTAGGATTGCATATGCCATTGTATATGCGAATGTATGTGTAAAGATACAATCATGTATACATGCAAAAAAGTGGACCCCACCTGTTGTATCTCCTTTGTATGTGCACTTTGTATATTTGCCTCTTGTATATTCCCTTTGCATCCGTGATATACAACTTGATATACATTCACCTTTGCATATCACCCTTTCCATATGTCCTTTGTGTGTGTGCATGCATCGGCTGTCGGGGATACCTTGAGTTGATTCACCGATATACAAAGTCTCGTCGAACGTGCTTTGTATGTCTGCATTGCATATACCTTTGTATGTCTGCCTTGTATGCTTCACTTGTATCTTGCCGATGTACATCCTGCCTTTGTATCTTTTCCTTTGTATAAGCACTTGTATATTGCATCTACAATATACAAACAAAACTGTATGCATATCCCTTTGCACCTGATCTTTGCATCTGACCTTTGTATGCACATACAAAGGCGAATGTATATACGAATATACATTCGAAAATGCATACACAAATACTAAGCATGAAACTGAGAAATCCCTGCGATGGAAAATACTTGAAGCTAAAAGATTTCTGGGTTTTTGGCAAAGATTCTCCAGGTGAGATTTTGGGAAATTTGGCAAGGCAAAGCATGAGTTTTTGGAGAATTTAAGTTTTTTCTCCTTCTATTTAGGCTTTCTCTGATCGGATTTCTTTGATAGAAGGAGGGAAACAGGAATATTTTGGGGCTAGGCAAAATTTGACAACATCTTTGGTGACCTCTCAGTGGTGTTTGCCTGCTAAACAAATTGATCAGTGGCCTTATACATCCATTGGGCATGGAGCCAAAAGAGACTGCAACAAGAAAAGAGGAGCTGGAACACTGAGCAAGCTACCGAGCCAAAACAAAAAATAACAAGCAAGCATGTATCTCCTAATGAGAATACAGCAAAGTGCAAGGGCACTTATTGAAAGGAAACCTAAAACAGAAATAAAATCTACTCTAATCCTAAACTAACTAGTTAAAAGTGACCTTTAAACAAAGCCATTAACTGGTTCTTGAAAGTAACTGCCCTTCCTTAACAATTTACAATGTTCCTCATGCATGTGGGCAGTTAAAAAGAGGTGAGGGGGGAATGGGCATATGACAAATTGATAAAACACCCCCCACAAAATGGAGATAAACTCAACTATCCACTTGGACTGATTGTTGATGCTGCTAACTTGTGGTGAATAAATGGGCTGATCCCACTCATTTTGATGCTCAACTTCATGCTTAGAGGTAAGCATGACAAGTGGTGACTCCTCTTGATGTGTCTCTAGTTGAGCTAGATGCTTGATTGGGCATCCCCTTGAAGTGACATGCAAATCATCATGTTTGATCTCATGTCTTTGGTCTGATTCTTTCTCTCCTTACTCTTCATTTGGTATGATGGTGCCTTCCATTTGACTCTCATGTTGCTCTTGTGTATGAAAAAGATGACTTGGGACTTCATGGTTTTCTCCTTCTTCCTTCAAAGAACCCAAGAAGGCGGATATAATGTCATCATGGATGCATTCTTCAAACATTTATGCCTTTTGTTCATGGCTGTCCTGTTTCATGGCAGCCTCTTCCAAGAAACTTTCATTTTTTATATTAGCCTTAAACTCTTCTGTACAATAGAAAGGAAGCTCCTCCAACAAGCTGAGATCTTGCAAATCAGCTTCATCAGCCTCTGCATCATCTAGCATAGAGCAACGTGCTTACCCCTTTTCATGGTTTGGATCCTCATTGTCTTTCTCAGCCTCAACTTGCAACAATCTGCCAACATTTTCAGTGTTCTCTTGTTGCTGCATATCCACAACCAGTTGCCCGTTTTCTTCATCTTCAACATAATTAGGTAGCTCATGAAGCAAGGCAGCATCATCCACCTCTAGAGTAACCTTAACAACTTTTTCCCCTAGGCTTCCATCCTTTGACTGCAGCTCCACTAGATTGTGTTTAAGTTCCCTTTGCATTTGAAGGTTTTCCCCATGCACTCTTTGCATTTCAACTTTGTTTTCTTGATCGGATGCATGAGAAAAGGCTTCAAAAGAACTAAAGTCTAGAGGACTCAATCCCTTATTTGGGTTAACATTACTCATATGTGCAATAGGTTCAAACAATTCTTTCTCTGTGAGTGTAGGAACAAACTACTCCTCATTAGTTTTATCTTCTTCCACCTCCTCTTTTGGCTCATCTTTCCAATTATCTTGGTAGACAACAGGTCTACCCTTGAAGATTGAAATAGCATTAGGGAAAGGGGCCTGAATATCTTCATGAATTTCTTGGAGGGGAGAGGGTTGTGGACAAATTTGTTCCTGGGGAGTGATAATCTGAGTTTGCACAGGAACAAAAGCTTGTGGAGGGATATAGGCTTTGAAGCCTGGAAACTTGTGGAGTCTAGGTTGCTCTTCTATAGGCCAAACATGTGTAGAAGGAAGGGGCTACTTGAATTTTGGGATTGTAAACACATGCTCCTTAAACTTAGCAATTTCATCATAACTATCCATGCTAGGTCCCTTTGATAACGGGATTTGAAAAGGCTGTAAACAGGAGATAGGGGGTTGAATTTGTGCCGGAATAGGTTCCTGTGAAGACTGAGGGCCTCTAAAACTTGGGATTTTAAAACTGGGAAGCAGTTTTGGAGGCATAGATGGATTATCCTGCCTGAAGCCTGGGATCTTAAATTTTGGGGCTTCTTCCGCATCAGGCTAAACATGTGTGAAAGGGAGAGGATGTTTGAAACTGGGAATGGAGGGGATTGTTTGGATTTCACACCCCTTTTGGCATTGATAATCTAAGTAAGCTTGACTACTTTGCACCTAAGGTGTCGTCCCTATAGCAAGGTTTTCCTAAAAACCCCCCTCTTGTGCCTCTCGTTGCCAGTCACATTTTAGCATTTCTATAAATTTATCAACCTCCCTATTTAGATTTAGGTACAACTTCTCGAGACCATACAAGCTTATGATGCTGAGGTCATAAAACCGCTAAGGCCAACTATACCCTGCTTCTCTTTTTTCATTGTCCAAAAGTCTGTCAAGTTTCAGGAAACTGCTAATGAGCTTATTGAAAGCATCAATATTCTCAGGAGCAACATCTTGGGATGGATTAGGAGGGTAGCTGCACTGGCTAGGATCAAAATATTCTTTTTGGGGTTGATAATATGCATTATTAGGCTACCAAGAAGACTGAGTAGGGGTGGGAGGGAGGTAAGCATCATGAGAATGCTAATATTCTACAGTGGTAGGGCTGTATGGCATAAAATCAGAGGCATTTGGGGCCTAGTATTGCTGATATGGGGTGAATAGCCTGTATCTAGATTAGGGGTAGGGGAATAGCCACGATTCTAGTAAAATTCTGACATTTTATAGCATCTAAATGCTGGATAATCATAAAAATGTCAGAATTAGAGCAAAATAGGCCTGCAACCAAAGAGAAACTGGATACATACTAGAGAGGGAGTCGCCAGGTGATTGAGATGCTTCTGGAAGCTGAATAGGCCAGGAAAATCACCAAAATCCTAATCTTTGATGAAATTTTAGGTGCTTGGGCTGCTTTCACTAGTAGGTTTGTTCAGTAGAGTCGCCATGGTGTTGGTGTATTGCCTCCAAAGGCTGGTAATACTAGGAGAAACATCAAATCTCTTAGTACTTTGATGAGAAGTTCATCGAACTAGTCCCACCGAGCATGCCAGAAACTATTATCTCTCATATTTGCACCCTTGCTGTTGTTGTAAAACTTTAGCAATCTAGAGAAACATGGGAATGATCTCGAAGTGTGGGACCTTGCGAACTTAGATCAGACCTCTGGAGAAGGCTAGCTTCCTCTTTCTAAGCCTATTACTTAGAGCAATGTATCTAAACCCAGTGCTAATGCTTGCAGGGGAAAAGGGTTAGAAGGAAACTGAAATGAAAGGGGATGATACACCAGATTTAAATGTGTTTGGCTGCAACTAAATTGACATAGTAATAATCTCACAGCTGGAAGACTTACACAGACTCATATTGATTCTAACAGAGGTCAAGACAGAATAATGAAGGAATGAAAGGGACCGTTTTGTCCACAATACACAACCTACACTAATCCAAAGAACAGACACAGTGCTAAAATCATAAAAGAGAGGCAAAATACCAGTTTATATTGATTATAGAGGCCAAGTAGCCATTATAAAATAGCCCAGAAGAACAACCAACAACAATACATCTGATTCCCATGTATATATATCATTTTACACTTTTGACCTCAATCGGTTACAATCCATTTGCCCATGGGCTTTGTCAAAAAAATATCTGCATCTGAAGAGACATCCACCTGCAAGAAGTTATGGCATAAAATATCTGGAACAGGGTAGGTGGAAGATATTTTGAATCTTCAATGTGAGTTGCTGATTCATTGACCTGTAGCCATAAATGCCACAAATATCTACATTCGCATATGCCAAATTGGTCGATGAAACATCCAGTTCATCGAACCTGTAGATTTGTATCAAATTTGAAAGTGAGAAAAATCCCCTCAAAAGCCTGCCAGATGAAAGAGGAGGCAAAAACAAACATATTTGCCTTTTGCAGCATGTGGAAATTCACTAGAATGAGGGAGATACGGGCGGTCAAAGTTGCGGTCAACTACATTTGTATATCGCTTTGCATATGCCACTTGAATCACCATCCGAATGACGCTTTGAATCTTCCTTTGCATATGCAAACTGCTTTGTATGTATCGGGTTATCGGGGTGACCTTGAGTTGATTCACCGATATGCAAAGTCTTGCCGAAATGTTCATTGTATGTGCCTTTTTCTTTTTGGCATTTTAAACGGCCTTTGAAATCGCCTTTGTATATTTACTTGTATATGCATCTGCATATACAATACAATGGCTACATACAAGAGTAGGCCCCTACTTTTGTATCTCCCTTGTATGTGCAAACATACAATGCGAACATACATGCAAAGAATACATACAAACACTTCTGCCTGTATAAACCAAAATGTAATATCTTTTCGGGTCGAGGCTTTGTATCTTAGGATTGCATATGCCATTGTATATGCGAATGTATGTGTAAAGATACAATCGCGTATACATGCAAAAAAGTGGACCCCACCTGTTGTATCTCCTTGGTATGTGTGCTTTGTATATTTGCCTCTTGTATATTCCTTTTGCATCCGTGATATACAACTTGATATACATTCACCTTTGCATATCACCCTTTGCATATGTCCTTTGTATGTGTGCATGCATCAGTTGTCGGGGAGACCTTGAGTTGATTCACCGATATGCAAAGTCTCGCCGAAGATGCTTTGTATGTCTGCCTTGTATGCTTCACTTGTATCTCGCCGATGTACATCCTGCCTTTGCATCTTTTCCTTTGTATAAGCACTTGTATATCGCATCTACAATATACAAACAAAATCATATGCATATCCCTTTACACCTGTTCTTTGCATCTGACCTTTGTATATGCCTTTGTATGTGCAAACATACAAAGGCGAATGTATATACGAATATACATTCGAAAATGCATACACAAATACTAAGCATGAAACTGAGAAATCCCTACGATGGAAAATACTTGAAGCTAAAAGATTTATGGGTTTTTGGCAAAGATTCTCCAGGTGAGATTTTGGAAAATTTGGCAAGGCAGAGCATGAGTTTTTGGAGAATTTAATCTTTTTCTCCTTCTATTTAGGCTTTCTCTGATCAGATTTCTTTGATAGAAGGAGGGAAACAGGAATATTTTGGGGCTAGGCAAAATATGACAACAATAGCATCAAAATTCTTTTAAATATTTATAAAATAAAATATAGTGTATAAGATATTCATGTTAATTGTTATTTAGTTTTGGGTCCATTTTGATGGAATGTCTTAATATATTATATATCGACAAGTGGTGCACTCTTGTGTAAAGTTACATTTATTCTTTAATCTTTTGTCCATCTCCATTTAAACATACGTCTATAAATTTGATCCCATCCTATTCCTAATTGCATGCACTCTTATACATTCACTATTACTATTCATTTATCGTGCCTATCATTGCACCCATATGCATACCTTCTCTTAGCACCTTGAGATTTGCACCTCCCCATCCTAGCTCAATCCCACGATGAGTGGGTTCATAGTCATACCTGTTGGTGCCTGCATCACTTATCAGGTTCTAGGTTATTAGCTTGCAGGCACCTTTCCAGGAAAGTTTCTAAGTCTTGGACCCTATCGGTGTTTTGCAGCATCATCAGGATATTTGTGCAAGGGGGTCATCATCATCATCATGTTCCCTGGTGTCCTCCTGATGTTTCTTGCATGGGTCATTTCTCATCATGTCTGGATATCCTGTGGAGGTCATCATATTCTATCCACCCGACCTTTGCCAAGGGGTGATATTTTAACATCGGGTGATCTTAGTCAAGATATCCTGATGTTGGCGCTATGAAATTTCTAAGTATGACCCACTTTTCATCGGGGTCATCATATTTGAATATCGAGTGATCTTTGTTAAGATCGCCCCGATGTTATTTCATCACCTTATGTTTGTTCAACATCAGGATGTTGTCGATGTCATGTTTCTACGGGGGTGATATCAGCTCAACCTTTACCTTCGTCTTTTTCTCTGCAGGATTATATTCTCAATATCAGGTGATATTCCAATATCGGGTCATCCTCTGAATATCACCCTTGTTCTAAATATGACGATGACGTCATTAGGATTTTTGTGGACATGCAGGATTTTCATCGGCCAGACATTTGGAATCGGCTAAGCAGGAGGATTTTCCTCTGATGCATCAGGTTGTGCCGATGAAGGTGAATATCAGGATGATATTTCACATGAAGGTAAGGTTATCATGCTGGAGGATGATGATGATGAAGGTCTTATACTAGGTGCCGTCGGGAGCAAAATCACCGACATTATATGTGCTCACGACCTAGTATATAAAGTGTTAAGAAGGTTGCCGTAGGGTGCATGTGGGATATTTCGATCCTGCATATTTTCAAATATCATGAGGAGGTATTTTGGTAGGAAACGGTTGCGATGCACTATTTGATGTTTTTCCTGATGGCCGCGAGGTAGATGGACATTAATGGCGGTTGTTGCAGAGGTATGGGCAATGGCGTGGACGGATCTAGTACCCGACTGAAGTTGAACATCCACAGGTGGCGGCGCATGGCTCAAAAACCTTTCCTGTCCCCTCTTCCACCTGCTGCATTAAATGCGTTTAGCGCCATTTTCTCGCAATGCATGTATCTGGCAAATTTTTGGGTCAACCATATACTATTAACGCGGAGTACCTTCATGCTATATGTAGCAGGATGTGTTGCTTATTCAAGGTGGTTGAAAACTGGACATATCTGGCTCTGTAATAAGATTCAACTGGTTTTGGTTGCTCTGTGCAGAAGATCTTGTGAGTTTATGAGTCTCATGTTTTATGTATTTTGCATAGACTTACTGGTTTCATGTTGTTTTAGATGAATAATGCTATACTGCATGTGTTTTGTTATCTGTCTCCTGTATTGAATATACTCTTCTTTTGAATCTGGATATCTAAGGGGTGTCTTGGGTTCTAGGATATGGGTTTACCATATTGAATGCTTGATCTCTTAACTTCTGCTCAAGGGGTAGATTAAAGTGTTTTCAAGTTAAGTGTTGAGGAGAATATATTGCAGTAAGGATATCATAAGTAGAGATAACTTGATACTCTATTCTGGGAGGTATCTGTAAGGTAGATATCACACAAATCCCCTTGAAATCTAGTCCTAGTATGTTTATGTTGAACATTTACATGTGTATGTCTACTGACTCCAAGCCCTGGATAGGCACCAATCTAGCTCTGTGTTGAGGTTATACACCAGGTCCAGGTTTGCATACAAACATAAAATCAAATTCAAACTTCAACTCCAACCATTAGGACATTAGAAGTAGTTTAGGATCAAGATCCTCTGATTCACAACTACACATAAGCCCAAAGCTAGCCCCTTTGCACTTATCCTACAATTTTGGTTTTCATACAGGAGGATTTATCTGCTTTATATCAACATCCCAAGCCAACCCACGAGCATATTCTCATGGGTGTTGAATAGGGAATACCCCCTAGGTTTTGCAGAGCCTGAAGAAGAAGAGGAGATAAAAATAGAGTCTAAGAAGAGGAGATAAAAATAGAGTCTATCTCCTACAGTGTTGGCCCCTGGCCCAGAGATCCTATTGATCACTGATGGCTACCTTGTAGGGAAATCTGGGAATGAGCATACTGTCAGGGAAAAAACCAACAGTACCATGCAAAATTGACCCTTGAAATTCAAAATATGCCAACTCTTGCTTGTTACTAGCCTTTGTGAGCTAACTTGGTATATGCTTGTATAATTTATTGCTATGTCAAGCAATATTTAAAGGCATTTGATGTACATTAATTCACATATAATCATCATGTATAACTCCTACACATTAGAAGGAGAATCATTCTAGGAACATTTTGTTTTGGAGTACTAAAGGAACCATAATTTGCATCAAAGTCATCTAGGACACTTGCATACTTGAGAGCGTTGGCTTCAATATTCATCTATGACTATAAAGGTAGATTAATTTAGGTAGGAAAACACCGTCTATTGGTCATATACACAATAGATAATGTTCCTTTCCTGCACACTTTTAATATTGTGCAGGAACTTATTTCCTTCATTAGGGGGATTGACCTTGAAGAACACAACCCTTGCTATCTAACAATCTCCCTAAGGTATTTTTTTATACTTCATATCCTTACACACTAGTAAACATCAAAGACAAGAGTGGCACATATTTCAACAATCCACAATGAACTAGAATAATCTTATGGGTTACAAAGTATTTTCACATGTTAGGATAGTTTTGAAGAGAATGTGATCAATCCCACATGACACATATTTGATTTACATGTAATTTTATGAGTGTGCAAAACCTGAGGCATTTAGATAAGATTCCACATTATATCAACTATTATTCCTCATCATAATTCTAAGATCTAAGTGTCTCAATCCTCCTCATTTAATTTTCTAAATATTCATTATACATTTATCATTACTAGCTAAATTATTTAAATCTAAGCTAATTTATGGTTAATTGTAAGCATTTATTTAATTGGCCTAGATTTACATAAGGGAAAAAAGTTTTTCCTTTATATTTTTGGTGAACCTATCTATGTTTGCACCCCCTAGGGTTTGACCTTAGGGATATATCATCATTCCTCTTAGGGTTTTCATATTTGATGTAACTTTGATTTTATCCCCCATTTTTTAAAAAAATAGGGTTTGGATTCATATTTGCTTACATATGCTCATTACACTTTGATGAGGGTTTGGGTATACATAGTGATATACATCTTTGATCCTACTCTCCACCCTTAGATAATCCATCATTTTGGTTCTCACTAGGTCACTTTCTTTGGCTAATATGCATGCACATATTGTAATTTGTATATGTTCCTACCTTTCATAATGCATCATCATTCTATCCTTGATACTCTCGTGACATATTATGCTAAGGATAACTTGGATATGTTTTATGTGAAGGTTTTGTTGTAGCATGTCTTATCTTTTCATTTATTTGATTGGTTAATTATCACCCTTTACTTTTATATATACTTATGTTTGTTTGTGAACATTATGATTATCATATGGATTATGATAATGATGGGTACACACCTAGTGATGTCTTACCTAGTGATACACCTTGTATGATGGATGTTGATGATGTGGTTACACATCCTTCACCTATTCATGGCAATTTTGTACCCCATGATGGTATTTCTTCCATGTGTTATGGTAGCCCTACATGTATAGAGTCATTATTTTAAGATGACATATTTCCTTTCATACATGATTACATGATACATGATGATCAATCTTTTACATCTCACGTGTGTTATATTGATACTCATACATCCCATGATGATGTCGTACCTAATGGAGGAGCATCCCAAGGTGTAAGAGCAATCTTGCATCACCCAAAAATATTTTCTTTTACCTTGTTTGTTTGTTTGTAGGTTTTTAGTAATAGTTCTAGTCATCAACCAGTCATTGCTAATCCCACCACATTTCACTGCACTTGCAGATTAGAACACATCATAGACAAGATGTTCAAAAAATTACATTTAAATCTCAATAGTTTTTTAACAGCACAAAGGCACAAATCACTTCTAGATCCATTACCAGGCCTAACAAGATAACAATCATCTTTGTTCTTCATGCAACATCAAAGGAACACATTTAAAGATTTACTAAACCTAAGAGATCTTATGGCATTAACCACACCAAGATTTATTGATCCATCATTACCGTACTCATTCTAGAATATTCATCTAAATGTTTGGTTGACCACACATTACACTTGTCATCGAGCTTTGTACCTCCTTGTGGATAATTGAGATCACTCCTAAGGGTTGAATCTGCTATTAAAAATTTACTACGATCATTCAAAAGGTAGTGAATTTAGTTAGATAGACATTGAGGGTTTGGCATGGCTTTGTATGTAATATCTTTGGGATTTTATAGTTCACCCATTTGTAATCAAATAGCTAAGGCCTAGAATGTTGGAAGCCCATTACGGTAAATTATAATTACATTTTGGTTGTGAATTAATAAAGGAACATGCTAATGATAATCTTGTTTTGAATCCCATTGTGCATGTTTGTTCATTTGGCTACATGGTTGGATAATCCTTTACTGGACCCTCCAACTATGACTACATCAAGTGATACTAGAGTTGGTTAAAGCGACCTTTTAGAATGAGTTTGATAAAAAAAGGGAGAAAGAAAATTTATAGGTGAAGTGTTGGTTGACCCAATGGAGGATTCACGAATCATGATGTGAGTTTGGTAAATTAAGAAGAGGAAGTGTGATGTGAATCTTCTAACAGGAGAGTGTTACGTTTGAATTAGTTGTAATCAGATCATTGAACTAATGCATCTTGTAGACACCTAAAATTAACATCACCTTTGACACTTCTAACATCACTTTCAACACTTCTAACATCACTTTCAACACCTCTAACAACCCTTTCGACATTGTCCTAATCCCATCCTAAACACATTCATCGTGACACTAATTAGATAAATTATATTTATTTAATTAATAGGATTATCCTTTAATATTCTCCCTTTGATCAAATTAATTAAAACAAATTATATTTATTTAATTAATCTAATTTTCCCACATCCCTCTCCATTAATTAATTAAATTGTTTTATTATTTGATTAATTAATCTAAAAATCCCAAATCATATTTTAATCCCCCATTTATCCTAATTAAATCCCATCCTTATCCATTTTCCACAAATAAATAAATTAAATTTTTTAAAAAGTCACACGACTAGCTAAGAGTTATCTAGATTCATGGAACTTAAACACTCACAAAAAAGTCAAATCAACTTTATATTTCCATCATCCATTCCATACTACATCTTTTAATCTTATCCATTCACATAAGGATAAGCCCTAGAAGCTTCCATCCTTTCCCTGATTCCTCTCACTAAATCCTACTCGTCCATTTATCTTTGATCTCAACCATTCATCCATATAGAATTCCCTAGAAGCTTCTAATCTTGCTCTAATTTGTCTCATTCAATCCTAACCATCCATTTATAATCAAATATTAGCCCTCCATTCTATCATCCAAAAATCTATAAATCAACCCTCAATCAAGCGATTTTGAAGACACTTTTGAAGGTAATGTCATGTTGTCCAAGTGAGCAACCAACAATCAATTTCAACATCAAGAATCTATTGGAGCTCAACCACCACTTCTTGGTGCAAAAAGGGATAGTTTTGGTGAGATCTTTCTAGTTTTTCATTTGTTTTTTCTAACCCTTTGCTTAATTGGAGGTGTTGTTAGATATGAAATAAGATCTTTTATTTGATGCATTGTTCCTTATTTTGTTTCATATTTTGAAACATTAGTCGCACATTGGTTGGGTATGAGCTCAATTATACTTCCATGGAATGAGCATGTTTATTTGTTGCCTCTAGCTCCCAAAAGCTTCAACATTACATGCTTAGTCATAAAACAAAACCCATATCTAAAATTGATCCACTTAAATGCCTCTTATCTAGGGATTCTTTATAGGAGGCAGGGCTAATTGGGTTATGCTACTCAGTGAATTTGACATTGAATATGTGGATCAAAAGGCAATCAAAGGGCAGGTTGTCACAGATCAGTTGGTAGAAGCACCTTTGATAAATCATCATCCACTAGTTGTTGATCTCCCTGACGAGTCCATTCTCACAGTCACAGAATAAACATCTTGGAAATTGTACTTTGATAGATCATACACTAATCATGGCTTATGAGCTAGTATCTTGTTTGTCACTCTACAAGGAGATTTCATACCGAAGACTTTTTGATTGGATTTTCCTTGCACGAACAACATGGCAGAATATGAGGCTTTAATCATGGGTCTTAAAATAGCTATCAAATGGAACGTCTAGTAGCTACAATGATATGGAGATTCATAGCTTGCCATAAAACAGGTCAACGATGACTATCAAACTAAAGATTATAAGCTCATCCCTTACAAAGGGATGGTAGATAGTTTCAAGCAATATTTCACACACATCGAGTTTGAAAAAGTTTTGTGCCTCGACAGTAAAGCAATAGATGCCATGGATACTATTGGGTCCTTGTTATATATGCCACATGACAATCAACGTTGTGACTTTTTGGTTGAACTTCTCATACCTATGTATGATGTCACAAAATCTAAACTCATTTGTGATATTGTTGGTTCTAAATCCCCATGGTATCATGACATCTACACATATCCCCATGATTAAAATCTCCCACCCAACTGATCTCACAATCAACACAAATCCTTTGTCTAAAAAACCTTATGCTTCACTATCCTTGCTGACACTCTATCGAAGAGGCTATGATGGTTCTTTATTACGATGCCTAAACATGGAAGAGGCTAATCTTATGCTTAAGGAGGTACATGATGGTATCTATGGTGCCCACACTGTTGGCATGTTCCTAGCAAATAAGCTTCTTTGAACATGTTACTATTGGCCTACCATGGAACATGATGCATGTTGATACATCAAATGGTGCCTATCTTGTCAACAGCATAGAGACCTCATTCATGTGTCATCACAGGAATTGCAACCCATCATAACTCCTTGGCTTTTTTCTTAATGGGCCCTAGATCTTGGTAGCAAGATCCATCCCTCCTCATCCAGTGACCATAAATTCATCATCACTACCACTGAATACTTCACTAAGTGGGTTGAATCTATTCCCCTCACCTTCACTACAAGTATCCAGATATCCAAGTTTATCCTCCATCATATCATTTTCCACTATGGTATCCCATTAGCTATTGTCACTAACAATGGTAAGTCCAAAAGTTATGAAGTCCACACTCTTTTTGAACACTTTCATATCTAACACCATTAGTCTACTCCCAATTATCCCTGAAGTAAAGGTCAAATAGAGGCAACAAGTAAAACCTTGCTCAAAATCCTATAGAAAATTGTCAATGATGCTAATTGTGATTGGCACCTCCATCTTAATCCCTCCCTCTAGGATTGTTGTACTACCATTCACGCTCCCACTAGTTCCACACCATATTCCCTTATCTTTGGCATTGAATCCATCTTGTCGATAGAGATCGAACTCCCATCATTGTGCATCTCCTTGCATGATCTCATTGATATGATGAGTATCAGGTTGCATGCCTTCATGAGCTAGAACTACTTGATGAGCAGTGCCTCAATGTTGAATGTCAGGAACACTAAGAGGGGGGGTGAATCAGTGCTCCATAAAACCATTTATGCACTTTCACTTTAAACCATTTTCCAAATTTAATTAAATAATAGCACAATATACAAATGAAAAGCAACCATAAAAACATAATACATGGACACCATGATTTTTACGTGGAAAACCCCAAGGTGGGGAAAAACCACAGAGAGTGTTAGCTCTCAGGAAATACTTTTATTATATCAATATCGAATTATAGGAGAATCATTACCTTAGGGTGCACTACCCAGAGCTCACTACTCAAAAGAGGCTCACTGCCCGAAGAAAGGAAAGAAGAAGAAGAAGGGGTGGCTCACTGCCAAAGATGAATTGTTGTTGTTACATCTACTTATGAATGATTAAAGTTCCAATTAAGCTTATAAATATTGACTCAAAACTCTTCATTTCAGTTTGCCTCTATTTCTCTACCCTGCTCTTACATATGCTTAAGATCTTCTTTTATTTGTTGTGGCTATTCTATCTTCACATATTTTGTATTCATATACATCACATCGCATATCACTCTAATGCAAACACCAAAATCTATCCTCTATTTATATACACAACTAAATCTTTCTCATGACCAAGTCGGCAAGTAAACTTTGAAACGCGTATACCAAGTGTTATATCATGTCACCTTGTTCTTGTGTTAAATCATCAATGCGGATCCAAACCATCATGCACATGTCTTCATATGTGTCGGCTCTAATCATACAACCACTCACCTTTATCATCCAACTCATATTTCTTCTCTACATAAGGATTCAACCAGCCTCTCAGCTTGTTTCTTAATAACATATATGATAGGTTCCTCTGTCACATCATAACTCATGTTGCAGACCGAATGGGACTTCATGAATCATAATCAGCAAACATTATTGATCTCTTGACATGTCTTGAATTCCATAGAATAAAATATGTACTTGTGGAGGAATGCAGACTGTTATGTTGTGCCCTATTCACTGTCTCTGTTGTACCTTTGTTCATCCGGACTTAGATATTTCTTCCAAGTGACTTATGGAGGAAGTCAGGACTTGATCACTGGAATATAATAACATCAAACAATTATGAATATTATACCTGAGCCACATTTCTAGGTCTTCATCTGCGGAAGCACACTGATCCACTTTCTGTCCCTTACTCTGTTTCTTGCCCATGCTTAGACATTTTTGCCAACAGGATCTGAATTCTAATAAGACCTTCTGGAGTTATGTCTTCTTGTCATGCTGATGAGATTTTTGAGCCTTGTTTCCATCAATGACAACATAAAGTCTATACCAAAGCAGTGTCTCTTACCAACAATCTCCCGCTTTGGCATTGATGGCAACACTTAGTGAAAAATACTTGACTACTCCTCCTTACTATATACACTTCATTCTCCTACTCCCCCTGAGATGTTTATCCATTTTTCACTGATTTTCTTCTCCCCCTTTGACATCAATGGCAAAGGGTGTGTTCTGGAACCAAAGATTTGTCAAAACTTCAAGATTTTTATGTATTCTGCCGCATATTTACAAGTGTACATTTTCCACTTCAATTTATGGATGAAGGTAAAATATCATTATAGATAGTCTTTATCAGAGCTATCTCTCCATTCCATCTATTCCTTACACTTTCCAAAATTTGTATGTGCCCGTTTATTAAAAAGACCAACTTTTCTGCCTTATGTATATCTGATGTTGTATTAATTAGTGCTTGTGATTTCAGGGCTTCATCTGCCAAATTGGTTGTGGAATCAATTTTTGGACTTATCAGTCCCCTAAGCTGGCACAACCTGTGTCTAATTAGAGTGCCCAAATCACTATGAATATTTACAACTTGTGTTTCCTTGGCATTTATTGACTCGACTGCCAGATTATGTCTCGGAGATATTGAGCAGTTTGAATTCCATGTCTCTAATTTTATCTTCTAAATCCTTTGTAACTTTTGGCCAAGATAAACAAAATTTGTATATTTTACCAGCCTCTTCAATGGCACTTTGTATGTTTTTTATTCCATTTCCTAACAGAGTTTTATCTTGAGCTATCATAGCCTTCAACTCAACCATTCTCTTTTTATCAAACTCCTTTTTAAATTTTACTTTTGTAGATTTTTCAAAGGACTCAAAATGTGTACTTATAGAGTTCAGAAGGCCCTTGAATTAATCAGCGGAGGATAATGAGGTGTCCTTTTGAAATGTTGGCATCATCTTCTCTAGAATGTTGGTGGCATCACTGATCAATTTACTATCTTGAACATGTGATTTCAACATCTCTTCCTGTGCCTTGGCCTGAACAATAAACACTAATTTGAATTTTTGCACACATGACAACGAGTCTAAGTTAATTGGTCCTTGAATAAATTCTAATTCATCTTGATCTTGTTGTTTTCCAGAAACAACTGAGACATTTGCAATGTCTCTTGCAGAGGCTTCTTCTTTTTGGCTTTGTTCTGGATTATCTAGATTCATGTCTTTATTAGCATCCTCCTTTTGTTTCGGTGGAGAGGTTTCCTTGATGTGTTCCTCTTCTGGTTTCTCCTTTTCATTTTGTTTTTTCAGAGAAGGTGTTGTTTGAGTTTCCCCTGCAGGTGCTTCCATTTCCTTGGGATCATGGTCATCTTTTCTTGCTTCTTGTTCAGGGTTCATTTCCAGAACTGATACACCATTTCCTCCATCTGTTACTTCATTATCATAGATGGTAGGGATATTGTACTTCTTTAGTATATCCAAAATGATCTCCTCTATTTCCCTGACCACTTTATCAATTTCTCCTATCATCAGTGCATTCATTCTTTTCTTTGATTTGAATTTATTGTTAAGTGTTTTGGAGATTTTGGCCTTTTCTTCTGGAGTAATAACCAGACATAATTTTATCAATGTATGTTCTCTGAGTTCAATGTCCTTAACCATAGCAGCTTCCTTTTTGACTAACAAAATACTACCCAAGGTATCTGGGAGATCACTAATGATCTCAATGAGAACTCTATTGTATATGTTTAAATACATTATGGTAGCTTCTTCCAAAATCCTTTTATCAACATCATTGTAGTCATTATAAAATTCAGCCACAGGTTTCAGATTTCCATCAACAGTGACAGACTTTAATACATCTTCAAGTGTTAATGTCAATTGAGGCTTATCTATCTTCTGTCATTTATTTGATTTGCCCTTTCCGAAGGACTTCTCCTTGCTACATCCAGAGACTTTAGTGGTATTAGCTTTCATTTTCTTGACATCTTCATCAGACTCAATCTCCTCTTCATCCTTTTCACTTACACATACATACATTCTTCTGCTTTTGTTTTCTATCTTTTTGCTCCTTCATCAGTTTGTTTCTTTATAGATTCCTTTATGCCAGTAGATGTATGATCAGAGGAGGAGGCATAGCTTCCAGTAGACCTCTTTGTTGCTTGAGGTTTTTCTTCTTTTTCTTTAGGTTCATCCAGAACCTTAACTTTTTCACTTCTTTTCTTTTCCCTTGCTTCCCTTTCTACTTGACCTTTTTACCTTGCTTCTTTGACTTGTTCCTTAATGAATCCATATCTTGCAGCAATCTCTTCTACCTCTTTTCTCACCTTCCTGGTGGTTTCTGTTTGTCTAAGTTCGACATGGAGTTTCACAGATAACTCTTCATATGTTCCAAACCTCTCTTCTTTAGTGTCTTTAGGTTTGTTGAGAAGGTGTTGGGCATAGTTTTCCAATATTTGTCCATCTACCTCATATCCCGTGGGCATTACCCATACAGTTCTAGGTTCCATAGCTTCCATTAAGCATTGATCCTTGGTGACCATAAAACAAATGGTATCTTTGTATTTTTCTATAATGCCCTTAGGAATTCTTTCCCTGGAGTGCATCATGCTCTGAAAGTTCTTGAAAAATCCCCATAGAGCTACTTTTTGCTCATTATAACTATCCAAGTTGTTAAGACAATTTCTAATTTGAACAGCTATTGGTTTATCACTCAACCAAATCAATCCCTTATGGTTTGGGAATTCATTCAGAAAATAGAAGAATAAACAGATATTAAGTGTACCAAATTTGAATGGGTAGTTCTTGCTTTCCTTGATCTTTTTTAGTTTTTCCATTAATTGAACTCTTAGCAGCTCACACAAGTCATAATCCGCATTCTCCTTAATCATTTGGTATGCTGTGTAAATGGTCGTACTGGAGATAGAATTTTCCCTACTTGTGAAGTAAATTTTGTAACCTATGACCATTGAGGCAAACTTTACTACAAGATTAGTAATATCATTTATTGTCAATGCCCTTTTATCAAATTGGGCTTTGATGGCATCTGTAACTATTTGATTCTTGACTGCCTTCAATAATGGCATACCTCCGGTGGAGTTTAGTCCAATGACTACCTAAATTGCACCCTTTGTTATCTTGAAGGGTTGCCCTTTCCCTAACCACATGAACTCATCATGAATCCTGCTCAGCACATACCAAACCCATTCACCCACTGCAAATGTGGGAAACTCTACATATTGGATGAATTTCTTCTCTTACAAGACTTTGTATTCTTCCTTTAGGTAAAATTGATCATCACTTAAATGTTTTTGATATAAGTCTGTGAATCTGCCATCGCTGTGCTCATCTAGGGCAACATGGATATATGCCCTAACATCTTCCACATATAGAACTCTGTAAGGTATACCCAAGAATGCACCCATTAGATCAACTTCAGTTGCTTTGTGGGGATGTTTCTTGAATTTAGGTTGTGGTCGCTCAATAATATCAACAATTAGCAGCGTCACCATCTCAAGATTTTAACAGACTCATAAATAAGGTTTGAACGGAAATACCTTGTTTCACAAAATTAGGGTTTCCTTTCTCTGAAATACTTCAAATGCTTCAAATCTTGGTTACTATTGCTCAAATTCTGCTTCAATCTCTTGAATACCTGATAGCTTCAAGTGTAAATTGATTTTAAGACTAAACAGGTTCCCTTTCATCCTCCGCATGACTTAACCTAATCGTCATTAATGCTTGTTCCAAAAAGCTATCTAACTTTTCTCTGATAGACACGGTCAATCAAAATTGCTCCACAATGTACCACACTTACTCATTTTATTCTGGATTTTCTTCCAAAGGATTTATCTTGTCAAATTCCATCACATATCTTCGTGTCGGATTCCAACATCAACTTTCTAGCTGGGGGATTTAGATTTTTAACACTGCTCCCCCTGAGCCAGAGCTCTCAATTTACTTCCTAGAGGAAGTATTGTTGGGAATTAAGGTGTCTCAACCTTGGTAATTCCTTACATTATTAATGTTTGTATTTATTATTCAATTGCCTATGTTGTAAATATTTGTAAATTCCATATTGTCATATTGTGGGATGCGGCACGATGATGTGTCGATCCTACATGGAATATGACAACTTGTAATTTTGTCCTCACATGAGGAGATAGGCATCCCACTTTGTGGTAGGAGCATTTTGCCATGTGTCGGCTGTTGGAAACAAGGCAGATAACTGAGAGGGGGGTGAATCAATTATCTCTATTGTCTTAAATTTTTCTTCTTTTATAATTTTTGCAGCATCAAAACATATAAGCATACATAATCATGAGAACAAAAATAAAGTCAACACACATAACACAAGGATTTTTATGTGGAAAACCCTGTTAAGGGAAAAACCACGGGGTGACTAACCCAAGATTGTATTCTCTGTTAAAATAATAAGTACAAAATGGCACTTGCCAATTAGGGCTCACTGCCCGAGCACACTGCTCACAAGAGGCACATTGCCTACAAGAGACTCACTATCTACAGAGTTTACAGAAGGTAACTAGGTGTTTGAACTGATGAGAGGCATCTACAAATGCTGAAGTTCAGTTCCGGTTAGTCTCAATATACTAATCTAATGCACTTCATTCTTCCTCTGCTCTAGTGTTGCTATTCTATCACATACCGGACTTGTATTGCTGCTTCCACACTTATCTCTGCCTTTCCTCGCACCTTGTTTTATCACATCAACACACACACACACTTACATACTATAATTCATCTAGTATTTATATCCACACAAAGGATTTCAACAACTTTCTAGTCGGCAACCACAATACTCAAGATATTTACAAATTACTGCTCTATCGATTGAATTCATGTTGATTGGTGATGCGTGTCAAATCATAGATATAGAAGTCATCAATTATGTCAGCCAACATTGTATGATCCCTCAAATAGCTTGATCAACATCAATTACTCATCCGGATTGAAGTCTGATACTCTGTCGGTCAGTTCTTCCTCAGTCTGCTTTGCCTGTTTGAAACCCAACACTCAGATGCTCATATCTTTTCCATGTTTTATCACCGGAGGCTCAATCTCTAGAATATAGTAGTCATGATACTCCTCTTGAGTTGTCCAAGTCCACAACTTGCTAAGTTACACCATCTGAGAGATCCAGACTTGATTGTTGGACCTTGTTGCATGCTCTGTTCTTGTTCACTGGACCAAAACACTCTTCAATCTAACTTCCGGTATAGACATACTATGTGCTACGGATGTGTGGGATAGACTTTGTTGCCATCAATGACAACACTCATGAAGCAACATAGTGTCTCTTGCCAACAATCTCCCCCTTTGGCATTGATGGTAACACTTAGTGAAAAATGACTAAGTGTCGCAGTAAACTCCCCCTTGGATGATGCTCTATCTTATGCACTATTTTACCAAAGCTCCCCCTTGGCTGGATTCCAAATTTTTTACTACTCCCCACTCCCCCTTTGACATTAATGGGAAAGGGCAGAATCCGTACACCAAAATTTGCAAAAATCAACCTATACATAGCCGCAGAAGTATGTATATACATGTTATACTTACATATACTTGACAAAAGTGGCCTTCAATTGTACATGCTTCGTGGCCCAGCTCTGCTTCATCCTGTCCAAAATGGAGATGTGACCAATCAACAAAAATGAATATGCTTCTACCCTTCTTAGATCTACTGGATCACTTGTCCGGGCTGTGGTTTGAGCATCTGTTAAGGCCTCATGCATTGCCTCTAACTTAGGGATAATTATCCCTCTGAGTTCACTCATCCTATTTATTATATTCTTCTTTTCTTTGTCCAGCCTCTTTATTTCATTTATAATGACAATGGCCTAGCATTCTTGGTTCATTAAGGATGTAGTGAGGGGATCAAAGTGTTGAGATAAACTTGACAGTTTACCTTCTTGCTCTTTCACCTTCTTTTCAATATCCTCTGTCACTTTGGGCCAAGATAAACAAAATTTGTACATGTCCCCACCATATTTAAGAGCATTTTCAAGGCTCTTTATCCCAATAGCTAGGGTCCTCCTATCATTAGTAATGAGTCCCTGTACTTCAGTGAACTTTTTTTCCAAAAACTCTTTCCAAACCTTTTCTTCTACCGATTTCTCTAAAGAATCAAAATGAGTGCTAACAGTGTTTACCAGAGATTTCAAATTACCAGATGGAGAGGCTGAAGGATCCTTTTGAAAAGATGGCATGATCTTCTCCAGCATACTGGATGCAATCTCTAATAGTTTGCAGTTTTCCATGTGAGACTTCAGAAGTTTTTATTTTGCCTTGGCTTGAGCAAAAGATGCTATTTTCATTGTCTGGATCGGAGAGAGGGAATCAAAATTTAGTGGTCCTTGGAATAGTTTTGGTTCATCTATCTCCATCATTTCTTTGTTCAAGAATTTCTTTACTTCCTGTGTAGTGTCTCTTGTCGGAGACTGAGTCTTCTTTTCTTTTGGGATCTCAGAATTGTCATTAGAGATCTTCTTTGTTTGTTCTTCTTCTTTTCCTTTTACCTCCTCTTCTTGACTCACTTTCTCCTCTTTTCTTCCTTCTCCTTTAGTTCTTGGATCTGGATTGTCTGCAGTGGGATCTGGAGGAGAGATGTTAACTGCTTCATGAACTTCCTCTTCCAGAATAGAGGAATCCAAGTCCTTAGACTTCTCTTCACCTACCTCTTTGGACCCTTCTACATTTTTGTCAGAAGATTCTTCATTGGATGCATTTAATCCTTCAACATCCATGGTAGAGGGTTCTTCTTCTGTTTCCTCTATGATAGGAAGATTGAATCTTTTGAAGGCATTCCATAGGATGTCTTTTGTTTCTCTTGCTACTTGATCAGTTTCTCCAAGCATAAGTTTGTTCATTCTTGCTTTGCTTCGGAATTCATCCTCACAGTACTTAAAGATCATGGCCATTTTCTTTGGAGTAATAGAAGGATAGAGCTGAATTGTAATCTGTTCTCGGATCTCCAAGTCTTTTGCCTTTGCATTCTCTTTTTTAAGTTCACGTACCTTCTCTAGACTTTTGGGAATTAATGAAATAATTTCAATGAATGCTTTATTATAAATATTCAGATACCTGACTGTAGCTTCTTCCAAGATCCTCTTGTCAGTATCACTATATTCATCATAGAATTTTGTTACTGGTTGCATATTCCCATCCACTATGACTGCCTTGATGATATCATCAATGGAAAGAGTGGGCTTTTCAACAAATTCTTCTACCTTTTCTTCCTTGTTTTTATCGGTAGAGGATTCCCCGGATGCTTTCTTCTTCTTCTTCTTCATTTTCTTAACTTCCTCATCAGACTCTATTTCTTCATCATCCTTTTGACTTGTGTAAGACCTTGTGGCTTTTGTTTTCATTCTCTTTTCTCCCTTTCCGGATGTCTTGACTTCCAGTTTGGTGGCTCTTGAGCTCTTAGGAGTGGCAGGTGCAGAGCTCTTGGTGGATCTAGTCCGGGAGGAGGCTTGAACCGGAACACTTCCTTTTTCTGCTTCTTGTTTCTCTTTCTCAGCTCTTTCTATTTTCTCTTTGTTGGCATCTACTACCTCTTTTGATATTCCATATCTTTTGGCATTTTCCTCTACTTCCCTTCTAACCTTCCTCTTTATCTCTGGTTGTCTTAGCTCAACATGTATTTTTACACTTAGTTCTTGAAAGGTTCCAAACATTTCTGCCTCAGGGTCCATAGGCTGACTTAACAAGTGTTGAATATGTAGCTCCATGATTTTCTCATCGACCTCATATCCCATTGGAATTATCCAAATTGTTCTGGGCTCAACTGCCTCCATTAGGCATTGATCAGTATCTACCATAAAACACATTGTATCCTTGTATTTTTCTGCTATGGATTGAGGTATCCTTTCTCTGGCTTGCATCATACTTTGGAAGTTCTTAAAGTATCCCTAGAGTGCTGTGCTTTGAGCCTTAGCATCACCAAGTCCATACATATAGTCTCTAATCTGTATTGCAACTAGTTTGTCATTTTGCCAAACCAAACCACTTGATTTGGGTAGCTCATTCATGTAGTAGAAGAATAGACACAGTATTAAACAACCATACTTGAAGGAGTTCTTATCTTTCTTGATCTTCTGTAAGTTTTCTAACAGTTGGTTTAAAAGAAGATCACATAGGTCATAGTCTGCATTTTCCCTCAACATCTGATAAGCTGTATATATTGCAATCCCAGACACAAAATTCTCCCTGCTAGAATGATAGATATTATACCCAATTATCATTGAGGAAAATTTGACATTCGGATCTGTGATGTCTTCTATGGTCATTGCTCTCTTGTCAAACTTAGATCCGGTAACTTCGGTAACTATTTGGTTTTTGACATATTTGAGTGCAGGTAACCCACCGGATGAGTGCAGTCCAGTTACTGCCCTAATGGCATCTTTTGTTATCTTAAAGGGCTTCATTAACCACATGAAATTATCATGTATTCTGCTAAGGACATACCGGACCCGATCATCTTCTGCAAAATAGGGAAAGTGGATGTAATGTCCGAAGTGCTTATCCCGAAGGGCCTTGTATTGAGGGTTGAGTTCAAAACTTTCATCTATTAACTGTTTATGATAGATGTCCATCAACTTAGATTCACCAAATTCCTCAATGTTGGCGTGGATGTAGACCCTAACATCTTCTACATGTAATACCCCATGTGGAATGCTAGAAAAAGTGCCTAAAGGATCAACTTCTAGGGACTTGTAGGCGTGTTTCTTGAACTTTGGGCGCGGCCTATCGGTGATCTTAACAACCATTGGAGTAGCCATTTTTGCAAAAGATTCAGAGAGAGATATTTAGAATGGAAGTACCTTTTTACGGTTTAGGGTTCAAAATAAGATCCGAAATAAATCGTTGGTTGAATTGGATTTTGCAGTTGATCTTTGAGAGAGTTGTAGAAACTTGATGTAGAGCTCTTCTTTTCTTCTTCTCGAATGTAAATGTGCAAATGATGAGTGAAATAACCCTTTTATTCTTTCGCAAACCCTAATTTCCTTTTGCAATAAATGCACAACTTAAGTTATCTGGTTGCCTTGTTGTTCTGAGAGAGATCTTTTCGAATCACTGGTTGCACTTAGAATCATTTTTAGTGATAATTGACAATGTATCTTCTTTCCTCCAATCATATCATGGATCCGTAGATCAAGATATCTCAATTTTGAATCATACCGAATCTGTCTGTGAAAATCCTGCTTTACCGGATGGTTATCAAATCGAATCAATCTTAGATGATTAAACTCTTGTAAAACTCCATGTGGATCTTTCATATTTTTACCGAGAGTTATTTAGATAATTTTTTGAGAACCCTTAAATCCGCAACATTCCATGTGTCGAATTTAGGCACCAATTGACTGACCAGGGGAATTTTATTTTTCTTTGTGACTCCCCCAGAGCTAGAGCTCATCTGTTTAGTTTTCGGAAGGAATATCAGCACCAGATTCCGGTGCAGATCCATCCCCAACATTTTTTGTACTCTTCTTCACCCAAATCTTGCTCATCTCCCTTTGAACTTCATCCGCATTCACTTTGCCTTTTCCTTTATCTTGATTTTGATTTTTACTTTTGCAGAATTTGGCAATATGACCAGATCTATTGCAATTGTAACAAACAACATTTCTTTGCATATTTGAGTGATATCCTCTTGATCTGCATTGATTAGCCATATGTCCCATTATATTGCATGCAAAGCATCTACTATTGAATGAATTGTTTATTTGCATATTTCTGCATTCATGAGATTTGTGACCATACCTTTTGCAGTTGAAACATTGTCCAGAGGAGGATGGATTAGTCTAATTCATTCTCCTTCTGCAATGAGTTACTTTATGACCAAAGTTGTTGCAATTGAAGCAGTATCCATTGAAGGATGGATATCTTTGAGCATTTGGTTGCCTTACCAGAGGTCTTCTAGGCCTGTTTCTTTGATTTTCTGATCCAAAGTTCTTCTGACCGGATCCGGAGCTTTCACCTTTCTCATATCCCAAGCCAGGCTTGTCATCTACCCTCTTTTGGCTTTTAAGAAGGACTTCAAGTTGAGCTAAGCTTATCTTAAATTTCTCTTTGTATTCATTTGTTGTTTGAAGATCTTGCTTAAGAGTGTCTATCTGATTCTCAAGTTGTTCTTCATTATCTCTAGCTTCTTCAAGATTAGATTCAAGATGCTTGATTATTCTGTCCATTTTGTGGTAGTCCTATGTCTTCTCCTTGAGGGATTGTTTTAGATTATATTCAATTTTCCTTTTCTCTTCAATTTCTTGGGTGAATCTCATAACCCCTGATTTCATCTCATGCCTTACCATAATGACCTCTTTTGATAGCTTCTCACATAGCTTGTTTTTCTCATCCAGATCTTCATTAGTATCATTAGCTTCACTCTGACTTGCTAATTTTTGAAGTAGCTCCTTTCTCTTTTTCACAGACATACTTAGTTTTTCTTTTAGCTCATTTATGAAATCATCAGCTTGTTTGAGTCTTTCTGTCAAGTTATAGACTTAAGAGTGGAACTGTTCAAGATCATCTAGGGCAGACTGAAGTTGTTCCTTCATACCATACATATCCATTGAGATTCCCAGATCTTCCTCAAGCTGTTAGGCTCTGTTTAGAGGAACTTGGCTCTGATACCAATTGTTGGAAATAAGGCAGATAACTGAGAGGGGGGTGAATTAGTTATCTCTATTGTCTTAACTTTTTCTTCTTTTATAATTTGTGCAGCATCAAAACATATAAGCATACATAATCATGAGAATAGAAATAAAGTCAACACACATAACACAAAGATTTTTACGTGGAAAACCCTATTAAGGGAAAAACCACGGGGTGACTAACCCAAGATTGTATTCTCTGTTAAAATAATAAGAAGTACAAAATGGCACTTGTCAATTAGGGCTCACAAGAGGCACACTGCCTATAAGAGACTCACTGTCTATAGAGTTTACAAAAGGTAACTAGGTGTTTGAACTGATGAGAGGCATCTACAAATGCTGAAGTTTAGTTCCGGTTAGTCTCAATATACTGATCTAATGCACTTCATTCTTCCTCTACTCTAGTGTTGTTGTTCTGTCACATACGGGACTTATATTGCTGCTTCCACACTTATCTTTGCCTTTCCTCGCACCTTGTTTTATCACATCTACACACACACACACACACACACTTACATACTAGAATTCATTTGGTATTTATATTCGCACCAAGGATTTCAACAACTTTCTAGTCGGCAACCAGAATACTCAAGATATTTACAAGTTACTGCTCTATCGGCTAAATTCATGCATGATTAGTGATGCGTGTCAAATCATAGATATAGAACTCATCAATCATGTCGGCCAACATTGTATGATCCCTCAAATAGCTTGATCAACATCAATTACTCATCCGGATTGAAGTCTGATACTCTCCCGGTCAGTTCTTCCTCAGTTTGCTCTGCCTGTCTAGAACCCAACACTCAGATGCTCATATCTTTTCCATGTTTTATCATCGGAGGCTCAATCTCTGAAATATAGTAGTCATGATACTCCTCTTGACTTGTCCAAGTCCTCAACTTTCTGAGTTACACCATCTGAGAGATCTGGACCTAATTGTTGGACCTTGCTGCATGCTCTGTTCTTGTTCACCGGACCAAAACACTCTTCAATCTGACTTCCGGTATAGGCATACTATGTGTTACAGATGTGTGATATAGACTTTGTTTCCATCAATGACAACACTCATGAATCCACATAGTGTCTCTTGCCAACATTGGTGTCTTCCATGTTGTGTAAGGGAATATTGACTGAAACGGTTATGACGGATTCCTATGACAGAATCTATGACATGTAAGAGTCAGAAATAGAAGTTTGTAAGGCAGGTGATGACATATGTCATGAAGCATCTTTGAATAAGGCATATTTGGGCACCCCAAGGTGGAATATGACATGTTGTAAGAGAATATGCTATTTATAGCATGTGTATGACAGATTCTCTTACAGCTATAAGTTATAACTGCTGTGACAGATTCTATGATGGTTGTAAGTGTCGTAAGAGCATCTGTCATAGCCCATTTTGGAAATAGGTGACCTCTTTGGGATGGGAGCTATGGATGAGTGTTAGGCACATTCTACAATGTTGACCAAGTGTCCTTAGCTGTGGGTTTTGGTCCATGAAGCCAAGTTGGACGCCCATCTCAAGATAGGTCCTATTTTGCCTTGTATTTTCTATATAAACAGGTGCTTGGAGATGGGGTTTGTATCACAGGGTTACAGGTACTGTTATGCTGCTGGATTAACTCCAGACACAAGTGTCAAAGACCATTGATGCTTGCATTTCAAGTGTATTGTAAACAAATTTCAGATTTGTTAATACATTGTGCAAGTTTCTGAGTGTGGAGTTTTTCACCCTATAAGGGTTTTCCCCACCATATATCTTTGTCTCTCTTCTTCTGTCTTCTTTCTAGTTCTTGTGTATTGTTGTAATAACTCTATTAGGTGTTGTATGTTGCTATAGCGATAAGGAATAAATTGAATTTGTGTAGCTCTCCCCTCATTAGATTAGTGTAGGAAGCGATTTCTGCACACCTAACTTCCTTTCAGTTAGTATCAGAGCCTGGCAAATTTTGGTCTTAGCTGTTGGGTAGGGGTTTTTTGAGAGCATCTTAAGTTGAGTGGCAGTCTGTGTAGAGTATTCTGATTTCTATTGCAGTAAGGAGATGGCAAGCACATTAGGAAGGTTTGGAGTGGAGAAGTTTAATGGCAGTAATTTCGAGCTGTGGAAGCTCAAGATGGAAGACATGCTTGTTGATCGAGACCTTCGGGAAAGTGTTAATGGAACTAAAATAGTTGCAATGTCACAAGATGACTGGGATCTCAAGGATTGGAAGGCTAAGAGTCTCATAAGGCTTAGTCTTGTTGATTCTGTGTTGTTAAATGTCCATGTGGAGACTACTGCAAAACTACTTTGGAAGAAGTTGGGAGATATGTATCAAGCAAAATCCCTGGTTAATAAACTTTTTCTGAGAAAGAAATTGTATTCTCTTCAAATGGAGGACAGAGGATCCGTTGCTGAACATATGAATGCTTTTAACATGTTGGTTGCATAATTGACATCTATTGGTGTAAATATGGAGGAGGAGGATCGATGTATGACCTTGCTTTGTTCTTTTTCGGACTCATGGGATCACCTTGTCATGGCTATTGGAAGCACCACATCCACATTCAAAATGGAAGAAGTGGTTTCTTCGCTGTTGTCTGAAGAGATGCGGAGAAAGTCTTCTGAGGCAGCTAAAGAGGTCCTTGCAGTTTCAGGAAGACCCAAGGAGAAAGGGAAGAAGAAGGACAAGAAATATGAGAAGGGTATATTCAAATCCCGTGGGAGATCCATATCTCCTAGAAAGTCCAAGGCTCTTTGTTGGAACTGTGGCAAAACTGGGCATTTCTGAAAGGAATGCAAAGAGGAGAAGAAGAAGAAGAAGAAAGCTCCTGATTCAGATTTTGACAAATCACAAGATGATGGTGATGCCTTCATCGCAAGCCTGGCAACCCATGCATCTGATGATGTGTGGTTGATCGACTCTGGTGCATCATTCCACATGACCTTACATTGAGACTGGTTCACTAGGTATGAGAAGTTCGATGGTGGAAAGGTGTACTTGGGTGATGACTCTCATCTAAAGATTGTTGGTCATGGAAGAGTCTCTATCTGATTCCCTGATGGTCGAGTGAAGGGGATCTCTAGGGTTATGCATATCTCAGGCTTAGCACGGAACCTACTTTCTGTAAGTAGTTTGAATGATGCAGGTGTGCAGGTTGTCTTTTCGACAGAAGGATGCAAGATGACTAGAGGAGCTATGGTGCTTGCTAAGGGTACTAGGAGAGGTACTCTGTTTCAGCTGGAGGCATGCATTTCACAATGTAATAGTTATTTTGATTCAAAGAAGAGGGCAGTAGTCACTTCATCCCCATCATCTGAACGAGTAGTCAAGAGATCTATTGTTTCTTGTTCTGATGTTTGTAATCATGCCTTGGAAGTTAAACTTCCTACTGAAAAGACAATGTTATGGCATAAGAGATTTGGCCACATTGGTGAGAAGGGTCTGCGTACCCTAAAAAATAAAAACCTCATTGAGGGGTTAGATGATTGTAATCTTGAGTTTGACTTTTGCGAACATTGCATTTATGGAAAGCAAAACCATGTTTAGTTTTATTCAAGTTCTCACAAGTCTTCTGGTGTGTTGGACCTTGTTCATTCTGATGTATTTGGTCCTATTAATGTTCCTTTGTTATCAAAATCTATATACTTTGTATATTTTATAGATGATTACAGTAGAAGGACATGGATTTATTTCTCAGAAGCAAATCTAAAGTCTATAGCAAGTTTAAGGAGTTTAAGGCCTTTGCTGAAAATCAGACTAGTAAAAAGATTAAATGTTTGATAACTGACAATGGTGGTGAGTTCTGTTCTATACAATTCGATAAGTATTGCAAGGAACTTGGGATTGAAAGACATAAGACAACTCCATACACCCCGCAGCAAAATGGAGTTGCAGAAAGAATGAACAGGACACTGATGGAGAAGGCTAGGAGTATGCTTAGTGGAGATGGCCTAGAACAAAAGTTTTAGGCTAAAGTTGTTGCCACTGCTTGCTATCTTGTTAATAGATCTCCTACATCAACTCTTGTTGGAAAGACACCCATGGAGGTGTGGTCTGGTAGAAAGCCTTCAATAAGGCATCTTTGTGTTTTTCATTGTGAGGCATATGCACATGTGCCTAGGGAGAAGCGGTCAAAATTGGAGAACAAGGCTGTTAAGTGTATCTTCATTGGCTATGGTGTCGGTGTGAAGGGATACAAGCATTGGGACCCTGTGGCTAAAAAAGTGTTGTATAGCAGAAGTGTCATCTTCAGAGAGCTTAGACCTTCTTCCATTGTTTTACAACCAGAAGAAAAAGAAAAGAAAGAGGATGTTTTTTAGTTTCCTGCTACCCCTGAGAAGACTGAACAGAAAGACAATGTTGGATCTGATGATGAGGAGAGCTCTAGTAGCTTTGAAAGCTCAGATGAAGAAGTTGAACCACAACCTTAGCTATTGAGGAGGTCTACACGGATAAGAAAGCAACTTGAAAGGTTTGGTTTTACATTTCTTGATTCTAGTTGTGCTTATGCTTTGGTTTCTAACAGTGATGAACCTAAAACTGTATCAGATGCTATGGACATGAAAGATGCAGGTTCCTAGAAGGAGGCCATGGAGGATGAAATGGCTTCTTTGGAAAAGAATCAAACTTGGGACTTGGTGCCTTTGCCTCCTGGATAGAAACCCGTTGGATGCAAATGGGTGTTTAAGAAGAAATTTGGTGCAGATGGTAGTGTTGAGAAGTATAAGGCTAGATTGGTTGCGAAAGGAGTATTCACAAGTGGAGGGTATAGATTATGGTGAGATCTTCTCTCCCGTTGCAAAGCTGACATCCATTCGATTCCTATTGTCTCTCGCAACAGCTTATGACTTGGAGGTAGAACAGATGGATGTGAAGACATCTTTCCTTCATGGTGACTTGGAGGAAGAAATCTACATGTCACAGCCAGAGCATTACATGGTGAAAGGTAAAGAAAATTTGGTTTGCAAACTTAAAAAGTCTTTGTATGGTTTGAAGCAATCCCCTAAGAGATGGTACTTGAAGTTTGATGCCTTTGTGTTGTCAATTGGATTTGCGAGATCGAAATCAGATTACTGTGTGTATTATAAGTTTGATGGTGATCGTATTCTCATTGTTGCATTGTATGTTGATGATATGTTGCTCATTGGGAAGGGTAAGAATATGATTTCTGATTTTAAATCTCAGTTGTCAGCATAGTTTGAAATGAAATATTTAGGGGCAGCCAGGTACATTCTAGGAATGGAAATCAGAAGAGACAGAACCAATAGAAAACCTTTGTTAAGCCAGAGTAAGTATGTGAAGACCGTGTTGGATAGGTTCAGCATGGCAGATTGTAGACCATTGTGTGTTCCCGTTTCTTTGGGGACAAAGTTGTCTGTTGAGGATTGTCCAAAATCTCCTAGTGAGGTGGAGGACATGAGCAGAGCACCTTATGCTAGTGCTATTGGTAGTTTGATGTATGTTATAGTCTGCACAAGACCAGACATTGCCCAAGCAGTGGGAGTCCTTAGTTGATTTATGGCTAATCCTGGACGAGTTCATTTGGATGCAGTTAAGCGAGTGTTCAAATATTTGAGGGGTACTTCTGAGTATTCCATTTTCTATCATGGTAATGTTTCAGAACCTTCGCATTCTGTTGATATTCATGGATTTGTGGATTCAAATTGGGCAGGTGACATTGGTAGCAGGAGATCCACCAGTGCTTATGTGTTTACACTATTTGGTGGTGCTATTAGTTGGATGAGTAAGCGACAACCTGTTGTTGCTTTGTCCACGACATAAGACGAGTATATGGCAGCAACTCATGCTTGTAAGGAAACCATTTGGCTTAAGAGATTGTGTTCAGATGTTGGTGTTGATGCAAGTCAGATCACGATTAGTTGTGACAAACAGAGTGCAATTTGCCTTGCGAAGAATCCAACTTTCCATGCTAGAACAAAGCACATTGATGTTCAGTTTCACTTCGTGTGAGACATGGTTGAGGATGGTGTTGGAGCTTCTTCCGAATTAGCAAAGGGTTTGCCAGTTCCTAAGCTCAGGCAGATTCAACCAACAAATACAGGAGGTTGCGTGAGCTGCCTCCCCTTCACTTCTGGTTTTTCCGCACCAAGGGGGATATCCCTACAGCTAAAGATTTAACTTTGACTCACTCCCAACAGAAAGATTTAGCTTTACAATAAAGGTAGAATACTCTCATGTTTGGACCAAGATTTGCATGATAAGTCACCAGGCTAGCAATGTTCTTGGACATATCTAACTGGTTAGGGATGAGAGTATGTAGAGGTCCTATTTCTACTCCTACAAACTAACACATTGGAATTATGAAATGATTTGTATTAATGTTTTGGATGCAAGACAGGGGGTTTTGGATCATAACTACTACACAAGGGCAGACCAGTGCCTATCTCAGGGAAAGGAGTCAACTAGACATATACATGTGAATGATTTGCACAAACTCAATAGATATTAAAGTTTCAAGGGGTTAGATTGGTGCTTGCCTTACAAACATCACCCAAGAATGAGTATTTAGCAATCTCTACTTACAAATACCCTTGTTGCCATACATTCTTCCCCATACTTAACCTAAAACAATTTAATCCACTCCTTGAATGGAAGTTAGAGATCAAGCATGCAATACATAAATTTATACCCTAGAATCTTAGTAACCCCTAGCAACCAAATTCAAAAGAAGGGATGCATACAGCCATGGAGACAAATAGCTAAGCACATGCCATGAAGCATTTTTCATATAAAAATGACATGAAATTGAACATGTATGCAACATGCATTCAAATGCAACTCATAAACTCACAAAAGAGATAGAACAATCTAGAAAAGCTCTATTTTCGTTATTCCTCCCCAAAATTGCCCAAGTCTTCCACCACCAAAAAAAATGAGTAACACAGTTCTCTTATACCCAGAACGTGTACTCAACAATTAATTACATGGTCTTTTCAAGAAGCTGCTAGATATATCACACCATCAAAATGGCGCCCAAAACATTCAATGCAGTAGGCAGACGAAGAAGGAAAAGCAGGTTAGTTTGGGAAACGTGCAGCAGACTTGAGATTTTTGCCTTAAAAATGGTAGTTGACCTATCCATTCGACCCATACCAATGCAAATTTGCCATTAATGGCCAACCTACCCGCAGCTTCTGGAAACGTAGCGGTTTGCGTGTTCAAGAACTTTTCCTGCCTGAAATGCAGCTGCAAATGCATAGGAGAACCTTCCTGTGAAATTTTGAAATAGGGCTGTCGATCTCCTCCTCATCGCCAAGATCAATGGATTCAAATCACGTTGACAAGTTGTTGACCAATTAAAACATGCCACGCAGGTAGCTTTTTCCTTTTTGACTTTTCGCAACATGAACACATTTTACCATTTTTGCCTTTTTAGTCTTCAAATCTTTGTATATGCTGTTGTATATACATACAACTCCCCTTGGACACGTGGCAGCCTGCCATTAGATCACTATTGCTAAGCACTTGCAGCTTCATCACCGATCCATTGTATCCCCTCTTGCATCTGTGGTTGCATACGAGATTGTATATACATACAATCACCTACATACAAAGGCGGACCCCAAATCCTTATAAAACAAATTACAATCGCTATTGGGTCCGGGCTTTATATCTTCCCTTTGTATATCTCCTTGTATATTGCATATACAAATGCAATATACATACAACCACGGACATCCAACTCATCTATCAATCAGATTGAAATAACATTCGAATCCGGTGTTGTATCTAGTTCATTTTCATCTCACATTGTATATCGCACATACAATGAGCAACATACAACTCACGAACCTCAGCCTGAAATCTACCATAATCAAATTCTCCTTCACGTCCAGGATTGTATGTGCGCTTTTGTATTTTGCATTGTATATAGCACATACATACAATCTGGGACATACAACTACGCGGGCCCACCATGCTTTTGAAGACCATTGACTTTGACTACTCCCGCTTTGCATGTTTCTTTGTATCTACTCGTTGTATGTCTAATTGTATATTGGGAACATATAATCCCAATATACAACTGCGGATTTCACTTGCTTCACAAATGCTGTTAACTTTCTGGCTGCATCCGCCATTGCACATGCCTACTTGTACATTCACTTGTATATGCAGTTGCATGTCAGAGATACATACAACGCAAGATACAAAGGAAACACATTGACTTTTCAACTTTGCCGTTGTATGCATGCCTGCCAGGCCTGATTTGATAAACTTTGAAGTCCGAGATTTTACATTCCACCTTTGTATGCCATTTTGTATAAGCCATATACATACAATCCCCCTGCTGCACACTTGTGGGCCCGATCACTATTTAACCTGATTTGAATCCTTTTGAAGTCCGCCATTGTATCTTGCCCGTTGTATATCAAATATACAACAACATATACGTACAATACTTTTGATACAATTGCCAAATCTAACTTGGAACATGTAATATACATACATATTTTTGCCTCCAGAATTGTATTTGAATGACACATAAAACCCGATATGTATACAATGATACATACAACCATTTTTCTCCATTCTGAAGCTGATTGGGTTTTATTTCAGGTCCACCAATGTACATTCACATCTGCGCATACAAAGATAAAACGGCCACATACAAAGAACGATACATACAATTTAATTGTGTAGGAGGCTGAGGGACTTAGAATTTTTTGGATTTTTCATGAAAGGCCTGCGAATTCAACTACTCGAAACCCAAACTTGTAGCAGGCACCAACAGTTGGAAAGGTAAATTTTGAGAAGGTAGATACTTTGAAGAATGTTACAGATGCATTGACGAAACCAGTGGGCACAGAGAAGTTCAGATGGTGTTCGGAGTCTATGGGCCTCTCTGCCTATAGTAGTTAAATCCTATTTTTGATTGGCTCTTACAAGGTGTTTGAAAAGTGGGAGAATGTTGGGAATTAAGGTGTCTCAACCTTGGTAATTCCTTACACTATTAATGTTTGTATTTATTATTTAATTGCCTATGTTGTAAATATTTATAAATTCCATATTGTCATATTGTGGGATGTGGCACGATGATGTGTCAATCCTACATGGAATATGACAACTTTTAATTTTGTCCTCACACATGGAGATAGGCATCCCACTTTGTGGTAGGAGCATTTTTCCATGTATCGGCATCTTCCGTGTTGTGTAAGGGAATATTGACCGAAACGGTTATGACGGATTCCTATGACAAAATCTATAACATGTAAGAGTCAGAAATAGAAGTTTGTAAGACAAGTGATGACATGTGTCATGAAGCATCTTTGAATAAGGCATATTTGGGTGCCCCAAGGTGGAATATGTCATGTTCTAAGAGAATATGCTATTTATAGCGTGTGTATGACAGATTCTCTTACAATTGTAAGTTGTAATCGCTATGAAAGATTCTATGACGGTCGTAAGTGTTGTAAGAGCATCTATCATAGCCCATTTTGGAAATAGGTGACCTCTTTGGGATGGGAGTTGTGGATGAGTGTCAGGCACATTCTATAATGTTGACCAAGTGTCCTTAGGCGTGGGTTTTGGTCCATGAAGCCAAGTTGGACGCCCATCCCAAGATAGGACCTATTTTGCCTTGTATTTTCTATATAAACAGGTGCTTGGAGATGGAGTTTGTATCATAGGTTTACAGGTACTGTTATGCTACCAGATTGACTCCAGACATGAGTATTGAAGACCATTGAAGCTTGCATTGCAAGTGTATTGTAAACAACTTTCAGATTTGTTAATACATTGTGCAAGTTTCTGAGTGTGGGGTTTTTCACCCGATAAAGGTTTTCCCCACCGTATATCTTTGTCTCTCTTCTTCGATCTCCTTTCTGGTTCTTGTGTATTGTTGTAATAACTCTGTTAGGTGTTGTGTGTTGCTGTAGTGATAAGGAATAAATTGAATTTGTATAGCTCTCCCCTCATTAGATTAGTGTAGGAAGCGATTTTCGCACACCTAGCTTCCTTTCAAGTATCTGCACCAGATGTTGGTGTGGATCCATCCTTAACCTAATTCACACCCTTTTTGATCCACATCATACTCATCTCCTTCTTGGTTTCCACAAGATCAACTTTATTCTTGCCTTTAACATCATTTTACCATGTTTTCCCTTTATCTGCAGGATAGTTTCTTGTTGTATTTCTGCTTCTGCAGAATTTGGCAAAGTGTCTGGACTTGTTGCAATTGAAACAAACAACATTTTTCTGACCTAGATTTCTTTTGTAATTGGGAATTGGCCTTGATCTACATTGGTTAGCCATATGTCCAAATCTATTGCATACAAAACATCTGCCAATGAAATATTGACCATTCCTTGAATAGTTTTGCACATTTCTTGACACACTTTTGCATTCATTTGCTTTATGACCAATCTTATTGCAATTGAAACATTGACCAGAAAAAGATGGAGTATTTTGATTTATTCTACTTCTACACTGAGTAGCCCTATGACCATACTTATTGCATTTGAAACAATAACCATTGAAAGATTGGTACCTTTGTGCATTTGGTTGCCTGACCGGAGGTCCTTTAGGTCTTCTTCTTTGATTCCTTACTGGATGATTTCTGCCTCTTCCTTCTTTAGATTTGTCTTGCCCTGAATTTGAAATTTCTCCCTTTTCAAATCCGAAACCTTGTTTATCATCTGGATACTTTTGACTGGCTAGTAACTCGTCAAGTTTAGCAGAGCTTATTTTGAATTTTTCTTTGTAACTGTTGGCTGCTTCTAGATCAAACTTTCTTCCCCCAAATTTTCACATTCTTCTAACTTGTCCTTCACAATTTGATTCAGATATTCCTCATTCTTAGTCTTTTCTTCAATCACCTTGAGAAGACTCTCTATGGATTCATTTTCTTGTTTTAGTTGCTCATATAATTCTTTCCTTCTTTCATGAGATTTACTGATCTATTCTTTTAATTTTAGAATGCAATCAACAACTTCTTTGATACTCTCCTCTAAACCCTTGATATCAGCCTTGCAGTTGTCAAGATCTTCTAGAGCTGCTTCAAATTGTTCATTATTGACATATACTTGATTGCTAATTATAATGCTGCCAGGAGAATTTGTATCAAGATAAGTGAGATACCTTTGTGCTGCCATGAGTGAACCTTCCCAGATCTTCCTCAAGTTGTTAGGCTTCTTCCAAGGAACCTTGCTCTAATACCAATTGTTGAATGTTAGTAACACTGAAAGGGGAGGGGTGAATCGGTGTGCCATAAAACCATTTATGCACTTTCACTTTTAACCATTTTCCAAATTTAATTAAACAATATCACAATATACAAATGAAAAGCAACCATAAAAACATAATACATGGACACTAGGATTTTTATGTGGAAAACCCCAAGGTGGGGAAAAACCACAGAGAGTGTTAGCTCTTAGAAATACTTTTATTATATCAATACCAAATTATAGGAGGCTCACTACCTTAGGGCTCACTACCCAGAGCTCACTACTCAAAAGAGGCTCACTACCCGAAGAAAGGAAAGAAGAAGAAGAAGAGGTGGCTCACTGCCAAAGATGAACTGTTGTTGTTGCATCTACTTATGCATGATTACAATTCCAATTAAGCTTATGAATATTGACTCAAAACTCTTCATTTCAGTCTGCCCCTGTTTCTCTTCCCTACTCTTACATATGTTTAAGATCTCCTTTTATTTGTTGCGGCTATTCTATCTTCGCATATTTCGCATTCATATACATCACATTGCATATCACTCTAATACAAACACCAAAATCTATCCTCTATTTATATCCACAACTAAATCTTTCTCATGATCAAGTCGACAAGCAAATTGTGAAACATGTATACCAAGTGTTATATCTTGTCACCTTGTTCTTCTGTTAAATCATCAATGAGGATCCAAACCATCATGCACATGTCTTCATATGTGTCATCTCTAATCATACAACCACTCACCTTTATCATCCAACTCATATTTCTTCTCCACATAAGGATTCAACTAGCCTGTCAGCTTGTTTCTTAATAACATATATGATAGGTTCCTCTGTCACATCATAACTCATGCTGCAGACTGAATGGGACTTCATGAATCATAATCAACAAACATTATTGATCTCTTGACATGTCTTCAATTCCACAGAACAAAATATGCACTTGCGGAGGAATGCGGACCGTTATGTTGTGCCCTGTTCACTATCTCTGTTGTACCTCTGTTCATCCGGACTTAGATATTTCTTCCAAGTGACTTCCAAAGGAAGTCAAGACTTGATCACTTGTATATAACAACATCAAACAATTATGAATATTACAGTTGGGCCGCATTTCTAGGTCTTCATATGCGGAGGCACACTGATCCGCTTTCTGTCCCTTACTCTATTTCTTGCCCATACTTAGTCATTTTTGCCAACTGAATCTGAATTCCAATAAGACCTTCCAGAGTTATGTCTTCCTGTCATGTTGATGAGATTTTTGAGCCTTGTTGCCATCACTGACAACATACAAGTCTATACCAGAGCAATGTCTCTTGCCAACACTCAATGACTTAAATCATCTCCAAGCTTATCAAAACTGTCTTCACATAAGCAAAATAAGAAAATCAAGGTTCATTAATTTGAGATCAGTGACCTTGTGCTCAAAGAAAATTGAAAGAATCTTTAGGATCAAGACAAAAAAGGAAAATTTGCACCTAATTGGCTAGGTCCTTATGTTGTCATCATTAAGAATGGTTCAGGTGCTTATTGGCTAGCTACTCCAGATGGTTAGGAGTTGGATGAACCTCTCAACATCATCCATCTCAAGAGATTTCATGCTTAGTCTACAAAATATCCCAATCAAAAAATTAAAAAAATTAAAAAGAAAAAAAAAATCAAAAAGAAAAAATTAAAAAAAATGTTAAAAATCCCCCCCAAAATAAAAAGAATAGAAAATAAAAGAAAAATAATTCATCCTATGTTGATAACCACTTCTTGCGATGCCTTGGACAAGTACAGTTCTAGTGAAAACCTACTCATAGGTGCCATGTGTATGAGCCAGACCTCGTTATCCTCTAGGCCCTCTTTATACCATCCCATCCCACTTCATGTCTTATTCTTCCATAACATCCATATCATGTAGTCGACCTTGTCCTACGCTAAGGACAATGGATTGTTCTTTGCTTTGGAAAAAGGTTTTGACATTCTCCCTATTGAATATCCACTATCCTGGCTACATCTCTTGTTCAAGCTTCATGCATTTGTAGGTATGATGATATCACATGCCTTATACTTGTAGCTTCAACACCTAAAACATTGTACTTAAGCGCTAAATCGAAGACCTTTATTCAACCGCAATCACATACACTTATTGACCCCTTGCCATTGTTACATTCTTAGTTCCATTTTTTATTTTGCAAGATACATTGTTCCCCATGTCTGGCATCATCATTATCATCACCATAATACTTGTCCTTTTAAACACTTTGGAAAGAGGTAAACTCCTAAATGTTGATTGATTGTTGATTATGGATCTTTGTTTATTTTTACCCTGCACTATACCTTCTAACGATCACAATGATCCTTATAGCATGGTGTGTCATGTGTCTAAGTCCATTATTAACCAATAAATTGATGCAAAAGGAGCATGCATTCAACTCAATGGACCAATAGATCTTTTATCAAGCAATCTAATGACTATAATGTGTTACATTTAATTATGTCAAACTAGGGAATCATTCTCTTCTTGGATGGCACCTGTATTGTCTATACAATTGAGGATTTTTGAGCTTATCCTAGAGGTTGTGCATAGAAAGATTGACTGAAGAGGAATTCTATCTTACTAGCTTAATCAATAGTATTCCTATGGGAAGAAGCTACAGGTAATTATGTTAGGCTGAATGCTATTTAAACCATGCAAGGATATTGTTTATGAACAAATGATTATAACTAATAACAATCTTAAATCAAATCATTGATCAAAATTAATAACAATCTAATTTAACAAGTCATGACAATTGATAAACCGTTAACAACCTAAATCAACAAAGAACTACAGTTACCTCAAGTGGTCCTTGCTTGGGTGACTATAACCTCATAGAATCTAAATCGAATCTTAACTAGATAATTTGCGCATTGATTGAATCTAATTAACTTTATTGATTTATGAAAAGTAATATAAATGTTGATAACAAAGTGTTGATAACCACAATTCTTCTAGATCTCTGTCACATATAGAATCTATCACATATATAGACATGATCTAAATCCCCTAATTAATTTGGACTCTAAACAACCTTTAACCACACATGCCAACTCTTCCCACAAACATATGAAGAGGAATTATTCCTATTTTAATCAAAACAAAAGTAGGAAACTAATTTATACAAAGATTGTTCAAATAGCACAATCCTACTATGACTCTGCCTATCCATCATAAAGAAGATAAAAGTAGATAGGAACACACCGACTAAAGCATAATCATGTAATTATTAACCATGACCTCCCGATGCTATAAATCCTTCTATTTTTTGTAGATGTCTTTACTATTGTTGATGAAAACCATTGGTGAGTGGAATAGTTTATGGCTAAACCAACTCCTTTAAATTTGAGTACCTTCTCCTTTGGTTGCGGGTTCACAGATGACCTCTACTGCGGGTGACTGCTTCCTTGCTGCATAAAGGTTAGTTTCATCCTACAGTATTTTCACATCATAAACTACCATAACTAACATAAATTGCTATTATATTATGAAAATATTCATTAACACTCACAATCATTCATTATCATATCATAGACCATTCTCAAGTTCTTTCAAACTTAAAGGTGAACATAAATTTTGACAATGTCTAAGGAAATGTCTTTGAGAAATATAAAACTTAAACAAGGAAACTATAACAATTTCAAGACTCATCATCTTGAATGGTATATACCAAGGCATAAGTCTATTGTTTTGTGTGTTTTGTTTGATGATTGTCCCATCACAATTCCCACCATGGTCGTCATATGCCTTGTGATGTATTGGTGCATCCTTTTATTTGCATTAGTCCTTACAGCATACTACCACAATGACAACATGGTCTTCCATATCATGGTGCCAAATGACATATGTTTGTTTGTGACCTTTTTCTTTTGAGCCATTCCTTTATGCATGAGACATGTCATCACCTTGGTCTTTATACCTTGGTGCATAGCATCTAGTGCGATATCAAACTTCATGGTTGTTCACCCAATGCAACATGAAGTATCATTCACCCATTGCATCCATCACCTCTCTTTCCTCTATTCCCTCACCCAATCAATTCCATCCATTTTGAGAGCACACCCATGTTCTTCAAACCCACCTATCCTCTCAAGGGGGCATCCCATCTCTACATCATTTCTCCTCATCACTCTCCCTCTGAGTGGTTGAGGCATCCATCTTGAAGAACTATATCTTATCTTCTTTGAAATTATGTAACTTCTCTTGGTCCCAAATCATCTCCAAGAGGGGCAAAATGTAGACACCTAAAATTTACCACATCACCTTCAACACTTCTGACATCACTTTCGACATTTCTAATATCACTTTTGACACCTCTAACATCCCTTTCAACACCTTTTCGATATTTTCCTAATCCTATTCTAAACACATTCATCTTGACACTAATTAATTAGATAAATTATATTTATTTAATTAATTAGGATTATCCTTTAACATTCCCCCTTTCATTGAATTGATTAAATAAATTATATCCATTTAATTAATCTAATTTCCCACATCCCTCTCCATTAATTAATTAAATAATTTTATTATTTGTTATTTGATTAATTAATCTAAAAATCCCAAATCATATTTTATTCCCCCGTTTATCCTGATTAAATCTCATCCTTGTCCATTTTCAACAAATAAATAAATTTAAAAATTTAAAAAGTCACATGACTAGCTAAGAGTTATCTAGATTCATGAAACTTATACACTCCTACAAAAGTCAAACCAACTTTATATCTCCATCATCCATTCCATACTACATATATTAATCCTAGCCATTCATATAAGGATAAGCCCTAGAAGATTCCATCCTTGCCCTAATTCCTCTCACTCAATACTATCCGTCCATTTATCTTTAATCTTAACCATTCATCCTTATAGAATACCCTAGAAGCTTCTAATCTTGTCCTGATTTGTTTCATTCAATTCTAGCCATCCATTTCTAACGAAATCTTAGCCTTCTATCCTATAATTCAAAAATCTATAAATCAACCCTTGATTAAGCCATTTGCAAGACACTTTTGGAGGTAATGTCATGCTATCCAAGTGAGCACCCAAAAATTAATCTCAACATCAAGAATCCATTGTAGGACAACCACCACTTCTTGGTGCAATGAGGGCTGGTTTTGGTGAGAGCTTTCAAATTTTTCATTTGATTTTGCTAACCCTTTTCTCAATCGAAGGTGTTGTTAGATATAAAATAGGATCTTTTATTTGATGCATTGTTCCTTATTTGTTTCATGTTTTAGCGTACACACATCCCACAAGAAGCTTGTAAACACAGTGTCGACCATGAGGTAGTTTGCAGGAGTGATTATGGAAAAATTACTAACTTGAGGCAATTTACACCAAATCCAAGATGCTGTCATGGAGAGGACATGGTATTGTTAATGTCACTGGAAGGATGGAAGATATTTTTGAGATGATGAAGGCTATGAATATCTAGATGGATGCATTTGAAGAGGGACACAAAATAGACTCTAACCCTAGAGATGATGAAATTGGTAAAGAACAAGAAGTTAGCCCTGCCAAGAAAAGTGAAAGCAAAGAAGAAAACAAAGAAGAAAGGATGTTAAAATCCAAATATCAAGTATTGGCAAGAAAACTAGACTAGATATTTCAAATTATTTTGGTAGTCTAATTCCTAAAGAATAGATTGGATAACTAATTTAGAACATTTTAAGTATGAAGATATTGATGACTTGGATAGGGTAAAATTTTCTTAAGACTAAGTTGAACCTTGGTCATGTCACCATTTGGTGGAAGGAAGTTCATCTAGAGAGAAATAGGAAAGGTAAACCTAGTGTTGAGAAATGGGATAGAAACTAAAATCTAAGTTCACTCCTACAAATATCAATTAGAGATGCTAAAGGAGTTACACAATCTCAAGAAAAAGGATATGATAATTAAAGACTACATTTACAAGTATTATAAATCGACGATCCATTTATGACATAATGATGGAGTGGATAAAATGGAAAGATACACGAATGGTTTGAGAGAGTTAATTTAGGAAGAGTTAAGTATGTTAAATATCTAAACAATAGAGGAAACATATAAGATGACCCTGACCACATAAAATAAATTAAACAAAAGATTTGGAGATAGATATAATTGGAAAAGAGGAAGAGAAGCATATCAGATGACCCTAACAATAGGCAAGGATCATATCGTTATCTATATGACCTAAAAACATACTTCTTATTTCATAAATTGAAGGGGCACAATATGAAGGCATGCTATAATTATAACAAAACCATCTCAAAACTCTATGATGAGCAAGAAGATAAAGTCTTGCATGAGGTTATACATTAATAATATAAAGAGCAAAAACCAAATAATCAACAACACAATCATCAACCTGTGATCGATCAAAACATGCAAAGTCACATTGAGTTTGACAAAGATCAAAAATATTGTGTTATTAGTGAACCAGAACAACCAAATCTCAATACAAGCGATTCAACCTTTTCATAGATAATGGACCTCCTCAAAAGTTCTCCTACTCATAAGAATGCTCTCCTAATCATAAGAATGATCTCCTCAATGCCTTATATTTAAGCCATCTAGTTCAAACTACTCAAAACAAAAAGCATTATTCTTCCACATTTGATTTTGAAAAGTTACCCATAGATGATGACATATTAAGCATGTCATGATCGATGATGGGACTGCAATTAACATAGTCTCTTTTTCTCTCTTCCAGCAAATGGGTTATAACAAATCTCACATTTCTCACAATACTAGCACCCTCAAAGTTCACGACAATCTCAACATTCATGCAATTAGTAAAAATATTCTTCCTATTATTGCGGGTCCCAAAACCTTACCTACCAAATTCTTTATCATAAATGAAAAAACTATTTACAACATGATTATGGGAAGACCTTGGATTCATAGGATGAGGCTCATTCCCTCTACATTATTTTAAGAAATTCATTTGCTCTACATGGATCAGATGAACATCATCAAAGGGGACCTTGATCCTTTTAGCATTTATAAAATCAAACAAGCTAAAAAGAAGGAAGATTTAGCCAAAACTACAAGTGACTCGAGAATCTTTTTTTGAAAAAGGAGACATTCAAACAAGCCACGAACATTGCTAAGACTTCAAATTTGTAGGAGAAAGGATGTCAGGAGAGTTCCCCTTTTATCCTTACTCAACAAAATCTTATGCTCTGTCTAGCCTAGTAGTGATTGCCATTAAGACAAATATGAGTATTCATATGGTTGAGATCACTATTGAGGAAAAATAAGAAGAACTAAAACCTATGTGGGAACTAGAAGAGTCACAAAATTGTTTAGGTACCAATACTAGTTGCCCCTCAAAAGTTCAAAGAAGACCACAAATTTTCATTTGAAACAAACGTTGGAACTTTGAAAGAATGCAAAATAGTGAAGATAGGAGCCAAATAATCAGAAGATGAAATATGTGAGTAAACATGTCTCCTCATTGAGTTTTAGGCTATTTCTATACCAAGTCTTCAAGTGTCCTGGCAAGGATTATTGGATGATGAAAGGAGGCAAAGGGAAGTGCAAAGACACAATTATTATTTAGCTAGATGAGTAAGCAATATAACAAAATGGTTGTTCCTGGACCATTCAAGGTTAGAGATCTTGTGTGCAGAATTGACAATTTAATCAATAAAGAGTTGGTGAAGGCCAGAAATTTAGACTGAATTGGATAGGACCATACATGGTTAAAGAAGATGTTGGAAGTGGCGCTTATCTCTTGTGCACCATGGAGGGTGAAGAATTCAGTGAAATGGTTAATGCCTTTCATCTAAAAAAGTATTATATCTAAAAATTCTAAAAAATTCAAACACTTATAAAATCTAAAAAAATCAAAAAACACAATCTAAAAAAAATCAAGACATGCATTTCATTCGGTCTAGTATTGCATTTGTGAGTGGTTTGCTCTTATTAAATTTTCATCTTAGTAAGGAGTCATAAAGTTGCTAGTATAGGTTGTCCCTATCGACCTTAGATTCCAAAAAATCATCATTACCATCCCTTTACACTCCCAACAAATTTCAAATAAAGTTAAATTTTAAGCTTTATATTGATCCTAGTCTTAACCATCATCTAGTCAAGTCTAGCGAAGCAAGTTTTCAAATCTATAGTGTCTAATAGAAGCTAACAAGAAGATCTCCCCTAATCCTCCTTAGAAAGAGGGAAGTAGTAGGAGCCAGTTTTTCTCTTGGTGGTGCTTAGCCCCTTACCCACCTAGCCAAAAATGTTAGGGGGGTCAAAACTCCACAAAGCAATAAAAAAAACAAAAAAAAGAGTAGAAAAGAAAAAAAGAGAAAAAGATTTTTTTGATGTCTATACTCTTGGGTGGAGAACAGTCTAAGATTGAAGCTACGAGGGTGACATCCTATTAGAGAAGTAGAAAAAGAAAAAAAAGAAAGAAATAAAGCACGCACACACACACACAAGTTGGGAAATGCCAAGAGTCTAGTTGTCTTATAGGGCCATCCTTGTTGATGAGCTTTTCCTTTACCCCAGGTCTAACACGTTGGCATTCTTTTGATATAATTCTAGAGGATATTTATATGTTTTATTGCTTATCTGCATTGAAATCTTGTCTAAGTGGTTGGTCTAGATAAGGATCAATATCCAGTTTTCTATGTAACTTAATCTAAAAGTTGTTTAATTACCTTCTCCATTCCCACGTGATCCCCCTAATAAATCATATATTGAAATTTTAGTAGGTCACCTTGTGCTAAGTCAACTTGCAATCCCCTAGGTTATGAATTCTACTAAAGAGCAACCATGACTTGTTAGTTCCATATGCATATCATACAAAACTAAGAAATAAATCATGTCATAGAAAAATGACATTCGTAACAAAGGAAATAGACAAGTGTACTATATTACCATCTATATGTGTATCAAATGCATCCAATAACTAGAAAAATAACAAAAACAACATGAGCATAATGTCAACATATATAAGCATCTATGGTTTCACAACATAAGTTCTACAACTAGCCATGTGCACAAGAGAGAAAGCAAATTACAAGATATTAACTGCAACTATGTATAAGTCTAAACTAATCAAAGTCATTTTAATAAAGTGCTAAGTAATCTGTTAGTACAAGTCACACCATCAAAGGAGTTCAAAGAGAAAAAAGGTGCACACAAGTATGCAACATCTCCCCATGCAAGGAGGCAAGTACAAAATCTCTACAATAAGAAAGTACATCTTTCAAAGACCTCGATGTTAGATCTAACCCATGAAACCTCCAGGGCCCTTGCTCCATGGTCTCCTCCTGCTATCTGTCATGTCAAAAAGTTGAGGAGTACTCGAATGTGTCCTTGTGAAGGGACATGATTATGAATTGGTGAGTGCGAATATCCCAGCGTTTGAGTCTACGAAAGAGTAGAAGTATGTATATGGACCCCAAGGTTGACCATCTCTCATAATAAAGTGACTTCTACCTCTAGTGCAACAACCCTAGTTCTCCATGATAGTATGTCCTAGGTAGCATGGTAGGTAGGAGCAAGAAGAACTGTGTGCTGACTTGCTAGTGCAGGCACCCTAGCATCAACCAAAATCCTCTCTAGCTCATTCTATGGTAGGGATCAAGACATCTAATGAAGTAGTCTTGAAAGGATCCCTCCACTTGTCAATAGTGCAAAAGAAAAAGAGAGTTAGTCCAAGCGATAAGAGTATAATCATTTCTAGATAAGCAAGTGTAAAAAAGTTAAAGGAGTAGATTAGCATAGTACTCATGAGGGTCTCTGGTCTGCCATGAGGAATTTTCATACCTCATATCCTCCTTCATCAACTCTATAAATGGGATTTATCAGTGTGCAAGTGCCACCTCATCCTCTAGTGCTAATTACTCACTCTCTAATGCTATCTCATGTGCTTCCCCCTCTTAGGATGATAGTCCTCATCAATATTATTGTTGGTCTTGTCGTCCTCCATTATAACAAGTCTCTAAGCTCATTTCTACCTAGGGCTTGGTCCTCGAAGTGGTTGCATAATCATAACCCTTAGAATGAGAGAGACCCCATAAAAGTGCTCCACACAGTGCATTAGTAGCCTCTTGAACAAATCTATAGCATGGAGGCATCGGGGGAAAATCCTCAGGAAACTCGTCTCTTAGCTACTGAAGAACTCGTGTAATAGGATGAGTCTCAATCAAGCCATTCCTATTTGTCAAATGGCTAACTCCTCAAAAGTAGGCTTGCATGAATTTGTCTCTTGGCCACAACCCCTCCATTTCTCTATTGAGGTTTGAAATGAAGTCTTGATCTGTCAAGGTAGCCACAATTCATGTAGAAGCATTGAAATGCCTAAGTCAACCCCATCTTATAGTTCTTGGTAGTATCGAATAGAAAGGGGGCATCTCTTGCTGATAAAGAACAATGTGCTCAAGGATCAATGACATAACTGGTGAAGGGTGGTTGAAATTAAGGGCCACTCATCATGAAATGTGATATAAGTCTCAATAGACCAAGACTAGTATGTTAATGCCCCAAGCAAAATATATGCCTCTCAAGTTATTGAATGGTTGGTTCCTAATGCCATTTGAGAATTGAAACCTTCTTGCCTCTCGACAAGCAAGTGACAATCAGGCCTGTCAAAACCTTTTGCATGGGTGGAATGGTGAGTCTAGGGACATAAGTAAGTCAAATGCCAAGCCTATCACTAAGTTGAGTCTCTCCTGTGGTAGCTACCCAAGTTATCCTCACTCGCTTAGACTCCCTCTTTGGTAGTACAAGTTATTCCCTCTAACATGAACACTCAGAATGTAGTAGATATCATATAGAGCGATCATCCACTCTCTGGAAACATATGTAAATTGAAATGTGTTCTTACCAGCATCCTAGTAAGTCAAGATGTCGCAACATATGTAGGACAAAGGATGGGCAATCAATATCTATGCTACTCAAGCTAATTTGATCCTCTTTAGAGTAGTATAATCTACAACAAATAATGCCTCTAGTGCATCCATATAACAATCCTGCTCATAGTGGCATTCCACCATATGTAGGTGTCCTACGAAGAGTGCATCAAGTTAGACCTTTGTAAAACCTTAACAAACCCTAAAAATTAGAAAATTTAAAAACCATAAAAGTCATAAACTCTAAACAACCCCTAAAAATTGAATAGAATCTTAAAAATAAACAATAAAAGGATATTTTATTGTTAATTTAGAGAAAGTGGTTAGTTTTGGCATCAAAATAGTCAAGTTTGCCTTCAATCTTGTCGACATAACCTTTTGGCAAGGTCTCTTGAGTGACCCAGGAGAAGTGGTAGGGTCACTCAATGACCTATCCTGCTAAAAGGGGTGACCAACTAGGACCATGCCCCAATGTGCCTCAGTTTGACCAAAAATTGTAAAAATCAAGCTTAAATAGAAACATAAAGCAACCTAAAACCTAATCAAATGCAACAATTTTTTTCAAATTTAACAAATGATTTCAAGTCAAATCCTATGAAAAATAAATTAGGGTTTTGAAGAGGGTTTTTATCATTTCTCGTACATGAGGATCCATAGGAGGCTAAACAATGACCATGATCTTGATCCTCTCATCCTAAGATTTTTGTTGATTGCTCCCTCACTCAGTTTTTTTGTCATTTTGTCGCTTTCTCTCTTTTTTCCTCTTTCTTCTCCTCTCTCCCCTTTAGTTTTATTTTTGTAGTATCTTTTATGTTGTTTAGTTTGCTTTTATAGAGTAAGATTTTGTCCTCATTTTGCATTTCTTTCATCATCTTGGTAGGTCATCGTGGTAAGGCGGGGTGACATAGGTAAACATGAAATTCACAAATCTAAGGTACATCTCTCATCTTCCTTTTGTTTTTACTATGATCTAATTGATTGTTGAACTCACGTATGAATCATTTTATCAATCTCCAAGTCCAAATATAGGATGGAAACTACAGTAAGTACATGTAAGTGTGGTCCCACAAGGCCATGCTTCAGGAACGATACCTACCTTTTATGTAGACCACCATCCTTGAGTGGCAAACATGTAAGCACTAAAAAAGTGCATGGGCCTACATGGTAGTCTAATGATTTTGCGATCCAAGTCACGACCCTTGAAGGTGTAAATTACACATCTCTTAGAATTTTCACACTTGATGACACACCCATTGGTCTTTTAGCCCCTTGACCATCTTTTCTAACATTTGAATTGAGTTTCAGGACTTTGTAATTGCAAAACAACCCTTTACAGATCCTCGACTGGAGGGTCACCTAGGTTACCTGCCTTTGTGAAAGGGGAAACCTAGTTCTTGAAAGGGTCGACCCTGTTGTGTTTTGGCATACATGATTTCTTTTAGTTCCACCTAGTTTACTTCTATTTTTTCTTTTGATTAAGAGTTCCCTCATGCAAAACTAAGTCATTACTCCCCCTATTGTTTCTCAATTCCCAATTAGTCTTTTGTTCACCCCTAATCGATCCATAATGATCTTCCAATCAATCTCTTGTCCTCTCCTCTTCAGCTTCTATGATCTTCGAATCAACTCTTTAGTTTACTCCCCAATCACCCCCACCTTTGCCGTTGATTTTATACCCATAAATACCCCCCCCTCTCTTGTTTTAGAGGAGGCTAAATATTATTCATGCATTCTTATTTTTCCTTGCTAGGAGCTAATCACTTGTAGAGGATCAAGCTTATGTATAACAACCCCATAGCATATTTATGCTTATACATGATCTTGTGAGCCCTTTCGCTTTCTTATTATCAAGCTTCAAAGCTTCTTTCAATCCCAATTCACTCACGTCCTTGTCTTTTCCTATCGTCAAGTGGAAGACCCTATTGTTGCAAAACAAGGAGAGATGATATTGGATCTCTGAGGACACAAGGCAGACACCAATACCCATCATTCATTTATAGGTTATTAATGCTTTAAAAAGGTAGTTAGGAGTAGTAATTAGAAAATTCTCTTGCCCTTGAGGAAGTAAAACCCTGTAGAGGAAATCGTTCAAGAACAAATAGAGCTCTTAAAACAAATAGAGTGTTACATAGTTAAGACCCACATTTTAAGGATATTCTAGATTTAAGACCAAATCATAAACTAGTTTTACAAAGAAATAAGACAAGATCTAGAAATCATAAGAAAGGCAGGGAGCGACAATCTCAACTTATTACAAGAAGTTACCTCTCAACTGTGTCAATTAAATCAAGAGAATCTCAACCATCAACCACGCACACAAATAATCCACATAAACAACACAACTGCCATCTATGATGTTCTACTTCCCCATGAGGAAAACAACCACTTAGGCCCACCATCACTTGACTGACTCCTACCACGAGAGCGGTAATGATTGCGCATGCACTTCCAGTAAGGGTGTGGTTCCATGTGTCACATTGGGGTCTGACTCACTTGCATCATGCTTGGGTCAATTCTAAACATCATAGTGACAACTTTATGCTTGAAAGATGACCCCCATACATGATTTTGTGTCAGTGAGTTGGAGTAGACTTACCTTAACCTTATTCCTTCCTACTCCTGCTTGACATTTGCCACCAGTCTTTCTTTTAACTTCACTCTTTCCTTCCTTTGCCTATGCTTGGGTCTCCTTTAGGATTCAAAGTTCGATAATGTTCATGACAAACATCCTACATACATCATTAGTGGACCAAGAGATGCCAACACCTAAGGACTTAACTGCTTGACAAGAAAGATAACATAGTTGAGATTGTTGTCACAAGAATGACTTGACATTTGGCTACACATATGATTGATCTTGAAGTTTTTTAAGGGTAACAATTTTGGGTACCAAGAAAGTTATAGTTCAAAAGCTATGATGAAAACAACATAGAACTATCTTTCGACCATCGAGATCAACTAAGTAATAAATAAGCATAACAAATGAGGAATATTTGAGAGTGTGGGCAAATATAGATAAAGCATGGATATAGGATGTGAGAATGTGTGTAAATGGAAGAGTAATAACATGGGGGAAGGAGCCTAACTTTGCACAATATTGTGCCATTTGTCGATATGTAAATATATCAAGCCATTCTCTCAAAACAAGGATAAATTTAAATGGGAGTTGGCATGGCTATGCAAATTTCACACACACACATATATAAACATCTACAATTAAGTGTAACAAAAATTTGATGTATAAATGACCATCAAATTTAAGTTTTTTATCCACTCACTCTATTACAACCTCCCTTACTAAAAAAATTAATACAAATTTGAAATATTAGATTAAATATCTATGCAATTTTGAACAAAATCTAGGTAAAAATAAGAGCTAAGAGCAACTAAGTTTCTGCCAAAATGTTCATGAATAGTCGTGTTTTAATTTGTTGTGTTTGCTTAGTTTTACCAACAATGTTGATAATATAATAATTTTTTTTTTGTTTTTTCTTGCCAAATGAATTTATGAAGTGATACAATGCTGTTATTATTTATAGAAGGTTAGATTAGGCATTGCGTATTATTATTATTATTGCACTTAAAGTGCACCTTAAAGCAACGTATAAATTATAATTTATTTAATATTCTTATTGCATAAACAAATCTTTGAAAATCAAGGCTAAATTAATAAATAAATTAATATTAACAACATGGTTAGGGTTCTTCAATCTTTAAAAGCCACAAAGAAAATAAATATTTAGTTTAATGACCTTTGTTTTAGATTTTTACTATGGGAATTAATTGCTTTAAAAAATTATAATAAGTTTTTTACTATGGGAATTAATTCTTGTAAAAAAATATTTCTTGTAAAAAAATATAATAAGTTTTTGGTATCATTTAGATTAATTTATTGAAAATATTTCATTAAAAACTAATTATTATAACTAACAATTAATTAGCAAAGAAAAACTTTATTTTAGTATAATGAAAGTAAACAAATATGCAACTACACACGATTGATATGCAAATATAAAAGTACTAGTTCCGCATTAGTTCTAAATAAAAAATCATTGATTAAATTATACATTATGGCCGATAATAAGTCTCTTTCAAAACATATAGAAGTGCAGGGTTTAAACAAAGACACGATTTTAAATAAATATTTGTTGTATAGACAAATTTGATTCAAATAATGTTAAACAAATAATTTTTTGTAAAGCCAATATAAATATTATAACAAAATTGTAATATTTATAGTATACTTTATAAATTTTTTTAGTTTAAATATTAATGAAATAGTATAATTAATTATTGATTGATAATAAACAATGTTTATATTATAAATATATAATAATATATTTATATTATTACATTATTCTAATATTCTAATATTTGTATATAGTATTATATTATATTTTTGTTTTTATATAGTATTATATTATAATTTTAAAAATCCGAGCCAATGACAAGATTGATGATTGATTTTTCAATAATATTTGTTAAAATATTTGCATATAGACTTAGGAAAAATTTACTATTTGTTTAACGTTTAAAAAAATACTCTCTTATCATTGGTTTATTCAACAAATATTTGCATATAGATTTAGGAAAAATTTAATATGTTTGGATAGAATAATTACTAATAATAAAAACTCACTTGTTTGCCACTCCCTTTGGATAAGCCAATATTACCGCCATTATTGTAATAGATGCGCATTAATGACTCTTATTGGATAAAAGTTTTCTGCGAATTAAATTAAATTTACATCTATACAATAGCAATAGCTAAATATTTTTTAAATAGAAAAACTATTATTAATAACTAGTTAAGAACAGGCCTCCACTATAGTTTCCTTGATAGAAACTAGCCTAGGATACAATTATTTGGAAAAAAAAAAAAAACTTACCAAATTTAGGGTTACCCCATATTTTTTTTTGGTTTTTACTCATATGACACAACTAAACCAATTAAATTTTAGAGGTTTAAAACCAATACATCCAAGTTTCCAACCGCTAGTTTTATTCAGCTGCAAGTTTTTGCAGTAAGCGCAATTACTCCACCCTTAAACGTCAATATAAACCTGAATTTCTGCTTTTTTCAATTGCATTCAATATTCTCCCGCCCTCTTCTCGTTTGCAGCGACCATAACAATACTAGCACTTGCACCCATAGGAGGTTCAAGGAATACGCTGATAGGAACAACCGACGAGTTTAGAAAATTTTGCGGCGTGAATTTTTTTTACGGCGTGAGACAATTCCGAGCACTATAATGCTCATATATAAAAGCCTATCGGCTAATTAAGATTGGTCTGTAAGAGAATCTCAAAACATCATCACCGCAGAAGCTATTTCAACAATCCAAGATCAAAGGGATATTCAGAGGAATCGCGTAAGTATCTGAATGCACTTTTGGTTTTTTCCTTTTTAAAAAATAAATCAGAATGAGTTTACTATGGAATTAACATTTTAGTCATGTTGATGTTGATGTCTTGTTAATTTAATCTTTGTGTTTTTGTTTTATTTGCTCTTGTAAATTTCTTTTGTAGTGATAACCTTTGGATTGCATGCTACTGATAGAAGTGTTAGCTCTTTAGTCAAATTTACCAAATTCAGCTGGGACAGGGTATGCTTTGTTCATTGGGATGACTGCACTTGCAAATTTCAACCCGGTATTTTATTCAGTCCAAACACTTTTTCACGTATCTCAGTGATTTGAACCTGAGGATGCATAACTGGGGCATCGTAATGAAGGCCCCATTACTTTTATAGTTTACCGTTTTGATTAGTTGCCTTAGTTTTAAGTTATACCTTTTTTCTTCAGCTGAACTCACCTGGGACTCGAACCCAGTCTTGTTTGTTGAGTTGCACTACACTTAGGAAGTTAGATATGGTATTTTACTTAAATTTAAATACTTACATCTCCTGGTGATTTAAACCTGGACCACTGTTACGAATCCCAATACTCTAAAGCACTTGACCTCATCTTACTAAAACATTTTCCCAATTTGCATAAGTAGATGTTTTTACTTCCTTTTGGTAAAATCCCTTGATGAAGTAACAGTTAAATTAAACGAAACAACCAAGTGTTTCTCACTCTTCAAATTTACCTGGGACTCGAACACCTTGCTTGTTGGGATCAACAAGTTGGATGTAGTATTTTTCTCAATCTCAAAAACTTTTTCATGTACCCTGGGATTTCAACCAAGGCTCCATTATGAAAGGCCCAGTGCTTTTGCTACTCAGGTTCACCCCGTTTGACTAGTCTTTGCTTGTTCTTTAGACTTTTCCTTATACCCTCGTTAGATTCGCCAAATTTCCAGAGGTATACATTTTCAAAATTTTCAATTCTCGGAGTTCACCATGTCATTTCTCTATCATACGAATGTTTTACCTCTTTCTTTGTAAATTGCTATTCAACGTTTACTATGTTCAGGATATGCCCTAATTTTAATTTTAGTTTTAATTGCTTCAAAGTCCATGCAATTTGAGGTCAGTTCCTTCTTCCTAGTTATTGTTGCCAAGTTTCTCTGTAGGCTCAATTAAAATTTGCCATTTTTTTTGTTTTATTTAATTTGGTAATTCAATTCCCTTTTTTAGGTGTCAACCTTTGGCTTTGTTGCCGTGACCAAGGGTTTTCTCTTTTGTCAAATTCATCTGGGCCCGCATTGAATTTTTTTGTTATGAATGTTGCACCCAATAAGTTATATGGAACATTTTACGGAAATTGAACACCTCATCATGTCTGTTGAGATTTGAACCTGTGGCTTTGTTATGAAATTAATGCTTTTGCCATTTTTGCTCACCCCATTCAAGAAGCTAGATTTTATCATTATTTTAGGCAGACTTTCTGTTAGATGCTTTTAAAGTGAATACGTATACTGAGAAAGGATATTTGATTTTGCTGAGGGTGATTATACTTCTACATGTTTTGTATGGTTCACTTCAGCTTTCTAATGGAATGCATTCAATTATCATTAAAATAATAAAATCTTGTATTGCAAAGATGTGGTCTAGAATTATAATATTATTTAATCACCTTGTAATAATTATTGATGTAAAAGCTTTAATTTTTCCCTAATTTAGTACGGGTGGATATTGTCTCCATCCATAAAAAATTTACACAAAAGATCAGGTCTTGGAAATTCTTCTGCTACATCATCACTTCAAGTTTTATAGTAGCACATATGATAGAGCTTACTACAGATTGACCATCATAGCTACAACATGCATTTTAACGAAATGGCCAACTATACCAACAATAACCAATAGTAACACAACCAAAAATAAGACATTGCCCTAAAACAGCAGATGCATCTAGATAACTAGCAGACCAGAAAAATAACCAGTGTCGGTTACAGGTCAGCAGGTGGATCTTCCAAATGCTGCATCATGCATGCAAAGCTTTTATAGCTCCCTTGTCTAGACCAGCTCCATATGTTATGCAACAGCCTCTTTTGCTTAGGCTCACCATGACATGGCCTTTTCCTTCATAGGGAAACCCATGTTCCTCTTTGCAGGAATAGAATTTTAGAAATAACTTCAGATCGACCAAAAGCCTGTGCAGAAGTTGGAAGAGAGGACTCTTGATCCTGTGGGTCCATATGCTAGAACTACCCAGGCATGTGAAGTGACGAATCAAGACCTTTTTCTCACAACTACCTTTGTTTCCAAAGCCAAATGTTTTTCCTTCAGAAGCATCACTGTGGAAGAGTTAGGCTCAGAACATGCAGAGTCCACATCATCTTTAGTTACAAAAAGGTGGAGCAGAAGATCAAAGGCAGATGGGTTTTTGATTTTGCAATAGAAGTGCCTCATGAAAAGCTTGCACATGACCTCTGGGTCATTTTTGGAAGAGAGCACATTGGCATCTAGTATTGACTATACGAAACTCAAAGCATTGGCGTCAAAGATGTTGAAAGTGTTGCATAGCTCGTGCACATAATCTTATCCTTCTTCATTGCACAAATAAATACCGGTGGCAAACACACCTTAAAAAAGAAGGGCAAATGAAATTGTGTTGAGATTGAGGCACATGAAATTTTGGTGAGATTGAGGAGGAAGTCTCATTAAATAGGCATGAAATATTTTCCACACACTTCTAGAAATCATAAGGCTGAATGGGAGTGCTTTGAATCATTCACAAATAAATTGATATAAAGTGTGTAAGCAAGATGAGTTGATTGCATACATGGGTGAGGAGTAATGGAGTGTTGGCATGATTTTATGAAGTTGATGAGGCTAAGATCTTGCTATTAATGCCTCAAATTGATCCCAACAAACCAGGTTGGGGTCCATGAGGATGGCTAGGGTGTTGATGTCATGACTGGCCAAACATTCTGCAGCTTTGTTCCACTGCTGGAAGCAACCATGTCAAGGAAAATGCTTCAGCAACAGGCCTCTAGAAAGAATAACTCTTATCATAGAATCACTCTCAACTGCCAATTTGCTGACCCCCAACAGGGCGTGAGATCTTAAAACCTTCGAGCACAATAAACAATTTCCATACAAAGTTTTGGTATCTATTCTAATAGAAGTGAGAAAGCACCAATGAAAGTCTAAAGTGCTTAAAGGGCACCGAATAATGCCCTATCTCCCTTAGACCCTAGTTTCTCTGTGATGCTCCATCAAAATTGAGTTTTTAGAGCCAAAGGGGTAGGGAAGCCCATCTTACAAGCAAACAATCCTCTGCTGGTGTTAGAAACACATTATTAAGGGAGACATTGATTGATTTTGCCTTGGATTGATGTCATTTCTACCTAAAAGAAGTCTTCATATTCTTCTTTCTGAAGGAGGCACTGGACACCTCAAACTAGCAATATCTATCTTCAAGTGTATGCTTTCGACTGACTTGCACTAATCATTGAAAAGGCAATAGGTCCTCTCTTTCCAAATGATGATTGTGGGAGTTGCTCGCCACACTGCAGGCAGACTAGCACTGCTCCTGGCCCAAGTGGTAAAGATTTTTGAGATTAAACCTGATTGAACCCAAACAAAATGGAGTGTTTGGGTGATAGAGCTCTAAACTAAACTTATGAATGGAAAACGAGGGAGGAATGATTGGTCGAATTGATATGGATTATAAACGTTACTTTTTTTCCCCTGGTAATCAATCTTTAGATCTCAAAACTCTATATGATTTAGTTGTCTCACAGGTTTTAGTAGTAAAATCAACCTGTTAGACCCTAAAAAAAGAGTTAATTTAGAATTCTTAATTATTTAAAAAAATTCTAACTTAAATATCTATTATTAAATATTCTTAAATTATGAAAAGATCATTAAAAAATACATAATAATTTTTTAGTAAACAATTAAATTGAACCATAGTGCACTAGGGAAAGTTTAAAACCTGTGGGGGTGAAATACATGCAAGTCCACTCTTAAACCTGATGTTGAAAAGAAAAGCTCAATGACCGTCATTTAAATACTAGGGATACAGTCAATACTATACACACTCTAAGAAGAAATTTCAACAAAGAAAAGCTGCTTGTCAGTGGCAGAAAGGAGCTTTCAATGCATTATAAGCTATTTGTAGCTGCCAAATCAGTTCTGAAATTCTCTATTTTTATGAAGAAATGAAACTACTTTGCATTTATCATAAATTGTCATGTCCCCTTCCCCTATGAGCCGACTCCATGAGCACCAACACAATATTTCTGTTATTGATAATCAGAAATCAATTGCAAGTTTAAAGAAGAAAATAAATTTAAAATTGCTTTGGGCCGACCCCCATCCTTGGTGTCTAAGACAAATATATGCTGGCCAACTCAAGAAGGTCGACCCTCCTTGGATGAAGAGGTCGATCTCCTAATTGATGTTGCCACTCTTAGAGTAAAGAGAAAACAAATTAAATTTATATCAAGGGTGGCTGACCACGCAGCAAATTCAATAGGACAAAAGTCATGTGTGTGTGGTGAGTTTGAGACAAAAACATGAAATGTGCGATTTGTTAAGAGCTTTAAGAACAGCGTTCTAATTTATGAAGGAGTGCAATCTGTCTGTAAAGGATAGCATCTTATGAAGAGTCATGTCCATTCCTGAAAGAAGTATCCATTGGAAAGGTATAAGAGGTAATTGGTAGAAGTGTTGAAGAGGAAATGGAAAATAAGAACATATATAACTGGGCAGAGATAAATCTGCAAAGAGAAAGTAATAACTTATATAATATACAGCAGTTCTCATATAAAGGCATTCGTTTCATCATAACAGCAAGCATACTCAGAAATAAATAGAATGCATTATAAAATATCTGAAACATAACAGCATAAGAGAAAGAAATATATATTAGCAGAATTAATTCTGCAGTCATACATCAGCAGAGATAAATAAGTAAGAAATACAATGCATTATTAAATGATAGCTGAAACATAACAGTATAAGAGAAAGAAAATATATTAGCAGAGCTAAATCTGCAGGCATACATCAGCAGAGATACATATAACACTACAACAGTCTGTCAAAGGGTAAGGAAGGAAATCTGATTTAAGTGAGAACAGCTTTAGGGCACCCTGCTACAGTGGCAAGTAGGGAGAACAGCTAGTTGGGCACCCTATTGCACTGTGAAAGGGAGAGAACGGCTAAGGGCACCCTATTGCAATTTCCCTTCCAAACCCTACGTCGAGGGACTGTTGATAAAATTAGAGATTCACATACAAATCAAACTTGCTGCATAATGATAAATATATGATTCCCTTGCAATAATAATAGGTTTGTTTCGTGAACTGTGTTTGCAATGTTACCTAACTGATTGCAGGCTTCCAAAACAGAATTAGTTCATCTTATTCCTAAGTAAAGAGATGTATTTCTAACTACTTTATACGCTTGTTCCATTTGGTTTTGTGAATTTGGACAGAATAGAGATTGATCCAGCAAGGGGACATTGCACCTCAATTAGGAATCCTTGGGCAATTTGAGTTAAGTCCCAGTAGGGGACATTGCACCTCAATTAGGAATCCTAGGGCAATTTGAGTTAAGTCCCAGCAGGGGACATTACATTAAGATAATGTTCCCAACCCTAGTAGAAAAGATCTATTTCATTTCTTGCTTTGCTTGGAAATTGTGATTTTAGGGCAAAAACTAGGGCATTTACAAAAGGGGACATTACATAAATACAAGGTTTCAGATCAAAGATTTTCACAGAAGACAAATTTGTAAAGCTTTTCTAGATAATACAATAAAATTTGTCAGATTTGATGATCTGTTTGAGCAAGGAGGGGCACAATGGCTTTTACATCAAATACCCCTTTCATTCCATCGTTCATTTTTGATGATATGCAAAAACATAAGATTGTATGTGCAGTTTCTTCTGCCATCTTTGGACTGAAATTCCATCCCTTTTAAGTTTAAAGAGACAAGTAGCTCGGTAGTACAACACATAGTAGAGCACCCCGACAGCAAATGGAAGGTTCTAAGTTTGAGTTCTTGCAGCAAGTCTATTACCTGTTTGTATTATGTGCTGTAACTTCTGATTATTTGTGTTATCAATTATGCTGTTGATATCCTTGACTATTCTATGAAGAATTCAATTCTAACAACTGCCTTATCTAGCTGCTTGGGTAATAAGTTTTGAGCTGCCCTCTATGTCCAAGTCCAATATAGTTTGTGGAGATTTAACGAACTCCTTCCCTTTGTCATTAGCCCAATGTAGAACCTGAAAGAAAAGCACTTGCTTCTGCTGCATTGTTGGTCAAGCATCCATGATCTTTGTAGTTCACAAGGATTGGGCATCTTATATGGTCTCTAAAGATCTCCCCACCTCCTGCTGCCCCAGGGTATCCTTTAGCTGCCCCATTGATTTTCAGTTGATCTGTCCTTCAGGGAAGCGAACCACTTGACCAGGCTGAACTTAGATCTTTTTTGAGCCATTCTCTTGGCAGGTAATATATAGGCCATGTTGGTCAAACTGAAATAGGAAGAAATTCTAGAATTTATACATTCAGATTCACTGTTCAAAAGTTGAAATTCAAAATAGTAGCAGATAAAACCAAAATGTATCTCCAAAAAGAAAAGAGCCATAAAATTCATAAGATGTAATTTTCCAGATTCAAAGTATCATTAGTTGAGGACTAAAAGTAAATGTATTTAAGGTATTTTAAATTTTTAAACTATCAATTGTTGAGGACTAAAAGTATTTAAGGTTATAATATAATAATACATATATCAAATGCCAAATGGAAAACACCCCATAAATATGGTCCAAATTAAGTATCACACTGCTAGCAACAATGGCCTTGGCTGCTATCTAATAGGTAATTCCTAGATGACATAGCTATGGTAGCCAATAGTCTTCCAGAAGTGGTTCTATAAGAATCCTTTCTAGTTATGTGTAACTTGGTACTTAGTCAACTCTTGGCAGAGTGCCGAGTCCAGGTTGTACCATCAACATCTTTTTTGAAATAGCACAAAGCAACAATTCAAATGATCGGAAAAAAATTGGTTATATATTTCTCATGAAATTATTCAATTGATTTATGGCCATTTCAGGCATTATTAAACTTTGAGAATGAAATTCCAAATTTAGTAAAATTTCATATAATATAAATAAAAGATATATTTTACAGATTATAATCTTTTATTTCTTAAAGGAACAATGAGACACTTTATGAAACTTTATCTCAAGTAACATAAATATTCACATTTTTTTAACTATTTTAAAAGACTGTCCTTACATACCTAAGCAGACATTTCTCTACTCTGATTTATAATAAAATTGAATTTTTTTGCAGAGAAACATGAGCAAACTTTGGAATATTGAGAAGAAGCACTCAAAAACAATTATGGAGTCAAAGCACAAGCTTAAGCCCAAGAATAATGCTTTCAAACGCAAACAAACTGATACCAGGGCATCTTTAGTTGGTATCTCTTATCATTTTTCTTACTATGTGCTTGCTTCTTTTCATTTCCATCCTTTGGAGCTGGCTATTTGATTTGTTATTTTTCTTATATTTCTTAAACTCTTCTTTTATCACTTACTGAGTTCAACTGCTTTTATGATACGGTCTGTTAGATAATGACTTGCTTTTCAAAAAGCCCGTTGCCTGGATAATATTAGTCAACTAAGAAAAAAATTTCAACTCTTTTGCATGTGGCACGTCTTTCTATTACACTTATGGATGTGAGTTTCTAAGAGAATCTGAGCTTTATAATTGATAGCTCATAGTAATTGAATTGTATGACAACTATGAGAGTTGTATGACAACTAATTGATAGCTCACAGTTACAACTTATTTTTTGAAAACAAGTAATTTTATATTTTTATTGATACATAAAATACAACTCAGCTGAAGATTGCAGTGAGTTTACATGATTCGATTACATTTCCACTTTTGTTTTTAGTACTGTAAGCCTTAAGGTGTAATTGTAGGAAAGTCACCCTAGTGACTTAGTGGTGTGGAATGAAGTTAGCTATTATTAGCTTTTAGAGTATTGGACAAGTGTCACGGTTTTAATTGTTAGTTACATATCTCAAACTCTACTTAAGGAACCAGAAAAGTACGGCCTTTTAGCAAACTCCAAATAACCCGCACTTCTAAATCTCATCAAAACACATCAAACATGTCCATTATCAGCATCAACTGGAAAAACTATGCTTGCGGCACAAATGTGATTTCTGGATGAAATCACCAAATCCAACTAGGAGGGTTTTCGTCCTCGAAACTGGTATTCCAAGAGAGCTTTTGTACTTAAGAAATATGGAGAAACTTAGGTTCTCACTCAGAGCAAGTTACAAATAGCAATATTCAGTGTGAAATTTTGGTTCATAATCCTCCATGGAACATTCCTTATACCACCACTAACCTCCAACAAACTCTGTCAGTGATAAAAACTCAACAATGAAGTAGTTTCATCATGCCTATAATGCACTAGTCTGATACAACAAGAAGTTGTTATTCTTCTATCTATCATGATAAACAATCTTCTCCAATATGTGCTATCAATTCCACATTGATTCAACTCATCGCAAGTGCCAATGTTAAGAGACAAAACTGAATCAACATCAATGTAAGATGAGAAAATTGCTACTGTCCTAACTAGCAAATTGGAAACCGTATATGAGGACAGCCCTTAGTTTTTAATGTTAGAAGTTTCAATGAAACACTTGGGTCCCATATTCTTATGTGAAGACAACCTTCAGAAAAAGGATGGAAATATCCTTTGCTACAAGTCGAATTCTTTTTCTTCTCTCCAAACTTATGGTACTTTTCATTATAATAGAAGTTTTGCCATAAACCCCCTGCTAACATCATTGCTTTCATACCATAAATTATAATCATAAAGATGATCAAATTGCTCACCATAAGTTGCTGATTTGAAAACTTTAGCAAGATGAAACCCACATTCAGAATCTGGTATATCATCTATCTCATGTTTGAAAACTTCACCTGGATCACATATACTGTGATTTTCACAAGCTGTGCTATTAGAATTAGAAAATGTCTTAGCTTTCATCACAAAAAGCGGATTATCAAAAGATAATTCGGCATCCATTTCAAAAAGTGGGTTACCAACAAATTGGAAGTTATTTCCATTTGTTTGTTTAGACCAATCTTTCTGTTGTCCCAACTTTGCAATCTCAAGAGATTGTTCTAAATCAAAATCTTCTTGAATAGATGGCATGAAAACACTTTGCTCGAGCAATGAATCATCAAGAAACTCCATTGCTTGCTCCACTTTGATCTTCGGTGCCAAGTGTTTCAAACAAACACTTGGATCTCATGTTCTTATGAATAGATGGTTTTGGATTGGTATTGAAGGCTCATTATGCTCTCTATAGCTAGCCGATTTCTTCACCCATTCACTTTCATACTGATTAGAATCATGCAATGACAACAAGCCTCTGCTGATACAAAAATCATCTCTTTCATTTGGAACATTTCTCTCAATGGATTCTGTCTGGAAGTCAATCTGGTACACTTCTTGCATGGTAAATTCCCACTCAAATTCTGAATTATCATCATTGGAGTGATGTATGTGCTCATCACTAATTGCTGTTTTGAAAACTTCAACATTCTCAAAATCAGCATGCTCTTCCATTGAAACCTCTGGAAGGGCAATTGGTCAATCTTCTTGTTTAGGAACATTCTCCTCATCATCAGAGAAGTTCATGCCTTCATCTGCCTTTGCCTCAACACCTTTAGGACAGCTCTAGTACTCCTGTTCCTCTTGTTCTATTTTCTCCTTTTTGGCCTCCACTTCTGTGACTTCTAATTCTTTATCTAACAATTTCACTTCTTTGTTCTTGCATCTGTGGCTGGGCTCCCAAGACTCTTGGCATGAGAAGCAAAGATTATTTCTTTTGAGCTCATTTTTGCTACTAACTTCCTCTCTTGCCACTTTAAGACACTCCTCTTCTCTTTCAAAAGCTTCTCGTGATTCTTCTTCCTTCACAAACTTTTTCTTCTCCTCCATCCTGTCAGTTGATAAGTATGGCATCAACTTTTGCTAAATGGTCTGTTCTGACTTCTTTCCTTCCTTGGGTTCTTGCTTCTTGATTTCTCTAACAACTTCTGATTTTTCTTTTCCCTTTCTTGACCTCCTTATGTAGTTATAAAGGGGCCTTTTTGTTAGGATGCTCTATTTCAAGTAACTTCAAGTAATCATCAAAGGAAACTTGGTCTTTGAGCTCATCAAGTAGTTCTTGATACTGATCAAGAATTTTGTTAGCCTCATGTTCATAGCCCCCTTTATCCATCTCCCTTATCAGTGTTGTCAGATCTTTCTGATATTTTCCAAATACTTGCAATAGTTTTGTCATCGATTCTGGAAACATCTTCATTTTTTTGGTAGCCCCTTAACACTGTCATGCAATCACTGACATACACTGATAAACTCTATCATACAACTAAAAATCTGCAACAGAAGATTAAACACCAATAGGTTGGCAAGACCACCAGTTCTTATAACATTGTAATAAGCACACCCAATTTTTTTGATTTTTTCAATAAGAATGCAAATGCAATGTCTTAACACGTTCTGATCACCGAGATCTCAGTGTGGGTAGGGTGAGAGCATATGGTGTTTGGATCACACACAACTACTCTGATGAATGCAATCACTAAATGCTCCACGATGGCACACAAGGCAGCAAGATCTTCACTTCTTCAGTGGAGTGTGCCAATGCAATACAATATGGACACACAAGGCGGCTAGGCTGTTCTTAGCTGCTCCTATTTAGTAGAGTGTGCTAAATGCAATTACAGAATGAAGCACACAAGGTGACTGAGCCGACATTATCAACACTTATTAAGCGGATGTGTGCAAATATGCAAAGCAATTGGCAAAAAGTCTAAGCGGATTCAAACCAAAATGGTTGATAGCATCTAGCTTGTTCAATGCCAAACGTGCCAGAGTTAAATGCTATACCAACTAGCGGTAAACCATCCAGTTTTACAATATGTAAAATGCATACAATATGATGCCTCTGGCGGTACTACCTTCTAGGGTTACAAGGCAAGTATGTAATACACTATAACATGTCAAGATACAAGTAAATCTGCATCAAACTGGTATATTAATATTCTGATATAAGAAATCAGACTGCTGCAACATTAATATCAGACCAAAAATCTCAAGGAATCATAGAGTAAATATGCTATCAAAAACCAATAACTGAGAAACATGAAGTATACCACTGATAGGAGACCCAGGAGGTAGCTGAAAGTTTGATTTGGTTCCAAACAGCAGATAACACTACTCAAACTGAACTGTGCAGGTGTGAAACATGCCGAAAATCTCCCATAGCCCTCTTGTACGGCCATCCTATTACCATCTAAAACTCAAAATCCCCACTCCAAACTGTACGGTCTGATATTTATGGGCCTAGGCGCCTCCAAACATGCTAGCAAACATAAGAAAGAGACAACGCTTTGTCCTCTAACCCTCACATCCCCCTAAATGCTTGGTACAACCTGAAATCATGATGTACGGCCCCTTCATCCTCATAAACTCTATTGAGATTTGGACGCCCTCCTAGAATAGCCAATATGAATTCACTAGGAGCAACAAATAAAGGATTTTCAAAGCATATTTACACCAACATAGGGTGCGGCTGGAAAAGAGGGAGTACGACCAGCATGAGAGGTAGTACGACCCTCTAAAACTTGAACTAAACTTCCCAAAATAAATTGCTAAACTCTTGACAAAACTTCAGTAAATCCCTGCTCACCACAACCACATCAAAACACATCAATGATATCCATTACTAGCAACCGCTTGAAAAAATTCCACTGGCAACACAATTGTGACTTCAGGATGAAATCACCTAATCCAGCTAGGAGGGTTTTTGTCCTTGAAACTGGTATTTCATGAGGGTTTTCCTCCTCAAGAAATAAGGGAAGGACTCATGTTCTCACACAGAGCAAAAGCAAATGCAAATTGATAGTCTAACCCTTTCTCTTTGTCCAACTCCTTATAAATACACTTTTAGGGCAATTCTTTGGAAGAATAAAATATTAATTTCCTTATTCCTCCATATTCTCCTCAAAATAATAAATAAAACATTTTATTGTGTGCAAAAGTCCCCCTTTTGTCCTCTTGTGCCTAGCGCTTCTTAATTGCACAACTTAAAGTATCCTTTTAAATAATTAATTAAGTTGTCAAATAGAAATATAAAATAAAGGTACTTTTTTGACAACTTAAATAATTAAAGACATGATATTTGGAACTTGCACCACACGTGGAACCCCTTGATAAATTCTCTAAAAAACTAAACCCCCTCCTCCCTTCTCTTCTTCTCTCAACCCTCCTCCCTCCACTTCTTCTCTCCACTCTCCTCCATATCTCTCTTTGGCCCTTTATCTGGCACCCCTGCTCGCTCCTCTCTCCCTACTCCTCTCTCTCTCTCTCTCTCTCTCTCTCTCTCTCTCTCTCTCTCTCTCTCTCTTCGGGTCCTCTTCCCTGTCATTAACCACCCTCCCTTTCCCCTCTTCTTAACCTCCCCTCTCGGTTCTCGTCCTGACCCTCCCTCTTCCCCCCCCATCTTCCCCCTTGAACCTCCTCTTTCTTCGATCTCTGCTTCTCTCTACCGTTCCTTCATTTCTCTTCTCCTTTTCTTTGTCTCGGTCCTCCCCCCCTTTTTTAATCATCCATGCTTGTAGTTTTCTCTTGGCTATCTATTGCATGCCTATTCCTTGTTGATATTTTTTCTATTTTGGCTTATTTTATCTTTATATGCTCGTTCTCATCTTCTTTTCTTCCATTGTAGCTTTATAGCATAGATGTATTAGTTTCCTACCTACTTTGTTGCAAGTAGGCATAATTTCCCCCTTTCCTCTATTCTTAATTCTTTTTTTTTTCTTCTTGTTAATAGTATTTACATTCCTGTAAATTAGTGTTTTTATTTATTTATTCTTATATTAGTCCTCATCTATACCTATCTATCTCCTCTTTGCATCCTTTTCCTCTTTACAACTATGTCAATCCTCCCCCTCCCTTTTGTATATTCATATCCTTGTCTTAGTTCTTGGGTAATTTATTGCTATTCCTATTCATATTATCTACATTGTCGATTAAATATGGTTCTCTAATATTCTTTTAGTTATTTTTATTTGTATGTTATTTTGGTTCTCCGGCACATTTAGATACATTTTTTATGTTATATTTATTAACTATTATCTAATCCCTCATTTTTCTCTTGGTGTCTTTTTGTCTCTCTTGCATGTTTTTCCTATATTTCACCTACGTATCTACTTACCTTACTATTCCTATTTATTTTCTATTGTCTTACTCTCTATAAATATGGTTACTTCTATATTTATATTCTTATTTTTCTATATATCTATAACTATTGATCTATTTTTCTTGTATTTTCATCTATTAAATATGATCAAGATGGTAAATCATTTTATGTGTTTATAATTTTTAGCTATGTTATTTTTATTCTTGTAATCTTATAGCTATATCTTTTCTTAAATATATTGAGTTCTTTTTCTTTTTTCTTCTTTTTTCTTTTTTCTTTCTTCTCTAATTCTACTATCCTTCCTACTCTCTCTTTCTATGTTTCACCCACTTTTATTTTATTTTATTACTCTCTATTTTATTTGCTTTTGTGTTTATTTACATTTAGATCTAAGATATTTTCTTATACATTTACTTACCTTACTTATCTTTCTTTTTTGTCATCTATCTAATTACTTTCCATAAATATATTACCTTATATTGTTAGACATCTCTAATCTGACATATCCATGGATTTACTATTTTTTAGTTTATGGTTCCTCTCTTATTTCTTTCTTCGAATTTGGTAGGTATATACTTTTCTTTGGTCACTTTCATATAGTCATAGATATATACACTCATAAAGAAATTGTACTCTCCTTATTTGACATATAACCATATCTGCTTCTTGTCTTATCTACATACTTATTTCCTATCTAATTGCTTTACTTACATTTAGTATTTCTATCTAATTTATCTCTTGTATCTAGTTATAATTCTACTCACCTTATTTCTACACATTTTAGGTTTAATCTATTTATTTATATTCACATCATTTCTCTTCTATCTAATTACCATGGCAAACCAACATTTCATTATCTCACTTATTTATTTTTTACTTATATATTTATTTTCTTTCTTTTTTCTGTTTCTTCTCCCTTTATTGGTCTCTCTCCCCTCATCTTAAACTCTGTGCCCACACTCCCCTCTCTCTTTATAAGTAACCATCTCTACAATTGCAACTTAAGTATTCTCTTCTCTTCATCTTGATGATGGATCACGGAGTGTGATCCGAAACGTCGATCTAAAAAAGCTACACACAGTCGAATCCAGAAGCACACATTCTAACTAACTTAAATAATTATTTAAGTTATGGTATGTATTGCTTCCCAACCTTCGGTCTGCAGTATATAACTTCGCAACTAATGGTCTGCAGCACATAACTTCGCAACCAACGGTCTACAGTACATAACTTTGTTCAAAGAAATTTGGCGCTCTCCAAGGATGATGGAATTCTCCAAGAATCTTCAGGTTTTTGTTCCTCCAGTCTTCTTCAAAGAAGTTCAGCTGTTATAATATATAGGAAGGATAAGAATGGACACCCTTGCCTAAGCCCTCTTGAAAGCTTAAAAAATTTAGTGGGGCTGCCATTGGCAAGGGAGCAATCCATGGGCTATCAATGTAGGCTTTGATCCATCCAACATCCTTTTCATCAAATCCCAACTTTTGCAAAGTGTGGAATATTGCCACATGGTTCAGCCTGTCAAAAGCATTAGCCATATCTTGCTTAATGGCCATAATGTTCCTCTTATATCCTTTGCTCTAGTGAATTGCCTCTTGAGAAAGAATGATACCTTTTGAGATGTGTCTACGAGGGACAAATTTTGTTTGCTCTTCATCGATTAAGTTGGACAGAACTTTTTCAATTCTTTTTGAAATAAGTTTAGTAATCTATTCTTGCAGCCTATGATTCCTTGGGAATAATATGCAAGAAAGAAGCATTGACACCCTCATGAAATCTGAAGTACTTGCGAGTATCATCTACCATCTCTAAGCAATCCATTTTGATGACATCCCAAAAATCTTGGAAAAAATTGGCATTAAACCCATGGGGACTAGGTGCTTTATCTTTTTTCATTTCAAAGACAATTTTCTTTAGTTCCTCAATGTTGATCTCACTGCATTCCCTATTTTGAGCTTGAGTAAGAATTGTAAGGATGCTTGAACAAGCTTGGAAAGCTGCTGGTTTCTATTGATATTCTCATCTTTGTATAGCTGTTCAAAATGGCGAAAGACCTGGTCTTTGATGCCTTGGAAAAATTCAATCCATTGTCGTTCTGAGTTCTGTAGTTTGGTGATAGCATTAAAGTTTCTGTGTTGTTGTGTTAATCTGTAGAAGTACTTAGTGTTTCGGCTTCCCTTCGTCAACTAAAAGATTCTTGACCTAAGTCTGCAGGTGGCTTCGTCCTTGTGCAAAACAATTAACAATTAATTGGTGCATTCTTGTTGCTTGAGGTTGAGGTCATCCTTTGGACCTTGCTCTTCTATTTTCATTTGAATATTTTCCAGTTATTTCACAAGCTCTCTCAAATCTTTATTTTTGTGTTGATTTCTGAGACAACTCCTTATAGCAAAGCAGGTGTATTGGATTTTATTCATCCAATTTTGCCTTGGGTAACAGTGAGCAGGCTTTGATGACTAGATGATTGAATCCTTCCTCCTTGAGCCAAATGGAAGAATATTTAAATGGTCTAGGATCCGAGTTAATTCTGTTTTTGAAATTCAAGACAACAAGCTTATGATCTGAAGTAAGATTAGGGAGATTTCTGTGATGGTTAGAGGGAAAGCCTCCAAAAGCTCACCTGAGATGAACGCTGCTTCAGCTTGCTTGTTAGACCAAGTGTATTTACCTTTTTCTTGGGTTAAGGTCTTCCAGATCGTGAGCAAACGTGAGGTCAAAAAACCTGTCTAATCTTGCTGCAATATAGGCTGCTCCAGCTCGCGATTTAGACCAAATGTAGTTACTTTTTCTTGGTTTGAGGTCTTCAACTATATCTGTTTCTCTATCCCAGACAGGTAAACCGCCTTTTTTCTCCTTCTGAGAAAGGACAATGTTTAAGTCACCACCAAGAATCCATTTGATAGGACTATTGAGGTTGGCATCCTCAAGGACAGTATGCCAACACTCTCTCTTGTCCATTGGGTGGGTTGGAGAACAGACGTTAGTGGTTGTAACTAGGGGTTTGGAAGAGCTTTCTTGCAACGTGATTTGAACCCATTTGGATTTAAGAAGGAATCCACAAGGGTGAAACTAGATTTTTAGGCTGTAAGAAGACCACCAGGTGTACCCATAGAAGGGATTGCAATGTAGCTACTATTATTACATAATTTGCTAATAATATCTATTGCGTTTCTTTCAATCTTTGTTTCTTGGACAATTTAAATGTTGGAATTTTCAATGACTAAGTGATTTTTCAAATTGTTTTTTTAAGTTCTGTCACTTAGACCTCTCAAATTCCATGTTTAACGTCATTGCTTACCTAATTTTTTTTTGGGCTTGGAGGGCCAAATCAATAGTGGCTTGCCTGCCTGCTTCTATGCTCTCATGTATGATCCCTTGTCCAATATTATCCAATTTTCTGATTCTGGTCTGATTTTTCTGATTAGGTTTCTTGTTTGTTGTTGATGGGTTTCATGAGTTTTGAATGCATGAATGTTTTTACCATGTTATGATATCAATATAGAACCATTTGTTGCATAAAATAAAGATAAATAGATGACTGAAAATACAAATCAGATCACTGGAACAGCAGAGTAGTTTATTTCAAATTGAAGATTTGAAAGGTTTGCATTACAAAGAACATACCTGATTGACAAGAAGATGTTATGAGTGCCAATCATACAATGTATGTGAGCTGATACAAATTTCTGATCTGAGAATGAATGAATTTGTCACCTTCAAATGTAACAATTCTTCCTCTCAAGGATGTAGCGATGAACTCCTATGATAGCCGCCAACCATGGATGATGATGGATGATGAAAGATGATGCAGTTGATTGATCCACTCAACTAAAATCGGCTGCAGAGGTCCGAATCAAAGTTCTGATTGCAAAAATGTTAATAACAAACCCTCTAAATGGAGCACTAGCTTTTGCAACAAAGGGCGTTTAACCCTAGATGAGAAAGATGCCAAAAACAATGTGAATTCTGCTTTCAAACCCTCCGATCTGCAATTCTGATTTTGTTTGATGAAGTCTGAAGCACAAATCTGATTACAAATTGATGTTATCAATCACCAAAATCCCCTCCAACAATGTAGCACCACACTTCAAACCCTAGGCGATGGATATGCAATGAAAATATATCATGAAAAGTCTCCAATCTGCATACATTCGCCCAATAACCTGCATAAAAATTTCAAACCCTAGCGCCAATGTGAAGCTCTAACTTGAATGATGATTGACCCTAGCTTGAATGATATTCCTTTGTAGCTCCAATATGTTGAAAAACCTGCAAATATGCCCAATGATGAATCCCGGATGGATCCACCTCACAAAATGGAGTGGGTTTTTGTCCAAACCACTAAATTCTAAGGGTTTTTGTCCTTAGAAGATCGCTGAAACAAAGTTGCAGCTCAAGAGAAAATCTCCAAATATCAAGTGACAATATACCATGATGAAAAATGACTCCCGAACACCTTTTTTATAACCCACAAGTTGGGCACCCAAATCCTAAAGAGTTTTAAAATTGCTGAATGAATTGGTTGTTGAATTGATATTTACAAGTGAGCGAAAGCGCTCAATATATACAATGTACAAGACATAGATGAGCATTAACAAAATACGGCCGACATAGAAAAAATAAGGCCGACATAGAAAAAATACTAATACCCTCCCTTAATGCTCAATCTATCAACAACACCTATAGACCCCCTGAAGGTTACAAATTTATCAGAACCGAGGGGCTTGGTGAAGATATCTGCTGGTTGCTCCGAGGTAGGAACATACAGCAACTGAATGGATCCGTCTTCAACCAGCTGTCGTATGTAATGACAATGAGTTTCCACATGCTTGGCTCGTTCATGGAAGACCGGATTCTTGACCAGTTTGAGCACTCCCTGATTATCACAGAACAAGGGAGTCGGACCTGCCTGAGGAACATGCATATCCGCAAGCATCCGGTGAAGCCAAACTGCCTCACAACCTGATTTAACTGCTCCCCGATACTCTGCTTTTGTCGAGGAGAGAGCCACTGCCTGCTGCTTCTTACTAGTCTAGGTGACAGCACCAGATCCCAAACTAAACACATACCCAGCTGTAGACTTACGGTCATCAACAGAACCTGCCCAGTCTGAATCTATGTAACCTCTGAGTATAGGATCAGAACGCCGAGTGTACAGAAGTCCATAATCAGGGGTGCCACTCACATAACGCAGCACACGCTTCGCTACTGTCCAATGATCAGCTTTGGGGGCTGTCATGAAGCGTGAGATGTAGCTCACTGCAAAACTAATGTCAGGTCTAGTAGCAGTAAGATAAATGAGGCTGCCTACTAGTTGCCTGAACAAAGATTCATCTACCACGGGTGAGGTGGACTGAGCTGACAATTTAAGCCCGGGTTCCATAGGAGTAGAGGCAGGTTTGCAATCCTGCATTTTGAACCTGTCCAGGAGGCTGCGAGCATACTTGGACTGAGAAAGAAAGATACTGTGCTCAGTCTGCCAAACCTCAACTCCTAGGCAATAATGCAACAAGCATTATCAAAGGTACGGCACAAATCCTGTTTGATCTCAGCAATTAAATGTGCGGAACTGCCAGTAATGATTAAGTCATCCACATAGACAACCACAAGCAATATATCATCACCAGAAAGTTTGATATACAGATTTGAATCAGATGGACTTCGCTGAAAACCATGATCTGTCAAGTACTTATCTATTTTCATGTACCAAGCCCGAGGGGCTTGTTTCAGACCATAGAGCGCTTTGACGAGTCTACAGACCTTGTGTTCTTGACCAGCAACCTTAAAGCCTGGAGGTTGCGTCATGTAGACTTCTTCCTGCAAGTCGCCATTCAGAAAAGCACTCTTAACATCCATCTGATGGACTTTCCAACCAAACTGGGCTGCTAAGGCAAGAACAAGCCGGATGGTACTCATTTTGGCTGTAGGAGCAAAGGTCTCCTCATAGTCAATGCCTACTGTCTGTGAGAACCCACGAGCAACAAGACGAGCCTTATACTTGTCGAGGGTTCCGTCAGCTTTGTATTTCACCTTGTACACCCATTTGTAGCTAATGGGTTTCTTCCCCGGAGGAAGATCAGAAAGTGCCCAAGTGTGATTCTTCTGAAGACTCTGGAACTCTGCGTCCATAGCCTGTTCCCACTCAGGTATACCTTTAGCCTCTGAGTATGTCTGAGGCTCAAAAACACTATTAATGTTAGCCATGAGAGCAAAATTGACTGTAGGCTGCTGTTTGCTCTTATTTTTGGAAGTTCTACTCTCAATGAGCTCACCATCCCGGAGATCACTAATGGTTTTAGCATACCATTTAGGCCGGAGAGTAGAAGTGCTAACATCTGGAGGAGCTGGAAGAGGTTCAGGATCAGCAACAGGAGCAGCAGGAAGAGGATTATTTTCCGGAGGAAACTCAGGTAGTGCAGCATCAGGAACAGATTCTGCATCATCCCTCCCATCAGGTGGACCTAGTGGAAGAAGAACACTTTGAGGCTGATCCTCAAAACACTGCTCAGAAGAAGAAGACTGAAAAGGTCCTCTATCTTCATCAAAGACAACATCACGGCTGAAGATAAGACGATCAGTGTCAATATCGATCAGTCGGTAGGCCTTATGGTTGTCACTGTACCCTGTCATCATGAGCTTCTGACTCTTGGAGTCCAACTTCGAGCGCTGAGCATCTGGAACCCAAACATATGCAAGAGAGCCAAAAACCTTCAGGTGGCTGATACTGGGCTTGCGACCAGACCAAACCTCTTCTGGAGTCTTCCCCTTAACAGCCTGACTAGGAGAGCGATTAAGGAGATAGACGGCAGTAAAAACTGCTTCTGCCCAATACTTATTAGGAACACTCCGGTGCTGTAACATAGAACGAGCCATCTCAACAACAGTACGATTGCGACGCTCAACAACACTGTTTTGCTGTGGAGTGTAGGGTGTAGTCAATTGGCGTTTGATGCCATGGGTATCACAGAAGTCGGAGAATGCAGCAGAACAAAATTCCCCACCATTATCTGTCCTAAGAGTGATGATGCTACAGCCAGACTCTTTTTCAACCAAGGACTTAAACTTCTAAAAGATACTAAATACATCTGATTTTTGTTTGAGAAAGTACACCCACATCTTTCTACTAAAATCATCAACAATAAGCAAGAAATATTTGCAACCAGTAACTGAAGATGTATTCATAGGACCACAAAATCAGCATGAAGTAATTGAAGTACCTTAGACGCACGCCAAGAATCTCCATCCTTGAAGGGAGTCCGATGTTGTTTGCCAGCTTGACAGGCGCCACATACTCCAAGATGCTGTGTCTGAATATCAGGTAGGCTAGAAACAAGTCCCTACCAGGACAGCTGAGAGAGATAATGCATGTTGAGATGTCCATATCGCTGATGCCACAAAGTGCTGAGAGAAGAAACACGGGCTGCCATAGCTACTTCAGGAGAATCACCAGTGTCAATGAGCCGATAAAGGCCATGATCCTCTAGACCAACAGTAACAGTAAGACAGGTCTCTCGATCAATAATAGAGCACTTATGAGCATTGAACACTACATCCAACTGAGGAGCATTCCTCATGATCTGACTCACTGAAAGCAGATTGAGTTCCATACCAGGAACATAGTACACATTTAGGAAGATAAGGTTCCTTCCACCAGACTGTATCTGAACAGTGCCTCTGCCAACAACTGTGTACTCCTCACCTCCGCCAAAGATAACTGAATCACTGAAGGGAGAAAAGTCGGTAAACCAATCACGCCTGTGAGTAAAGTGACGTGACGCACCAGAATCGATGTACCAAGCAGAAGTCTTGACAGGATCTGAAGACCTTTTAGCCATAAAAGCGTAAAAGGCAGACTCCTTCTGCTCAGAAAGTTCAGCAACATGCGCCGTCTGATGTGACCCTCCCTGCTTCTTCTGTTCAGAAGCTATCCTCTGACGGCAATCTTTCTTCATATGGCCGAATTTGTGACAGTAATTACACTGCACATTCTTCTTCTTAGGGTTGCCCTGAGGTTGATTGGAACCATTCAGCTGTGATGACTGAGATGATTGAAATTTGCTGTAATCCTTCTGAAAGGATTTAGCTGCAAATGCTTGTTCTAAAGAGGACGAGGAAGCACTGCTACCAAACTGCTGTTTCCAGCGATCCTGCTGCAGGAGTTTGTTGCATAATTCAGGAAACTTCAGATCAACATTCGTAGACGTAATGTTGAGAGTCTCGACAAAGTGCTCGTAGGATTTAGGTAGACTTTTGAGGGTGATGACTACCATATCCTCTTCCTCCATTTTCGACCGATAGCCTCAAGCTGATCTCGAATGTCCTTAATCTTCGTGAGATGCTCCTGTAAGGACATACGTTCGTCCATCATGATGGAGAACAACTGATTCTTCAAAAAGAAAGCCCGGCTTTTATCAGAGGTCTCATGAAGTTCCTTCAGGTGCTTCCAAATCTCAACAGCTATCTTGCTTGAAGGAATCTGCGGCAACTGGTCATCTGTAACAGAAAGCTTAAGAAGCATGACAGCCTCTCTGTTACGATCATCAAACTTGTCCTGATCAGCACCAGCGGTGGGAGGACAAGTTTCTTTCTCCAAAACCAATTCATCAAGGCGGCGATACTCAAAAATAGTCATGATACGCTGCTTCCAGATATTATAGTTTCTGCCATTAAATCGCCGACTGCCCTCTAGCATCAAGTTGGTCAAAGACGCCATTTGCACGTCGCCCAATGCAGGAAAACGACAGAAAACTGAACAGCGTTTAATTGAGGAGCAGAATAGGATCAGGTACAAGAGACAGGTATGGTCGCACGGAAAACGAGGCATGAACTTCGAGGTACAGAAAAAATCTGACAGGTACCCACGAAAGGTCTCGAAAAACCCAGAAGGAATATGCGTTCGGAAATTTTTTTCGTCAAATACTGAGGGTTAAAAAAACCCTAGACGAAAACTGCCCGTGCCTTAGGCAGCCATGAATGCTCAGAAGACACAGAACTTTGTGCAGGAATATCCTTCACAGACTGAAAAACGCGAGCACAAACTGTAAAAAACGCGACCTCTTGGTGCGAAATCGCGTGAAATCTGAGCGCGACCGCTGTAGCAAGGTCGCGCGGGTGCAGATGACGCCCATCAGAGATGAAATCCTGCGACTGCAAAAAAAGGGACACAAAAGGCTCCGCGGACACACAGGTTCGTAAAACCCGTCGCCTAGGAAGGGTTTTCGCGCAGCAGAGGAAGGAACACGACGCCCAGAAAGCCACGAAATTATCCAGAAAATGGAGGCAGCGACCTAAGAAACAAATGACGCCCGGAATCCTCAGCGACGGGAATGAGCAGGAGTCTCGAAAACTAGAGGAAAAAAACCACCAAAAAAAAAAAATCGCGAACCAGCAGGTGACGATTCCGTTCCAAAATTTTGGCGCCCAAAATCGCTGTGCTCTGATACCATAAAGAGTTTTAAAATTGCTGAATGAATTGGTTGTTGAATTGATATTTACAAGTGAGCGAAAGCGCTCAATATATACAATGTACAAGACATAGATGAGCATTAACAAAATACGGCCGACATAGAAAAAATAAGGCCGACATAGAAAAAATACTAATAAATCCAATATAATTTACTTTGCTTTCAAGTCCACTGTTTACTGTCGATGTAGTTTGATTGAATATTCAGAGTAAATAGAAATACATTGCATAACATATAAGGAAACTCAGAACAATATACTCAATTCTATTGCATAATAACTCAGGAATACATATTGATTCAGAAACTTGCATGTACAATTCATATCAAAAGACTGCTATCCATTACAATGCTTATGACAATTATATAAGAAGTTGACGGTTGCTTGGGTGGCCCAATCATCGCGACCGACTCCAACTGTCGGGAGGTAACAACCTCACCGACTACAACTAACACACAACTAATCACATAAGTATAAAATGCTCGCAACATCATCCCCCCCCAAAATTTTAGTCGTCTTCCAGACAACTTAGGGACAAAACAACTCAAAAAACCCAAAACTAATCTATTGAGAAGAAGGTGGGAGTGAAGTGGGTGTCCCTGTAGGGGCTGAAGTAGATGGTGCTGAAGTAGACGGGGCAGACACTGATGTTTGATGCTGCTGGGAAAGCTGTGCTCTTAGTCGGTACACCTCTTGTGTGCGTTGCTTGAAGTAGTATGAAGCCTTCCGCTCCATTTCTGTAGCATCTTTTACCATCAAGACAGCTTTTGCTAGCTGTTTCTTCGTCTCCTTGAGAGAACTAGAGAGGTTAGCTATAGTTTGACCTTGAGCTGCCAATGTTTCCTCCTTAGCTGTCATCTCCTGCCTAATAGCTTCGAATTCCTTTTGGGCAGCCATTACTTTGTCCTCTTCTAGCTCTGTCAAAGCATGCTGCTGAACCAGCTGTTCCTTACACTGTGAGAGTTGTTCTTCATACATAATTTTATTTTCCTCTAGTGCTATAGAGGCCTTCTTTAGTTTGGCTTTTCCCTTAGCCATTTCATTCTGTAATGCATACATGATACCCCTGTAATTTTCCTCAATGGTGTACAAGGCGGCTAAGAGTTCACTTTCCCTACCACCAAGGAATGGTACCCTCCTAGTTGGCAACCATGCTGTCCTCATCTTCGGGGTCTCTTTTGCTGGCCATCCCTGCTGTAGAAAAATTCGGTCGAAGTCAGCCTCACACTCCTCTGTTACCCACTTCTCGATACACTAAGCTTCCTCCAATACTACTGGGGAATGAGTGCTATCTAGTTGTCGTGCGAGCCCTCCCATCTGAGTGATGAGTGCTCCCATAGACTCTAAATCCTGTACATAACGTATCACTGAGCCAAATGGGTCCTGTATGTCCGGTCTACTCAAAGTCATAGTGAATTCTCCTAGATTTGGTGTTGTGGAGGATGAAGGCTCCACATCGTGACCTGGTGTCTCATGAGAGAGGTCTATTGCCTCAATTGCTGATGCTGCCTCTGCTATGTAATAACTGCAGGAACTATATATATACCTGAATGGACTGTTGTAGCATCTGCTAGTGTGGAAACCAATGTAGGACCTTGTGGAGGAGTTGGTTGCACTATTTGTACGACATCCTCAGCAATAGTCAGCTGTATATCCTTTGTGGGGCTCAATATAGGGAAATTCTCTGGCTCAAGATGGGTTCCCTGGGCGCTTAGCCAAGCATGCAGGCATGTACTCCGTTCAAGTGTCCATCCAGTGTGGGTGGTAGGTGTAGGGTTGTCTGGTATGTCTATTGATGTGAGTGCTCCACCCCTAGTTGCTGGTGTAAGTGCCCCCACTGTAACTGATGGTTGAGCCTCTCCTACAACTCCACGTTGAGTCTTGGCTAGGTCATCTTTCCTGATCCCCCTGTTGCCTTTGCCCCAAATTTTTGCCCTTGCTTCTTTTGACAAATCTGGGTTGAACAATCTATCAATATATGCTTCCTTCCCTTTTTGTGTTATTTTTGTAGGAGGTTTGCTTACATCTATTCCCCAACTGGGAATACCAAAAACCCTAGTGAAATCTTCTGGTTTAAAGGTCATTGTCACTGTTCTATTCATATACTGAACCTTTGTTTCATTTTCGAGACTATTATAGTGTGCTAACATACTGTTGGATTTCTTTTCGAATTAGCAGGGGGTTTGCCAGTTCCAATGCATAGGCAGATTCGGCCAACTAATATAGGAGGTTGCGTGAGCTGCCTCCCCTTCACTTCTGGTTCTGCCGCACCAAGGGGGGTATTCCTATAGCTAAAGATTTAACCTTGACTCGCCCAATGACAGAAAGATTTAGCTTTACAATAACAGGCAAAATACTCTTATTTTAGGACCAAGATTTGAGTGATAAATCACAAGGTTAGCAACTTTCTTGGACGTATCTAACTGGTTGAGGATGAAAGTATGCAGGGGTCCTATACCTACTCCTACAACTAACATGTTGGAAAAATGGAAAGATTTGATTTAATGTGTTGGATGCAAGACAGGGGGTTTTGGATCATAACTACTACACAAGAAGCAGACCGGTGCCTATCTCAGGGCAAGGAGTCAACTAGACCTATACAAGTGAATGATTTGCACTGGCATTCAAGTTTCAAGGGGCCAAGACTGGTAGTTGCCTTACAAACACCACCCAAGGATAAGTATTTAACTGTCTCTACTTACAAATATCCCAGCTGACATACAATCTTCTCCATACTTGACCTAAAACAATTTAACCCACTCCTTGAATGGAAGTTAGAGATTAAGCATGTGATACAGAAATCTATACCCTAGAATCTGAGAAACCCTTAGCAACCAGATTCAAAAGAAGAAAATGCATACAACAAATGGAGACAGACAGATAAGCACATGCAATAATGCATTTTTCATATAAAATGACATGAAACTGAACATATGTGCAACCTACATTCAAAATGCAACACATAAACTCCAAAAGAGATAAAACAAATAGGAAAATGCTCTGTTTTTCATTATTTTTCCCCCAAAAATGCCCAAGTCTTCAACAACGACAAATGAGTAACACAATTTGCCTTTTATAGAAAGACTGTGTACTCAGCAATAATTACATGGCATTTCAAAATTTTGCCAAATACAATGCATCGTGAGAAATGGCGCCTAAAACACTGAATGCAGTCGAGGGACAGAGGGAAGGAGCAGGTGAGGTTGGGATATGCACCACCGTTGGAGATTTTCCTCTTAAAGAAAGTGGTTGGCCTATCAATCATCGACCCATACCTCTGCAAATTCCGTCATTATGACCAACCTACCCGCGGGATGCAGCAGTTGCGTGCATAGAAATTTTCTCGCCTGAAAAGATGTATCGAACATATAGAAATCCCCTTCGTTGAGATTTTGAACGATGACCGTCGATCTCCTCCCTACCGCCAAAATCTACGGCCGCAAATTGTGCTGAAAAGTCACCAGCCACTGAAATCATGCCACGTAGGCACCCTGTGCTTCCATCGCTGACCTTTCCGCCATCTATTTTGCCCTTTTTGCCTTGTATATGCAAAAGAACATGCATATACAAACAACTGCCTACATACAAAGTGCGGACCCCAAAATTTATAAAGCATATTAAAATCACCGTCGGGTCCGGCTTGCATCTTGATTCCCCGTATAACTCCTTGTATATTGCATATATACAATATGCAATATACATACAATACAGATCTCAAATCATTATGAAACAAATTGCAATCGCTTTGAAATCCGGCTTGTATCAACATTCTTTTGTATATTGGCATATACAATGCCATATACATGCAAGCTGCGGACGCCAACGCTGAATTCGCCAAATTTGACCCTTGAATCGGGTCAGGCTTGTATATCGCTCCCTTGTATGTTCGCCTTGTATATCGGCTTGCATATCGCATTATACAAATGCAATATACAAGCAAAAAACATACATTCAATTGGACCCGAGCCTTTATCAACTACATTGCATACCTTTTCGGGTCCGGGCCATGGACATTAAGAATGTATGTCCTTGTGTATGTACGAACATACAATCACACTTGTATATGCAAACGGTGGGCCCCGCCGTTTGTATCCTTTCTTTGCTTGCTGCTTGTGCATCTACCCGATATACATTCCGCTTTGTATGTTCACATTGTATGTCGAACACATACAATCTCCTTTGTATACCTGCGGGCCCCACCAAATGTATATTGGCCTTGTATATGCATCGGCCGTCGGGGAGACTTCAATTTGAACTGCCGATGAGTGTTGTTTGGCTGATGAACCCTTTCACTGTAGCGAATGTATGTCGGTCTCTTTGTATGTTTGCATGCCTCAGCCAATGTATCTTTTGCTTGCATGTGCACCGATGCATATTTTGCTAGTATGTGGCAAATGTATCTACCCGTTGCATGTCTAGACATACAACACAAATATACATGCAAACCTGCACATACAAGCAGAGAATATTCTCAAAATCTGCGATATACATACAACCATTTTTGCACCTTTTGAAGCCGATTGAACATACAAATTGACTTGTATGCCCGAATGTATATTTGGACCTGCATGTACATACAAACGGCCATGCACATACAACTGTTTTTTGCATTTTTCAACTGAGAAGGCCCAAAGACTCAGAATTTTTTGGATTTTTTATGAGAGTGCCTGCGAATTCAAATGCTCAAAATCCAAACTTGTAGCAGGCACCAACACATACTTTGCAAAAAGGGTTCGAACTCTCTGTAATTTAATATTGGGGCAAGAATTACCTTGTCTACTTTTGAATCGATCAGGGCTTCCTTCAACAGGTGGTCTGTTGCATGCTTTTGCCATCAACTACAGCATTCATTTCCGGTTAGACGCTCCCAGCTGATGGAGTCTATTGTGGGTTTTTCCTTTGCTGCTGGCTGGTTGGGCTTTTTCTTTTTCTCGGAGTCCTTAAAGATTTTTGGCCTGAACTTGCTAGGTGGTTCCTGCGTGATTTCTTTGGCTGCCATTTGTCCCGACTACTCAAAATTATACCTGCCTTGACTATGGTAAAAACTTCTCTGGACTACTACTATGCAACTTCCAGCAACTAGATACTAGACTTGAGGTAAACCTCTATATGGCCGTGGTGATTTTATGCCTGCGAATGCCCAATCCTTGGTTTTGTATGGCGGCGGCGGCGCTAGGGTTCTGTACGACTGGCAATAACTAGAATGTTTGATAATGCTTCGAATGTATTCAAGGTTTTCCCTCCTTTGTTTTGTTTATAGTTATCATACCCCTTTCTTGTTTTTGATATGCCTTACGCTAGCACTACCCGATAATTTCTTTGTAATATGCATTCTTCTCTAGGCCCGCAGTGCACATAATCGGTAGTTTCTTTGAGTGAAGTGGACTGTTATTATCCCTTGCCATTTCTTTATTTTCCTTGCTGCGGTGGTGATCAATAACCCTGATTGTCCAAGCTTTTCTGTTCAATCGATGTCTCCTTCGTGGTTGCTTCCGTCTTCTATCGTACGGCTAGAGACTTCCACCATTTCCTCTCTACTTTACCTTAGTCCATTCAGTCTTCTTACCCTGTCGATTCACCATACAGTTCCAGCTCTGTCAATCTCCCTTACCTTTTCCTATCGATGCTAATTCTACTTCCCCCTGTCGATTCCTCTGTTCTCTTATTTGGAGGGCGTCGATGAAAGGACTTCCTGTCGATGCGAGGAAGAATGAAGAATTGTGGTTGGCGAAATATTTTCCCCTTGGTCGTTTTCTTGTCTTTGTCGATTGTCTTTTCTGAACCCTTGCCATCCTCGTCGATTGCCTTGGTGACCGTCGATTGCAATTGAGGGCGATTATAGAGAGAGGTCGATTGCCTTTTCACCCCGATGATGTAACTTATTTCTTCTTCCCTGTTCGATGGAACTTACACTTTTATCTGTCGATTGCTCGTTGTTCTTGGTGAGTCGTATGGATGATTAGCTCTTCCTTAGTCCTCTGTGGGTTGAAATGGCTTTGTTGATTCACTATCATTCCTCATACGATGGTGTTTAATATTCGCCTTCCTCAATTGTATGACTCCTCATTGTACGGCTCCTGATGATTGCCTTTGTCGACGGTTACCTTGGCGATCTTTTACTTCTTTGATGCCTAGGTTTTTCATGCACTTGTATGAACTTCTATGATTGTACGGTATAGTGTGGTTTTATTCCTACGATGGGTGGGGGGTCATACAGCCTAAGTCGTACGACGCCCATTTATTTTGTACAACTTTAGCAACTTTTTTATTTCCACATTTTTTCAATTTTTCTATTTTCTTATTTTTTCAATTTTTCTATTTTTTCAAATCTCATTTTATTTTATTTTTTTTCAATCCATTTTTTCTTTTACTGACTTGGCGATTTCTGTATTCTGGAAATCAGTCATCATCCATTCTTCTTCCCATCTTTCTCTCTCCTCATTGTTTTCTTCTTCCTCGTCTTCGTCTAGTGCCTCAATCTCTGTCATGTGTCAGAAGATGCAATTGCTAAACGTCTTCTGCAGACAGTTGTTGGAGCAGCATTCCCCCACTTCCTCCAACTCAAAAATTTGATCAAGTATCCCTGATGGATCTTTACTACTCACCAGGTTGAGTCCCATGGGTTCTTGAGTCCATTTGAAAGTTCTGCCATCCTCGTTCATTCTGATATTTTTCGTTCTATACTTTGCCTTCCATATTCTATTCTTCGGGAGTGGTGCACTCTGAGGTGCCTCTTCTGGCAGGTTCCTCTCTCTAAGCTCCCGGATGTGATCATAATGGACCGATCGTTCCACAATGAACATACTCTCGGCTAAGTCTCTTTTCCTCGGCGGAGACTTTACTTCCTTTGGTAGCAGGAATTCAAATTTTTTTCTTTACCTTACTGCACTCCGCTATCCACTCGTCCTAGCTATTTCCTCGGCATCCCGTTTGCCTTGGTTCTCGCAGTGGTCATCATCGACTATACCTTGCCTCACCCCAATGTAGGGTGAGTATAGCCTCCAATACTCGTCTTCGATCCTCGTTGCTTGTACCCTTGGTGCAAAGAACCTAGTGACTGGTTCCAGATGTGAACTCGGAAATACCACTTCGTCAATCTTGGAATTCACATCTCTTTTTACTTGATGTACTTCCACACCCTCAAATTTGAACTTGCCTCGTACACTGCTAGTACCTTCCTTCATCTCGGTTGTGTACACCATGAAGTTTATGGCTATGGTTTCCTGTCTTTGCCTGTAGATTTTCAGTTTAGACTCGTTCACCGCGTCCTTGATTGGAGTTCCATCTAAATTGTCGAGCTTTATAGCTTTGTTATCTAACATTTCCTGTACTCGGAATAGTCCCAACCAACGAACTTTAAACTTCTCGGGCTTAATTTCGTTACGACCGTTATATTTTAAAACTAATTGATCGGGTCGGAATTCCATTCGCCGAAGGTGTTTGTCGTGCCAATACTTCTGTTGCCTTTGCATGACCTCCATTAACCATTGAGCCATAACCCTTCTCTCGTTGAGTTTGTTCAACTGGAATAGTCTTTCTCTTAGGCTTTCTGTGTCTCCCAATCAGTTTTCCATTGCTATCCTTAGACTTGGAACGAGGTATTCCGTTGTCACTACGACTTCTTGACCATACATGAACTGAAAGGGTGTGTGTCCAGTTGTCACTTTGTAGGTTGTTCGGTAGGCCCATAACACTGTTGGTAACCTTTCCTCCCAGTCCCACCCTTTGGTGCCACATGACTTGTGAATCACTGATACTAGCACCTTGTTAGTTGTTCTGCTTGTCCGTTTGCTCTCGGGTAGTATGGGCTTGATAATGTGTGGAAGATTTTGAATTCTGATGTCATGAGCCGAATGACGTGGTTGACGAAGTGACCCCCATGGTCACTCGTCAGTTGGATCGGAATCCCATACCTGGTTACTATCTGCTCATATATAAACCTTGCTGTGCTTAAGGCGGTATTGTCTTCCAGTGCTCTTGCTTCTGCCCATTTGGTTAACTACTCAGTGGCTACCGCGATGTATCGGCATCGGTGCAACTGGTTGACTTTCAATGGCCCTATGAAGTCAAGTCCCCACCTTTCAAACAATTCCTGGGGCTGTGATTGCGACAAGGGCATTCAGTCTCTCTTCAAAGGTTTTCCTACCCTTTGGCAGGTGTTGCATTCGGTTACCCATTCCTAGGCGTCTGTATGCAATGTCAGCTACCACAGTCTGGCGAGCAGAACCTTCCTCGCCATGGCATCTGGACCTATATGTCCCCCGGCGAGTTCCCCATGGGCTTCTGCCAGTACACTCCTTATTTCCTCTTCCATCACACATCGTCGGAGAATATGATCTGGCCCCATCTTATAGAAGAGCCCATTTATCAACTGGAATGTTTTGGTAGGGTTGCTATTTGGAACAAGTGAGCATCTGGGAAGTCTTCATTTACTCCTTCTGCTGGTTCTCCTGACTTGATACGCGACAATTGGTCGGCTATTATATGACTCTTTCCCGACCGCACGATGATTGTGAAAGTGAATTCTTGTAACAATAACAACCACTTGCTGATCCTTCCTTGAATTATAGGTTTATTTACTAGGTACATCAAGGCTTGGTGATCCACATAGAAGGTGAATGGTGTTGCCAACAGGTAATGCCCGAACTTCTGAACCGAGTAGACCATTCCAAGGGCCTCCCTCTCGGTCATACTGTAGTTTTGTTCGGCTTTGGAGAGTAGTCGGTTGGCAAAATACATTGGGTGGTCAAGACCGTGGGTTCCCACTTGTGCTAAGGTGGCTCCGATTGCAAAGTTTGGCGTGTCTACATGCGCATGGAACTCTTTGTCTCAATTCGGATAGGCTAGAATCGATGCATTGATCAATCTCATCTTCAACTCTTTGAATGCTTTTTGTTGCTCGTCAGACCACACAAATTGTACTCTTTTTCTCGTCAACATGTTCAGGGGATAGGATACTTGGGCAAAGTTTTTGATAAACCTTCTGTAATAACCGACATGGTCGAGGAAGGTAACATCTCCTGAAGCTTCCATCTCCACAATTACTTGAATCTTGTCAGGATCTGCCTTTAGTCCTGCCTTGCATACAATGTGGCCCAGAGGTTTTCCCTGCGGCACCATGAAACGACACTTCTTTGGATTTAGGTCCAACTGTGCGGATCTGCAATGCTCCATACATTCGGTGAGAGCCTTTAGATGTGTCTGGTAGTCGCTGTAAATTGACCAGTCATCCAGGAATGCTTTAAAGTTACCCATCGACATTTTGTCAAATATGTAAAGAATAATCCTCTGAAATGTTGCTGGTGCATTGCACAGACCGAACGACATTCGATTGTATGCATATACACCATCTTCTACTATGAATGTTGTTTTGAGCTTGTCCTCCTCAGCGATGCTAATTTGGTTGTATCCGGAGAATCCATCCTTAAACGAGTATATCTCGTGTTTGGCTACTTCCTCAAGGATGGAGTCTGTGAATGGAATGGGGAAGGGATCTTTGATCGTTACTGGCTTACTGCATTGAGGCACCTGAAGTCGATGCAGATATGGATTTGCCCCCCTTCTTTTTTTAGTGATATAACGATTGGCGAAACCCACTCACTTGGCTCCACCTTGAAAATTATCCTGGCCTCTAGCATTTTTTCTATTTCTTCCTGCACCTTGGCGGCGTAGTTTTTGTTCATTCTGTACGGTATTTTCCTCACCGGACGTGCTCTTGGTACAATGGGATTCTATGGACACACAATTCTGGTGGTATCCCTTTCAGATCCTTTTAAGTCCAGGTGAAAACATCCTTGTATTCCATGAAAATTTTGAAGGCAGTTGCTTTGAGTACAGGGTCCTAGTCATCTCCCACCAAAATGACTTGAGGGTTGTTTTCTTCTCCGAGATTAACTTTTCTCGTCAAGGGTTCCTCTTACATGATTTTCTTTTCTCCTTCAAATTTATGTGCCGGAGTGCTATCTATTTCGACATTCCCTTCCTTGTATTCCCCATAGGCAGCCGGAAAAGTGTGAGTTACCTCTTGCTAGTTATTACCTTCTTCCCCCTTGTCACTCGTCAATTCCTTCTTACCATGTGTTTCACTTGTCCCAATGTTGTCGAGTGTTTCACTTGTCGGCCGAGAATTTCCGAGTGGTTCACTAGTCGCCCGAGAGCACTCGCCAATTTCTTTTATTGAAATCATATTACATTCTAGTTGGAAGAATTCATAGTCTTCCATTTGCCAATGGAACAATTTGCTAAAAGAATTTGTCTCGTCTTCCAAGCATTCTTGTAATTTCATTACACCTTCGCCGTCTCACTCCATGGGCCCTCTTTCTCCTTCGGTCACTGTGTCGCCACGGTTTGAGTTGGAATCCGATACCATTTCTTCACTGACGGTCTGAGTTGTCAAATCAATGACAAATTTCTTACCCTTGTTTTCTATTGATAGGGTGTTCTTCCAGTTGTGGTTGGCCTTGGCGGCTATTAGCCATTCTCAGCCGACTAATGCATCATAGGATGCATTTCGTGCTGTAATGACTACAAAATTCAATAAGAACTGCTGAGTACCAATCTTTACTTTTGAGCCATTAGCACTCCCAGCGCTTTGATTCCGTGTTGGTCTGCTCCCACTAACTGGAAATTTTGTGGCCACAAGGTGGGTTTGTCGAGGCCTTTCCAAGTTTCTTCTGGCATTACATTCACCGCAGATCCTCCGTCCACTATTGTGTTCGTCAAGTTTCTTCCGAGTATTTCCATGTGGACTACCGTCGGTTTCTTTCTTGTATTAATTGCCAGTAGTCTTGGGTTGACCACTTGCTCACCACTCGGCGGTGGTTCTACTATGATGTCCTCATCTGCCTTACCTTCATTTGGGTTTTCTTCCACTATCTTGGATATCGCCATCCTTAACTGTGGCATACTCTGGAGAAGATCAACCATCTTGATTGGTACGGTAGTTTGTAGTACCTGACTTGCAATGCTTGTGTCCGACTCCAACTGTAGGGTTGTGGTTGCCTTTTTGTTTGAACTCCTTCGTTCAGTTTCCATGGCATTCTCCACTTCCCTCTTGGTGTATCGGAGTCTTTCCTTCTCTATCTGGGGGTCTGGATAGTTTGCCTTTTTTGTTTGTGCCCTGGTGACGGCAAAGACCTTTTCATCATCTTCTTCAATGTGGATGAAATTGACTGTACCTTTTTGTTTTGGGTAGTCATTGTCATCGTGGTCACTTGGCCCACACCACTTGCAGAGTGCATTTGGTTTGTTTTGGTTGTTACTCTGGCATTCCCTAGCAAAATGCCCCCACTCATTGTATTGACGACATTGAATCATGGGTCATCCTTTTGCATCGTACTGGATACGGCCTCTTCCCCCACTGTTATTATTATATTTATATTTGTTGTTTCCTTCTCTCCGATTGTTACGGTATTCGCCAGGGGTTGCATTTTGATTATTTGGTTTAGGCCGTGTGGTTGGTGGGGTGCATTGCTCGCCCTGTGTATAGAGCACTTGGTGTTCCTTGTCTTTAGATTGTACGGTCACTCCTTGATAGAATGACCCATTACTTGGTAGATTATGCAAAACATCTTCGGGCAGTTTGCTTTGACGTGGCCTTCGTTACTATATTCGGCACACTAGAGTTCCTTGCTTTCTTTGATAGTTTCCTTCTCGGCTTTAAGCTCCCTCATCATTCTAATCATATCTTTCCGTAGTGCTTGTACGGTTTTAGATTCCTCCTCATCACTGCCATCCGAGCTTTTGTCGTCATCTTTCTTCTTTCCTCAACTGGACATCTTATCTTCACTCTCGATGTCTATCGCCCAGTTGTAAGCCTCAGCGTATGACGCTGGCGGTACTATCTTCATTTCTTGCTGAGTGAGGGAATCAAATCCTCGATGAACCATCTTTTCTTTAAACCATCAGCCGGTTCCTTCTCTAATTTCACCAGAAGTTCTTTCAATCTTCGATTGTATGCTCGGACATTCTCTGATCAGTAATCACCACAAATTTATTCTTGCAATCATATTCATGCAAAGGAAATGAACTGCTGCTATGCTGAATACTAAAATTAGAACCTTCATACCTGTCTTCAATCACTTCAAGGCTGTCCCAAATCCCCTGAGCCTTCCCATTATCATTTTCAGCAGTAAATTGTGGATTCAAATCATCAAAATCACTAATCCCCAGCTCAAAGTTAGCTTCATGTGTTGATAAATCAGATTTGTTCTCAAGAAATAAATCACTCTCCAACTCACCAATATTGATGTCAACATAAGTATCTTTCTCCATAAGCTTGGTTTGAAAGTCAAATCCAAGGCCACCTGTGTTAACATCACCAAAATAAGATAAAGGGTCATCAGAAGTTGTTTTGAAGTCATCCTCATATTTGCTTTCTCCATGCCCATCATCTGAAAATACATAAGTGAACTCAACACAATCATCTGCTCCATAAGAATCATCAAGGAAGTCATTAGAATCATCACTAGTTGAATCCGAACTAGGATCCAAAGTTGTTGGTTTGTCCTTTTCTTCATGCACCACCTTATCCATAGTTGTTGCATGTACTTCTATGAGGTCATTCTGGTACTTGGTCATGCATGTCTCATGAAGTAAGTCATTTTCTCCTTCATAGGAGAGTTCTTTAGCTCTTCTATCAAATTTGTCAATTAACTTTTCTGTAAACTCAACATTAGAATCAATTCGGTTATGGCCCAAAGTAACCAACCCATGGTACCACCATTTGTGTGCACTGCCATCCAAGTGTAAAATTGCATATTCAATTGCTTCATCTTCAGCGATAGGATTAAGCTGAAAATAAGTGTCAAGTTCTTCTGCCCAAGCTCTTACGGTAGTCTTTCCAGAACCATCAAAATAAGAAATGGGTTACCCACCTTCCTCTGCAAATCATGGTTCTGTGGCCTTCCACTTCCACCTCTATGGGTTCTATGCCTCAAACTGAGATCCAAATAATCACGGAATGATATATCAGCATGGAAATCAGCCCCTGAACTTCTGCAATCTGTTATTATTTGGTTTAGCAATTCTTGCTCTGTTGGTTCATTTTCAATTGAAGGATTATTCCTTGGGGTAAAGTTAGGCATAAGAGGCCTAGAAGTAACTGATCCATTGGAAATCTGCTGATGATCAACTCTATTCTTGGCTAAGTTATCACTATTTAAACCACTGCTGCCATTATTGCCCTATAAGAAATATGGGCAGAGAAATACTGAAGTTGCAATAATAAAAAACTGAATATACGTGCTTCATTATTTTCCATTCAATACATATTACATATATATAGGATGCTCATATCCTATTTTGTAGGAAACTCCATCAACAACTTTCTTAAATATATTGAGTTGTTTTAACAACTCAACATATTCGTACCTCTAATACAATAACCTATATAACCAACTATAACAAGCCTACTAAATTATTATTTTATGCATCCTATGATGCAATATTTCCCACACCCCCCATATTGCATCATTCTCCAAATGGGGATAGTGGACCAACAATACTTGATGATCACATTTTAGTAGTTCATCACAAGGTATGAGTAGGGACATACACATCTACTCATGACAAGCAATAGTTGAACTAGCCTCACTATGCTCAGTATACCTTCATCCAAGGAGAGGGACAAACACTTCTACCCACGAAACCAAGGATAGGGACTAACACATCTACCCAAGGTATTACATCAAGTTTGGATAGGGACAAACACATCTATCCAACATCAAGGTTATGAACAGGGACATACACATCTGCTCACAACAATTATGATTGGGGACACACACATCCAATCATAATCACCAACTCATGTGACTGGGGACAAACACTTCCAATCACTTATACCAACTTGTGAATGGGGACAAACACATCCATTCACATACAACCAAGAAATGTGATTGGGGACATACACATCCAACCACAACATAAAAGCTTGAACACCAAGCCCTCATTGTTGCGTATGCAGCCACCACTATAGATCATTGCCACTCTGATCACAAATGGTACGAGACGGTTGCTGCTACCACTTGGAAACCAATCTTGGCTTTAGTCATTTTGGCACAAGTTGATTTGTCACTAATGCAATTCACGGCCCCGTCGCTAGTGACTGACGAGAGGTCGCTGAATGTCCTCCTTCCTCCGTTGCCTCCTACCTCCAAGTTGATTTGCTACTTAGCAAATTTGGCTTTGAAACTCAATTTTAGAATGCCCCCCTCAATATGAAAACCTTACAAAGATTGGAGAGTGTCGGGTACCACCGATCATGCACTCTGAAAAACATTGTTTTACATCATAATTTATTTTATTTTTTTAAAAATATATCAATTCTCCTAAATTGATTTTATAAAACCAATAAATAATACTACCCCTCCCTTTTTAGACACACTAATGCAAAATAGGACCCAATACTATGGTTATACTCGATGGCCTTTGCAAGATGGCTTCGCTTAGGAAGCCATGAAATTGTTTAGTGAAATATGGCAGAAAGGAATCATACCCAAAGTAGTTGTATACACAGCCATGTTGGAAGTGTTTGCAGGATGTTGAAGCCCAAAAAAAAAATGACTTACTCTTCACAAATTTATACCAAATCTTCACAAGCACATCCCAATCACACCAAAACTGGTAAGACGGAAACCTGGAACCTTGTCAATGAACTTGCAGGAGTCTTGACCCTGGATAAAAAGAAAGTTCTACGATTTCATATTTGTGCAGAAACAGTGATGGCAGATCGAATTCATTTCCCAGAAGTATGATGTGAGCACGTTGAAGTTGTGGAAGATCAAATTTGGGTAAAACCCAATCAGAGCCCCTAAGTATTGTCACACCAATCTGACAAGCTATTTCACTTTTACGTGAGCACTTAAATTAACTCACATTACAGCTCATCGATTTGATCTCTGCCAACACTAATTCAAAAGAACTTACAATCATAGACACTCAATTAAAAAATAGACTTGATGATTTTGGATGTCGCCACTTGTGACTCACCACGCTTCTGATGCGCTTTCCTCCACCTTATCCATGTCTCTAACCAGAACTTGCATTGACAACACTTCTATCTCTACACTTTCCTCTAACTCAGGATAGCATCCTAAGAGGCGAGTGAGACAACAATCTCACTAAGGCAACAACAAATCCTTCTAAAAAACTTTCACAATCTCAACCTCTACAAGATGAGCTCGCAGGCTACATGTAAGTCTACTGGAGGGAAGGAGAGCACACCCATAAATACCAAGGCTACCCAACAGAACAAGCTAGCTTAAATAACACTGTTGCTACAAATAAAGGCTGTCACCCATAAACCAAATCTAAGGCCAAAAAAAGAATAGCAAAGGGCTATGAAATAACATCCGCCTAGTGTATTCAGAAATCACTGAGATCAAAGGAGATCGGACAAAACTTGTGGTAAATAGAACTCCATTTGCACTAGGATGATCACTATTTCCACGATCTCCAGAAGGGCCAATCTATAATCAAAATTTCCTTACGACCACTCTACCATTTGTTTACAAATCTTAAGCTCAATGCCAGCGAAATAAATTGCAATCTCTATTGATGAATTGCGGCTTGGAAAGGGAAGCTCGTGACCTCTATGTTCAGAATGACCTTAGCTTGAAAGCCTCGGATCTCCACTATGACCTTGACACTGCAATACGTAAAGACAGACGCACAGGAATAAGATAGCTCGGATACCATATAAGAAATATGGGCAGAGAAATACTGAAGCTGCAATAATAAAAAACTGAATATACGTGCTTCATTATTTTCCATTCAATACATATTACATATATATAGGATGCTCATATCCAATTTTGTAGGAAACTCCATAAACAACTTTCCTAAATATATTAACATATTCGTACCTCTAATACAACAACCTATATAACCAACTATAACAACCCTACTAAATTATTATTTTATGCATCCTATGATGCAATATTTCCAACATGCCCTTATTGTTTTTGCTTCAACTGTGCAAGTATTTGAGTAAGCTGTTCATGAGATTGGGCAAACTGTTGCTTGACTTTTAACAAGATCATCGTGGATCTCTTTCCAAATGGACATCTTAGATTTAAAATCTCTAACTGCCATGACTTTTGATTGCAAGCATGCAACTGCTGAAAACTTTATGTAGTCATAAAATTGAAGATCTTGCAACAAATATAAATTCCCCAACAGGCTGGCAAGATACTCTATCCTTTGATACCACTGTAATGATCTGCCCTGTTTGCAATTTTTTTATTTTCTTATTTGTGTTATTTTTATTAGATTGTGGTCTTTCAAAACTAGACAGAAGTTGCAGAAGGGTTTTTTTGGTTTGCATGTAATGTTTTTTTGCCAATACAATGAAAATATGAAACATGCAACGATGCCCCAGAAAAACTAAAACCCTAATGCATTAAAGAGCAAAGAGCCAGTTCATAGAAACATATAAAATGAATTACCATCACATACCCATATGGAAAACTTCAACTTGGTATGTTTGCTGTAGCTGAACCAGCAATGGGTTTTATACAAAATATGCTTCCCGCACAATAGTCTTTGAGAACTCCAACAATAAAATGATTGCAATAATATTTGAGGCCCTAGGCTTTCACCATGAAGGAGACTAAAGACCAAAATGATAGGCGTTTCCAACATACAAGACTTCCATGTCCTCCTTGCTGTTGTATGACCAATATGGAGGTTGCTACAACAATTTAAATCTGCCCAGAAATCTCTGTTCTGATGTAAACTTCCAATCTGCTCTTTATCAGCAATAAACCCTTTCCAAATCAACCCCAAAGCTGATATAAATGCTAACAAAAAACACCTTATAAGCTGTGGTAAATGTACGGCTAGTCTAGGAAGGTGTACGACCTGCCTTAGTTGCTAAAATCTGCCTTGAAATACTCAGAAATTCCCTTCCAATTTGATCTGAAATGATTGTCCTCAGCTGCTACATAAAATCAGAATAATACCATTGTGAAATACCTATAAGATATTTCCAACAAATACCAGCCAGAGTAGATCTTTCACTACCGTAGCCAGTCTGCTTCAAGAGGGTTTCCGTCCTCAGGAAGGCTGAGATGAACCAAGTTCGATCTCCATAACCACAAGGGTTTAAATAAGAGAAATATAATAGAATGCATAATCCAAATGAGCCCCTCAAATGCCTTTTTATACTTTTTTGCCAAACTCTCCAGAAGCTTCTATTTTAAAATTCACTTTTTAAATAAAACTCCATTTTAGCTCCGAAAATGACCTTTTAATGAAAATAATGATAATTTGACACACAAGGTCCCTGTTTAATGCATCCATAATTTAAAACATTTCATCCTGGTTTTGATGAGCTAAGGTGCTTTTAAAATATTTTAAATAATATTTAGCAACCTTAGTAAAATAATTAAAATAAAGCCATTAATACACTCATTTTGCGGAAATTGTCGGAATGCATCGGAATCGAAAACTAATTGCACTGGAGTGATCTTGATGAAGAATAATGATAAATGGAGCCAATCGGGCGACTTACTATAAATAGATGCCCTCTCCAAGATTCTTGGAGAGCACACCAGAAGCCGGAAATCACCCCGGGAAGTGGCATATGAGTCCTCTAGACCAAATGAGCTCATTGGAGTCCTTAAATAACTTCTTTGATATCGTTGACACACACCCACACGATTAGTGCCAACTGCACTGCAAGAGAACTTGAAAATGGGGACATTACAAAGTGTGACCAACTCGTGGTACCACCACTCATGAGCTAACCCATCCAAGTGTATAGTGGCGAAGTTAAGTGCCTCGTCCTTTGGCATAGACCTAAGTGTCAGGTAGTTGTCCAACTTCCGCACCCAAGCTCTGGCTGTGACCTTGCCACTTCCGTTAAATCGATCCATAGGGACTTTGTTCAAGGCATGCTGGTAGTCCTGGTTAGCTCTATTAGCTCTACCTCTTGTAGCTCCCCTCTGTCTCCTCTGATTCATGAACTGCTCAAATATCAACATGTCTCTAATATCTGGAGCCAGTGTCATGTATTCTGCACGTTGCATCCGGACATCATCTGCCATGGGAAGCTGAACCTCTGGTTCCTGCTGAACCAAAGCCTCCTCTCTGCGTGGAAAGGTCGGTTGTAGTGGTCTAGTGACTGATCCTGGTGTAGTCCTGGTGTTATGCCCACTGCCCTGTCCTGCTTGTCCACTGTTCTGGGCTGCATGTCCACTACCCTGCGCTGCATGTTGGTTGTTAGTTTTAGAACTGTTGGTCTCATCCTCCTAAGTGATGTGCGGCTGTGTAATTGAGGTAGTATTTTGGTTCATCTTAGCTAACATCTGCGACATCATCTCAATCATCAAATCGAACTTCCTCTCCCGTCTTGAATTTGGGCTATCTGACGGTTCGGATCTCCTGTTTCTATCCTCCATATCACCAGTTATGCTGTCACTGCCACTAGAGGAACTTCTGTTTATGCCCAAAATACCTGAAACTGTTTCACTCTCTGGAATCTCAGGTGGCTGCCACTGTGGTGTATCTCTGGCATAAAACTGTGTCTTATCACTCATGAACTTTGATCACACAGGTTGGCAAGATGCGCCAGTTTTGATACCACTAAAATAACCCACCCCCAATGTGTTTTATAGTTTTCCGATCTGGATTTGATTTCTTTCACTGTTTGAAGGGTTTTCTGTGGTTAAGTTGAAACTTGCTTGCGTTTTGATGTTGGTTCCATAACATATCACACATGCATGCATTTCTTTTGCAAATACAAAAGAAATGTAAATACCCACAAGCTCTATTTTATTTATATTGCATTATTAAGCTCAAATATACAACGCCCACATAGAGAAATGACAAAGTTATGAAGTTCTACACATACCCATGTCTCTGTCATGCAAAATACAAGTCTGAAATGGAGGTACAGCAGGCTGGAAATGAACAATCTAGTCTTTACACCAAGATATTTGCATACAACTGTTAAAGGACTGCATTCACGTCCATCCCAAGAGCATATGTGGCATGGTAACTCCACAACTTGTACAAATGAGTCCTAACGACCCTGCTGATAGGCTGGTATGGCCTAGAAATGATGGAACAGCAGCATACAATGTTAATCTCTCACCAAAATGCCCACGAAATGGTTCAATCAAATCTGCAGCTGTGTCGTCCAAGGCAAGAGAGGAATAACAGTCCAAAACTGAGCACAAACTCCCCCTCAAAACTCAATACTTGCTGCCATATGGTACGGCCAGGCTGAGAGGTTGTACGACCTTGATATGGGGTCTGCAATCGCTCAAATCTTCACCAAATCACATAAAAATCAGGAAATACTCTCTTCAATCTGCATTGACAATTATGGAGGCAATTATTCGAAGAAATCTCTGAGTTTACTACTCCGCGACAAGCTCCGAACCCACCAAAACTAAAAACAATGAAGTGCAATTGCAACCACTAGATATATCTGTCAGAAAGCTCCCTTGGGTGGTCTCTCACACCTGTGGAAAGCTAATACTAATGGTGGTTTCCGTCACCAAAAGCCATGGCTGGATAATTTCTCCAAACCCTCATTTGCAGAGCAAATATCAAAGTAAAATGTATTGTTGTGAATGAATTCTTCTTTTGATTTTAGCCTTTTATATTTCCCCAAGAGTGGGTCGACCATATGAGAGGAAATAATATCTTTTAAAATTCATTTCTTTTCCCCGTAAGTGGCATCCAAGCCCAAGGTGACTCTTTATTTGCAATTTTATATTTTTTACTAAGTCACCAACATTATAATATAAAGTCCAAATATTTAAATATAAATATTAACATACGGACTTTAAAATGAAGGAGCAAACGGACTCGGAATTCCATGAGAAATAGACTGTTGGAAAGGTCTCATCAAACGCTCCATCTCTAATATTGGTTTTCCCCAAATGGTCCAAACTCTAACTTACTAAAAATAGTAAGTTCCAACCAATGTGTCCAAAACCAACCAAACTAACTCCCAAAGTTCCCTAACCACATTGGTTAGTCTACGGGAACCAAGTATAGACTAACACCACTAGGAAAGGGGACATTACAAACAATAATGTTATAAATAGTTGGTGGAAGATGGAACCGCTGATTCAATGAGATTTTTAAGAGTTTTGTGCCAGTAAAGGCAAAGCTACTGTGAAGAACAACCCTTGCCAACAAATATTGCGAATAGGAATTTTGCCAACAAAGAGAAGCCCCCTGCTGAAGAAGAGAAGGATTGGAATGTCTAAGGGAAAAGAAGGACCATCCAAAGATTCCAAACTAAAATACAAGGCAAAACCCAAAATGATCAACGAGGTAGTACAATTGAAAACACACAACATGCCACATGACCAGACCTTACATTCAGAGATATAGTAGTGTCGATGGTAGCTTTGTGGTAATGCATACATGATAATAGCCCTAGTGGTGTAAGTTTGAGGAACTTGTTAAAGAATGCAAATAGACAAGCCATGTTGATTAAAATAGGGATGGTGTATCATGTAACATCTAGGAAGATTTGTGGTAGGAAAATAACTCCCAACACTAGCAGTATAACAAATATGTGGTGAGCTGGCTAAGCTAGCGATGTTCATGAAGAAATTGAAGAAAGAAAAGATGTGTATTGATTCAATGTTTACCAATTTTTATTCTACAAAAAATTTATGAACATTTAACAATCTGAAATCATAAATGGGAACATAAGATTAGTAGACCACACAAAGATTGTTAGCAATGTGCATGAGCCAACTTTTTCAACAATGCTACTTTGCATGCGGAAAGTATAGTAGATCTTTGAACTTTAGGATTGTTAGGGTTGGCTTGTTATTGGCTATCTTGTTTGATAAAATGGTTGATATGTCAGAAACTGACCATTCAACCATGAATGATCAGCCATAGAAATGCTTTAGTTTTTGGCCATGAATTAAGCTTCCAAAATTTTTTCCACTATGTTGGCGGGAAGGTAGCTTTATACACCAAACTCCTTTAGGCTAAGTATACCTTGCATTTCCTTGATGAGCTTAAACTCCAAACTAGCTGGTCATTTTTATTATCTAATAGGATGTTCTTGCCTCACAATTTCTTGTTAGGGAGTACCATTCTGGGTAGGGAAGATTAATGGCCAATTCCACTTGTCGGAGTCCAGCTTAGTGTCCTAAGAGATGGAGTTTTTTAAAAGAAGCAAATTTATGCCCTTCATGGTTACCTCGAAGTGGGTTAACTCCAAGAAAGTAAAAATCCATGCACATCCATTCCAACTCTCCTTCCAAAAATTAACTTTATTCCCCTAGGTTGGCCTGTCAGGAGAGCTTGTTTTTCATAAGATCAATACTTGTTTGGATTTGTTGCAATTTGGTATGTTGTTCTTCCCAATCCTCCAATTGAAGATACATTCACTATGGAATTCATCAAATCATCCAATCCAACCTCTTCATGTCCTTAAGTAGGTGTTGGAGATGCTCTTGAGTGTGAATTGGAAGAGCAAACTTCAAACTATTCACTTCACATTCTCATTTTGTCATCAGAACAAAATCGTCCCTTCTAGCAGAGTCGTGGTTTCGTAACCGGCCAGGCGGTTCTTCCCAATCCTCCAATTGAAGATACATTTGCTATGGAATGCCTCCAATCATCCAATCCAACCTCTTCATGTTTTTAAATTGGTGCTGGAGAGTCCTCCCCATTCTCCAGAGTGGGAATTGGAAGAGCAAACTTCAAATTGTTTGCTTCCCATTCTCATTTTTGTCGTCATTATGAATCTACCTATTCTAGTAGAGCAGTGGTTTCAAAACTGCCCCTTTGGGAACTGGCAGTTTATAAACTGCCTCTTGAAAGAACCAATAGTTTTGTAGAACTGGCTCTTTTGGAGTGTTTATGTGCCTGTAACTTCAGAGATGTTTCCTCTTGCTGATCTATCTTTTTTTCCCAGATCCTAATGGATCACACCTCTCTTCCGAGAGAGAGTTTTGGTCCCACAAAAGCTTAGTTTGAAATATATAGAAATTTCTTCTTCCATCTATGAAACTTCTGTCTCCACTATGTCTGGACCAATACTTACATCTCCCTATTCATTCCTCAAGGCAATGCTCAGCACTAAGGTGCTTCAAGATAGAAGGTAGTGGTGTTCTGTCACACTTTGAAATCTGTATCTGTAAAAAAATGGTGTTTCCTTGGTGTCCTGCACATGATCTTCTCAATGGTGGTCATTACCTTTTACAATTCTACGTTGTCATTTGAAACTTTTATGCTTCAATTCCTGTAATGTACAAAACATGCTACAATGGTTGCCATGAATTATAAACCATATCACAACAATTGCCATGATGGCCTCATTACAACTTGTTGATTCATATAATTTGTTGTGATGATTTTCCTTTCTATTGAAACATATGTTACAATGAAGGTCATTTATTATGTTAATGTTTACAGTCTAGTTGAAGTGCTTCTAGGCACACTACAACAACTGAAATTATGTTCATACTATAACTATGCACATGCTACAGCTATGTTGAGATTTTGTGTAAACCCATGACCATAATGCTCTTTTCCTTGCTAAAAGTGAATTCCCAGCCTCATGCTATCCGAAGCTTCCTCTCTCGGAGGGTGTTCTGATTCTAAAACCCTACTTGCTATACACAACAAGTAGTGAACAAATTACATGCTAGAATGACGACATTGCCATGAAAAGATATGCACGCTTACAACGCTCAAAAATGTTATACTACTGCCCTTGCTTTTGATTTTGCTGCTTTTGCTAGAAGCCATGTAACCTTATGAAACCCCACTTATCCCTCCTTGCTATGCACAACAAGTGGATTTGATTACCAATCATCAATGAAAGAAATGTGAAGGTGTTATACATTTTTCCTTTCATGTTCCTCCTTGGCTTCCGGGTGGACATGGTCATCATCCTCACTCATGGTGAGTGAATAATCCTCCTTGCTTATTCTATAAGTGGAGTTAGGATCTTGAACATAACTAGATTCATAGGAAATGCTTGGAGTGCTACTCACATGCCCTTACAAATGGTTACTTCTCTTGCAACAAGTACAAGGAAAAAATATCTACATTCTTGTGCAACATATCCTTCTTGCAATTGTTTTTAACTTTTTCTTATTCAATGCCAAGATCGGTTTTAAATGATATTTGTCAATACTCAAACTCATCTTCTCAACAAAAAGTTAAAAGCATCAATGGTTTTGTGGAATTTAATGCTGTTAGATGTTTCTGTAGATGGATGTTTGAATTTTTAACAAATAGTTGGTGTCTTGAAACTCAATGTCTTCTGTCTTTATGCCTCATGGTAGCTTTCTATCTATAACAAATAATACTAAATGCTGTAAAAAGGGATTCCACTTGAATGATTCTAATTGTGGCCATGTAGAGTAAAATATCATGCTTAAAGAAAATAATTTTATAGTTACATGTTCTCTTTATTGGATAAAGTAATGAATTTTATTTTTATTTCACTTAGTGTAGATTTTAGGCCTGCTGAATGTAAAAACTTATTATCGTCTGTTCTGTTATATTTTATGTTTTTCTATTTCTCTCACAACTGCATGTGTGTTCATTTGAAGATTTTTTTAATGGAGAGTTTGCTTTCGTGGTTAGACAAATTTCAAGTCAAAGTTTACCTTCGATTATCTGTCAAGTGCGCATTGTGATTATAATCACCTGATCTTTTCTGAAACATTTCAAGTTGATCTCTGCAGAGACTTTGGATGATGTAGTTGAGGGGAGTGAATCAGATCCTGAAGAAGTCCAGAGGGACTCTTCTATATATGATACATTATTATCATCTCTGAAATCAAGTTGTGGATCTTTTGCCCATGTCTATAATAAGAGGTGAGTTTTTATTGAATCCTTCGTAATTTGATGTAAGGACTATTAATTTGATGGGTCATTTACTTTGTAAATTAGGAATTCATTTGTGTAGCTTATATAGTGTGTATTCCTTCGAGGCAGTTACAATTCACATAATGTTAGCTGGAGAAGCATATTAACCAACATATAGTCTTTAGTATTGTGGTTTTTTGATATCTATAGGTTTTACAGGTGGCTTGCATGTATGAATTAGGTGGTTCTTATATGACTTGTATTACGTGGGATGTTATTTTATATTTTTGATTTTTGGGCATATTTGAAAGAAAAATAAAAGTTCAGTGTTGTATATTAGTAGTTACTTATGACTACGATTAGAAAATTCTTCTATCACATGCCTTGATTTTGTTGGTTGGCCTATATTGAAATTTTGAATTATAAGCCTTAGTAACATACTTGGAGCATTTGAACTACCATTTTATTTGACACGTGGAATATTCCTGTGACAGAGTATTGTAACCATTCAGCTTCTGGACAAGAGACATTTGATTATATTTTGTTAAATGTAGGCAGAGAGAACAAGAAGGTGTTAGCAGTGGGGAGGAAGAAGACAGCGAACCAGAGGTTGAAAGTGATGATATGAGTGATGCTGAAGTAGCAGATGTTGGTAAGAGATTATTAATTTCTAGGAGGTAGTTTACTTGTTATTCTTCATTGAATTTGTTGTATAGGGCATATGACTGTTACACTTTGATGCTGCGATAGCTTTCTAAATTAAGAAAACCCAGCATTTTAGGTTTTATTAATAAAAATTAACCTTCCTCCTGATGTTTATGATCTTAGTGTTTTTTGATTTTGAAGCACAGGGATTGGTAGCATTCACATGAAATTTTTATATGATATTAATATATGGAAATTTTTTTTTTCTGTGTTCTTGAGTTTGTCCCAAGTGTTAGTGGGTTCCTTGCTGGATTTTTCTTTGGTTTGGAGATTATAGAGCCGTCTAGTGTAAATCTTTTATGGTGTACTGTAATAGGACTTAGTATTCTTTAGGAACTTCAAAATTATGAAAAGAAATTTATTCCTATCCAATCCATACTTGATATGTCAGGTTTCCTTTGGGATTTTAGTTTTCCATGTCAGCCTTTTCTGATCTATAAGCAGAATGCTAATACAATTTAATATATTCTAAACAAGAGTAATCTTCATTACTAAATATAAAATGACTTAAACTAAGTGCAATGCTTGGTAATTTTTTTTTTGATTTAAAAGAGAATATCCAATTATTTAAATACTACAAAAGAGCTTTGACAATATAGCTTTTATAATATACAATTAAGGACTTAGTCCTTTTACAACCATCAAAGTCTTAAAGGCTCAACCAATATGTGTGTCATAATTAGACATTCACATAATTCTCAAAATGTTTACTAACATTACTTGTAATCATAACAAGTCCAAATGATGTTCATTACACAATCATAATTATCTTTCCTTGATTGTTTGCTAATTAACACCATCAATATGATTAAATACATAAAAGTATTATTTTAACAAGGCATATTAATTGGGATGTGACATCCTTCCCCTCTAAAAAAGTCATTGTCCCCATGCCTATAAGTACATAAAATAAAACATCAAGCAAATGCCAAGCATTCAAATATATAAGTCTTAATTCTTCTTCAATGAAACCTATGTAGATCATTTTATTGAATATTAAATAATTTCAAAAGGTTTATTGGATTTGATCTGGAATATTCTCCTATTAACCATTAATGGAGAATCCGTCCCTCACAGAGGCACCAAATAGGAAGAAAATATGTTCAACTTGTCATACACACGTGCCTTGCATGTGACTCTAGAACATATATGAACAGGTTCACAATACATATTGTTCTTTTCCCAATCCTTATTCAAATTAACTAAGTCACAACTTTTGCCTGGTTCATTGCCAATTGCGATGACAAACAAGCATCATATTATTTGTTGTCATCACTGACCAGGTGTAAACATCAAGAATTATTGCCTTGCATACAAGACATTAAGAAGGTAATTCATTCAAAACAACTTGTTCTAGAATATTCATAAGACCTTAAAGGGCAACACATTGATTGACTTGCACAATGAAACTTGGAAGTACCACCTCACTAATTGCCAGTCAATGATCCACCTTTTTGTCACTCAGTTCTCATATTGAACCATCCAAGAATTAGACATGAAACTAGTTCTTCTAGGTAACTTAGATACAATTCTAGATTTTACAAAACATTTGGTTGCACTTGTATCTATTAAAACATTAATAGGCCATCCAAAAAGCTTATGGTTAACTCTCTTAAGCTTACATTTAGAGGAGTACAACTTTAGCGAAGACTCTATGCTCTAAAATTGAACCTAGAGCTCTGATACCACATGTAAGAACCTCCACACTAAATAATAACAAAAATAATAAATAATTATTTAAAACAAAATGCTAATATAATTTAATATATTCTAAACAAAAATAATCTTCATTGCTAAATATAAAATGACTTAAATTAAGTGTAATGCTTAGTAATTTTTTATTTATTTAAAAGAGAGAATATCCAATTATTTGAATTCTACAAAGGAGCTTGACAATATAGCTTTTATAATATACAATTAAGGACTTAGTTATTTTACAACCATCAAAGTCTTAAGGCTCAACCAAGATGTTCCATAGACATTCACATAATTCTCAAAATGTTTACTAACACTAGTATATTTATATTTTAAAAAATATATGTAAAGTACGCCGAGGATATATCTTTTACATAGTTTATTTGATTTTCTCACTTTTTTTCTTCCATCGTTTTTATTTTTTAATTTTTCATTTTTTTTGGTTTGATATTTTTGGTGATTTAAAAAGAAATTGATAATAAGAAAATCGCAAAAAACTATGGAATCAAAAAATAAATTGTAAAAAATAAAAAATAAAAACCAAAAAATAAATTGGAAAAAATAAAAAATAAAAACTAAAAAAGTAATTGGAAAAAATAAAAAAATAAAAACCAAAAAAGCAATATAAAATAAGAAAATCACAAAAAACTATGGAACCAAAAAGAAATTGGAAAAAACAAAAAAAAAAAACCCAAAAAGAAATTGGAAAAAATAAAAAATAAAAACTAAAAAAAATTTGGAAAAAATAAAAAATAAAAACCAAAAAAAAAAATGAAAATAAGAAAATCACAAAAACTATGGAACCAAAAAAGAAATTGGACAAAATAAAAAATAAAAACTAAATTTTAATTTTTTTGTTTTGTTTTTAGATTGGAATCTTATTTTTTTCAATTTTTAGATTGGAATCTTATAAAATTACACGGAATCGGAATCTTTGACATCTTCAACTCCACCCTTGCTGTGAATGTAGGAACGCCTTTCGGCGTAATTACTTGTAATCTGTTGGGATAAGGTGCCATCAACCTTGTAAATCCCAATATTGTATTTATTGTATTTATTATTTGTAATTTGTAATTACCCATAAGGGAATGAGTTAGTTTCATCTACTCATTTACGGTTGGCAATTGTAAAACTCATGTGTAAATGAGTATAGGCACTACCTTGGGAGAATCTACTATTTTTAGCATATATGACACGTCATAATGTTTGGTGGGTGCATGTAAAGAATCTATGACAGCTGCAAGTTGTCATAAGATTCTATGACACTATGGCGCATATGACGGATATTCATTAGTTGTAAGTTGCTATGTTTAGCTCCAGGCACCCATCTTGAGAAGATACACTTTGGTGGTATCTATGACGGTTATGACGCATCATAAGATGCTGTAAGATGCTATTCTTGACCTTGGGCACCCAACTTTGCATGGGCATCTTTTGACAAGTGGAGGTTGCATGTATGACGACATTTAATGTTTGCATGTGGGGGATTCTCAGGAGAGAGAAAGTGGACGCCTAGATTGGAGTGAGAATACTTCTATAAGTATTTTGTCATGTGTTTGTTGTAGCATACAGATTTACAGGATCTTAGGTGTTGCCGGAATGTTGTCAGGTTGAAGATTGAAGGGAAGATTGGTGGAGTTGTATTGTACAATCATTTTCAGATTAATACAAACTTGGGCCTCTTTCCGGTGTGGAGTTTTTTACCCGAAAGAGTTTTCTCCACGTTAAACACTGTGTTGTGTGTTCTGTTTTTTGATTTGATATTTTTGTGTTGCATAGTTTCTTTTCTATGTTACAATCTCCATTGATAATGCACTGAGAAAAGATCATTAAACATAATAGAAATCAGATTTCTATTGAGTAGTTGTGTTTTCATTTCTAACATAATTATGACAAATCCAAATGATGTTCATTACACAATCATAATTATGATATTATCTTTCCCTAATTGTTCTCTAATTAACATCACCAACAGGATTAAATACATTAAAGTATTATTTTAAACAAGACATATTAACTGGGATGTGACATTGAGGGGTTTGGAGGTGATCTCGATCTATATGTTTGTAACCTCTCCTGTATCTTTTGAGCTCCCTCATTCTGTTTTTCATTTCTTGCGGTTTCTTTTGGATCTGCTTTTTGCATAATTTTTCCTTTCTTTCTTATGGCTTCTATGATGTCGTGAATGTTTCGTGGGACTTGTGCAGTAACATCTTCCAAATTTTCGATGCTGTGAGTGGATGAAAAAAATTTAACCTGCTCTAATAGCATTGTTGCAGTCTTATTTGTGTAACTTGTGTGTGGAAGGTAAAAGTATGATTTCATTGTCTATCCTATTATCATCAAACTGCTGGATGATTAGACTTGAACTAATTTGAAAAATATGTGATTAGTTTTTCTATGCATTTCATTTGAGAAGCATGATATTATATCTCATAGACTTTCATTTATCAAAATGAATACTCTCTTTTTGTATATTTGGTATTAGTAAAAGCTATATGGAGGTTTGTGTCGGTTGCCATAACTTTTTTTGGTGCCTCAAAAAGTAAACATGTACATTGCTATATAAAAATACCATCTAGAGCAATAGGTTACTTGATTTAAATTTCTGGTGTACTTGATGTGATGAAAATGGTGTCATAACTGTTCTCTTGTTGGTATCCTTGTGTCAGAAATGGAAACAAAAGAAGCTAGTGAGATAGAGATTTTAGAAGCAGAAGAGGCTGAAGACATTAATAATGCAAATGATGAATTCGGAAGTGATGAAGAAGATGATTCAGAAGTTGATGAAGAGTATAAAGTAAATAATGATGCTTCCACAAGTGTTAGGTGGGTTATTATATTCCTTTTCAGAGTAAAGAAACATTGAAATGCATTCACATATAAAATTAGAGAAGGATGTCACTTTCTATTGCTCTTAACACTCTTTTTCATAAGCATCTATTTTTCTAATCTTTATTCATAGTGTTCATTGGCCTTTACTTGGATCGTATGATTATTTTTGAGTCTTAATTTTGATTATGGGGTATCCTTAAAACAATGAGTTAAGTCTTTATAGTGTTGGAGCCCAATAGACGGGGATGAATAAGAAGCTTAGTTACTGTTCACTTGTACTTTAAACAAACTGTTTGGTTTATTTTGACATGTTAGCATCTCTCCATGAAGTATTTTATGTAGACCATTAAAGTCTATAAATTCATGAAGTTCATGTCATGGGACATTAGCTTTTATCTTCTTACTAATAAGATGTCTAACATAAGATACTGGAATAACAAGCAAAAAAGACAGATATATCTTGTTAAGCCAAGTTTTGGTCATTGGCTGCATATAGTTTTCTATTTTTCAGTCCAAACAGTTGGTATGCTTTGATGCAGAGGAAGGATCTTTTACAACAAATCTTGACTCAATACAAACATAGTTTCAGTCTAGGGCCATGCCTAGTTCTTCTTAGTGAACTTGCTCAATGAATTTGATGAGCATTCACCAAACACAAGCATGGATTCTTGGACTGTCCAAACCCCTTTTACAATTCATTTGACGATGTGCAAACAATCACCCATTCATTCATATCAATACAATGCATACTTTCTTAGAACCTTACACACTAAGTGGAAAACTGCCTTACCTAGTCCTGTTAAGAGCATTCTTGGTTTCTTGTCACAAGGCACACACAAACCCCTTCACTCAATCAACACAAGGAATGACTTGTTCATTGTATCCTTGGCCTGTACTAACTTTCAACATGGCATAACAACTATTAGATCAGACTTCATGAGATAATGCAAGGAACTTATCAAACAATCATCATGGAAGGTTTGGGACAGTTTTTACCAAAACGCTTGTAACTTTTGCAAATCTCAATGGATTTGAGTCAAACAAAAGGCATAATAAAGTTAAGAGACCCCTTCAACCTCTCCAATCAGCCTCCAGGCCGTACCAGCAAGTATAATGTCATACCACGTGATAGAACAGGAAATTTATGCAAGAAAACACAGTTTCGACGTGCAAGAATGAAAGGAACAGTCATTAATAACTTTCACAAAACATATAACGAAGCCAATTGCTTTGGTGGGATTGAAGATAACATAGTTACAAACATTTCCTCCAATTTTCATCAAGATCCAATTGTGGAAAAGAAGGTTATGGCGTTTTTTCTCAAACTGCAAACCCTAGGCACGGTTTCAGGCAGTTTTCACCAAAATGCTTGTAATTTATTCAAATGTGGATGAAAATCTACAAAACCAATTGTGTTTGGAAGGTGATCCAATCCTCTATCTTTTCCAGTCAGTTTTCCATCCATACAAGCAAGTACAGATCCGTACAAATGAAAAGAACAGTCAGATTTGCAAGAAAAATACAGTTTTTAAAGTGCAAACATTGAAATTTCTTCACTCCTCCCAACCTTCCCAACCTTGGGATTCGTGTTTGCAACATGTATTTATGCTTTCCCAATCATTTTCCAACTACCTTTACCCACCTTTTGATTAGTTTGTACATAAAACATCATTTTGTCACTTTTTGCCAAAGTTGCTTGATAACTTTTGACAATTTTTTCATTTTTTCAACTGAATGATACCAAACCTTCATTAATGACTCCAAATGCCTTAAATTGGCCTAAAATGACCTTATTAACATTGAACAACACAAAATAAGACAAAAACTCAAACTTTGCCTTCTCTAGGCATCACGTCCTAAGGGTGCTCCTGCACCATACTCCCAAGGAAAAGAAAAATCTCAGCTCCATCTGAAATGTGATCTGCAAATTTGTCAATGTCTTCCATCTTGGACTCCTGCAACCTCCAAACTAATATGTGGAATCCCGCTCTTGCGAACATGCAAATGCATGTTTCATTTTTGCCTTAGGTCTTCCACTTCTCGGCAACTTGTCCTTCAATTGATGTTTTGCGTTCCTGACTTTCCCTGGATCTTTCTTCTTCTTCTTGCACCCTCTCTTGCTTAGCATCTTCTCAGCTTCAAGGTTCCAAAACTCCAGTTCTCGTTCATATATCTTATTACCACTGTCCACGTCTTCATCTTCATCATTTGAATACAATTTGTCAGCATATTCATCATCCATAAAATTAGAAATTGTAACCATTACCTCTGTTGTTTTTGTAACATCTTCTTCACCATATTGTGCATAACAAGCTGCATACACTGTATTCACTTTTCCTTTTTCTTTATACCCTCTTCCATCGTCATTTTTATCTGCTGCACCTATAAACACATACTCACAAGTATTGTTAGAAATAAAATCTTGAGTCTCTATGGACCCATTTTCTGCACATTTTTCCTCTTCCTCAGATAGCTTTTGCTCTTCCATCATCAAAGACTTTCCAATGTCTGGTTCTACTGTCCGTTTTTGCCTTCTTTTCTGAATGATCTCCTTGATAGGCCACTTTATCTTCTTTCTTATTGGTAAATGCCAACCACTTTCTTGTTCTGCCTTCTCAAGACACTGTTGCATCTCAAGTTCCATTATTTCTTGAACTTTTTTCATTTGTTCCAAGGCTTGTCTCAGCCCTGCTATCTCTTACTCAATATTAATTTGTTTTACTTTGTCATCCTTCTTCTTTATCTCCCTGTCCTCTCTTTTCCTCTCTTGTTGCTTGCTTGGCAACTTCGTACTCTTCAAGTCTCCACGAACTAATCTTCTCAACATTTCCATTCTTCTTTCTCAAGCAAGTTTCTTTCACCTTGCTCCTTCTCAATGCTTCTTGTCTTTGTTATATCTCACCTTAGGCCCTTTTCTTTTCCCCTGGCCTAGTCTTTTGGTATCCAGGTTATTCCTTCAAAAAGACAATACACAAACTCCCAAAACTTCCTTGCCCAGATCTTTGGGCTTTGATACCAATTTGATGCAGACCAGGGGTAGAAATGATAACACAATCTCAAAACAACCTTAGACAACCACTTTACAAGTGCCTTGGTTCATCAAAATGTGGGTTTTCCTCACAAACCCTTGTTCTTCCTTGTAGCCTTTCAAAATGGCAATTTTAGACTTAACTTCCCAACCAGGACTGATCTCCAAGAAAGAAGACTTGTTTCAGATACCCATTTGACCATTATTTAACATATCTCAAAACTAGGGTAGGATACTTTGTATGGAAAGTTTCAAATTTTGACTGTCCTATTCCTTGACTAGGCCTAATTGGCAACTAGGCATGCTCCAAATGGGTTTAGGCATCAAATTGTCTCAACACTTGTTCCAATACCTTCAACATGTCATACATGGCCTAAATCATCAATTCTTACATCAGGGATCATCCCTTCAATGGCTTACAACAATTTTCCCCAAATCACTAGGGCTTCTTGGTCTGTCTACACACAAATGCAAGCAAACTTTAATTAGCAACACCACCAAAATGGAAAACTATGAAATATCCTCTAAAGGGTTTTTAGATACCCTCACAATAGAGCCTGTCACCAATTTTTATAGATTTTTGATGGTGGAATAAAAGATATGCATTTTTCTTATCTGCTTGAAACCCTAGTTCCTGAATAGGGCTGTTAAGAAGATTGACATGGTAGACCAACTAAATGAATTTTTCTTTTGCATTGGTAAGAACAAAAAACATCTGAAATTAAATCCTCTTTCCATCCATGTAAGTTTCAGGGCCGTACTCAACCGTACAAGGCCATACAACGTGAATAACAGGCTGTTTCACATAGAAAAATGCAAGTAAAACATGGCAAAATGAAGTTTTATTGCATTCCAATCTTCTCCAACCTTTGAATTCGAGTTGGCATTACATATTTATGTATTTTCAACCATATCAACTATCCCAACCACCCATTAACAACTTGGTTTACAAAGATGACAACTTTTTGCAACCTTTGACAACATTGTTTTGTACATTTTGACAATATTTTTACAACTTTTACATCTTTTGCCTAAATTGTACCAAAACACCAAAAAAAGGGTCCTATATGACATCTAATGGTCTCAAATGACCTTATTTACATCAACCACAACAAAACAAGACAAAAACTAGAAAATTGATCTCATATGCATGAGGGTGCCCCTGCACCATGCTTCCTACTAGATGAAGTGTTTTTTTGTTCATTTTCTCTTCTCATTTGTCTCTGTCCTGTTTTTGGGTATACAGGAAAGTATCAACATTTTTCTCTTTCTACATAATCCTTTCCTTACCTCTATGTTAATTTATGTTTTCTAATTTGCTATGTTACTGGATTCGTTGGAACCTTGGCTAGATTCGGGTCCGATTCGAACCCGGTCCAGATTCGGAACTGATCTTCTTATTGGTTAGTCCAGGGTTCGGAAAATCCTCGGCGGGTTCGTCTAGGGCGAAGCTGTCACGAATCCAGGCATTTTCCATAATTTTTTTTTGCTTTGAACGAATTTCGATGAGTTTTTAGAGTTAAAAAATGGGATTTAATTTTTTTTTGCCCCCCTAGACATTGCGGGAGATGAAAAGAAGGGATGTCGACTAGGAGCATTTGAGACCGAATGATTCCTTCTCCGTGGTTCGTCCTGTTGTGATGTTTTCACACATCGCCCCATTGCAAATGGGGACCCCTTTTTTTTTTGGCCTGGTTCTAGTTTTGCTTTGATCTTGCAGTTTTTTGCTCGAATCCATGAAGCTAGGGAAGAATTTCCAAGCACTTAGCTCACAGGGAACATGAAGATGCTTGAAGTGGTGAAGTAAAAGATTGATTTTCTTGAGGATAATTGAAACCCTAACTATCATTCCTCGATCAAATCTAGCCAATCCATGGTAGAAGTCCATCATTCCAGAGGAAAAGGTCTAAATCCTTCACTCTCAACATAAAAATCCATGATGAATAGGCTATCTTGTTCCAAGACTCCAATACAGAAGTCTCTGTCCAAAGTTCCAATCCAGAAGTCTAATCCGGATGTAATGTCCCCAATTTCGAGAGCATCAGAGTTTGGAAGATTAGCCTATAATCTGACCCTCATAGGCTAAGGCAGTTGGTTAGAGGGTCTCAGTTATCGGAGCAGGAGGCTTATTCCCATCTAGAGTTCAGGTTTAGCCTCTGTTTGATTCAGATTCACACACTTACTATTTATAGTAAGTGACTATTTCAGGAAAGTCAGGGTTACTATTTATAGCAGGGCACTTGGACAGGCTGTGATTGCAATGCACAATTGATTTGATCAGTTAATGAGGGATTTACTATTTATAGTGAATCAGTGGTTGATAGAGAGGGACCCTTACAATTTTTAGTAAGGCATTTGGGTGTGCAGTGGATGCAGTGCTTGACCTCCTTGTTCAGACGGAATTGGAAAATCATAAGTATTTAAGGAGTTATTAAATTTTAAATGGCCTAGATGATATTTAAATATATAAAAGTATATTATAAGGTTATAACTTAACTTTATTAAAGTGGGGGCCATTCTAGACTTAATGAGTCATTAATGACTTAATGAAAAAGTGCACATCATAATGATTTATTTTGACTTTATATTAATGGGGCCATTAGTGATATAAGTTAAATTATAAAAGTGCATTGGTTTGGGCGCCCATTTAATGAAGTCAAAACAAAAGTAAATATTAAATATATTTATAAAGTCATAACGCTACTTGGAGGTCGTGCCCTTTTGAGGGGAATATATAAGGCATTGGGAAAAGCAAATCATTCATTATATACTTATGCATTTTGAAAGCTTGTGCTGGAGAGAAGAAGAAACTAGGGTTTCTGCATTATTTCGGTCTTTGAGAACGTAGCCTCTCATAGATTCAAGCTTCCTGAGGTAGTTTATTATCTTCTGAAGGTTGCTCATATAGGTGGCTGTAATCAGCAGTCATATCTGTGCATGTTGGTGAAGTTTTGCAAGGGTTTGAAGAGATTTCATTAATAAATCTAAAGACATTTATTGCTGTTGCAATCATTGAATAAATCATTGCTGGCCGTACACTCCAAACCAGGCCGTACATCAGTTTGTGGACAGATTTGTGTGTTTTATGGAGTTGTTTGAGCTTCTATTTGGGCATTGAGACCTGCCAGAGATCTGCAGATGATATTGGACTGTTTTTATGAGAGTTCTGCATGTTTTTGTTTTAAGTGCTGCAAACACCTACAACCAGGCCGTATTGTCACAGGGAGGACATGAGTGTCTTTCTATCTGATTTAGCTATCTTTCATGCATTGTATTCCTTCCATTTGTGGCGTCTAGGACAGCAGACCCCTTCTATATTGCTGGATGAGTGTAAACAGTCAGTGCTTAGTAATCTGGATGTGACTTCATAGTTGTACATAGCTGGTCCAATTTTCGGCAATGTATGAAGTTGAAGATCTTAACATGGGTATGACTGTAATTCATATTTTGCAATAATATTATCTGGGTCTTCAATATTTCCTTCATATCTCTTTTAGTTTTTCTGGGTTTTCAATATATGTTAGTATTTCAATGATATTATGCAAAAAAAAAAACATTACATATAAACCCTAAACCCATCAACAAACAAAAAACAAAATATTGGCATAATATCCTATCAGGGGTGAGATATTATACCGGAAGTCCAATTCTGAATCTAGGAATCCAAGAGTCCAATCCACAATTTAAAAATCCAAGACTATCCAAAGTTCGTGCTAAGGATAAGGAATTCCCATCCAGGACTTGAGTAAATCTACGCACTAATGAAATTTGCACCTGAGGAAAGGAAAAGATTTCTAGGGAATTAAGAATCCACGACTTCCTAAAATCCCCGACTTGGCCACAGGTGCGCCTTAGACAGGGAAAATTCCAAGGAGAAGACATGACAAGAATTTCACAACTTAGGATAGGAAAATCCACCTCTTAGTGAGACAAGCTCCTCAAGGAGAGAGAAAGTCATGGTTTAGTGAGACAAGCTCCTCAAGGAGAGAGAAATGCAGGGCTTAGTGAGATAAGCTTCAGGAGAGATTAAGCCCATCATTCAGTTTAAAAGGGAAAATCTGAATCCATGAAGTCATAAAATCCATGCCTTGGTGAAATGTGCGCCCTTCCACAAGGAAAAATCATTTCAAGGAAATCATTCCAAGGAAAGAAATCCAAACACATAAAAAATCCACGACTTAAGGTGAAATGCGCCTTGGATGAAGGAAAATCCATGACTTCCTAAAATCCCTGACTTAGCCACAGGTGCGCCTTAGACAAGGAATTTCAGACATGGAAGAATCCACGACATAGTGAAATCCGTGACCTTGCCAAATCCGCGCTCTTGGACAAGAAAATCCATGATGAAGTGGAAAGTGCGACAGGGAATTTTCCATGACTTCCCCAAAGGTGCAACATGGAAATTCCAAAGATAAGTAAAACATGCGACAAGGAATTTGTCCAAGAGAAGATGAAAGGTGCGACTAGCATTCTATGACTTAATGAAATTGAGACAAAAATAAAATCCACAATATCACATGGTTTGCAATGAGGAAAAATCCAAGGCAAGAGGCAATATCATGGATTCAATCCTTGACTCCCATAAAATTGCGAAAATCCAAAGGATAGCCAAATGTGCGCCAAGGATAATCCAAGACCACTTGAAAGGTGCGACAAGGAAAATCCACCTCCTAGTGAAACATGTGACTTGGAATTTTTCCATGGCTTAGCAAAAAGTGCGACCTAGGAGGAGTTCCATGACTTAGTGAAAATCACGCTCAAGGATGATTATCCACAACCTAAGGAAGTATGCGACCTCTTCCAAGCAAAAATCCATGACATGATAAGTGTGACTAGGAATGCGAAACATGGGATTTATCCAAGACTGAAAAATCCATGACCCCCTCTGGAAAATGCGACCTAGAATTCCTAAGGAGTTCCTGTCCAAGGAATCCTGCTCCACCTTCCATATGCGCCCTACCCTGGAGTCTATTCCTGTGCAGCATGGAATTTGTGCCTAAGGGGAAAGTCCAGGATCACATGGAATGTGTGCCTAGGAGAGAGAAATCCAGTTTAGTGTCTCAAATGCCCCTTGCCTTGGAATTTTGTCCTGTTTGCTTTGGAGAGTGCCCAATCCCTGTCTGATAGTCCTGGAATGAGTGAAAAGTCAGTTAAGTGTGAAGAATGCCTGAAAATGAGGAAAATCCTTTGTTTGTTTAGGAATTTATAAGTGAAATTGATCGAATCTTGCAAAATCATTCATGTTTCATTTCGTATTACATTGCATTAAGGATTTCATCCGCCTTTGCTATTCAAGATTTCTCTTTCTTTTGTAGGAATTATCCAAGGCGATCAAGATGGATACAGAGAGTTCAAACACCGGAGAAGATGACTATTTCAAGGATCCAAGAATTCCAATAACAAGACTACACATGCACACCAAGGGAAGATGAAGGACATCACTCCATTCCATTGCTCGCCTTTCTCCTTCGAACGCTCAACATGATTGGCACAAGGAAGGCAACATCAAGGATTCCAGTTCAGTGACAAGGAGACTTCGCATAAATGATAAAGGAAGATCAAAAATCCTTTTAAGACTTCAATGACACAGAGAATGCTTGCATCAAGGATAACAGGATGGAAGAGATCACTCCAAGTCCAATATCAAGGACTTCATTTTTGGACAAGAGGATCAATCTTGGGAAATCCAAGAACAAGAGTACAATGCACCATTCATCAGGAGGATCAAGTTTGGCATCAAGAAGACAAGAATCCACACCAAGAACAAGAATCCGTGCCAAATGCAAAGAGTTCCAAAGGCTGGAGAAGGGGATTATCTTGCGTCAAGGAGACTTCACCAATCCACAACAGGATACACTTCAAGTTCGACATCAAGGATTCCAGTTCCAAATGGGAAGATCAATCCAAGAAATCAAGGACAAAATTCCAAGTCCAAAGTTCACTGAAAGGACAAGACAAGGTGGCACCCTAGGACAGGTGTCAACTTTTCATTTGCCAAGAGTGGTGGCAATCTTACCTACCTCCTCATTAGGGTTTTGGTTGACCTAATTTTGGGCATGGATTCCAAGGAAATCAGATCTTGCCCTCTATTGTACTCTTGGATGCCTATATAAAGGCCTGAATGCCTCATTTTTAGGATTTCGATTCCATTCATTCCATTTTTCTTTTCACTCATGTTTCACTAGACATTAGAATAGAAGAATAGTTAGCTGTTCATTTCTGTTACACTCCATTTCTGGAGCAAGGAACTTTAAGGAATCTGCAAGATTGTTGTAAGACATATTTCCATATCAATATATGAACATTGTGGATTGGTGTTTGTAGCATTCCTTGGATTGTGCATGGTTTTTTGATTTCCTTAAAGCAAATCATAAGCTCCGAGCTCTAAACTGTTTCATTTCTATTTCCTTTCAGTTTTCATTAGTTAGAATGATGGAAAACATTGCTGTTGGTGCATGATTGAAACTCCTTGTTAATACCATTTGCGATTTGTGGCTTGCAAATCACAGTGCATGGTTAGCCTGAACTCATTTTAAGCTTAACTTCGATTGCTTTCTGCATTTTTTATTTCCATGTTCTATGTTCAAGCAATCTGAAAATCGTCATAAACACCCCAGAAGATTGCACCATTTCTATGTAGTTGTTGCCTCATGACGAAGCAGAGCATGGTTTCTAGTTTCCATGAATCAGTAGTAGTCTTTTGCATCAGTTAGATTTCTGAACCCTTATCTTTCTTTTGCATTTTGTTTTTAGATCTTCACTAGGATTAGTTTTCAAGAGCTTCATTGTCAAATCATATGCCTCTTCAAGAGTGGAACTTGGAAATTCCAAGTTTTCCCCTTTGTGAAGGAGTTCCATTCATCCACAAATCCAAGTTCGAGTAATGAAATTATCCATGTCCATGAAGAGGGAGCAATTTCACGTAGGTCCCTTTGTGATTACTAGCAATATCACATCATTTCACTGAGTCTATCCCTGTGCACGTCAAAGACCTGACATTCAAGGAACCTTGGAGTAGTCTCACTCGATCACGAAGTTCAGCGTTTGAGATGCTTTGTTCAAGAGAGGATAGAATACTCTGTGTTTTATTCTAATGTTGCTGTTGTTGCAAAAACATCAACCCGTCCCTCTTCGAAAATGCAAACATGATTGATCTTGGCCACTGACTTTTTCCTTTCTAGCTAGGAAATATGTCACAGGGGATGAAGGCAAATGCCAAAAATTACGCCGGGGAGATAAACTTTAATAAAGCAAGCTGATCTACTAAAAGTAAATATAACTATTTAATATATAATATTAATATTATATATTAAATATATTAGATATATTAATATTTAATATATATAAAATTAATATATTTAAATATTAAATATATTAATATTATATTTTTTGATTATAAAACCCTGGTTAAGGGACCAGGGACCCGTCCAAAAAAGGGCACAACCTAGTAGTCTTTCATAAAACACCTTGTTCCACAGGGGCGCGTCCCCCCCAAAAAAACCTCGCGTTCTCGAGACGGGGATGCTTCGGGGACTTGGGGACTTGGGGACTTGGGGGAGACGTCCCCCCGCCGTCCCACCACTGTCGCCCATGACCTAGGGATGTTTCTGTGAAGTACCCTCAAAGAGGGGACGTTTCCTAGGACGTCCCCTTTAATTTTGGTCTTCTAGGAGACTCCAGGACGTCCCCAAGACACCCAGGGGACTCCCAGACGTCCCCCATGACAACTAAGGTAAAAAGTTCATTGTTTTTTTCAAATTAGGATTTTTTGTGGATCTTCGTGCTAGTAACCCTAACCCTAAAGGTCTATGGGTCCTATCCACACCCTAAGCAGTCACAAAAGTGAAAAAAATCAAAATGAGAAAGGATAAAGGTTGTAATCAGGGCTGGTTGGTATTGCGGAGGAGCTTTAGCATGTGGAGTCTAGTAGTTCTAGTGATGAGGAGCTTGGCGAAAACTTTGGGGATGATTAGAGGTATCAGGCAATTAGCCATTGACTCACAATCATTTGTATTTTGTTTTTGAACATTGTAATCATGAATCATCATTATGAAAATTTGAAAATTCAATACGTCACATTTTCATTGTTAATGTTCAAATGCAATTATTACAATTTGTTTAAATTTTAAACTTTATTGTTTAGTAGTTACTACTTACTAGTTTACTTAGTATGTGAAAGTTTCATTTGTAATTCACTAATTCTTTTACTTATTCCTTATACATCTTTTTATAACTAATTTTTCAAGTACTATATGTATTTGCGCCACCCCTGTCGTCCCCGAACTTAAGCCCTTGGGCCCCCCGTCCCCCCGTCAGGAAACTCCGTGGAACTATGATAAAACCATAAGTCATTAACCCCCGTTAACTATGCATCTACAGACAGACCAACCAAGCAACTGAGAACCCCCCCCCCCCCCCCCCACATTATCACAGAAAGGGCCAAATTACGTCGGTCCACTCTCAGCAGTCAATATCAATACATATCATATCAAAAAACAAACATAAACCCTAACAGAACTACTTATCTCCTTCACCGAACAACTCTACACCATCACATGCACAGTAATAAGCAGGTCGAGTTCGTTCCAGGATCGGGATGTCGAGTTTTTCTGCAATTCCATCCACCATTTTTCTAGTCTCCACTACCCCTAACAAAACATCTTGCAAATGGCCTAACACCACCTCCTGGTTCTCCTCATTTTGCTTTGTAGATTCAATCATATCTTCATGAGTTAACGCAGAGGACGTTGCAATGGACAATATCATTGCAACTGTGAGTCACTGCGCTGCTCCAAACATGTTCCATCTCCCCCTTGTGCTGCTGAGATCTAGATTGACCATTGCCTCCCTCACATTGACACCCTCCTTCCCATCTACTTCCTTAGCAATTTTCAGGAGCTTGCCCAACCATTCTGTCAGAATTGGATTCTCTCTCTCCTTCAAGACTGTTGATAAAGCCCGCCATAGCCTCCTCTCCAGAGAGCTTTTTTAACCTCTTCCTAGCGGTGTACTTCCTCTTCATCCTACCACCCACCGTTGCACCGTTCACCCTCCTCTTGGTTTGCCTCTGCAATGTCTCAATCGCCACCTTCTTGCCTTTGTCAGCATTCCTCACCACATTACCCCCGCACTCACCTTCCAGACCACCTCCATCACCAGCCTGCCAAACATCCACTCCGCCAACTTTCTCATGCTTCTCGATCTCGGGAATCATTAATAAAATCTCGGGAATTATCAATAAAAGAAATTGCCTAATATACTAGCCCATTATTGATACTAATATTATTATAATAATATTATATATTAAATATAGTACGGACGAACCCCCAAACCCCAAATTTGTTTTTGCCGGATCCACGAACGGAACCCCCGAACCCGAACCAGGACCCGAATCAGAACCGACAACTTAGCTAATCTGTGTTGTAGACTGTTTCTCTTAGTTTTTGGGAAGAATATGCATGGATGTGGGGACGTGGTTTTAGGTATGGCAAAAATTTCCTGATTTTTGAGGATGACAGTGGGTGGGGGAATGGCTATTAAAACAACTTTAACAAACTAAAAGCAGCTGAAGTTTTAAAAAGTAAATATATGTCATGTACCCTTTTTCGGATTAAAATAATTAATAATATTATTTAAGTTGGGCCCGATAATTAATAATTTTAAGGTCAACTTAATAATAATATTATTATTAAAATAAAAGGTGTTTTTAAACACTAGCACTAAAATAAAAGTATTTTTAAATACTTAAAAATAAAAATAAAAAAAATAAAATTTAAAAAGTATTTTTAAATACTTGGAGGAAAATTTAGGACCCAAGGTCCCATTTCAAAAGGGTATATGAAGAAGGTGCCTATCTCATTTGATTATTACGATTTCATTTGACATTCTTCATTTTGAGTTTGAGTTCAATCTTGCATTCAAGGATGAAAACCCTTGGCTGCAATTCTGTGATTCAGGAGGACAAAAACCCCCTTGTTTCTCTAATGGGAGAGGTTAGGATGAAAACACTTGCCTCTTGCTTAGCAATCCTACATAGGGGTTGCAAGTTGAGCTAATTTGGAGGACTTGTATGAATTTTCAGGTTTGGCGATCAAGAGATTTGCAAGCAAATTGGGTATGCGATGTTTTGAGGATCTCATTGTGAATCTCCAAAATTGCGGCTGTAGTATTCATCATTTATGCTAGATCGCCAGTTTCAGGGTTGGGCAAATTGAGTTTGCATGTAAAAATATTGAAGGAACTCCAGTTTCAGATAAGGGAGGCTGTTGCTGCCCTGCTGGTTCCTTCATCTCTCAAGGGTGGTTGTAGCATATTAAGGGAGGTGCAGATCAGATGTATAAATTCGTGGCACTCCGCTGGAGCCCACAGAGCCTACTTCCATAATTTACTACAGTTGGGTGGCCTGCTTCATAACAATGTTGATCCACAGCACCTTACAACCCATAAGGGCAATCAACATAGCCGAGTGAACATAACTGTGAGAGGTGATCAATGCAGTTTGGGGTGCTGGGTTTGCAGCCGCATCAACCTGTAGGTATCATTCATAATTGTGTGCAGGTCACAACAAATATTATAGGGATATTCAAATACTGCCGACCTATTCTCTATCCATTCACACTTATTTGGAATAGCGAAGGGAATACAAGGAAGGATCACAGTCTGTCATGGGCCCCTTCACTCCAGGCAACCACACCCTATTGATCGGGGTCCAATCTGTATTGTGGTTAGTTGCATCCGTGAGTGAAGGCAGATAAAAGTGAGGGATATTCAATACTGCCGACCTATACTCTATCCATTCACACTTATTTGGAATAGCGAAGGGAGTACAAGGAAGGATCACAGTCTGTCATGGGCCCCTTCACTCCAGGCATCCACACCCTATTGATCGGGGCCCAATCTATATTGTGGTTAGTTGCATCCGTGAGTGAAGGCAAATTTTTATACAAGGAGCATAGAGAAGGTTCTTGTATTTCGCAAACATTTTAAGTGACGTAATCATAAACATAGGAGCAGGTTTTCATAAGTTTTGGAGTGCTAACAACACAGTTTTTGCTACAACAGTCATTGGATTGGGTATGAATTTCTTTATGGAGTTTCATTGTAAGTTCAGATTATATATGTGACATACCTGAGAGATTGTATCACTTGTCTTTATAAGTAATAAGAGTGTTGTTTCTATGATTGCTCTAAATACCTTTTGCAACTGATAATGTGATTCTTGTTCTCAGAGTTGTATCTGCAACTTAAATCAGTCTGAAACCCTCTTTGATCATAGGGTATTGTAAGAGGTCTGATTATATTTAATTTCAACAGTGGTAGTGGTGTAGTCTATATTTGTTCAAGTTTGAAATCTATCAAAATATATATACAGAAAATTTCAAGAAAATTAACCAGGGACATTACAATATAATGTGCCAAATTTGCAATAAACCCTCCCCTTTTATAAAGAGGTTTTAGTCTTTTTTTCTTAAAAGAGTTATTTTATTTTTATGCACCACACGGAGCAGGCTGTCCAATCCTAGAAAAAGGGACATCCCTTCAAGTCCTTGAGATGTCGGAGACGTCCTCTGGTGATGAATCCCCATAGAACACTCATTGTGGAGATATGTAGCTGGAATATGGAAGGTTAGTGACTAGGCAGTAGGTACTATATCAGCATTTTATACTTCAAAATGTTCTGTTAGTATTTTGTGATTTGATTCTTTATTTGGTCTATTGCCTTTCATGATAATAGGAAGAAGAGTTCCTCATATGATTTATGTTGCATTGATTGTGTGAGGATTGTTACGTATCCTCATATTATACATATAAATAATGCTTGAAAGCATATTAAGCATAAATCAATAGCTTCACTCATATAGGATACAAATTGAGCTGTCCTAATCAAAAAAGAACCTCAATATGTGAATTGAGAATTCAATGTATTGCTTGGATCGGGTCTAAAAATTTTCCTCATTGATCGTCTTGCATACTTATAATATCATACATCCCACCATCTCAACCTAATTTTTATCACTTACTATGCCATTTGGGCCGTTCTAACCTACTGTCAATTACATTCTGCCTCTCAACTAATAATTCTATGAGATGATTTTCTAGTCTGTTAGTACCATAGTTCAGAAACTTTGCAAAATTCGGCAAAAACTCAGCTAAAACATGGCATACATGAATTTCCTTTGCAGACTTGCCGAGTACTCGTGAATACTCGCTTTGATTCTATAAATTTCGTTGGAACTCACATACAATTAAATGAGCAAGTTTCTTGGCTGTAAAAAAATATCGCGAGTACTCTGTGAGGTTTACTATGGCTAGTACTAAGGGTTGTTAGATATCCTTCCCCTTATAATAGAAGAATGGAGCCGGAGCATATTCCTTTCTCCTTGTTTTATTATCCTCTTCATCATTAGGGTGTATTTGGATATTTTCTTTCCAACCATTGTTTCTGTTTTTTCTAAATCTTGGGAGACTCTTTCTTGCTTTCATTTATAGTGCATACATTCCCCCTTAAGCCAAGAAAACCCCAATACAATGTATTGACTTGTACCTGTTGATGGTTGTTTTTCAACAAGTCAACAATAGAGTGAAATAATGAGTATCTGACTCTCTCTTGAGCAAAGCCTCTCGGATGCTGAACTAGGTGATCAAACGAGATAACTCCAAGGTTCCTTCTAATAATGTTTTCGGTAAGAGACAGCTCAGCGATTTAAGTATGATTTTGCTGTTAACAAACAAAGGGACTTACACAATTGTTCAAGTAACTTGCTGTTTCAAGGACTATGGAAGTAAATACTAGAGAGCCTAAGTACTGCAATTGATGCGTATGATTTAGCAATGGACGTTCTTTGGTCCTAATCCTAATTGAATGATAAAAAAGGGCAAAAGATGTAGGGTTTAGAAACACTAATCTAATCCTAAATGCAAGGACGTTTACTACTTGAAGTGAAATCGAACCAAATCCTGCTTCGCCAAGATAAAACAACTACACAAGATAGGTGCAATCTTCAAAGGTATACAAGATGTTTAAATCAATTATGCTCATGAAAGATTCAACAAGCATAAAGATCAAATTGACGTTCGATTGTTCAGACTAACCATGCACTGCAATCAACAAGCCGTAGACTACAAATGGTATGAACTTAAAGACTTCACTACAAAGCAATAAAGCAACCTTTCATTAACTAACTTAAACTTAAAGAAAACTTATAACTTAACTTAATATTTGTTTGAAAATTGAAACCATGCAACACTCAGAAACATAAATAGAATCACCAAAACAATGAATCCTTTATAATCTCAGAGAGCTCTTACAACAATTTCAGAATTTCCAACCTCTTCAAATGAGAGCAATGAGAGCTCTTTTATAGACCTCAAAGGAAAGAAGGGTCAAGATCGATCGGCCAAATCAGCGGACCAGATCAAGCCACATCACAAGTAGTTATAACAAACTATCCTTTATTAAATGAAGGAAGCTCACTTTATTAAATGAAAGAAGCTATGAAGGAGAGAACAAAGGCACGCTTTCCAAGAAGATAAGGAAGCCACATCATATGCCTTTTATGTAGTAGTACTATGAGATACAATGAATCTAGACACAATTTGAACAATATCCTCCATTGGTACACTTGTCGCCGCATTAATGGATCCTTCTGCCACTGTCACATCTGACTCATAGACGCCAAGTGTCTTCTCCCAGTCGTTTATCCAAGACTTATTTTCCCCAAGACGATATGCAAGTGTGAATATACTGTCTAGTTGACCCTCATCAAGTCCATCATATTGAAAGTAGAATGCTTTAACTTGTTGCTTCATGTTTTCAACAGTAACATTTCCATAAGGATTACAAATTGTTGTCAAAGCAGTGTATATATGATTTTCTGTTCTTAGAAGAACACTTCTTATTCTGGACATATCTACTTCAATTTTATCAACCAACTGCCCCTTGTTGTGAAAGGAGAAATACCAAGTGATGAAGTCATGTGGAGTATCTCTATCAATCACCTTATCATGAATTAGATCTTCTAATGAAGCTTCCATTAAACTCTTGAGCTGTGGCATGTATTGCTCTTTGATCGGTTTGAACTCAGCACAATTTCTTAATAAAGCTTGAACTCGATCTTTAAGATTAATGACTCTATCATACACTTGCACAATTTCTTCAAGGTGAGTATAGGCCTTCTCTTCTGTCTTTTCTATCCATCCTTTCATCATCTGAGATGAAGTTCTCATGTTTTCAACTTGGGATATTGTTTCTTGTGGAAGAATGGACGGAGGAATTGTAGTAGCTTCCTTCTGTTGAATGGGCTGCATGACTTGTTGGATGTAATGCTTCAATGTATTGAAATCTTGTTCAACCTTCATCCTTGCTTCTCTTTCTTGCTTCAACATGCTTCTTACACTATTCACTGAATCTTGTAGTTCCTCCTCTACCTGTTCCCTTGTGATTGGACCCATGCCAATAGTAGTCACATTGTAATCCTCAGGTGTCATATTTTCTAACTCCTTGTCAATTCTAGGAATAGCTATATGTACCTCTCTATTTCCAGCAGAATCTTGAGTGATTTTGGAAAGGATTGTTGCTTTCTTCTTCTGATTACTCTTTTGTACATTTACAAGCAATTCCTCAACTGGAGCAGGCTGATAAGTTTCTACAATTGTACTTTCTTCAATCCTTTGCCTCAACCAAGGTGGGAAAGCAGAAAGATCTCGCTGTCCTTGAGCTTGACTGTGTTGAACACGAGCTACTTCCTCATCAGATTCCGCTTGACCTACTTCATCTTGACCAAGATCATCATTCTCCTCCATTATGACAGTGGGGCTTGATTGAATCTCTTCTGACGGAATCAAGGCAACTTCTTCTATAACTTCTATCTCTTGTATTGGATTTTGAACAATTGAAGCACCTTCTTTAGATGAAGTAGATGGATTATTCTTTTTCTGAGGTCTTCGGCTTGATTCCCCTTGATCTTGACTAGGCCTTTTCCTCTTTCTAGCTGAATTATTACTTTGATCATTCCCACTATGTTGTGGTTGGCTATGTGTACTATGCTGTCCTGGTTCTCCTTCATCCATCTTATTGTAAGTAAGAACTTGACTTTCATCACTCATCTCTTGCAATAGTTGATTGATACATACTTGGGTCATGGCTAAGACCGGCTTTATCAATTCTTCTTCGGATACATCCTTCTTTGACCAATCAACTGTATAAGGCAAATCCTTTATCTTATCAAATTCATCTATCAACAAAGTATCATCTTCGGTGAACTGGTCTGGAATCTTGAAAACTTTGGAAGCTCTAACTAAATCCCAGGCGAGTCTCGAACTTTGAAGTGTTTGGAGATCATCTTCATCTTGGGCACTGGCCCAGTGGTCTTCCAACTGCATGACATGCTTGAATTCTCTGTTATATTTCCAGCAAACTTGGAAAGGATCAAAGTTAAGCCTCTTGGTGCCATGAGTTTGCAAATGATATGCTTGTAGCTCTACCTCAGAATATTTAGATGCTGATAAGGATGGACACTCCAGATTTTGTCCAAGACGAAGTGGAAACTGGATTCCTCCTTTCTTCTTCAACTTCTGCAACCTGATGAGTTCTAGGAGTTGCCTTGTAACCTCTAACATCACCATCCTGTTGGTTGGATACCTTGGCAATCTGTATGGATATGATGTAAACCCTTGGATCCTTAGGTAAGTGTACCTTTCATGCTGAGTATACCAGTGTCCATATGCTGAAATGAACTCTCTCGCTGCATTAGACAACCTTTTATGAAATTCTCCTCTCAGTTTCTTCATTATGAACATAGCAAATGCATCATTGAATCTTGTATAATGATTGATACTCTTGAGGTGCAACTGAGGATAACACTAATGCGATAGGTACTTGTTAGGCCCAATGCCGACTTCTCCTTTTTTGGTCAAACCTGAGTAGACTTCATTTCTTGCGAGAAGGTACACTACATAGGAACTCATATGACAAGTCTTGGTCTTAGCAAAATTGATGAACTGCTCATGTATACTCTGACTGATAAGTCCAGCCCAATCAATCATTTTCCCTTTGAGAACTGACTTGATGAAAGAGTACATCCAAGGCTGAAAGGTAGCAGATTGCGGCATTCCTGTCATTCTGTTTAGAAACATGATCAAATATCCAATTTCAGGATGAAAATCTGACTTGTGGAACTGTGGAGGATTATTCATATTAAACTTCATAGCTGGATTGGCCATCCATTCTCTCCTTATCTCTTGCAACTTTGTCTTGGAGTCGACATCATATTCCTGCTGACCTTGTTGTATTGAGATACTGATCATCCTCTCTTTAGTTGGAATGTTGAAAGTTTCTTCAACTGCTTCCTTTTGCAAATAAGCTAGTATTGTTCCATCTTTCGCTATAATCTGCCTTGTATCTACATCATATTTCTTGACACATTCGATGATCATCTCCGGACACGGCAAAGCTGGCGGGAAACAAGCAGCTTCAATGGCTCCACTCCTCATGATGGCTCGAGCAAGACTTCCTCCGTTGGGTTCTTCAAGGACTGACTTGATATCTTCTAAGCTGCTGTTGCCCATATTCGTGTCTCCTACATTTCTCCATCTTGAGACGAGCTTTGATTCGGGAATCTTCCCCTTGGCATCCATCCGGATCTTTGCTTGTCGCTCCTTGGAAGTCATTGCCATGATCCTGCAGCCTTGACGCGAATAAGTAATTGCAAACAGAATATAGACTTTACTTCAGCAACTTTAGTGGATTAAATCTATGAAGTTTTCCTTTACAATTATGAAATATTGCTATCTAGATTCAAGGAATCTATGAAAATCCACTTATCCTTCTTGAATTTTACCACTTATCCTTCTTGAATTTTACCAATACTTGAACAATTTTGATGCATCTAATGAAGGAAAAAGGAAGAAAATCAGATCAGAAATGTTCAGATCAGACTTACTTGATAGGCTGTTTTGAATTGGATACCTTGCAATTTGATCCACCACTTGCTTAAATTTGATAAAATCAAATTTGTACTTCTAAAAAACTTCTTGTTGCTGCTCCTTGAAGACAAATCTGCTCTTGGAAAACAAATCTGCTATTTGAAAATGATAAAAATGAAAAGGAGATGAGGTATATATATATATATAATTTGCTTTAAAAACTTTACCTCTTCCCTAGGCCGACCTCCTTTATTATAGTGCAAAACATTTAATTTAGATTGATCTTTATTTAATAAATGCAATTTTCACGTTTTCCAAGGCAAAAATCATTAAATGTTTCTAACTTCCTTGGATTGGCGCATTGGATGAGGTCTTAATGATCTCCTTGTAGATTGTAATTTCCTTCTCCCTCAAGCGCATGGGATCAAGGATTGAAATCCTCTTCTAGCATTTGACTTTAGACACCCTCAAAATCCTCATATATGGCGCTTTAGATCAAAGTTTGAATTCCTCTTATCATTTCACACTAGATGTAGCTCTAAGACTCCTCTTCAACATTTCGCACTTAGTCTTCTTCTTTGAAATAGCATGATCTTTCCTTTTAACCCTCTAGGCGCATTAGATCAAGGATCGAAATCCTCTTCTAGCATTTGACTTTAGACAACCTCAAAATCCTCATATATGGCGCCTTAGATCAAAGTTTGAATTCCTCTTATCATTTCGCACTAGATGTAGCTCTAAGACTCCTCTTCAACATTTCGCACTAGATGAAGTTTCTTGATTCCTCTCAACATGTCGCATTGGATTGCACTTAGTTTTTACTTGCTTAAGGGAGTGGCGCATTGGATGGAGGATTGAAATCCTCTAGACTTTGGCGCATTAGATCATCAATTTGAATTCCTCTTATGCATGGCGCAATGGATAGGGTCTTGAAGTCTTCAAAAATCAAACTTTACTCTCTCTTCATGTATGGCGTACTAGATGCCAATTTCGATTTCTTCTTGTTGAGCGTTTTGATAAGGGGCTTGGGAGGTGGCGCATCACTTCACTCGGTTGAAGTCTTCAAACTTTGATGAATTTAGATAGCCTTTACCTTGATATAGATCATGCATGGTGTTGGCGCATTAGTTGAGCTTGGAGAATCCTCTAGAAACAAATCTTACTCTACCCTATGTTGCGCATTAGATGACCTTGTTGGAAGCCTCATGATGTTGGCGCATTAGTTGAGACTTTAAGATCCTTTAAACTCAAACCTTGGAGGCTTAACCTTGAATCTTACCTTCCTCCTTGGTGGCGCAGTAGATCAAGTTTTCAAATCCTCTAGATTGCGCTTTGGATAAGGGTCCTTGAAACTTCATCTTGGAACTACTTGGGCACACTAGATCAACTTTTGGAATCCTCTGGAGTTTCCCCTCATGAGGTCGCATTAGTTGAAACACTGAAGATCTTCTAAACTTGGCCTTGGAGACTTGACATAGAATAGGCGCATTAGATCAAGGATTGGAATCCTCTGGCTTCTAGCGCATTAGATAGGCTTTTAGAATCCTCTTTGAATTAGACCCTTCTTAAGTCAAAACCCTTAAATCTCCCTCTTCTTTCTTGGTGGCGCATCGGTTGAAGGATTGAAAGCCTCTGACATTTATCATTTTAATTTGCTCCAAGATCGGTTCCAAGACTTGTCTTTTCATTTTCGCATTAGATCAAGGCATTGAAATCTTCATTTTCTCCTTCAAAAGGATACTTTTGGTTTGGGCGCGGTGGATGAGTGATCGAAATCCTCAAGCATGTTCGCATTAGATCAAGGTTGTAGATGGGCGCATTAGATCATTGAATGAAATCCTCATGCTCAAGCGCCTTTTCCTTCGTGATTTTACGCCAAGATTTTGCGCCACTTAAGTGCCCTGTCGCACTAGATCAGTGTTTTGAATCCTCTGGAATCGTCAGGGATTTTTCAGGATCACACGAGTAAAGGTATATTGAAAAATATATTTAAGTATATTTTTCAATATACCTTTCAGGATGTTTGAGATAGGTCTCGAATCCACCGGATTTAAGGTGCAAAATATAGAATTTGGAGGATTCACCAGATTTCAGACTTAGCCATTTTTTCAGGATTTTCAAGATTTCAGGCTCCAGGCTTAGTCTTTTCAGGGTCTCAAACATTCTTCAGGATTGACCTCAAAACTCATTATCTAGATGGGATTTTATCACAATTCTTCATTATTGCAAGCTCATCTACCTCCAATCATGAACAAAGATCATAAAAGAGGAAATTATTACCGTATCGGCAGAGGAAGATAACCAGGACATCATTAAAATCTCATTGAAAACTCATTGAAAACTCATTGAAAACATAGAGCTCAAAAGAAAAGGGGGGTCCCTATTCCTAATGGGGTGATGTGTGATTTGGTCACAACAGTACCATATTACTAGCAACACTTGCAACATGTCACCTTTGGTCTTTCTCAATCACCCTACATTTTTGCTTTTATAGTTGTTTGTATTCCACATTCAAAACGGACTCTTCTTACCAAGAGTCCAACTAGGATTTGGATTGTGCATTACTTCTAAAAGGGTCCATGTACAGATCTTGGCTTGGGTATGCCCTCAGTATGTCTAGGGAAAACTTGCCCAATCTATGCACTCCTTGAAGTTAGTCAATTTGATAGCAGTTCAAAAGGGCCGTAAGGTCAACGTCTCTTGTCTATCATAGTTATCGGGAGATATAGATAGGGCAACCCCCGCCCTACTCTACTGTATCATGTGTAGGTATTCCCTTGGGCTACTATATAGCCAGTAGTTAGTCCCTACCCCTATTATCTCTATATAAGAGGTTGGGGAATAGGTAACCAAGAGACCAACGCCTACTCGATTGAGGTGTAAAGATTGAGCAAGGATCAACCCTACCTAATGGTCAGAAGATAGAGAATCAAAACCCCAAGTTATGCCAAGTAGGGCCAACTACCTTCCTTGCCTCTTTGATGACTCCAACTACCTCCCTTCTGTCTTTGATGATTGATGGGAACAAGGGGGGTCGCCCTATCTATATCTTAGCATCACTACTATATCTGAGATACAACTGATGTCCTATCTGTTGAGTTTTTAGCTCAGTTCGGAACTTCCAGTGTCAACGTACAAGTAGTTCGAGCTATTTCTATTTTATAATTCACTATAGTGATTAAAGTGAAAGTCTTTTATTTGGTTAATGTAAGAACCCCAAGTAGTTATGCTCTAATTTTTGAGTTTTAGTGGTTTGATATTTAGACAAACACTTGTCATGTAAATAGACTGAGTTCTGATTTCTAAATTTGTATTTGGTTTTGATGATGGTTTTAGATGATTTTTCAATGGAAATACATTTGCCAAAACATAGGAAACATAACCAAATACTTTACATGCATAAACAACACAATGACAACACCAATTAAGCTTTCTTTCTCCCTATATCATGTCTGATTACAAACATATCAAGTTTGATTCAGACTAGGACAGCGTTTGCAAATGCCAATTCAAATTAAAGATTGGAATGTCCCCATTTACATGAGCATCAGTTCGCGGAGGGTTTAGCCTATTCCTGGCTCTCGTAGGCTAATACGGTTTGATTAGAGGGTCTTCTTGGCAGTTACCCGATCAGTGGTTGGCTTTCTTTCTTGGATTTGGTGATTATATGGAGGTTCTACTATGTTATTACAAATGTTTCTAATTTGGGAAACCTCATGTTATGTTTTGACATTATGTTTTGCACTTTATATATTTTAATGTTATATTATAATATTATAATAAAGTGCAAATATAAAGTATATCTTTTATCCCATATTGACAAGAAAGTGTGTGAGCTTCCCCAAGAAAAGAATAAAAGGATCTTATGGGCTCATTCTTGGACATGAAGAATTGGATATTTGACTTAACTTTGTTTGGTGGTGAGTCCAGCTAGGGTTCTGCCATTTTTCTAGCCATTGGGAACGAAAACTCCCAATTGGTTATGCAATTTTGAGGTTGTGAAATATCAACTGAATTATTGCTTCATTGTGGGCTTCACTGCAGGGGTCCAATTTGTGCCACATTGGAGGATTTACATATTTTTAATTAGAGTTTATTTTTAGTCATTAGAAGGGTTTTCTGAGGTTTGCAATTTTACATCAGTATGCTGTTATGGGGTTTGAACAGCCTATGTGAGACAAGGATATTTGCTCATTGTGCACTGCTGAAGCATCAAATCGTTTTGGGTATTTGAGCAATCAATTCTTTTTTGCCGAGACAATCATTTCAAGGGCAAATTGGAGGAGGTTCAAAGCTGCAATTAATTAATTTTGAGGACTGATATACCACAACAAGGGTGCTATTGGCAAGACATTTTTGTTCATATCTCATCATTGAAACATCCTATGGTTCTGGGTATTGTTGCATTTTGATCTTTTGGTCCTACCGATCATTTCAGGTGCCAAGAAGTTGAGTTTAATTGCTGCATTTATTTATCTAAAATATTGCCAGGCAAGGGTAGGGGTGACTTCACACATAGAGGGGCTATTTCACCATTTTTAGTGGGGTTTCATCATCAACAAATGCTGCTTCAATATCTCAGGCATATCGACTGTGTATCAGGTTCCTTAATGTTTTGTTAGAGTATTTGCATTGTTAAGTCAATTTGCATTAGGTGCTGTTGTAGATGAACATTTATATCAGATTGACATTGTATTGGGATTTCATTGTAAGTCTAGAGTATTGGCTAGTTATATCAGCATTGTACTAGAGATTGCATTCAATTAAGAAGGGGAAATTTGTATGCCAATTATTTGATGTAATGCTTATATTGATTGAGCTCTAGATTATCATATGAGTATGTATGCCAAATGTTTGTGAAAATGCCTATTGGCTGAAGGTGGTTGTTTGTATAGTGATTTGCATATTTCTTCAAGAGCCTTTGCTTGCCAAGTGTTTGCATAAATGCCTAGTGGCTGTGGGTGTATATTGGCTATATTGGGATGCATGGAAAGTGTTTGTCTTAATGTCAACTAGCTGTACTAGTTACATACAGTCACTTATATGTATGCCAAAGGTCTGAAACAGCTAGAATATCATTTCTTTAACAACCTTGCATTGTTAGAAGCATTCAATAACATCATTAGCAGCCTATGAACTCAAAGAAGACAATCAGAAAATTCATAACAGCAGGTTCAGACTTTGTATGTCAAGTGTTTGACAATATTCCTTGCGCTTTATATCAGCATATTGAGTTCAAAAGTGGCAAGGGATATTACAAACATTTGAATATCAAGGCACTTATAACATACTCGGATGATAGTATCAATGATATGGTGCATAGGAATGTCAAATCATGCTAAACCAACAATGAACAAGTGCTGATTACAACTCTGATTTTTGGGACAGATCTGATACAACTGTTTGATATAACAAATGCTTGAAATCTGTTCCTTGAAATGCCACAAAAACCCTTCCAAAGGTTAGCGCTAGGTCCTAAAGGTGGCTGCTCAAACCCTAGGTGCTGAATGATGGATATTAGATGCCAATGGAATGTTGGATATGACCTCCAACTCTGATCTCTCAAATCTGTCTGATATAAATTTCTGATGCAAACAATGACTGAAATCTTCATACAAGTGCCAAAATTCTTCCTCTATGATGAGCACTAGCCTCCAATGAGTGTTAGAAACCCTAGGTGATGAGTCTAGGAGTATTTCTTTCTCAAACAAATCTGCGAACTGCCTCTACAACCACCCAGATTTGCAAATTACTTTCAATGATAACAATGGCTCTAGAAACCCTAGCGGCCAGCATCCATATGATTCAGATCTGCCTTCAAAACTCTATCAATTCCACCATTAAATCATGAAATTTCAATGCCAAAACCTTCCTCAAGCAAGTCGTACCATTCTTGCTTTCATACACAAGCCCTAGCAGCTGTAACCTGCAAATATGTCATAGAAAGTCCTTCAAATCTGCATAAAACTTCAAAACCCTAGTGCCAATATGAAGCCCTAGCTGATATGATCAATTTCCCTTCAAACGTGTAAGATACCCAACTAATTCTACCAAAATTTTTCCTCACTTAGACAATTTTACTTGCTATCAACTTATCAACTATTTCAACAACACCAAGATATACATCAAAGATAACTATTTGAATGAATCAACCTTAAGCTGGGTACTTGTTTTATTACTTGATTCCATCAACTCACAATGTCTTATTACATGAGTAATGCTTTCAATGGCATGAAGTTACACTTTATTTCAAATGGAATTACAAAGCAGGCCTTGGAGCCTTAATGATTACAATGGGCGCCTATGCTTGATCAACTCAAATTGAACCCAATGATGTTAACTGAATGTCAACACCTCACAGTATCACAAGGGAGCATCACCTTGTCAGTTGAGGGAGCATCACCCCAACACTTGAAACTCGCAGGCCTCAAGATTACAAGCTCAACAGCTTTGCAGAGAAAAGTTTGTCAAATGCATAGATACCAAATGAATGAGAAGGCTCCTCCTTTTATAGGCCTTCCAAAGGCAATGAAGGCACGTTTTTCAATGCACAAAGAGGAACCAAGGCACGTTTCCCAAGAAGCATATTCATGGAGAATATTCCATCTGACAACTCACTCTTATTCACTGAATCAGTACGGATCCCAATATCATTTTGTTGACCAATGAAAGCTCAGGTACTACTAGGCGCCCAATTGAGGTAGTTTGATCATGAGCTTGCGCTTTACCACTGCTAGGCGCCAATGGAGATGGTGACTGCTAGAAGTTGCGCCTTGCTAGAGAAAGGCTTTCCAATGATGTCCACTCACTTCCCAAGGTGCCTTTGACAAACAACTATGCATTCAAAGTTCCAAAGTGAGCAAAACTTCTCCAAGTGTAATTTGAGTTGGTTTGAGGTGGAAATTGCGCCTACTCTGATCCACTTGATCATTTCCAACACCTAAAGTTCGTTAGTGCCACAAACCACTTGAATGAAGGAAATGTTAGTAGGCGCTAGAAATGGCAGAGTGTGATTAGATGTGCGCCTAGTCTGGAAACTCCTAAGTGCCACAATTGGTGTGTTTTGCCCTAAAGATGCGCCTAGGCATCATAACACTTCCTTGACTTTATCTTTCAACTTGGCATTCTTAGAGTAATGTTCTTTCAACCACGTGATCATCAATCTACAAGGAAAGTGCGCCTACCCTTGCAAGTGTCTCCTTCAGTGTCTAGGCGCTAGTTGAGAGCAGGAAATGCCAACTTGGCTAGGCGCCCAACATTCCTTGGTGACTTTACAAACTTCAATTGCCTAGAACTTCTAGAGAAATGACCAATGGTCCCTTCCAGATGGTAGGCGCCATAATGAAGGTTGAATTGTGCCTGGATAGCATTAGGCGCTGGCTAGAAGATGCTACCCTCAGGAAAATGCGCCTTCACTTTCAAGATGTAGAATCCAGATCCAAAAGTGCTAATAACTTGGGCGCTCAATAAGAATCTTCCCAAAGTGGGTGTCCATGAGAGAATGAACTGAGATGATCATCAGACAAAGGCGCGGATCTAGCTTTAAGGAGTAGGCGCAAATGTGAAGTGGAAGAGAAGATGAAGTGCGCCTACTTGAGTTTAACACTTCACAAGATGGGAATGATGCTTCTGATTGAAGGTATGATCTATTTGACAATCCTTAATCTTTATTGATGATCAAGAGAGCCTTCCAATGACTTTTGGACTAGGGCGCAATTCTAGGATGCCAGAGGCTTGCCCAAATACCTAGGCGCCCTCAGAGGTTTATGTGAACAGGAAATGGCGCCTTGACCTTATATTGCGCACTTACCCTGTCGAACCCACAATCTAGCTTAGAAGCCATTCAAGGTGGTCCAGATGTGATAAAGCGCCTTATTGTACTAGGCGCTCATTTTGGATGGTGCAACATGAACTGGCGCCTAAGGTGAATAAACCTTCTTCCCAAACCAATCCATTCATCAAACCTCATTCTGGAAACTTATCAACTTCTCCTGTCAAGCGCCCTATTTGAAAATGCTTTAAGACAAATCTTCTTACCATCTTGCACTTCCGACGTTTGTTCGAGGATCCCATATCCTAAGGCGCTCATTTGAGCAGTTTGATGAGGAATTTGCGCCTAGATTCCAGGAGTTAACTGCCTTACAACTTGGCTTCCAGACTTAGCCAAATTTCCAGTTTCTGACTTGTTCCTGCAAAACAAAAGTTAAGTTAGTCAAAAACCAATTCATTCCCTCATCATTCTGAATTAGCCTCCGGGAATGATCAATAGGCTAATCCAATCTTAAGCTGATGATCATGCCGGAAACGGGGACATGACAAAACGCTAGCTTCAATCCGCACCAAAAACCTGCGATTAAATCCAATGATGAACCCTAGATGGATCCACCTCACAAAGTGGAGTGGGTTTTCGTCCAAACCACCAAATTCTAAGGGTTTTCGTCCTTAGAAGCTTGCTGAAACAAAGTTACAGCGAAAGAGAAAATCTCCAAGTATCAAATGACAAATTCACAATCTATTCCAAATGACTCCCAAACACCCATTTTATAAGCCACAAGTTGGGCGCCCAAATTCACTTTATTTTATTTTTCTTTCAAGTCCACCTCCATAATAAAATATTATTTTATTTTATTTTATTTTTCTTTTTTCTTCCTTAACTTGGGCGGCCAAAATAAAATAATAAAATATTAATATTTTATTATTTTTCCCATATCACACTTGGGCGGTCACCTTTGGAAAAACTATAATATTTAAATAAATATAACATTATATTTATTGTCATTTTAATTTATTTTATTTTCTCTTTATTTTACCCAAGTGGAGCGTCCAATATAATATTAAAATATTAACATTTTATTTATTTTTCCTTCCTCCACTTTGACAAATTAAATATAATTTTATTTTGTCATATTTTTCTTTTTCCTTTGAAAGTGATTTTCCATTCTCCAAGCTTTAAGTTATTTTCCAATTTTCCAAATATGTAAGTCACTTTAGTCATTGTAGCCAACTTTTCAAATGACAAGGTTGCTTTGCAATAATGGCTCAAAAAGGGGACATTACAGTTAATTAAGTCTAATAAAGTGCGGATAAACACTAATGACTTAGATTTATCTTCCAAGTCATCTCCTGCGTGAGATAAGGTTGCTTTCTTTTTGAGAGATAAGAATGCTTTATTGAAATATTATATTTTTAGTTGAATATTGTAAAGATAGATGCAAGATAGAAAATTTATATTTCAGAGCAGTGTAATATTTCCGTGCAATTGAAGGAATAGTTGTGAAGGTTTCCTTGTAAGCTTTCGAAAGAATGCAAAGCAGATTATGAGGTGTAAAATATCTGTCTGTTGTTCTTTATTTCCGCAGTTCAAATTTCAATGATTTGTGTGATTAATTCAATGTTTGCAAAGCACTAGGTAATTAGTCATTGTGATTGGAATTTTTTAACATGGTATTAGAGCCTTAGCAAAGTGAAAGTTTAAATTGCACGGTTAGGCTGCAAGAAGATTTCACGACTTGATTTCAGATGAAATCGTGGCTAAAGTTGGTCTAAAATCATGCAAGAATTTGTAGGGAAAATTGCTAAAAAGTCGTACCTGTTGTTTGGTTTAAAATTGTGCCATTTGTTGATGCAAATCACATGCAACAACCAGGTAAAAAATGTGGCCTGGAAGGAAAGGAGAATTCGCGGCCATAAAAGAGAATAAAAACTCTAGAATCAGGGTTTTAAATCCGCAGCTAGGGAAATTTAAATAGTTTTTTTGAAACGCGCAGGGTTTGCAAAAGGAAGCCAACAACCAGGGCAGTGGCTAAGGTTTCCAAAACCAACAGCTAGGGCAGACTGCAGTTAGGGTTTGCAAGAGTGTTTGAACCAACAACTAGGGTTTTTGTAGCAGCAAACCGGAAGTTTTAAATCAACAAGGTTTTGAAAATTGAGCTAGGGTTTACCAGCGTAACCTAGGGTTTGAAAAAGGTTATTTTAAAAATATTTTAGCAATTCATTTATTTCTAGATCGGCGAGTTTTGTTTTATAGAAAATATTTTTAATGGCATCGCCTAGTTTTCGTTTCGAGGATAGGTTGATGGCACATTCAATTTTCTGCCTTGGAAAGTTAGGGTGACTTTGTTACTAGAGGAAAATGATCTTTGGGAAACCGTAAAGGATCAGGTAACTTCGCCTACAGATGCACATGCTTTGGTAGTTCATAATAAAAAAATAGATTAAAGCCAAGTGGATGATCCTAGATGCGGTGAAGGAACATTTAATTCTACATTTTTTATAGAAAAAACATCCAAGGAGATGTTTGACGCTCTGGTTGGTCTTTTCCAGAGTGAGAACATTAACAAGAAAATGACATTGAGAAACAAACTCATCCATAGAGATGTCTAGTTTGGATACATTCACTAGTTACTTGATGAAGGTCACTCAACTTTGTGACCAACTTGCAGTAGTCAGGGAAAAGGTGGAAGATGCAGAGCTAGTGAACTTAGCTTTGAATGGGTTATCATCTTCATGGCATGCTTTTGTCCAAGGCATTTGTGCCAAGGAAAAGATTCCTTCCTTTGAGAGATTCCATTTTATTGTACTCAATTTTTTATACAATAAAAACATCTTCAAGCCTTTCACCATCCTTCCACCAAGGGAAGGAAAGTGGGATCACGCATCCACATGTTTTCAGATTTGAAAGGAAATCTTTTTGGATAATTGTCTCCTGAGATTAGGATTTGTATAAGGAAATGTTTCGATCTTTAAATGGGTAGTATTGAACTTTCTAGTTGCTAGGTAGCTTGTAACCAATTATTGCTGCCTAGAAACCTATCTAGTCTCTTTGCAATGTTATTGAAGCCAACCCTTCCGTTTGCTCATGTATACTTTCCATTCTTTGGTGTTATATCTATTAACCCCCAATTATTTACAAAATGTGAAGTCTTCTTGTGATTGTGTTATTTGTGATTTTTGGTTGATTTTTTAGATCTCCATCTTTTGCACTTTTGACATTGTTTGGTTTTCGTCCTTTTTGGGCTCACCATAGCTAGGTTTGCTTTTTTAGAACTCTATTTGGCTTATGATTCTGACCTCCAAGGTATCAACTTTTTCATCTTTTTTGTCCACTTCTTCAACTTCCTCTTCTCCTATCAACCCTTTCTTTGCTTCTTCTGTGAATTCAATGTTTTTGCTTGGAGAGATATCGAAGTGTGCAAGTGCTAGATTAAAATTAGAGTCTTCTTTGGATAGGAACATAATTGTTCCATCTTCCTTATGTACCTTTTGTTAATGTTTGAAAAAGTTAGTTCCCAAAGCTGCATAATTTTCGTCCAAGATCCTCAAAATGCATTCCGAATTTGCCCCTTTGTGTTTATCTCCGTGCCTTGGTCGAGTCTTGATGTTGCCTAAAAATCCAAATAAAATTTCCCAAGTATGGGATGTTTTTTGGCCATTTCTTTAACCTTGAGCCTTTGTCAGAGTTTCAGAGTTTCCCCTTCCAACGTACCAACTTTACCGACTATGAATGCCCATTGGTGTCTCGCGAAATTTGACTAAGAGTTTTGGCGTCTCGGCATCGGGTGTACTCATTCATCCATGTTCATGTCGTACGCTTTCCTTGCTGACTCTAACTCCTGACCCCGACGGTCATAATGAGGTTCTATTTGCATTGGGCGGTGGACTTCGAAGGGTTTCTTGTTCGCTTGCAAGGTTGCAGGCGTTAGTGGTATGCCTCGATCCCTGATTCTGACGAGCTTTAATCGGTTCTTTATGCTTGCAGACTTTGGCAAGCGGGTTGGTGTTTTTCATCTCCTCTAGAGAACGATAGTTTGGCGAAGGCCCGAAGTGCCAAAGCCCGATAACATTCACCTTCCCCTTGTGTGCTTCGGACTTTGGGAGGTACTTGGTTCTCTTGCTCGTGTGGAAGGATTCTCGATGGAGGTCCGATTTGTCAAGGCTCGACGGATTTGTCCTCCCGGCTTAGTTGGCTTTGCAAAGACGCGATGGGATGCCTCAACAACGCTTGGATTGACCATTAATGGCTGGATTTGATTGCTGCAACATCACTTCAACCATTTTCTTGACCAGATGCATTTCATTTTTCATTGGTGTGGCTCCAAATGCATTTTTCTTTAATTCCAAGTTGGTGTGGTTGGTGGCTCCCGCGTTTTCCTTCTCCCCTACATTCATGGAGGTAGATGAGTTGGAATCCCGGATGCGTTTGCTTTTCTAGCCCAAGGATTTGGGCGCGTAGGAACATGGCATAAAGGGAAGTTTTCTTCTCTTCTTAAGGGTTGGTCTTTTGGGCATTTTTTCTCAAGGGACAAGTGTGTAGGGCGGCTAGGGCTATAACCAGTGACATCTCCAATTCTTCAGGAAACAACGTTTGAAGTGATTTGAATGTTAATGTTACAATGCAAAATTTGATATCAGTTATAAATGTCTCCATTGTCATGTATATTTCTTCAAGGAATTCCTAAGTTGCAACTAGGGTTCCTCTTGCCATGATTTGTGTTATGAATGTAATCTCTGATTTGAAGAATTTGACAGGTTCCTGATAAATTGCAAGTGTTCTAATGATCATTTTAGTGTTGCATATGGATGAATATAGTGTGAGAATGGATTACTAAGCATGTTTATTATCTGATATTGAGTTATATGCATCTGGGTATTCCAGATAGGCGACCTTGTGTTCTTTTATTTGTTGTTCTCCTTTGATAAACTGAGCATTTTGTGGCCTATTGGATAGGCACTGGTTTGAGAGGTGTTTGATCACCCACACCTTTATAAAAACTAAATCTAATCCATCGAGTGTGAAGTAACAGTAGTTAGATATGTATGCCCTGTGTGATTCTGCATTGTAACTAGGGAATATTATTTTTGAGTTTTTCAAAGTGTCATTCCAGCAAATCCCAAGTGCATACCAACGTCTTGTATTCATGTGAGACTGTTCTTATTAGCTTAAACAAAGGTCTTGTAGTGCAACGAGCTTGTTTTAATCTAGTGACAACATTAGGGATTAAAGTAGCAACTTGGGTATTGTTGCCGTGATATAAATTTTAGAGTGTTTTGTGACTTTCAATCTGTTGGCGTTTCAATTCGCACCTCTGGTATGTGAGTTGGAAACGGACAGCTATGCACAGATAAACTGCTCTCCTATTATGAGGGGGAGTTTCCTTTTTGTTGATGTTCGCTTGAAAGATAAATAAAACAAATTTGCCTATCTTCTTTTTTTGATTCTCAGCTGCGAGCACAAGGTTATAAAACTCTAAATTGCTGCAGCAGAGGTTTTTCCTTTTTGAATCTTCTAACTATAGCTAGGCCTAAGCTAAATGACACTTTTAATCCCCTGAGTAAATTCAGAGCAAAGGGATTAAAAGTTAACAAGGAATGATTTGTTTTTAACATAAAAGCTTTAATAAACTCCTTCCAGATTTACATCAGAAGACTCATTGTACGTTAAGATGAAAGCTGAAATATGATTACGCAAGCCACACATTTGACGACAAAACTAGATGAGCTGAGATAGAAAATCAAAGCAAATGGCAGGCATAAGACTTCTATTCTAATATCATAAAGTTGATACAACTCCAGGACAACAATATTGTAGCAAAAGGCAGGCATACAATATGCGATCAAACACTGGAAAACAGATATAACAGAGTGAACAAGTAGCTGAAATAACAATTTCTGCAGGCTAAAATAGGCACAACAAATTTGCTATCACAATTACCATTACTTACAATGGGCAAGGCTGCCCTTATTTATACTAAATCAAAGGAGTAGGGAACCCTAGAATCTCCTTGATTTAACTTAACTAACTTGCCAACTTGCAAGCTTTATTTCTATTATAAGACAAAGATTACAACTAACAAATGCTTTAAAACAAAGAAAGCTCCAACTATTACAAAGTTACTTTTTACTATTTTAAGGATGGATAAGCTTTGAATGAAAGCAAACGTTTTGAAATAAAAAGCATTTGAGTTAAAGCTGCTGTCTTTTAAGTCACATCCTCATCTACATTCTTGCTATATTGGTGATGTCATCCATTGATATTTTGGGAAATAATATCTTCTAAAAAGCGAGTGACCGCATCTTTGCCCAGAACACTGATACTCTCTAGAACAATATTCTGATTCTCTAATATTTCTTCACCATTTGCAACCATCTGAAGAAATTCATGAACTTCACCCACAATTTTATCAAATTTTACTGTCATTGCGGCAAAACGATCCATCTTGCCGGCACTGATATCACCATTAAAATTGCTACGGACGAGAGTTTGGAACTCTGTCTGTACTTCCCTGAGATCATACAGGGTACCATCTTCTTTTTCATATGAACACGGGATCTGAGAAACAAAAGATCTGACGAACTTGAGAACATTTACCACTTTTTCTTTCCATTCTGCTAACTCTGAGATTATACTGTCATAAGTTTTTACTGTGAAAAGATACTATGCTTTCCAAGTAGAAACCATCTTATCTTCAGCTCAATCAACAGAATTATATGCTATCTTCAAGTCAGAGATTATGATCTCAAACACCGGTCTATTTTCAGCCAAAGTCTGTTGTAACCCCTGAATGCCTTGATGAAGATCATGAGCGTTGTACTTTAATTGATAGAACTGTGAGAGTACAACTCTACCTTTAGTCACAAATTCTTCCACCCAATCCTTCATGTGCCTCCCATAAATGACCAACTGATTGAACTATTGCTGATCGTCCGGTGATCCCAGATTCGGAGGAAGTAGTAAATCAGCCTGTTGTGTGCCATGAAAAAGATTGGAAATGTACTGCCGCAGCTACCTATCTTTAGCCTTGAGGGCTGCTTTATCTTCTCCATCCTTCAACACCCTCTCCTTCAGATTATCTGCTGCAAGCTTGAAGAGATTTACATCTGTATGCCGGGTACTCCTACCGAGATTAGCTTTGACAACCTTGAAGTCATCAACCTCAATATCATCAACATTTCTATCTTCTGGCGGTGTTGCAGTTTCAAGGATCATTTCTCCATCCGCATTCTTTTCAATGTGAACTTGCTTCTTAAGTTTCCTGTCTGGTGTATCTTGTCAGACACTTTTAAGCTCTGTCAAGTTCAACTGATATGAAGGCTTTCTCCTTTTCCTACCCAAAATGTTCTCAAGCCAAGATGGGCCTACCTCTCTTGAAGGCTCGGTTCTAACTATTGATGTTAGAGGAGCAGCGTCGGGCTTCTACTTCCAGCCCAAGTTCATGCGATGGAGACAATTTAAACGATAGCCTAACGGCTATTTAAATTGCAAGACAATAATCGATGAAGAGGTGCTTCATCAATTTACATTAACTAATATTTAATCATTACTAATAAGGCTGTCATTTAGAAGACACGAATTTTTGAAGTGTTGCGATTCTTTGAGGCCCAACTTCATGCATCTTGGAGACACGACTTTTGGTGGAGGCCGACATGGAGATTGAAGAGATGTATCTCCTTCTTCTTGCTTGTATATATAATCGATGCTTCCTCATTGTTCAAAATATATATTCATCATAGTTCAATATCCAGAAGCACAAGTTGGTAAGAAGATTATCAAGTGCAGATCAATATATGTAGAAGGCTGAGTTTATATTATTACTGTGTTAGCATCAGATTGTGGTGCTCCTTCTTGGCTTTCATATCAGCCTATTTGTAAAAGAGACATTTGTTGATATTCAATATATAAGTGATATATTGTTGCTGGGTTTTTCTCCTTCAAGTGGAGGGTTTTCCCAGGGTATATGCTGTGTTATTGTGTCTGATTTTGAATTAATTTCTGAGTTTTACATCTGATCATAAAACTAACATGGTATCAGAGCGGGTATAAGAAAGATCGTGATCAGATTTATTCAAGCAACGTTATCCTCCATTCTTATTCTCATTTTTTATTTCGCTTTGGAAGAAAATGAGTTAGTTGAGTTCGTGGAGGGCGAAGTTCTCGAACCAACCGATGAGAATAAGAAGCCTTAATGGAAGAAAAATGTCACTAAGGCGAAAAAGATGTTGGTTGATTCCGTGAAAGATCACATTGTGCCAATCATTTCCAAGTTAAAATCTGCAAGAGAGATGTTCAAGATTTTGGAGGAAATGTTTGAGACCAACAAGACAAGTCGAGCTCTTGCATTAAAACAACTTCATCATATCAAGATGGCGAAAGGAGAATCCGTCATCTCATACTTCATAAAGATTACCGAGTTGAGAGATCAGCTCTCTACCATTGGGCATATTGTTGATAACAAGGATTTGACTATGTTGGCTCTTAATGGTCTTCCTTCATCTTGGGAGTCATTCATTCAAGGAATCAGTGCGAGATCAAAACTTCCTAAGTTTGATCGATTGAGAGCAGATTGTATTCAAGAAGAATCTAGGTTCGCTGCGAGAGGCATTGGTCAAAGCTCTACAAATACAGATATTCATGCTCTTGCCGCTCAATCCTCGAAGAAGAAAGGAAAAGAAGGGAAGAAAGGATACTTCAAGAGGAATAGAGATAAAAGTTCAGATGATGCTCCTGCATCGAAGAAGCAGGACCTCTCCTGCATTCAATGTTTTAGATGTGACAAGTTTGGTCACTATGCGAAGGATTGTCCAGCCCGACCTAAGCAGCAGGCTTCTATTGCAGATGTGGGTGAGATCTCTCCGCAGAAGGATTCAAGTGGTTTTCTATTCTATTCTGCTCTTTCAAGCAATGCGCCTATCGACAACAATACTTGGTTGATTGATAGTGGTGCCTCTCGCCACATCACCGGATTTAGAGAGCATCTAACTGATTTGGTGGAGAAAGATTCTAGTGTTCAAGTAATTATTGGAGATGATGCTAGTTATTCTGTGAAAGGAGTTGGGACCTCCTCTCTTCACTTGGATTCTGGCATTTCCTTGTAGTTGAGTGATGATCCATTTGTTCCTGGTATCAAGCGGAACCTTGTCTCTATCTCAGCCTTGGAAGACAAGGGGTACCAAGTTGCATTTTTAGAAGGTAAAGTTTTTGCATGGCTGAAGAACTCAAATATCAAGACAGCTCGGGTGATTGGAGTTCGACATGAGAGTCTCTACAGACTTTGCACTCGTCCACTTTAGGCCTTGTTGCATGATTCATCAAGTTCGTGTGAACTTTGGCATAGAAGATTGGCTCACCTTCACTTCCGAGCTCTACCAACCATGGAAAAGATGGTCACGGGCCTTCCGAATCTCAACTAGGAGCATGAAGGTACTTGTAGAGGTTGCGCATTGGGTAAGAATACTAAAGGTCAATTTCATAGTAGTGAGAGTAGATCTAAATGTATTTTAGACCTTATTCATTCTGATTTATGTGGTCCAATGTCTGTTGCTTCTTTGAGTGGTCTCTTGTATTACATTATTTTTATTGATGACTACTCTAGAAAGAGTTGGATTTATTTCTTGAAATCTAAAGAATCTGAGGAAGTACTTGAGAGGTTCAAAGAGTTTAAAGCTCAGGTAGAGAACTTATCTGGGAAGAGGATCAAAGTTCTGAGATCCGACAACGGAGGAGAGTACATCTTTGGAAGCTTCCATAACTTTTGCATTGAAGCAGGGATTAAGAGGGAGTTCTGTGTCCCATACAATCCTCAACAGAATGGTGTTACAGAAAGGAAGAACAGATCTATTATAGAAGCAGCCAAAGCTATGATTCATGACCAAGATCTGCAAACCTTCCTTTGGGCTGAAGCATCTAGGACAGCTGTTTATTTTCTGAATAGAAGCCCTCACCGCATTTTGGAGAACATGACTCCCGAAGAAGCATTCACAGGGGTGAAGCTGGAAGTAAGTCATTTGAGGATCTTTGGTTGTCCAGTGTATGTTCATGTACCGAAAGATAAAAGGACTAAGTTGGATCCATCTGGCAAGAAGGGAATATTTGTGGGCTACAACGAGACTTCAAAAGCCTACAGAGTTTACATTCCAGGTCAGAAGTTGATTGAGATTAGTAGGGATGTTACATTTGAAGAGGATGTTGCATTCAAAAGATCAAAGGGCATTCATATGGAGATAGATAATGAAGACCAAGAGTCTCCTCAGGATATGGAAGTTGACCATACTCCCGAGATTCAGAGGGAGGCTGTTGATCCAAAAGAAGATGATCCAGTTGAGCCTTTGGAACCTACCGATGGGCCTACACATATTGTGATTGGTTGTAAGAGACCTCTTTGGGCCAGGCAAACAATGCAGGAGGCAGAAAGGTTTGCAGCCAAGAGGAACGTTCAGAGAAAGCAAGAGACCTCACAAGTTTTCAAGCTATGTTGCATTGATGAGTCAAATTATTGAGTCTGAGCCTTCCAGTGTTGAGGAAGCTACTAGTCAGAAAGTATGGAGAGATGCTATGGTTGAAGAGTATCAATCCATCCTCAAGAATGATGTTTGGGACATCGTACCTAGACATGAAGGAAAATCTATTGTTTCTTCTAAGTGGCTCTTCAAGATCAAGCATGCGGTTGATGGGAGCATTGAGAAGTACAAGGCTAGGTTCATGGCTAGAGGATTCTCTCAGAAAGAGGGAGTAGATTATGAGGAAACCTTTGCTCCAGTTGCTCGTCACACATCCGTTAGGACCATCATTGCTATTGCAGCATCTAAAGGATGGAAGATACACCAAATGGACGTGAAGATAGCATTTCTAAATGGTGTAATCGAGGAAAAGGTATATATTGAGCAACCTGATGGCTTTGAGGTACATGGGAAGGAGTCTCATGTTTGCAGGCTAAAGAAGGCTTTGTACGGCCTTAAGCAGGCTCCTCGTGCTTGGTACGAAAGAATTGATCGATACCTAATGAGCTTGGGTTTCTCCAAGAATGATGCTGATTCAAACCTATACTTCAAGGTAATTGATGGCGAAGCATTAATCTTGGTTCTCTATGTTGATGATCTAATTCTTACTGGAGAAGATCACCTCATTATCAAATGCAAGGAGTTAGCTTCACAATTTGAAATGAAGGATCTTGGTCTCTTGCATTACTTCCTTGGTTTAGAAGTATGGCAGAAGCCAGATGAGATCATTCTAAGTCAAGGGAAGTATACGATTGACATCTTGAAGAGATTTCGTATGATGGATTGCAAGTCCATGTCTACACCAATGGAGACAAATTTGTTGAAGTTAAAAGAGGCTGCAGCTAGTTCAAATCTAGTGGATCCTACTATGTACAGACAGTTGATTGGATCATTGATGTATCTAGTTAATACTAGACCAGATATTTGCTATGCAGTGAGTGCACTTAGTCAGTTCATGTGTGAACCAAGACAAATACATCTAGTTGCAGCAAAGCATATCCTAAGATACTTGCATGGCACAGTTGGGTATGGCTTGAGATATTCTTCTGGTGTAGATTTGAAGCTGCATGGATATATTGATTCTGATTGGGCAGGGTGTGTTATTGATCGGAAGAGCACCTCTGGATGTTGCTTTAGTTTGGGGTCTGTGATGATATCTTGGTGTAGCAGGAAGCAGTCTTCAGTGGCACTGAGCACCGCAGAGGCCGAGTATATTGCAGCTTGTGTGGTAGCTTGAGAAGCAGTGTGGCTTCGGAAGCTCCTTGCAGGATTGTTTGGACAATCATTGGAGCCGACTGTCATCCATTGTGATAATCAAAGCTGTGTGAACCTTTCTGTCAATCCAGTGTTTCATGACAAAACTAAACATGTTGAGATCAAATACCATTATATGAAAGATATGGTATTGAGGAAAGCGATCCAGTTGAAGTACATCAGCATTGATGAGCAGACGGTAGATATTCTCACCAAGCCTCTCTCTAGGATAAAGTTTGTATGCTTTCGAGACAAGCTTGGTATGGTGGAGAATGAGCCCTAGCTGAGAGGGAGTCTTAGCATCAGTGACCTTTAATGCATTTCTCTCTGTAAGAGAGATTTGAGGTGTAAGACCTTGTTTAATGCATCTTTCTCTGTGAGAGAAATTTGAGGTGAAATCCCTTGTTTCCACCCTCTAGGAGTAGCCATGGTGGATGTCATGTGTGTGACTCCATGATAACATCACGAGAGAGAGTCCATAATGATTTTCTTGTACTTGTGTTTCTCACCCTCTGGGAGTAGCCATGGTGAACGTCACGATGAGGTGACAACATCACGTTGAGTTATTTCGTGATGAGCACTTGTGCACACTTACCATACATGGAAGTAGCCATGATGGTTGATATCACGATGAGGTGGTATGTTACCTTTCCACATATGGGAGTAGCCATTGTAGTTGACATCATGATGAGGTGATATGTCTTATGCAGCTGGAAGTATCCTCCCTAGCTGAGAGGGAGTGTTGATGTTAGAGGAGCAGCGTCGGGCTTCTACTTCCAGCCCAAGTTCATGCGATGGAGACAATTTAAATGATAGCCTAACGACTATTTAAATTGCAAGACAATAATCGATGAAGAGGCGCTTCATCAATTTACATTAACTAATATTTAATCATTACTAATAAGGCCGTCATTTAGAAGACACGAATTTTTGAAGTGTTGTGATTCTTTGAGGCCCAACTTCATGCGTCTTGGAGACAACTTTTGGTGGAGGCTGACATGGAGATTGAAGAGATGTGTCTCCTTACTTTTTATATATAATCGATGCTTCCTCATTGTTCAAAAGATATATTCATCATAGTTCAATATCCAGAAGCGCGAGTTGGTAAGAAGATTATCGAGTGCAGATCAATATATGTAGAAGGCTGAGTTTATATTATTACTGTGTTAGCATCAGATTGTGGTGCTCCTTCTTGGCTTTCATATCAGCCTATTTGTAAAAGAGACATTTGTTGATATTCAATATATAAGTGATATATTGTTGCTGGGTTTTTCTCCCTCAAGTGGAGGGTTTTCCCAGGGTATATGCTGTGTTATTGTGTTTGATTTTGAATTAATTTTTGAGTTTTACATCTGATCATAAAACTAACACTAACTTCATCAACTCCTAATAAACCAATATGTGTCTCAGTGTTATGAACCGGCGAATCTGGCTCTGAATCTATATGAATGGGAGAAGAGCTCAGTGATGAAGGTTGAGCAACATGAACTGAAGGCATTGTTTCAACATGCGGTGCTGGTTCAATGGGAACTTCTGATGCAACTGCTGGTTGTTCCTGTTGAAAATGAACTGGAGACTCAACCTTTTTCCTCTTCAACTTGGCCATCTTTGTTCCTTCTAGAAGAACACTCATAGCCTTTGTTCTTTGTTTTGGTTTGGAAGTGGAAGGTACTGATGGTTGAACTATTGGCGGCTCTGCAACCGGAATGACTTCTTTCTGCTTATTTTTCAAGAATATCATACTGTTTTTGATCACTCGGCTTGTTCTTTCCTTGATCGAGGTGTTTTCTTTGGTGGACCAATTGACTGGTGGCAATGGTTGTTGCTTGACCTGGTCTCTGAAATATGTGGGAAGTAAAACTTCACCATCATCAGACAAGCCCTCTACATCTTCTGACAAAATATCAGTACACTGCCGAAGAGTAAACCTGCTGTAACTTTGTTTCTGCACTTCAAACTCATCTGCACAATTAGCCCAGAAATCTTCAACCGCAGGAGCATGTACACAATTTTGACCAAGGTGTGATGCAAAAACACCACGAGGATCATATGAAGCCCTCATGTCGAAAAACTTAAGACCATACTTGGACGATTCACTACCAATTACTTTGGCATCTACTCCAGATCTGCATCTGTAAATACCCACAACCGGAAAATTGAAAGCCGCCTTGTGCCTGCTGCACAGAAATGTATGAATTTCAAAGACTTGCCTCAGAAATTCCATGAATGCTACCTCATCTGTAGGATATCTTGACAGCATGGCTGGCTCTCTTGAGAAGCCATTTACTCTGATGTAGGAGAAAGTGGGAAACTGGATAAACCAATGAGCCCATTCCGCCATTGCCAATCTTGCATCAGCTGAAAATCGTATATGCAACTCATTATCTAGATCTCGCACTGCATGCATAAGGAATGCATCATTTACCCGCCTATAATGTCGCCTAGCCTGAGAAAATTCTAACTGCAGGAAATGGTGATATACGTGTTGTATGCCCAGAGTTCCAACAATATTCAAACCTCTAAATTGACCTTGAAAAGCCATTAGATATACGAGATATGATATCATGTGGAATTCATGGGCCCTTTGAAAATTAGTTATCTGATGGTGGAGACTATTAGTGATGAGTGCTGACCAATCATAGTATTCAGTTCCGTCAACAATCTGGGACATGATGTAAAACATCCAAGGTTGAAATTTGTTAGCATATGCTTGACCTGTGATTCGGTTCAGCAGAGTAATCATTATTGCATGTTCATCCTTGAACTCTCCATGTCCAACATTCTTTGGCATAACATTCTACTTTTCTTTCAACCACCTCTGAGCAATCTTTTTCCGATACTTCTCTTATCATTTTGCCACACCCTTTTGCATTCTTCAATTGAAACGACTAAGTTTTCCCTCCAAATTAGTATTGAAAAACACTTCTTAATATCATTCGGCCTCAGGGTGCAGAGCACCCGTCCATCCGCTGATTGGATTTCTCTTGTGACTGAATTGTAATTCTTCATACAAGCAATTACGAATTCAATATTTTGAACTGTGATGGGGAACAAAGCCGCTGCAAGTAACCTAGAGTGATTCAGATTCCTGATAGCATTATTTCCTGCATCTTCCAAAGGATGTAAATTGAACATTGAAAGCACCTTATGCAAATCAGTCTCAAAAGTTCTCAGGTAATCGTGAACCAATGCCGTTTTAGACTTGATCTCAATCGGAGAGTACTGCATACTGAAAGACTTGAAAAATGACTGTGAACACTCCTATGTTGGAAAAAATCTTGGACAAAAGGCTGAAAATTACTTGCTAATTTCTTCTAAAAAGCAGAATGTGAGTGAAAAAATTGGCACATGGGTTTTGTAGACAATTCCGTTTTGAAACAACCCAGATCGTCAGATTTTGAAAAAGTTGAGGATTTCCCGAAAAAGCAACAAAAAAGCAATTTCCGGAAAAATAAAATTTCCCAATTTTCAAGAGGATGAAATTCTGGATGGACCCATCTCGATGAAAATTGAAAAAGCTTCAGCCCTGTTTTTGAAAAACAATTCCCTAGAAAAAAGGACCTTGAAAAAGCGTGCCTCCTTGCTTCCTCATCCCAAAACTATGAAGAATGCTGAAAAAGCACTTCGTTTGGGTCTTCAAATCTTCGTGGAAAGAAAATAAAAATCTTCTTCCTCTGAATGCAACTTGCAAAAGTAATGAATAAAGAAGCCCAAAGCTTGTCTTTATAGAACTTTGGGGCAAAAAAAACAGCTTTCTTTGTGAAAGAATAAAGCTTAAATCTTATCCATGAAGAAAGCATCTTTTAAAGCACAAATCCAAGTAGATATCTTTGAATAGAAAGAAACCCTATTTTGTAGCTGCCTATGGCTTCATGTGTGATGATTAAAAATATCTTCTTTGATGATGTCATCAAACACGCGAGGTTGCAAAAGTGTTAGCCAAATTTTCCTTCATTTTGAAACTTTTGCACTCGTTTCGACTCCAGTATGGCCTGCCTCTATCTTCAACAAGACGGCAAACCATCACCATTGACTGAAAAAGCTAATTGATCATGGCACCTTGAAGACTTATAAACCCTGATTTCGTTCCCAACCTCGGATTGACGATCAGATGACATTTGACTGCAATTCTGACCTCTGAAACCTGTCGCCGGACGAAGAATGGAAGCGGCTGTTGAGAAAAACATTGACAGACATGAAAAAATTTCTAACACCTGAAAAATTGGGCGCCCCTAGCCTCTAGGGGCACTTGGCTTTTTGTGCCTTAGCCATTTTTTGTGAAATTTTAACTTTTTCAATTTTCTGTCTCCTGTGCGCGCTTCGGTGACCGTTGGACCCAATTTGGATGTCGAGATTCGCCTGCCGAAGCAAAACTGAGACTGATGATCTGGCAGACAGGCAAGCCTGATGAAAACTAAACTGATTGTACCCTTTGCGTGCCTCGAAAATCACGCCAAACTTATTTCCTGCGAATCTGACTGGACTGACGGAGGAGGATTTGCCCGTTTTCTGGAAAACCATGAAAACAAAACTAACTCTGGGGCTCATGGGCGCCTAGAATGCTATGCCTTAGAATATTTTTGACATTTTCAATTTTTCTAACTTTTCTCCGTTTTCCGTGTCCCGGGTCGTGTTTGATCTTCGTTTTTGGTTGTCCGGCTGATTGTTGAAGCAGGATGGGAGGTGATCTGAGCTGTCTGAACAAAACTGAGATGAAATTCCAGCTCTTTCGAGTTTTAGACTGAATTTGACCTCCCAGAAATGGGCTTGTTGTGAACAAATCACACATCGCTCCATTGCAAATGGGGACCCCCCCTTTTTGAGCTCTGATGATTTGCATTAAGTTTTGGATGATGTCTTAGATTTGTTTGATGAAGTCAGTAGTGTTTAAGTCCTATAGTCCCCTAATGACTTGATCCTGATGTTTGAGATCTTGAAAAATGACTAAGTCTGGTACCCTGATATCCTGAAAATCCTGAAAATTGGTTAAGTCTGAAATCTGGTGGATCCTCCAAATTCTATAATCTACATGTTAAATCCGGTGGATTCAAGACCTATCTCAAACATCCTGAAAGGTATATTGAAAAATATTTAAAGTATAAGTATATTTTTGAATATACCTATCCTCGGTGACTTTTAGTTCTGGGCGCGAATTTGCTCTAGGATCTTAGGCGCGTTTTCTCACCTCTGCCAACCTCAATCAGCGCCTAAGATTGAGACTTCAATGTGCGCCTAGAAGAGAACACACTTCCAATCAACCTCAAAATAGGCGCCAAAAGACCTCAAGAAGTGAAAATTTGACAAGGAAAACACATTGTGAGTTTAGGTGCCTATTCATGTTCAAACAATCACAAAAGTGCGCCTAAGTGGAAGGAGAACAAGCATCTAGAAAGTGAGGCGTCCCTCATGCATACAATCACCAATTTTGGCGCCTTACATAGGAGGTCTTGAGCATCATAAACCTAGGTGCGATTTTCAACTTGTAGAACCTTAAACATGCGCCTAGTTCAAAGACACCTCAATGTGCGCCTTGAAGGAAAAACGTTGTAAATCTTTAGATATAGCGCCTAAGTGTAGAGAGATCTATTGTAGCTTTGAACAAGTGATTGAAGTCATCAAGTTACCAAGAAATGAACTAAGTATGCTAAGGCGCCATATCACATCTGGAGAGTCAAAATGAGCGCCTAGCTTTGAAAGGGTATTTATCAATCACTTTGGGGAAGTGTGAGTGTCAGGACATCTTACTAAGCCTTCACAATGACTTGGATGCATCAAAGAATGAAGTGAACACCTATTCTAGGCGCAATTTTACACTCTAAACATCATGAATGTGTGCCTAGATATAAGAGGAATGAAATCTCGGAAGTTGGTACCATTTTGAAACCATCTTAGTTGGAATAGAGTTTATCTTCAAGTTTAGGTGCAAATTTCCATTAGTATGATCACTTTCTCGTGCCTAGTGACAAGAAGATACTTATCCATGTCAAGGCGCATTTCTCATCTCTCACGACCTTGGATTGGCGCCTCAAAGAAACCACATAAATCTACCTCCTTGGATAGGCGCCTTGAGAGATATGATCATTCTAAGGTCTCTCCTATCGCTTGAATCATCAAGATGACAAATATGAAGCCACTAGCTCCTAGGCGCACTTCTATTCCTCTGTACACCTCAATGGGTGCCTAAGGGGAAGTTGCATCCAATGAACTCATTGATTGAGCGCCTAGGAGGAAAAGAGCTTAAATTTACATCATTGAGTAAGCGCTTGAGAAGTTGAGCCACTATAAATTATTCCAAGTCAATTGAAGTCATAAAATATCAAATGCAACGTTAATTTGGCTTAGGCGCACTTTTGCTCCCATTAAACCATGAATGAACGCCTAGATCTAGAGAAGGATTGAATGCTTAAAACATGCTTCTATGTTATGAAATGAAATGCTAATGAAGTAATTGATGTTGTTTGAGGTGGAGAATCTTCTAGATACCTTCGTGTTGCATTGAAATCTTTAAATTGAACTTAATTGTCATCTTCAAGTCAAGGCGCCCTTTGCTTTCAAAATTATCAATTTTGGTGCCTTGGAGGTTGACAGTGGTAAGACCTAGGATCTAGTTTCTAATTGAAAGATCATTTACTGCAAAGGCAAGGTAAGTCATTGAACTTATTTGAATGCTAAGGGGCAATCTATCATGTCAAATTGAGTATCATCAAGTAGGGCGCCCTTTGTGTTGGAAAATTCATTTTTTGGCGCCTAGGAGGAAACTTGATTGCTCAAGTGAGTTTTGGCGTCTAGGATCACAGAGGTATACATTAATCAATTTGAAGGAGTAGGCACGAAGCAAGCCTTAAGGGAAGTAATCCAAAGTTGATCAAACATGTTGAATCAAGTCATGAAGTTAGGCGCTATTTTCCACCAAAATCACCTCATTTTGGCGCCTAAGGGATTGCATTGAAAGACACCTTTTGAATGAATCTCTTAAGGGAGATAGACCTTTTAAGCCATTACAACTGTTTGAAATCATTTAAAATGACAAGTATGAAGCTATCATGTGTTAGGCGCACTTTGCTCCTCCAGACACCTAGATATGCGCCTAGACTTGAGACAAGTTATTTACATGTTTAAAGTGATTCTTGTGTTGTAAAGCGATTAATATTGTTTCTCTTGTCTTGTAGGAACATCAACAAACCTAAGGAGCAAGTGCCTGGAGTCACCTTCATCCAAGGAGTGAAGTCAAGAAATTGTCATTGCAAGAAGAAACATCATGCTAGCCACCCTTGGAGATCACTTCAAGATCATCCTGTTAGAATGCTTCATCATCAAGTTGCAGAGGAAACACCACTCTAAAAGGTCATATCAAGTTCAACATTCATCATCAAGTTGCATCATGTTCGAAGACATTCATCCATCCAAGCTTCAAGTTCTTTTACAATCTTCAAGTCCAAGAGAGATCTCCTACTCCTCTTCATGAAGGAAGCATCATCATCATCTCCTACTACTCTACATGAAGAAGCATCAAGGAAGATCATTCCTACATCCTGCAGAGAAGAATAACAAAGTCATGTGAATGAGCAACATAAATCATACTACTTACAATGAACAAGACAAGATCAACAAAGTATTCCCAAGCATTCAAGTTCAAAGCAATTACATCGAAGATATCACAAAGACGATACAATTTGGGAATATGCCCAAAAGCATATTGAATTAATTGTTGGAATCCACAAGTTTGCTAAGATGGCATCTACGTGGCGAGTACACATCTTCATCCAATCATAATCTGCTACATCATTTCAACTGCATTCAATGTATCATTTAATAAGAAAGAAGCCAAAGGGACGTCTATGTGGAAGATGCTCCAAAGATTCCATCTTATCTTCTTGGAAAGCGTGCCTTCATTGCCTCTCATATGTACTAAAAATAGCAAGTTGTTGTAACTACCTGTTGAGATGGCATGATCTGAGCCCTTGGTTATCTAAATTGATCCAAGCCATTCATTGTATTTCTGGGCCACTATATAAATGCCTTGTTGCCTCATTTGTAAATCATTAGATTAGAGATTAGATATTAATTTGTAGGAGTAGAGTAGAAGAGACTCTCGAAATTCTCTGAGAGTACTTGAAGTTGTAAATATTTCTCAAGATTAATGCAAAAACATTGGAATTCATTTGGTGTTAAGTGTTGTCTTGTGAAATGACATGGTTTCTTGTACTTTGATGAAGTGGAGAGATGTTTCAAATTAGATTAGAAGTAGATTAGAAGTTCATTGATGCAATACATGTTGTATTGGTTATTGATCAACTCCTAGCTCATGCTTTTGACATTCATCGCTGGTGAAGTGTTGTGCAAAGCTAGTCTAAGCCTTATTATTTGTTTAAGTTCGATTGTGGATGCTTGGTTGAGCTGTGCCATCCGATGGGTGCTTACATAAGCCTTCATGATTTGAAAACCATTCGTTTACCTTAGGAGATTGCACCAACTCCATGTAGTTGTAGGCATCTTTGGCGAAGTGGAGTTAGGTTAATCAAGGAGTTTGTCTATTCATACATCATCATTGCTTCATTGACCTTAGATTAGTTTCTAAACCCTTACCTTTTTTTCCTTTTCTTTATCATTGATACTTCATCCACACTGAAAGGAGGAATAAGCTAAGGAAGTATGAAGAAGTCTAATGTAAGTCCCTTTGTGATAATCAACAAGATCACATGTAATCACTGAGTTAACCCATCATGAATCATAAAAAAGGGAACCTTGGAGTTACTTCACTGGATCACATAGTTCAACCTTTGAAGAGCTTTATTCAAGAGAGAGTAGGATACTCTAGTGTTTTACTCTATTGTTGACGTGTCTAAAAACAATCATCAACAGGGCTGACGAAGACTTTTTGACATTTCTAAAAAAACGCAAAAAAAAATTCTAAGGCAGGAAAAGATGAGCGCCTCTAGCCTCCAGGGGCGCTTGGTGTTTAATGCCTTAGAAAAAATTATGATTTCCAAGCTTTGTTTGCAGTTTGCCTCATTTCACGTGTCGACGACTTTCCTGTTGTAAATTTCGGCATTTTTTCAGTCAGATGCCACTGGATGAAGGATGGACTGGATAGCCTGGGCATATCTGAGGTGAATTCTAGCTTTTCAGGATCTGTTGACCAAAATGACTGCTTTTATCAACTCGGGAACTGATTGACGGAGACATTTTTTCGCATTTTCTAAAAAACATGAAGAAAAAACTAAGTCTGCTAAAGCCCGGCACCCCCAGCCTCCAGGGGCGCTTGGAAATCCATGCCTTAACCATTTTCAAAGATTTTTAACTTTTCTACTCTTTTTGGATTCACCGTGCTCCGTTTCCCGTTCTTCGTCCGTTGACGTCAGTTCTGAACAGCCTGAAACTGAAACCTGATTCTATTTTTAGAAACTTTCTATTTTTAGAAAATTTTGCTAGCATCCATATCTCAAGAAACCCAGAAAACCTAATTTGACGTCTATTTTTAGAAACTTTCTAAAAAAAGAAATTTCTATTTTTAGAAAATTTGACTTTTTGATTTTTTGACGAAAAATTTTCTAGACTTTCACAAAATGCCTTAATGAAGCAAAAAATTTTGATTGGGTACAACACAATCCTTATTCAAGGATACCTCTAGGGATACCCCCCTTGGCTTAGCTGTCATAAGTGAAGAGGAGATTACCCACTCCTATGAGTTGCCCCTTAATCACCTATAACCTATTGATGAGCCCATTTCCTGTGTCCTTGATGGCACCCTTGGCTAGGGAGATTATGAGATACTCCAGGGTTTTGGGATAGAGTTTTGGGAAGTAACACCTTCCATAATGATTCTTCTTCTGGCTATTTCATCCCTTTATTGGAATTCTGACCATGTTCTTGATTTGTGCTCGAGAGATTCATTGGTTTTTGCTCCTTTGATCCTTTCAAAAATTTTTCATTTCTTTTGCAATCCTCTTTTCTACGTCTTGGTTTTTTGCATTGTTCACACACCAATGATGGCTCTTCTAATTCAACCTTTCGGAACAATGATCTTGCCTTCAAAATTAATTCAATTTCCTCTGAAAGGGGCCTTGCCATGTCAAGATAAACGTAGATTCCCATTTCTCCTTTCTCAATTTTATCATCTACTTTGATGGAGTCAAGTGAATTTCCAATATTTGCCAAAATTCGAGGTTCCCAATATTCTAAAGGCAAATTATAGTTGTATCCACATCGGGGATCTAGAAATTGTATGGTTCACTAGGATGAAATTTGGTTCCCAATCTTTCAGATACATGCCAAGTCAATCCATTAACCAAGGGCCGCTTCCCATCAATTCTTGTTTCTGCTTTTTGCTCATGCGTTCAATCAAATGAAATCCTTTGGTGAGCGCTTTGAATCTCACATCTTTTCCCCAATTTTTTTGTACTCATTCTCAAAATCTTACTCTCGAAGGCCAACAATTTATTGCTTTGGCAAAAAATGTGTGGTCTTTGAAATGCTGGGTGTTTGCTCATAGAATCATCATATCCATTTTAATTTTTATGCTCCCTTTATTTGTTGATGTTTGTCTTTCGCCTATCGGGATTGTGTTTGTTTCCAAAAAGCCTTTTGGTGGATAAATCATAATCCTTCTCCATTGTTTTTGTGTTGGTTTTTGAAGAAAGTTTCCCTGCTAAAAGGAATTCCTTTTACTCCATGTCCTTTGTTGCTCATCCCAATTTGGTTATGAAATATCAACTTTTCCACCTTTCTTCTTTGTATTGTCCTCCTCTACTTGTGCCTTTCACTCTTCCGTGCGGGAACTTCTCTGCTTTCCATTCATGTCTGTTCTCATCACCTTTTTGCCTTCTGCTATCAACTCTTTCTCTTTCTTCTGTTCGCTGCTTTGCACAATGTTGCTCCATAATGTCTGGTTTAATTTTAATCACAATATTTTTTCTATTGTTTTTATTATTGCTTTTTATATATTTTAATATTATATATTGTATGGCCGAACCTAGTTTTACTGAACTCGGGGAAAATAAGATTGGCAAACTGCCAAACTTGAACCTGAAGCAGAAACATAGATATAATGTACAGTACACAAAATTTCTCTTTACGTGGATGCTTTATGTGTTCCATGTTTTAATTAGAGTCAAAGAAAATATGCCTAGGTTATCGAATTGACAGGTTTTCAAGCCAATTCCAGGTATGATCTGTCTCAAAATCATATTCTGGTTTGAATTGTCTGTGGATTCGAACAACGTTCGGATTTTTTCCATTCGAAACATTTGGATTCATCACCCATCGAACTTGGGAGATTCCAAGTCACCAAATCGATTTTAACGTGATTCTAGACTTCGGCAATGATTTCAAGGCATTTTTGTTTGACCTTTTTGTGTCTTTGACCATCGGAAAACCCTAAATGATAGCATTGTTTGCAATTTTGTGGGTTTTACATGCCGCAGAAGGAAAGGTGATGAACAATGACAGAAAAAATGTGACAGATTTTTCATGGGATGGCTGCCGGATTTCTTCAATAGATAGCCTGATAGGTATTTATCATTTAAATTTATGCTTCAAAGTTCAGGGATTACAAATTTAAAATCTATGCTGCTCAATAACCTACAACTATACTACAATAATATTAATAGCTCTAGATAACTACAGTTAAACTATAATAATTATAATGCCTTTTATAACATTTTAATTTTTTTATAGTTTAGCTTTATGTATTATAACATATGTTTTGCTTTCTGTATAGATATTTATAATTTTATATATTATCATATTTTAAATACATTAGTATATTGTATTTCAAATTTGTAACACTTATGGTAGTTTTGTTTAGCATATGCATGATATGTGGTATTTTGAATTTAATTCCTGATTTTAAGCTACAAATATGTATATATTTATGATTTTTATATTTTTTTGTACGAATGCATCCAAAATGTACCCAGCGCCCCCCTCCCTTCAATTTGTTGTACTGGTGTGAAATATCCCCCCTTGGTAGGATATTTGATTCTCGGGATGTTTCCCTGTCTGTTTAGTTTGTCTTTGGGTTTTCTCAGACACTTGCAACAATATAATGCAAAAAGAAGATATTGCAATAATACTATTTTATTTAAATCTGAACATCACATAAGGAATTAATGGCTGAAAATTCCAGATTTTTATAACATTTTGGATACTCAGTATTTTTCCAAAATATCGATAACCCAGTTCATTAAATAGTCCCTATTATCTAAAGCAAGAATACCCAGTAACATAGACTGCAAAAATGTGAAGCTTCTTACATACCCATTAGCTGAAATGAGATGTACATGGCTGAGAATAGGAGAAACAGCAATACTATGAAGGTTCAATGCTCACCGTTCAGTGCCAACTGAGTTAATACATTTGATAAAATAGAACAGCAACCTTGGACTCCAATCGCCACCAATATGCAAGGAAATAAGACCCACATCACAGAGTTTCTGGCTGCATCAAGAACCCACATGCCAAAGAGAAATAATGCCAAACAGCTACAACAATGATTGCTGATATAAATCTCTGATCTGAGCAAGCAATCTTTGAAAACCAAACCAAACTATCTCCAGTTGAGCACAAACGTGACCTCTGAATAAAGCCACCAGTATTTGCACAATTGAAGAGAGGCTACGTTCTCCAAGATTGAAATTACAGCGAAACCCTACCTTTTTTCTCCAAAGCCAAAGCTTCTTCAAAATAGATAGGTGTTGAATGATCCAAGAGTGCCTGAAATCCCTTTTCAAAAAGCCTTTATATAATATTCAATTTGTATTTGGATTCATCTCATTAAATTTCACTTTAATTTCATTTACTTTTCCCTCCATTTGGTGCACAACAAAATAATATAAAACATATTTTAATAATCACTTATATCTTCCTTAAAATATAGGTGCCCATAATATGCACTTTATATAACTTGACTTTATAATCATTAAATACCCCTTTTAATAATAAAGTCAAATAACATTTAATGATGTGCACTTTTTAATTAATTATTAATAAAGTATTACTATTGATGATGTTTTTGTGACAACAACAACAATAGAACTATGTTGCAGGGTTTGCCTGCCTGGCCCCTGGGTGCTAGTGCGGTTCGTCTCGGGTGCGGGTGCGGCCAGGTGCCTCTGTGGGTGCGGGCAGGATGCATGAGGATTGGGGTGGGTGCGTCCCGGACGCACCCACGCCCAAACTCATTTTTTAAAAATTGTTTCACTTAAAACTCATTTTAATAATTTTTTATTCATTCTAAAAAGCAAATGAAACCCTAGAAAGACATTATAAACACAATCTTTTTGCCATTTCAACACATTTCTTTCATTCCAAAACACAAAAGCTCTCCATTGTGGCTGAACTCAAATTATTTTTTGTGGTTGAAGAAAGAAGCTTGAAGATTGAATCTTGAAGGTTGGAAATCCATTGCTCCACCATTCCTACTCGTTTCCAACGGTTTAGAGGCTGCCAAGAAGATCAAAGGAGGAGATTTTTGCAAAGAGGTAGGTTTTCTATTCATTTTTTCTTGCATTTTTGAACAACAAACAAATTCTTTTCAACTTGTTTTTTTTTTAAAACTATTTATATGAATCATGAATGTATCACCATGCTTTTGTTTTTGTTTTGATTCTTGAAAGTTTTCATTGTTTCCATTTTGTTTACAAAACTTATTGCCACACCCACAGGTGACAGGAATCACAATGGCAGCTAGTTCTAGCTCAGTATCACAATCAAAATTCAAAATCAATCCACACTCACCTCTTTGGAGGCATGTTGAAATGATTCAACAACAACCAGGTGGTGGGGGTTACCTTTGGAAATGCAAAGGCTGTGATGTGCAATATAATAGTTCATATAGTTGGGTGAAAGCCCATTTGTGTAACATCCCTGGGATGGGGATCAAAGCTTGCCCAGGAAAGAATAAAAAACCTATACCACGAAAGCAAGTGTTAGCATATATCATGGAGCAAGAAGCAGCAGATGAAGCAGCAAGCCGTAAATCAGTAGCAAACATGTCAAGGAAAAGAGGCAGAAATCAAGGAATGGAGCCTCCATCTATTCCTAGTTCCAATGTTGTGATAGAGAGCCACCCATTTTTGGTCACTCCTCAAGAGCAACCCACAAGCACTACAAACAAGAGACTAAAGGGACCTTTGGAAACATCATTTCAAAATGAGGCTCAAGATATTGCTGACCAACATATAGCCAGATGCATTTATGAAAATGGTTTGTCATTCAATGTTTGCTCACTATATTGGCAAGAGATGGTGAGAACAATTAATGAGGCTTCAAAAGGGTATGAGAGCCTAGGTTATGAGAAGGTGCGTGGCACCTTATTGGAGAATGAGGTCAAGAGTATAGAAGATGCATTGAAGCCCTTAAGGGATTCATGGCGTGAGACAGGGGTGTCGATTGTCTCTGATGGATGGAAAGATGCAAGAAATCGGCCTTTGATCAATGTCATTGCAGTGTCCCCTAAAGGGGCAATGTTTTTGAGAGCTGTGGATTGTAAGGGACAGGTGAAGGATGGTGAATTTATTGCTAAGATCCTAATTGCAGCCATTGAGGATGTGGGACCTCGTAATGTTGTTCAAGCAATAACGGACAACGCAAAAAATTGTAGAGCTGTTGGGTTGTTGGTTGAGGAACAATATTCACATATCTTTTGGACACCTTGTGTTGTCCACTCTCTCAATCTAATGCTACAAAAGATTAGGAAAAAAATTGATTGGATTAGAGAGTTGTATGCAGAGGCTGAAGAGATACGAATGTTCGTCACCAACCACCACATGTCCCAAAGCATATTTAGATCATTTTCTACATTGGAGTTGTTGAAGGTAAGTGAAGCAATATATTTTTAAATTTAAATTTTTCATAGTGCTTTAATTTTTTAATTTCACATATTCTATTTCTTCTTAAAAGTTAAAGTTTGTTTTTAATTTTTTAAATGTTTAAATTAAATTTTAATTATTGTACTTTTTATTTTTGATATTTCAATAGGTTGCCGAGACCCGTTTTGTAACATTCACCCCATAGTATATGTTTTGCACTGACTGATTTTTTTGTTCAGAACTTCTGGAAATGCTACAGTTTACTTCTGCAATGAAAAGATCAAATCCTAGTCCAAGTCGACCTCCTTGATGAATAGAAATGACATAATAGGCAGCTCGTTAATTAATTGGAAGATTCATGTCCATTACAGCTGGTACGGCCCATGTAGTGGCAATTGACAGCAAGAACTCCTTCAAACATTTTCTGTTTTGCGTCAGCAATGGACTCCCTCAAGTGGTGACCAGATTCTCCTCCAAATCGAAGCCAAGTAAACAAGGAAATCAACACTTAGAAGGGGTACGACCTCCCATGAAGTACGGCCTGCAGGTTTGAGGGTACGGCCAGCTAGAAACTCAGTACGACAGCCACAAAACTTGTCCAAAGTGTTCAAATCTGCTATATAAATCGCTGCCCTTCAATGCAGGTCACTAACTCTTGAAAATATGAACTTTCCGTGCACCAATCAGCACCAAAATGAATCCAGTTAATGCACAAATGGAACCCCTGTATGAAGCTCCCCTAACCCTCTCCTGATGCACTCTTTCATACACAAGGAAAGGCGAATCTACAAAGGTTTTCGTCTCTGCAATTCGATGGCGAAACCAAAGAGCCAAGCTCAAACCCTAAGCACAGGCAAAACTCAATATCAAAGCCAAATATCATAAAGCAAGCATATGGAATGAAGTCACTTTTGAGTCTTTTATTTGTCTTCCTTCTCCAATGCCCAAGAGAGTATTTTAATTTATTTTTATTTAAAAATATCACCTTGTACCACCATGAGGGCATCCATCCTTAGGAAGGTCACTTTAAGTCATAACTTAAATAAAGTGACTTTATAACCTTACTTATATTATGTCGGTCTCATAAATAAATATGAATTAAATCTTTAATTTAATTCATTTCGCACCACATGAAGTTTTCTAGCTGTGTCGAGACCTCAAATTCTCATGCCCTGACCATTATGTCTGCCCTGCCAAAAATAGAAACCCTGGCTCCCAACTTACTAAAAATAGTAAGTCACTGAGATGACTTCCTATACACATCCATTAGCCTACGGAAGTCAATTATAGGCTAATCCTGATCCTCTGAAGTGAGCTAAGTGGGGGACATTACAGTCTTCCCTTCCCAAGATTGCTTGTCCTCAAGCAACCTCAACTCAGGATGCTGTAGTATCTGCTCACTCTCCCAGGTGGCGTCTTCTACTGGTAGATTCTTCCACTTGACCAAGTATTCTCTGATAACCCGCTTCCTCAGGTGTCTCTCCCGAGTGTCTATGATGGCCTCTGGTACTAGGATCAACTTACCCTCTTCATCCAAGGGTGGAAGCTCTGCAGAAGGGACTATATTGTGGCCAAGAGCTATCTTCAGCCTGGAAACATGGAACACATCATGCACCCTGCTATCTGATGGAAGCTCAAGCTCATAAGCCACCTCACCCACTCGTCTGATAATCCTGAAAGGACCATAAAATCTGGGTTTTAACTTCTCTGCTCCACTCTTCTTGAGAGTGGACTGCCTATAGGGTTGGAGTCTCAAGTACACGATGTCTCCAACCTCAAAACTCCTCTCCACTTGGTGCTGATCAGCATACAACTTTTGCTGATTCTGTGCCTGCTGTATGTTCTCCTTAAGCTCCCTGAGAATGTCTTGGCTGTCTTGTAGAAGATCCTTATCCTTAGGCACCCGAGTGTCACCAAGCAAGAGATCTGTAAAGCAAGGGGCATCATAACCGTAGAGTGCCCTGAAAGGAGTCATCTGAATGGACATATGGTGTGTGGTATTGTAACAGTACTCCCCTAGGTGCAACCATCTGATCCAAGCCTTCTGCTGCCCCGAAACATAATTACGTAGGTACCCCTCGATCCATTTATTTACCACCTCTGTTTGTCCATCAGTCTGCGGGTGGTAGCTAGTGCTAGGAGTCAACTCTGTACCACACAACCTGAACAACTCCTGCCAGAAAATGCTCAGGAACCTGCTTTCCCTGTCACTGACTATGCTCCTGGGTACCCCGTGTAACCTGAATATCTCCCTGAGAAATAGATCAGCCACTTGAGCAGCTGTGTAGGTTGCTGAAATAGCAAAGAAATGTGCAAATTTGGTGAGTCTATCAACCACCACATAGATGCAATCCTTACCTTGTACCTTCGGCAACCCTGTAATGAAATCCATGGAGATGCATTCCCATTTCTGATCGGGAATGGGTAATGGCTGTAGTAATCCCGTTGGAAAGGTATGCTCATGCTTATTCTGTTGGCAAATGGGGCACTCATGAACATACTTCTGTACCTCGTCCTTTAATCCTTTCCACGTGAACCTCTCCCGAATCTGTTTGTATGTCTTAAAGAATCCAGGGTGGCCAGCGATTGGTGTGTCATGGAAAGTTTTGATAATCTTCTGTTTGAACTGTGAATTGGGCACCAAAAATATTCTATCCTTGTACATATTCAAATCACTCACCACAAAATATTTTTCATCTCTGATGGTGCCCTCAACGACTCCCGCAGCCCAAGAGTCTTTAACATACTCTGCCATGATCTCATCCTTCCAATCGGCAAAGATCTCGCCAACCAAACACAAGTGAGGTCGTCTAGACAACGCATCTGCAACTACATTTTTCTTCCCTTTGACATACTCAATGTCAAAGTCATAAGCTTGCAGTCTGCTGACCCACTTTTGTTGTCTGTCATTCAGGTCTTTCTAGTTCATGAAATATTTGATGCTATTATGATCTGTCCTGATTATGAATCTACCCCCAACCAGGTACTGCCTGAATTTGGCCAATGCATGCATAATAGCCAACATCTCTCGGTCATATACCGAGTAACTCCTCTCCACACCCCGAAGTTTCCTGCTCTCAAAAGCTATCAGGTGCTTTTCCTGCATTAGCACAGGCCCAATCCCCTCCCTAGAAGCGTCACACTATAACTCAAATGGTTTAGCAAAATCGGGGATTGCTAAAACCGGGCATGTAGACATCAAGTGTTTGAACTTGTCAAAGCACTGCTGGGCTGTGTCACTCCATCCAAAGGCTCCCTTCTTCGTTAGATCAGTCAATAGTGCTGCTATCTGGGAAAACCCCTTAACAAATCGTCTGTAAAACCCACAAAGTCCAAAAAACCCCTTAAGCTGTGTGAGGTTTGTGGGTGGAGGCCAATCAATTATTGCCTTTATTTTCTCTGGATCCACCCTGACTCCATCTGCACTGATAATGTGGCCAAGGTAAAGTAATTCTGTCATTCCAAAATCACATTTAGATTCCTTGGCGTGGAATGAATTACTCTCCAGGATACTCAAAACCTCCTCTAGGTGTCTCAAATGGTCTTCCCAAGTCCTGCTGAATATTAGAATATCATCAAAGAAGATCAAAACAAATTTTCTGAGCTGCTGTCTGAAAATCTGATTCATACAACTCTGAAAGGTCGCAGGTGCATTAGTCAACCCGAAGGGCATGACTAAAAACTCAAAATGGCCATAGTGACATCTGAAAGCAGTCTTCTCAACGTCCTCTGCCCCAATCCTGATCTGATGGTATCCAGATCTCAAATCAATCTTAGAAAAATAGCAGGCACCATGTAGCTCATCTATCAATTCATCTATCTTGGGAATTGGGTACCTGTTTTTTATAGTTTTCTTATTCAAGGCCCTGTAATCAATACACATTCTGATTGTCCCATCCTTCTTCTTAACCAAAACAACTGCAGAAGCAAATGGGCTTTTGCTAGGCCTAATATGTCCCATCTCCAGAAGCTCCTTGATGGTTTTCTCAATCTCATCCTTAAGCCTCTTTGGATGACGGTATGGTGTGATCATGATGGGCTTAGTTCCATCCTCTAGCTCGATGACATGCTTTGTTCCTCTGTCAGGAGGTACTCCAGGTGGTATATCCCCGAATACCTTACTGTGCTTGGTTAACAGCTTCTGAATATCAGGGTGGTAACTATCCTTCTGCTGTGGTGGGGACTCGGGCATAATAAGGCACTCTGCTGCCCACTCAACCTGGTCATGTCTCAAGAGTCTTTCCATCCTTTTTAGTGATACAACTCTAGGTCCTCCATCTGAAATTCCCCTAAGGCATATTTTCCTCCCATTACATTCAAACCTCATTTCCATCTTCTTAAGATTTATTGTGAACTCCTCCAATTGGTTCATCCAATGCATGCCAAGCACTACATCTGTTTCCCCTATGCCAACCACGTAGAAGTCATCCACTAAATCATAATCGCCCATGATGATTTTCAGCCCTGAAATCTTCCGGTACAATGTATTTTGAATCCGTCGGCAACCATCACCTTAAAGCCTTCAAATTCTTCCACTTTTAGTCCTCTGCGAGCAACTAACCCCTCATCAATAAAATTGTGAGTAGCTCCCGTATCAATAAGGGTGATAATACGCTGCCCACCTAGTACACCACGCACCCTAAATGATCCGACCTTCTGAAAACTTGACAGTTGGGCAATACAACCACCACTATCAGTACTGTGATGTGAAGCTCTCTCATCCCCACTGTCATGGTATTCTGAATGCTGATCTGACTCTGTATCTGATCCCTCTGCTTGTGATTCTTCAGCTTAATAGTACTCGATTAGTTTGGCCTTAGCCTTCTGTGAGCACTTATGCGAAGGGTCCCATGGTTCTTTGCAATGAAAACACAATTTCTTCCTTCGGTACTCATTCAACTGTTCGTCTGTCAATCTGTTAGATCTATCCTTGTGCTGATCCGCATCCCTGTGGAATGGTTTTTTCTCCTTCTCCTTATCCCTCCTATGAAAAGTTCCCTTAGACTGAAACTTACTCCTCCACACTGATGATTCCATGTCTCGGGCTTTTTTCATGGCCTCCTGGAGTGTAGCAGGGTGAAATCCCTTAACCCAACCACAGAGTGGATCTAATAGTCCATCAATGAAGAGAATCACCAATCTACGCTCAGATAAATTTGGGACCATGACAGATAGGTCTTGAAACTCAGAAATGTAGGAGTCTAATGATCCAGTCTGCCTCAACTGTGCTAACTCCTTAAACTGTAGTTCCGAGTCCTTGTCAAATCTGTCGATCAGACGGGCTGTAAATTCTACATATGAAGTAATCTGATCATGCCCAAGTGTGACCTTCCTGTTACTCCACCACTTGTGTGCTACCCCCTCCAAATGCAATGCAGCATAAGTGATGGCATCCTCCTCCGGCATAGGACTAATCTGCAAATAACTGTCTAATTTCTGCACCCAAGCTCTAGCAGTGGTTTTTCCTGATCCATCAAAATAGGGAAGTGTCATCTTACTCACTTTCTTCTGTAGTTCCTGGTTCTGAGGTCTACCTCCTCTGCGAGGTCTATTCCTTAACCTAATGTCAGAGTATTCTGCAAAGGTCATCTCAGCTCTGAACTCTGCACTAGAGGCTCTCCAATCCCTCAGAATCTCATCCTGAAACTTGACCTGTGTGGGATCTTGTTCAATAGCATGGTTCCTGGGAACGAATGTAGGGATGCTAGGTCTGTCTCCTGCTGTAAGCTGTGAAGCCCTCCTATGAGTCACTGAGGCCTCATCCTCATCATCTTTGTACCTGTGTCTATCACCATTATGATTTCTATCTCCATTATTCCTGTCCCTTGGGATCCTGTCACCATTATGCCTATCACCCACGTTATGCCTGTTCCTGCCACCCTGATTATTTCTCTGTCTATCACCGTCATTGTTCCTATTCCTGTCACCATTGTACCTGTTCCTGTCACGGTGATTTTCTCTGTTATTCAACCCATCGAGCAGCTGTGCAAGGGAGTGTCCTATCTCAGCCTGAGTCTCCATCATCTCTCGTCGAGAATCCCTCAACTCTCTCTCTAATGCCACTGAGCTCCTGGTGAGCACATTCAGGATCTCTCGTAAACTAGGTTCCTCAACCTCCCGGTCATCCATCTCTTCTGTGTGTTCTGTATCTGGTGGTAACTCTTCTAAAAATGGGTCTGTGCGCGAAACTAAAGAATCTTTGTCAGTAGCTGCAACCACTATCTCTTCCTCAAATGGATCAACTATAGGTACTGGTCGCTCAGGTTCTACTAAATGTGGTATTTCATTTCCCTGAGTTCCTTGCCTTGCCCTGGTATGTCTAAAAGGATATCTGTCCGACGGTCGCATGTCTCATTTTTCAACTGTATGTCATATTGTCCCCACAGGATGGCAAGATTTTCTGCTCTAATACCACTGTAACATACACCCCATAGTATATGTTTTGCACTGACTGATTTTTTTGTGTTTTTGCTGGTTTGTTGTTTAGGGTTTTATTGCATGTTTTGCATGTAGGGTTTTTTGCAACAATATCATAGAAAATACGGCATATAAAGAAAACCCAGAAAAACTAAGATAGATATAAACAAAATAACACCAACCTAGATCGTATTTGACCAAAATATGAATTATGAGTACATACCCAGATGGAGTTTTGAAACTTCATACGGATGCTGACGGAGGGCCAGCCATACAAAGCATAGAAATTTGTTCACAACTTCTGGAAATGCTACAGTTTACTTCTGCAATGAAAAGAAGATCAAATCCTAGTCCAAATCGACCTCCTTGACGAATAGAAATGACACAATAGGCAGCTCGTTAATTAATTGGAAGATTCATGTCCATTACAGCTGGTACGGCCCATGTAGTGGCAATTGACAGCAAGAACTCCTTCAAACATTTTCTGTTTTGCATCAGCAATGGACTCCCTCAAGTGGCGACCAGATTCTCCTCCAAATCGAAGCCAAGTAAACAAGGAAATCAACACTTAGAAGGGGTACGGCCTCCCATGAAGTACGGCCTGCAGATCTGAGGGTACGGCCAGCTAGAAACTCAGTACGGCAGCCACAAAACTTGTCCAAAGTGTTCAAATCTGCTATATAAATCGCTGCCCTTCAATGCAGGTCACTAACTCTTGAAAATATGAACTTTCCTTGCACCAATCAGCACCAAAATGAATCCAGTTAATGAACAAATGGAACCCCTGTATGAAGCTCCCCTAATCCTCTCCTGATGCACTCTTTCATACACAAGGAAAGGCGAGTCTGCAAAGGTTTTCGTCTCTGCAATTCGATGGCGAAACCAAAGAGCCAAGCTCAAACCCTAAGCACGGGCAAAACTCAATATCAAAGCCAAATATCATAAAGCAAGCATATGGACTGAAGTCACTTTTGAGTCTTTTATTTGTCTTCCTTCTCCAACGCCCAAGAGAGTATTTTAATTTATTTTTATTTAAAAATATCACCTTGTACCACCATGAGGGCGTCCATCCTTAGGAAGGTCACTTTAAGTCATAACTTAAATAAAGTGACTTTATAACCTTACTTTATATTATGTCGGTCTCATAAATAAATATGAATTAAATCTTTAATTTAATTCATTTCGCACCACATGAAGTTTTCTAGCCGTGTCGAGACCTCGAATTCTCATGCCCTGACCATTATGTCTGCCCTGCCAAAAATAGAAACCCTGGCTCGCAACTTACTAAAAATAGTAAGTCACTGAGATGACTTCCTATACACATCCATTAGCCTACGGAAGTCAATTATAGGCTAATCCTGATCCTCTGAAGTGAGCTAAGTGGGGGACATTACACGTTTTGCCTTAAACACAATTGCCTTGAGACGACTTGTGAAGGTCAAACAGACTGTTATCAACATGGTAACAAGCACTACTTGGTCCATATGGAGGCAAAGCAACACTGATAGGGCAGCAAATGTTAAAGGGTTGATCCTAAATGACTATTGGTGGGATCGTGTGCAATATCTCCTTAGTTTCACTGAGCCCATTTTGAGCATGATTCGTTATACGGACATGGACAAGCCTCGCATGGAGGAGATATATGATGGCATTGATTCAATGATAGAGAAGATAAAGAACATCATAAATGAGAAGGAGAAAGATCCTCAAGAAATTCTCTTCAACCAGGTGAATGAAATTATTGAGGCTAGATGGAACACAATGACAACCCCGCTGCATCTTGTTGCATTTGCATTGACTCCAAAATATTACAACAGTGAGATTCTTTCGGTGCCAAATAGGGTTCCCCCGTGGAGAGATTTAGAAGTGTCTGATGGGTACAAGGCAGCATTTCGTAGACTCTTCCTTGATCCAGATTTGCATGATAGGGTCACTAATGAGTTCACTGATTTTGTACACTCCAATGGTCTAATCATTGAGGCTCTTCGTGATAGATTCAAGAAAGATGCTCACAATTGGTGGTACTTTCATGGCCAACAATTCCGGCGCCTACAATCTCTTGCAGTGAAAGTTTTATCACAAGTAAGTTTACTAAATTTCTATGTTTTTATGATTTATCTTAGATTTTTAAAAATTTAAACTTTGAAGTTTCATAATTTTTTATTTTAAAAAATTTTATAACTTGTAACTTTTAACTTTTTAAATTTTAAGTTTTTATTTTTAACTCTTTCTCTCTACTTTGTCTTCATAGGTTGCTAGTTCCTCTGCATCTGAGACGAATTGGAGCACGTACTCTTTTATCCACTTGATCAAGCGCAACCGATTGCACTCCAAAAAGGTGGAGAATTTAGTGTATGTGCGTTCCAACTTGCGCCTCCTTTCGCACAAAAAGCAAGACCATAAGGAAGGGGAATCAAAGTTGTGGGATGTGGAGCCAGAGCAAATTGACATGGATGCTTCTACTTCGCAATCCCAACATGTTGCACTTGAGGGATCAGAGAGCGAGCACACTTTTTCAGCGAGTGGCAGTGGTGTTGGTTGTGGTTCTTCAAATGATCCTGCTAATGTCCAAGATGATGATGATGATGTGGAGGATTAGCAAATCCATATGATGATTGACATTTGTCATTTGACATTGAAACAATGAAAATTGATTGTTGAACATGATATTATTTTGAATCTTGTTATTGAACTTGAAGTTCGAGTTTTATGTTTTATGATATTCAAGTTGATGGTGGTTTTGTTGATTATTATATTATATGATGCTATGTGGTGTTCTTCTTGCATTTCTACACTTAATTCTTGCTTCTATGCTTAATTTTTTTGCATATACATATATTTATATATATATAAAAAAAGAACCCAACCCCCCAAAAATTTTTTGGCCAAACCCGGGAACCTGAACCTGAACCCACACCAGAACCGACAACTTAGCAATAGAATAAAACACCAAGTGCTCTATCCTCTCTTGAACAATCCAGAGTTGAATCCTGCACAAGAAGATGTGATGAGAAACGAGCATGTACATCAAGAAAGTCCAATTACATGAAGAAATTCAAAATTCCCAAGTTTCAAGTTCAAGCAGCTAAGTTCCAGAGGTGAAAATCCAAGTTTAAAAAAAAAGATAAAATTTGGGAAATATTCCGAGCAGTGTGAACACAAAGAAGACAAAATTGGCTTGCTCAAAGTTGAGGTGGCTTTGCACACCACTAGTCCAATCATATCTTGCCACATTATCCGTCCACATTCAATGAATATACAACAAGCAAGAGGCTAAAGAAGGCTCTTATCTAGAAGATTCTCAAAGATTCCACTTCAAGCTTATCACATTGGGAAACATGCCTTCATTGCCTATGAGTTTTTATGTATACAAGTTGTGTCAACTTTTACATTTGCTAAAAATAGCAAGTTGTTGTAACTAATTGTTGATGTGGGAAAATCTTGGCCCTTCATTGTACTTTGAGGACTATAAAAAGGCTCATTCGCCTCATTTGTAATCATTAGAAGTAGGAAGAATAGCAAGTAGAGTAGAGGAGACTCTTCGAAGTCATTGAAGAGATATTGTGAAATTGTTGTAAAAATACTTCCTGGATCAATACAAGCTCATTGTTGATTTTTTCATGGTGATTTTGTGTGATTATGGAATGTTTGCATGGTTTCAAGTTCTCGCAGATGATTGAGGAATGTTTCCAAGTAGCTTAGATAGTAGATTAGAAGTTCATTGATATAATGAGTTTATGCAAAGATATTTGATGAATTCCTTCTTGGTTCATACTTTTCATGATTTGTCAATGATAAGTCATTTTGCAAAGTTTGCCTGAACCTTCATATGCTTTAGTTCAATTGTGAAGATTGTTCAAGCTGCGCCAGCTGTGGGTGTTTGGATGGATGTTTCACAATATGAAAATCATTGGGTTACCTTAGGAGATTGCATCGGCTTCATGTAATTGATGGCTGTCATGGTGAAGCGAAGCTAGGTTTTCAAGGAATTTGTCTATCTTGACATGATTCATTATTTCATTGCCCTTAGAATAGATTCTCTAAACCCTTATCTTTTGCCTTTTCTTATAAGTTTGATTGAAGAAGTTCCGTTCATTCACATCTAAGGAGTAATGAATTTCATCCATGTTCGTGAAGGAGGAATTTAGCGTAAGTCTCTTTGTAATTACCAGCAAGATCACATCAAATCACTGAGTCTATCCGTTGCAAATCACGTATAAGGAACCTTGGAGCACTCCTGTTTGATCACATAGTTCAGCATGCGAGAGGCTTTGTTCAAGAGAGGATAGACAACTTGGTGTTTTATTCTATTGTCGTTGTTGTCACAAAAACATCATCAACATTTTTGGCGCTAGGAGGGCCCAACAATGAATTACTCCATTTTCTGGTCATGAACAACAACTTACTCCATTCATTCCAAAATTGAAAGAAGATATTGATCCATTCAAAGATATTAAAAGAAGGAATGTTGAATGAAGGATTGTGAATGTGGAACTGGAAAGCGAGATTTCAAGGAAGAATTCGAGATTTCAAGATCTTTTTTATGTCGAAAATTTAAAAAAAAAAGTAGAAAAATCGAGAAAAATACAAAAAAAGTAAAAAATCAGAAAAATAAAAAATAAACATGGATTTCTCAAGATCTTCAAGGCAATTCACGACGGATCATCCTCAAGATGATATTCTCTAGCTTTGGTGGACTTTGAATGCACAACTCTATCCTAAGAGTTTGGACGACTTTGCATCAAGGGATGTAGGATTCACGATACCAAGGGACACGAGAAGCTAGATTGTCTAACATTCTTGTCAAGGATGGAATTAGCATTGCAAGAAAAAATATCTTTTGCACAGGGACACGAGCCAATTGTTTCTACAAAGGTGGTTCCCGATGCCTTATTTGATGAAAGAGAATTCTTCATAAGTTTTAAGGAAATGATCAAGAAGAGACTGAGCATTGAGAAAGACTTGCCAACTGAAGAAATGTTGATTCCAGATGGTTGGTGTAGGATTCATAATATAGCTCATTTAGAACTCGCGTGTTTGTCTTGTCAAGAAGCTATTCATCAAGTAAGGGATCAGTTAAGGTTGGAGGAAGAATCTGAAATACAACTAAGGCTAGACAATTTGTGGAACAAATGTCTTCAAGAAATCAATTCACCACCCAAAGGAGAAGATGTTCCCATGTTATTCAAAAGTGAAGATAGCACGAGTAAGATTGATAATCAAGCGGAGAGCATATTTGCAAAAGAACCTGCTGAAGAAGAAGTTGAAAATGCACCCATGTTTGGGCGCATATTTTTCTTGTAGAGAAAAAATCTGCCCTACACATTCAATCCCTCCAAATAGTGAAAACCTCACCTAAGATCAATGCAAGGTGTTTGTTGAGTAAATTTGTAATGAAATGTTGTTAATGATCATCATCTTTGCAATTGATAATTTTCTCTCTTTTGTAGATGATGGAGGATCCAAGGAGGTGAATGGCGAGAGCTTATACATGAGAAGTTTAGAGGATGGAGGAAAGTTGCTCGAGTTCATCATTAGCAAATCCAGGGGCAATTCCTCATCAAGTTCACTGTCATATGATTACTTCCAAGTTCCAGATTCATTCATTTCAAGAGCAAGCACCATGAAGTCTAGTCCAGGAACGCCCAAGTCATCTCCTCTACTTCAACAATCGAGAGAGGATAGAGCACTTGGTGTTTTATTCTATTGTTGTTGTCACAAAAACATCATCAACAATTACTTTATTAATAATTAAAATGTCATAACTCCAAAAATAATCATTATTTCTCGATTCCATCAGAACCAGGTGGTCAACCACATAAACAACTACTCATCCAGATGCCTTTCCCAAAATAGAGAGGTTGGCCACTGACACTCAACTGACTTACTATGAATAGTAAGTGCCTCAAAACGAAACCAGAAACCTCTGAATAGCTTAGCCTTAGAATATACCAACAATCTAGAGAAGTAAACACTGTCAACTGCCACCTGAAGAGCTCATTAACGCCCACTGGACTCTCTAATCACTGAACACTAGCCTACGAGGGTCAATTGATAGGCTAATCCTCCAAATTCTGATGCTCACGAAAATGGGGACATTACATGGCGTACCACACTTGAACCCGATTCTGATTTGGTAACCTAGTGAATACGCTTATTAATATTTTTCATGGAATTTGGTTATTATCTACTTGGTAATGGTTTAGCTGAGTTTGGTAAGTTGGTAAATTCAGTGTTTGTTAGAGGATGTCTGTAATTGGAAAAAAAATCAGTAAAGGGTATTTTGCATTAAAAAATATTGCTGTGTTTGAGTCAAAATAAGAGTATTGAAAGCTAGGTCTGTGAATTTTAGAGGTTATCTAGATGCTGAATATTGGTGCAGTGCTATTTTTGTTGTATATTTGTTGCTCATTCTTCTCTTTTGTTGATTGCTGATATCTTAAGTAATTCCAGTATTTTTCGTGGGGAAAATTTCTAATTGTGGATTTATGTTTTCCTTCATTCAGTTCTTTTAAATTGCATATGGAGTACATTTTGAGTGAAGCAGATGTGCAAAAGCTGAAGGAAGGGAAAATAAAGTTTAAATCAGAGCTCCCTGCCTATGGAATGCCGATGTGCAAATGGAAAACCACTAATGATGCTTTTCCAAAGGTGATCTATTATCTGTTGTTTCAATGTTTTTTGATGGACAAGTATATGAAATGTTTTTAGCTTTTTGAATATAACAAGAATCAAACTATCATGTGTCTTAGATTTGCCATTTTGTTTGACTTTAGGAAGACCATTTGAGGCTGTGTGATATTTTCTGATTTGTCTAGGTTAAATGCACTATGAGATTGATTCCCTCCATAGAGTTCTGTGTCTGCTTACGATTAGAAAGCCAGACGCAGCCAGTTAAGCAGAAAATGAAAACAAACAACTGAAACAGATTAGTTTGTGTGGTAGAATCAGCAGCATGTAAGGGTGGTAGAACTGGATGGAGTAGGCTTATGTAAAGAGAACAATATTAAAAGATTATTTCCCTTGCTGGGATGATATTTTAGATTTGGAATACTTCTTAAAATTTTACCTAAATAAGGCAGCTTAACTTTTTATAAAAACCTTATGTAGGGCATCGTATTGAACTGTTAATATTTTTACATATTAAATTCTTCTTAAAGTCTGGGCTTGTATACCTTCCTCGATAGAGCAGCATGCAGAACCCTTTGCACACATGCACTGGTGAATGTGGTTCTATATCACATGAATTGCTGTTCTATCCTTGTCATCTAATCTTGTATATTAATGCATTTGGGTAATTGTAGAGATGCTATAGGTATTTATTTTAGGAATAAAAGATGCCACTAACAATGCTGTTCATGCATGGGGTTATGATGATGGCATTTGTTCTATAGTATAAACTCTAAAGGGTAGGTGAGATCCGAACTTCGTCTATGATATACTCTATAAGTACACTAAGGAAGCTTGGCAGATTTGTGTCAATATTTAATGCAGTTCTGAGTTATCTGCAGTATCTTTTATATGGATGAAGAAAAAATAAGCCACATCTGACCATTTTGCACTACAAGTATTCCGGTGGACTCTTTTTTATTGTACCCATACAAAAGTATAGTATTGTGTCAAGTTTGCAGCTTAAGTTTGTTGTTTTCCTGAATATAATTCATGTTTAAATTTTGTCTGGTTTGCTTCTTCCTTGTGTGGTGGTTGCTATTTGTTGTCCTTTTTTGAATCTTTGCAGGATCATGGAGTGAAGCTCTTAAAAACTTTTATCATGATGGAGAAAGAAAGTCGCTGTTGAAGAAATTCACTAAGGCTGAGATTGAGTATGCACCTGATGTAGGAGGGAGCTCAGAATTTCAAGCATTTGTGTGTAATGGGTCACACTCTTATGAAGGAAAGACTCACCCAAAGCCAAGTTTGGTGATTCCCTTATGAGGTTCATGCCCCCACGAGAGGGAATTGAATTCGTTTTTGAAAAGTCTAGAAATTTTACTAAATACAGTTGTCAAGTGCATCCCTGATTGAAGATGATCAAAAGCTGAAAGTATAGTACACAAGTGTGCACTTGTATGAAGAAGGATCGGGTCCAAGATTACTTTCACAAGCATCCACTTGCATGAGCAAACAGAAGGATTTGGTTGTCAAGTGCACACCTGAGTGAAGGGAAGTCAAGTTTGACTTAAAAAGTTCAATTGCCTATTGAGGTGTGCACCCATATAAGGGAAAGTTGAAATCCAGCTTGCATTAAGAGAGGTGTGCTTCAAAGGAGTCTCGTAAAATCCAAGTTGTATTCAGAAGTGTGACTTGGAAGGGGGGAGATTCAAAGTGCATGATTTCTACATAGAGGGAAGGTCTTCATAAGCTCACACCTAGATAAAAAGATTCAATGCATAATACATGGGTGCGCTTAGCAAAAGATGGATCACTTTCAAATGCAAATCATTATCACCATACACATACGTGTGGCTTGATAAAGGCATTTAATCTTCAATTTGGCAAAAATAATTCCCATGTTATCAATGTGCACTTCACCAAAGAAGGTTCTGATTTAAAAATCTCAAAGTTGATTTCACGAGTGCACGCCTAAGTGAATGGCACTTAGTTTCAAATACAAAAGTGCTAATTGTGTGTCCAGGCAGAGTGAATTTCCAAGTTGAGAGTTGCACACTCATATTGGGAGAATATGAAAGTCAAAAACATGAATGTAGAGGCACACTTGACCGTATCAGTCTCTGAGGTGTGCTTCAACAAACAGATGCTGCATTCAAAATATGAAACTCAGATTGCACATGCAGATGTGTGCCTAAGCAAAGGAGAAGTGTTTTTGAATTAAAGACTAAAAGACATGAACAAAAGTGTGCGCTAGTACAAAGGACAAATTCAAATTGCCAAATCTTATGAAGTGCTTGCTTGAAAGAGGTGGGGATCAAAGTTCAAATGCCTGAAAGAGGGGCTCACTCATGTGAAGGCATGCTGTTTTCAAGAATTATATGCATGGGTGTGCACCTCAGTGAGACAATCTGGTTTTCAAAAATCCATTGATAAGGGTGAACTTGAGTGAGTGAATTGCAAAAAAGCCAGAGTATATTTAGAGGTGTGTGCTTATAAGTGAATTCCAAATTCCAATTTCACAGAATGGAATGCTTTCACAGGTGCGTGCCTGATTGAAGGTATTAAGTGTGAATTTGTAAAGTTCAAAATCTTGTTATGAGGCACGTGCCTCTGTATGGGAGCTCAAAGACCAAGCCAAAATGTTAAAACCATTTAAGGTGCACACACCTATATATTGTGATGATCGATTGCTAGAAAAGTATATTTAGAGGTGTGTTTATTTAACCAGCTGACCAGCTCCAAATAAAGACAAATCAGCTATCAATAAGTGAAGTGGTGCCTGTTTTCAACTAGCATGATTTTTCAGAGTGAAGCAAATCATCTATAAATAAAGTATAGCACCCATTTTGAAGATTTTCTCCTTTTATAGAGAAGCAGAGCAGTGGTATTTTTTAGAAGGTATTGGCATCTATTTTGAAGAAGAGTAGACCTTAAATAAAGCTACAGCAGAATGCCATTATCAGCAGGACACAACAGCAGCAGACTTATTTATTTTTGCAGGGTTTGGACAGTCTTTTTCATCAGCAGAATGATAAAATTGAAGTGAAGTCAGATAAAGAGAAATCACAACAGTTGGGATAGCACTCTCTTCTCTTTAATTTCTTCCTTCCTTCTATCGATCATGCCATTTTTGAAGTGAAATTGGTCATAATAACAGTTTGTCACTGGAGTTTGAAAGACATCTTGCTACAATAGTAGTATAGACTTTTGCTTGGATTTTGTCCATCAAAGAAGACAGGTTTGAGCCTTAAAAGAAGTATATTTGCAAACAAAACATTTAAGATGGTGGGAGATAGATGAGTAGGGAACAGTTGAAGAAAAGAGTGCTCAGATTTAACGCATCAAGGAAATTGTCAGGATTTTCAGAATTCTGCTATGATCAGCACAGGGGAAACTTTTCAGCTGCTTGTTAAGATGCTCTATTTTTAGCCTATGCTAAAAATAGCCTACACTATTTTTATCCGTCATCAGTTTCGAGGAGTAAAACATATTTTAGATTTGCTATTTTCACCCAGAGCAATTTATAGCCCTTGCTATTTTTAGCAGACTCTAATTTTAGCAGGATGAGCTTTTTGAGGAATCAACTATTGTTAGATTGTCTATCTTTAGATCTCTTGTCATGCAAGAGATGTGAGCTTTAAGTGTTAGTTTGTAAACAATTTAACTAGAGATTGCCAGAGTTTAGTTTAAGAATTAGTGAATAGAATTTTGTAATAAAACTTGTATTGTATGCAAGCAGTCAGTTCCTAGAGCAGAAGTGAAATTAGTTTTTAATTTATTTTTATGCAATAGGTCTGTAAACCTTATAAATAAGTGCCACTTTGCACTTAGATTTCTTAATCATAATGTTCATGCCTACTTGTTACTGATATTGCTGTTCATTGAGTCCTGTGCTTTAATGTTAAGTTGTTTTGTGTTAAGTACAGTCTGATGATCTTTGTAAGCTTTGTATGGCAATCTTTGTCAGAAGTAGACTTGTAACTTTGTATACAATTCTGTTGTGCTTAATTCGTGGTAGTCTTAGTTTATGTCCATTGCAATTCAAATCTTGTTTTACTTGTGATTTTCAGCTTTTGTGTTTAGCTGAAAATTGCAAGCATTCCTTGTTAAATTGAATCTTTTTCTGCAGTAGATAGTTTTAAAGATATAAAATCTCATGTTTAGTGCAGAAGTGCTGAATTGCCTTAGGTTTTAATTTTTAGTTAGTTTGTATTGCATACTCTGATACTCAAAATCCTGAGGTTCTAGGTTGAAAAGGGACCTTGCCCTAATAATTTGAAGAACAATTTACTGTACACGTTGTTCCATTTTGTGTTACATTGAAAGGTGTAACTTAAAATGCTAATAAAACTTAAGAAGAAAATGAATAGATATACAATCCTAGGTTGGACAACTATGTTAGAGTCTTTGTCTTGGAGAGTTTGTTTCCTATTTACAATATTACCCTGGCGCTTTAAAGTACACATCACATTTAAAAACACCCTTTCTAAATAGAATATTAATGTTGACAAGTCTATTATTGTACTCAAATTTGTTCTTTTGTTTTCTTTGTAGGATGATGACAAACTTGCAAGTTATGGTGTGAAGTTGAGTCTACAGACACAGTGGCAAACTATTTATAAAAGGGCAGAATGTTGCAATTTCACTTCTGCTATGCAAAATCAATTTTTTTCTCTTTGTAAGTTTTGGGGCATTTCTTGAAATATAAAGTTTTCTTATTTAATATGAAGCATGGTTTTTCAATGGAAGTTTTGCTATGGTGAAATCTATTATAGTGGTAAATGCCCTATGCTTAAGGCGGTAATTTTGGTCGAATCACTGTGTTAGGAATTATTAAATCATAGCTAGTGGATAGGTTTAAGCATTTACACCTATTGTTAATAGTTAGTATAGTTACTAGGTTAAAATAATAGTTTACCTATGATTGTTGAGTTGTTAGGTGATTTGTTATACTTGAGTTGTAACACACACGTCGAATAGGTTTGGTTGAGAAATAAATGGGATTAGGTGGAGTGTGCTTCCTATTTTATAGGATGACAACAAATTGTAATTGTATAAATATTTTACTATGTTTGAATGATATCATCCTGTTACTGTGCATTTCATGGTACTAGAGCAATCTTTTGTCCAGTACCTGTGATGGAATAATAAACGATTTTTCATGAGATAGCTTCCATTAGTTTTCTGATTTTTTTTCTGTCAGAGGGTTTTGTTGTGAATGCAAGGAGGAATTTAATAGCAGCCATTTATGTGTTATTCATTTGTAAATTCTGTGTGATTTCTAAGTGAGTTTTCTTTGTGGTCAGAAAGTTTGCATAAACGGATTAGCCCTGAGCGTTTGAAAGCAGACTGTAGCAAAGAGATCTGCATAACTATACTAAAATGATTCTCTGCTCTTGCATACAAATTTATTATATATTCTGTGTTATTGAGGAAGGATGGCTGTTGAGAGGCACATACAAAATTGCTGCAAGGCTTGAGGAAAAAGAACTGTTATTTGAGCTTGAGTGTACAAGAGGAAGAGAAGATTCATATATTCATGTATTACATGAAGTTCTGTTCTGTTTGCAACAGAAGTATGAGAAATGAGCAGGTTTAAAACAACCCAAGGAGCAGCAGAATTGAGAAAGAGTGAAGGGTAGGTGTTGGCTTGGAGTTGTGAATAGTGCACACAGCAAGAGGTGCAGCACCCGAGTTCACCTCATACTTTTAATTTCATCGTGGTTTTTTAATTTATGCAAAATTACAGCATGTCGTTATTTATATTTTATTTAGTTTTAAACATTCAAAAATAAAAAATTAGTAGACTCTAGCTTTATTATTTTAATATTTCCTCTACCTTTGTAGTAGCTTGAGATCAAGTTAATCTTGTATCTTCTAATCCAAAATGAGTCTGTCAATGAAACGTTGTCAATTTTTTTCAAGTGTCATTTTCAACTTTTCCTCAAAAGCATTTTGTTCAAGCTCCTTTATTTTTTCATATTTAATTGTTATAGCATTCCTGTAGTGTGTTATAGGTTTAAAATATTGCCTGGTGGAATAATATTAATTTCATAACTTTTTATGATGGAGGTGAATTCTGCCAAAAACAAAACATACCGATTTCTATCAAATTGTATTCTAAATTGTCTGGCAAAAGGGTTTTGCTTCAACCCTCTTATTTTGTAAGATAAGATTGTTTTCCTGCTTTAACTTCTTTCAACGTCCTCTTTGTAAATGTGCTTTGTAAGGTGTGCATTATTTGTGGAACCTGACACCTGTACTTAGATATTTTGATTGGGTGCGGGGTTGGGCAGCATAATATCATGGAGAGAAGTATTGGAAAACATCTTGCCCCTATCTTCGGAGAATTGGCCACAATTGTCAGAGTTCCATATCACATATTGTGGTTCGATGACCATATGGATCGACTTACTTGAGTGACAGGAAAATCTGTAGGAATTTGAAGGACCATAGGAGGATGGAGGACCATTTCCAATGTCGAGTTAGCTGCCAGCTTGGAAATTAGAGTATTGTTTTAGTAGCATTTGGTTCATAAAAAGAAGGCTTGTCAGTAAGGTTCTGATTGACTGATGATAAATTTTGTTGTTGATTTCACTTGAAGAAGAAGTGAGGCTTTATTGTTGATTTTGTTTTTGGATTTCTTCAACCAATTCTTACCCATTTGTTTGTAGCAATCCAGGAGGTTATCATTTGATTCCATGTGTTATCAAAGTCATCCTGGTTTATCTTCTGTCTCCTTAAACAACAACAATCTGGAGGCTTCCTTAAGGGTATCAGCACTAAATTTCTGATGCAGGAGCATCCGGGGCTTTGGCAATCCTTCATGCCCAAAAAAACATTATCAATTTTGGTATTCTTTCTGATTTTGTTTTGCAGGTCCTGTTTGCTGATCTTTTCCTCTGTGTGTGTGTGTGTGTTCCTTTTCCTGAGCGTAGACTCATCTGTTGCTGGGCTTAAATGTTAACCTTCTGCTGATTTTCTGGGCTCTTCATCCTAATTACACTTTGTTGCTGGTCAAATTCAACCCGGCACTGATATTAATGGCTGGCCACTACAGTGTTGCTGATTTCATTCCTATTGCTGAGTGTCAGTTTTAATTCCCTACTGTCCTGGTTGCTGTCCTTAATCTGGTGGCTGCTATAGTTACAAAGTCTGGGCTGGCACTGGGCGTCACTGTCTGCAGTCCTGACAGCACCCTGATGGATTTAGAGTTTGAACGACTATTTCTGGTTGGCTTCCCCAGAACATGGTCATTTGTTGACAGAATTTCTGGCGCCTTCCCCTAGCTGTCCCACTCCTGGTGTATCAATGCTCTGACCTCCTGATAGCTGTTACTGGGTGGCTGGTGGCTCATCTTTTTTAGGAGACATTGCCTTATTCCCTCTTCAATTGCTGAAAATACTGATTGCTGTAGCGCTGACATCCATTATCCTCAGCAACCACTACTAGAGGTTGATTGCCATTGTAAAAGGTGACAATATGCTTGAAAACAGGGGACAGTGACAGAATCAAAATATAGACTGGTCAACAAACTTGGGATGAATTCCAAGTTATTGATATGTATATTTTCTGACTAGGCTGTATGCCTGTAGGAGTGTAACAGTTTGATTTTCTGAGTTTTCTGGATGGTTATGCTGGGCTACATGCCTGTGTGTTAGTGGCTATATGCAGCCCATAAGTATTGTTAGTCTCTGATTTACAGTGTACAATTTCTTCTGATAAATAAAATATCATAATACTTGTGTATGTGTGCCATTCTCTTTTACAAGCTGTTTTTCATAGGGTTGGCTGCAGGCCTTGGCTGTCTCTCATTAGACACCCGGGTCTTGACTGCATTAATTTCCCTGTAAAATCATTGCTGATAGTGCAGATTTGTCTCTTTTTAGGGTCATAATGCTTGGTGCAATTAATGACCAACTCGTGGATTTGAGCTGAAATGGGAAGTGCTACGACTTGAATCAGCTTATTACCTTTGAGCCTTCGAACAATCTTGTTTCTGCTCTTGATTTTCTCATCTAAATTCAACTCTTGTATGTCCACATGCTGTAGCTCAATATCTTTGATCATGGGATAATCACATGCCTACACTAAAGGTGACTTCACAACCTGAAACCGTAGCAACAAATTGGGCAAACCTGATGTAAGATGCTACCCCAACTTTTTCCAAAATGACATACAAGGATTTGACAGTGTTAGCTCAAATGCGTAACCAACTAGTTGCCTCACACTTTCTGATCACCCAGATCCCAGTATGGGCAAGGTGAGAGCATACAGTGACTGGCTTACAATGAATAACTATGCAATCAAGAAACTACCATTCATCCGCTGCGGTGGGCATCCGCAAGCTGTGGGAATTCACCACTTTGAGTGGGTAAAGAACAAGAATGAAAGATTACAAACCATCCACTTATTCAGTGGGGATACTCCACTTATTCAGTGGGTGAGAACAATAAAGAAATAGTTCTTTCTCCACACTGGCGGTAAACCATCCAGGGGCACTTAGGGTGAATTATAAAAAATGTTAATAATAATATCAGCTGATTACAATATTTCAAGAATTCAATTAGGAGTTTGATAATGTTATTCTAGGAGATAACTCCACACATGGCCCTGCAACATGAGAAATGTTATGCTATAACCAAGTTCAGCATGTATTCAATCCATGCTATTGCTGATCCTCAATATCACTGTGTTTAGAACAGCCTTCAAGGTACGGTGGTCTGCAATCATGAAACTCTCAAGACTTGATATAATAACAAACTTATGCCACCCAAGGTCTGCTAACTACATGTAAACTTCATCTGTATCTAATCAAAACTCCAGACTTCATGAAGATTAGAAGCAGAACTGATTATAAATCAGGCTATATGCTTGTACGGCACTAGTTCTGTAACAGAACAGACTGCATTACTTAGGAGATGGAAAGAGACTGGTTTCAAGGGCTATCAAGCTTAAAAGGATCCTTCACCAAAGATAAAGTAATGATGACTAATACAGACCCAAAGGATTATACATGCAAAATATCATAAGCACACTCAGCTACAGGAACCGTACGATCCTGCTCAGTACGGACTTCCTCATAAATTCAGTTTGTGCATAAGAGTAATTGCTAGGATCATGGAAGGCATTGTTTAGCATTGCAATAACAACACAAGATCATGTAATCCCTTCAAAACTTATGGTATAACATAAAACATTCAAAATGCCTCAACAACCGTACGGCCTGCCAATGTATGGATATCATCACAACTTCTTTGGATCTTCTCCAAATCACTACAAAACACACTCAAACTGATCGCCCCAACCTGATAATCAATCTACAAACAACATTATATGCAAAAGAGTCCATAATATTTTCTGCTTTTAATCGATCCATTTCCAGGCATGTACGAACATGAATTGTACGGAATCTTCACACTAAATTCAATCTGCATTGGAATCCATTGGAATCTTATTGAAAGGTGATATTAAATCCATATGAAGGCATTACAAATGACTTTGCACTCAGAGAACTTTCATATAAATTTATGGCACAAATCGTACCATCTTGCAGAGTACAGCATTTATGGTACGGAGATATTCAGAATAAATTCAAACATGCATTAAAAACATTGCAAATGGGTCAAAAAGAGGCGCTCACATCACATAATTGCATTCCCAATGATTTAGTTCCACAAAACATCCACAATGGTTTCCTGCATCAAATCGTACTTTCTAGCATAGTACGGTCCAGGATGGTACGACACTTCATAGACTGAAGTCAAATACATTCAAATAAGAGTTGAAAAATCATTACTAGATGATATTGAAAGAGATAGAGCATTGAAATTCATAGTCTCATTCATTTGAAATCAAAATCAAGAAATGCCATCCTCAGCATGTACGGCCATTGAATGATATGGCCTGTATTCATTTCACAAAAAAAACTAACAAATTTGCATATACATCTATATATATCTCAGAAAATCACTCATCAATCATCAGAAACAAGAGTCAAATCTTAAATCAAAACTTCAGATCACTCAATCCATATTTTGCTCATATGCAACTCCTGAGTGAAGTTGCCCTCTTTCCAGCTAGGCGGGATATTTCACCAACGAAACTGGACTTCTTCAAGAGGGTTTTCGTCCTCGAGAAGGAAGAAAAAAAATGGAAGAACACACAGGTTCTATCCAACAGAGTAACAATATCAATTCTCAGCATGCTCTCCAAATGAGCTCTCCATCTGCTTATAAAGACACCTGGGAGTTACAAACTCACATTTCTTGAAATTATCTTCTTTTTTCTCCTCAACTTAATAAAAGGCTCATATTCCAAAATGGTGCTCACTTTAATAATAAGTCTAGGAGAAAATAAACTGTCATATCCCCTTAATTTCAACCCATAATAGTTCACAAATAAAGATTGAAAAGAAGATTACATATGTTTTAATACTTAGCCAAATTTCATGGTAAGAAGGAAAGACAAATTAAGAATAGGACAAAGGCTGACTTGGCACTAAAAGACAAATTATAATTGTTTTAATAAAATAAAAGCATTTTTGGAGAGATCGAATAAAACCAATGAGGATCGATCATCATTAAGAAGATACATGTAATTAAAAGAGTTTAACAAAAAGGCACGAAGGCCTAAGGGTCTCCACCGATGGCTCTTCCACACCATAAAAAGAGGATCCATCATTCATTCTGGGGCAGCATTCAACATTTGAACATTTGATAATTTATACACTCAGAAGAAAGAAACATACCTGCATAGCGGTGCGATTGACAGCAATAAGGAATTTGAAGTTCTTGGAGACATCTATGCCAATAAGCAGAAACTGATATTAACTCATTTAAGATCATCGTCCAAAATTGCCATACATCTCCTTTTACAGGTGAGCACTTTATATTATTTAATGCTGATGGCGGCCGTATGATACAGGTATACAAAATTCATATTATTGTTTCACCATTGATAGTATAAGGTATGATGGTAGTCATATGCAGTTATTCATGTCAGTGTATTTATATTGATTATAGCAGTTCTTGATAATCATATGGTAACTCTCATAGATGCATCGATTCTGATTTATGACAGTCGTCATATGCTTAGACTCAAAATGTCTCTGCCATGATAATAATGATTTGTGCACAGCCATGCTAGTAAGGTAGTGTTTACATTCCATCATCCATGATGATATAATCATCATGAATGATGACATGTAAACATTCCCATAGAGGAGTCAATTGTAATGTATTTATTGTGCAATATTTCAAGTGAATTATCTTGTAGACAAACATATAGAGGAGTCATTTGTAATGCACTATCTTGTAAACAATCATATACTATGACATGTGATTTGCTAATCTCCTATGAGAGATGGAAGGAAATTACCAAGAGGCCACATGAGTATTTAAAGGCCTTTGTCACATGAGGTATAAGGTACCCATGATGCAAATGATGAACATCACATAGAGGCCTTGTCACGTGAGGTATAAGGTACCCATAGTGCAAGGATAGTGATATATAAGGCCTTGGTTATGTTGGTTTTTTCCCAGACTGGATGCTTATTCCCAGATTTCCCTACAAGGTAGCCATCAATGATCAACAGGATCTCTGGGCCAGGGGCCAACAGTGTAGGAGATAGACTCTATATTTTATCTCCTCTTCTTCTTCAGGCTCTGCAAAACCTAGGGGGGTATTCCTTACTCAACATCCATGAGGATATACATACAAGGCTGGGATGCTGACAGAAAGCAGATAAGTCCTCCTGTAAGTAGACCAAAACTGTAAGATAAGAGCAAAGGGGCTAGCTTTGGGCCTATTTGCAGTTGTAGACAGAGGACTTGGATCCTAAAACTAATTCTACTGTCCTAATGGTTGTTTTAGAGTTTGGTTTTGATTTTATATTTGGATGCAAAGCTGGACATGGTATATAACACGAAGACCAAGCTAGATCGGTGCCTATCCAGGGCCTAGAGTCAATAGACATACACCTGTGAATGATATGCATGAACAACTAAAACTGGATTTCAGGGGGACACATATGATACCTGCCTTACAGATATCTCCCAATACAGAGTGTTAAGCTATCTATACTTATGGCATCCCTACTGCAGTATACCCTTCCCAATGTTCAATCTGAGAACAATTTAATCTACCCCTTGAGCAGAAGTTAAGAGATCAGACATTCAACACAGGAATTCTATGTTCTAGAGTCTCAAACATTGCTCAAATATCCAGACTCAGAAGAAAGATACATGCAATACTGGAGACAGAATTAACAAAACACATGCTAACATAGCATTTCTCATATAGAATTAACCATGAAATCAGTGGATTCATGTAAAAACGTACAACAAGAGATACATAAACTCCCAGGTTTTGCTGTACAGAGCAACCAAATCAGCTGTATTGTATTACAGAGCCAAATGTTCAACTTTCAACAACCAAAACAATGGTAACACAGTCTGCCTATATCGGCCAGAAAGTGTACCTGCAGCAATTAATTACATGACAAAAATATCAAAATTCGCCAGATACAGATCCCACAAAGGAATGGCGCTCAGAAGATATTAATGCAGCAGACAAAGAGGGGCCTCGAGCCATGCGCCACCATCTGGAAGTCCTCATGCTAAAAATCGGGTACATGACTGTTCAACAAGTCGCCCATGCCTCAACACAGTCGCCATTGATGGCTCAACCACCCGCAGCCATCGAGAAAACAGTCGCATCACTCAAGAAGGAATTTCCCGCCAAAACGCTTCTTCGCAGGTTCAAAATACACAGGGGAATAATCCCACATGCATGGTGAGGAGATCACTTCATTAGTTTATAAACGGGGCCGCAAACATACTAAGCATCGAGCGCTTTTGCCACGCTTGACACACAAGCCCTCGCCAAAAGCCCATCGCTAAAACATAGACCATCGGCTCATCCCATAATTCTCCTGCCGACCTCAGTTGTCTCGTCGACCGCTACACTACACTTCCCCATCGGCCAGAGATGCACCATCGGGCCAACCTTCCAAACCTTCGCCAATCTCACAAATCACGCCGATGGACCCTGGCCTCCTCCTTCCGTCGGTGTGACATATACACCATCGGGCAAGTCAAAAACTCTTCGGCCAATCGCACAAAGTCACACCGATGCTCGTTCCAAATCCCTCCATCGGCGATATCAACACTATCGGCCAAACCCAAAGCTCCCCAGCCGATGGACCAAACTCTCATCGATGAAGTCTCCACATTCCTTGCCTGTCGGTATGACCAAAACCATCGGCGAACAACAAAATGCCTACACCGATAGAACTTGTCACCTCGATAGACACATCCTCCTTGGTCCCATCGGCCAAGCCCCCCATCGTCGGCACAACTCAAAACACTCACGCCGACAATACAACACACGCCGATAACATCCATCGGCCAAACACAAATGAAGCCTGCCGACGATGAATATCACACCGATGGCATTTCCATCGGCCAAACCAAACACATCGGAGGGAACAAAAAATAGCTCGCCGATGATGCCGATCACTCCGATGAACCAAAAACATAAAGCTCCGAACCTTTGAACCATGAACCGGTTCAAACGGATGGTTCAACCGAGAAGTTCAACGCCGAACGGAGCACATCAAAAAGAACATTTGCCGAACACAAACACAAAGCCTTGAACCGTTGAACCATGGACCAAAAAGGTTCAACGCGGTGGTTCAAAACGATGGTTCAATCATAATCTGAGCACTTAAAAAGAAGTTTCGCCGATAGAGAAAGTCACAGCGATGAACAAGGAAACTTAGGGCCCAAAAAGAAAAAAGCCTCCAACATCTGCGCTCAGATCCAGACCAAAATTAGTGCCAACAGGTTACTTGATGTAAGGCATCATAAGAGTACCAAGGAGTCTCATAGAGGCCTTGACTCTAAGGTATTAAGGATACCACATTGAGTCTAAGGATAGAGACCATAGAGCCCCATAGTGGATAACGGTAACTATCCTCCAATCTCTCATAAGTTGTTAGCAAATGACATATAGACCAATAGATTGCATTGATGAATATCCTAGACCATGAGAAATGTTAATGATATGCAAGGCATATTAGTATTGATCATGAAAGTAACATATGAAATGTTAATGATATGCAAGGCATATTGGTATTGATCATGAAAGTAATATATGAAAGGTTAATGTTATGCAAGGCATATGCATGATGATCCTAAGGCTAAATAAGCAATAATGAGATTAGCAATAATGATATGCATTGAAAATAACTATGAGTTCATACTAGTGATATGCATAGAAATGATCATAGGTTGAATAATAGTAACTTGCATAGCAATACATATTAATAAAAATCAGTTTTGAACTAAATGGCAAAGCAATGTGCTATATGTGAATTTTATATATTGACTTTTAATGAAAATGTACTAATGTTCCTTTGTTGCAAGTTGAAATTTTTGGACAAGGGAAACAAGAATTCTGATTTGTGACAAGGGGACATTACATAAACTTATGTCCTCATCCCACACTTAAGTCACTTTTATAAAATGCAACATTATAACTTAATTGCACCAAAACTATAAATAACCTGATTAATTATCAACTTTTTTTCAGAGCGCCAAAGTTGATAATTAAATATGTGCTCCACACAACTAGGAATGAGGATAAGTGTCCCCAGGAAGACTAGACTGAAAAAGGAAACATTACACCTGAGACAATCTTGGTGACTTGAATCTAGATGTAACTTGGTTGCTTGCTGAAAACAATCCATCAGAACCCTAGTTGCTCGCAAACGCCTACAAATATGGCGTTCAAAACCCTAGCATACCCTTGGAGAATATGATTTTAGAAAATCTTGCAACAAATGAAAACCCTAGGTGTTTGATCGAAATATCCCACTTAAGGTTTTTACCAATTTTTTTTTGAATTTTCAATTTTCAATTTGAAACCCTAGATCTGAATTCTGATTTTTGTTGTTTCAGATCTGTTCATACACTTATCACATCCATTTATCATGCCAAATACATCACAATTATATGCCAAAAATATGTAAACAAACCCTAGATGAATTACACAATGAATTACGCATAGATCTGCTGATGATGTTTTCTTGACAACAACAACATTAGAATAAAACACCAAGTGCTCTATCCTCTCTTGAACAAAGCATCTCGAATGCTAAACTATGTGATCAAACAAGAACACTCCAAGGTTCCTTCTACGTGATTTGCAACGGATAGCCTCGGTGGTGTGATGTGATTTGCTGTGTCACAAAGGGACTTACATAGAATTGTCACCTCACTCCATTCAAACAAGTTACTTCCTCCTTATGAAATGGAACTTTTCAAATTGATTATAAGAAAATGAAAAAAGAGAAAGGGTTGAGAGGATTCTAATCTAAGAACAATAATATAATGCACATGCTACTATAGACAAATTCCTCGTGTAACCTAACTCCGCTTCACCATGAGAACCAACAATTACACGAAGCAGGTGCAATCTCCAAAGGTAACTCAATGATTTTCATACTGTAAACCTCCATCCAAACACCCACAACTGGCGCAGTTTGAACGAGCATTCACAATCGAACTTAAGCAAATGTAGTTTAGGCTAACTTTGCACGATGACTTGCCAGCGACAAACCATCAAAATTATGAACCAAGGAGGAGTTCATCAAATATCGTTAGCATATACATCACATCAATGAACTTTATCTACCCTACTATCTAAGCTTCTTGGAAACACATCTTCGTCATATTCAAGAACTTGAAACCATGCTAACATTTCAAAGCCACAAGATCACCATGCAAAACAACAACAATGAGCTTGTATTACTTTTGAAATGTGTGATTACAACAATCTCATGTCTCTCTTCATGACTTCGAAGAGCTCCCTCTCTACTCTACTCCTACTTGATCTCTACTTCTAATGATTCTCTTCTAATGTCCCTCTAATGATCTTTTTCTAATTCTAATAATGTCCCCCTTACAAATGAGAGTAGTGAGCCTTATATAGAGCTCAAGAATTACAATGAATGGCTTAGATTGATTTAGCAATCAACGACCGAGACTGAGACAGGGCAGTTTGTTACAAAATTTGCTATTTTTAGAACATGAAAGAGGCAATGAAGGCACGTTTCCCAATATGATAAGCATCTTTGGAGCGTCTTTGTGGTCAGCCCTCTTGAATGAATGACATGGTAGAATGCGATTGGCTTGATGATGTGTACGTGCCACCTCAGCATCTTCACATGAACTAGTCCGGTTCACCTCATTTTCACTTTACTTAGAATATTTTATTCTTGTTGTCTTTGATGTAACTCATGGATCACTTTGATAATCATGCTCATCTCTCATCTTGTGATGTTGTTCTTGTAGGATCATGCCTCTGGACAGTTGCATTGACTCATGGAGTGTTGATGTGGAAGATGTCTTGTGTGTGACTTGATGTAACTCATGGATCACTTTGATAATCATGCTCATCTCTCATCTTGTGATGTTGTTCTTGCAGGATCATGCCTCTGGACAGTTGCATTGACTCATGGAGTGTTGACGTGGAAGATGTCTTGTGCGTGACTTCTTGTAGTAGACTTGCATACGATGGATGCATATGAAATAGACAACTCTAGATGATGACCTCCTTCTCATGCGTGGCATTGATGTCTACGAAGTCTTCAAAGTAAGATGAACTTGATGCAGGAGCTCTCCTCCATGTGGTGATGATGACAAACTTGAGCAACTTTCCTCCACCTTCCAAACTTTTCACGTATGAGCTCTCGCCATTCACCTTCTTGGATCCTCCATCACCTATAAAAAGAAACACATCAAATTAAGACTTGATATGAAGGATTTTTAGTAACAAATTACATTCATTTTATGCATGTGGGATTAAAAAATGACATTTCAAAACATATCCTTTCGCGTAAAATCCATGCCTAAGTGCCTAGTTGGGTTTAGAGGGGCAGTATGGATTATTTGATGTGAATTACATATCAAGGTGTGAAAGCCGCCCAGGCTGGGCGGGTTTAGGTGTGTCATCCGAAGAGTGTATTGTGAAGGACGTGGAGTCCATGCAAGGTGGTCAAGGCCGCCTAGGAAGGGCGGGCTAGGAGGTGGTGAGTGGATTTCATCACTTAGACTTCATTTGATGATGACTCTTTAGCATGACTTAGTGTTCTCTTCATGTTCTTCATGTAAATTACCTTCATTTGAGTGAAGTCAAGAAGCGATCTGAATGGCATTTGAGGTATTCTCCATGTGCAATGGTGGAGACCGCCTATGATGAGCAGCCTTGAAGGTGATGTGTGGATTTGACTCCAATACTTATGATTTTCAATGATTTTCACCTCCTTATTGGACTTGCATGTGTGTGGAAGCAGATGGGTGGAGTTGGTAGGCAAATGATGAGTGGCATGAGTGCTCAAACACTTGATTCCATGTTCACCTCCCTAGGCCGCCGAGGTAGGGCGGTTTGGAGGATGCCATGTGGATTTTACTCAAAAATGCTCTTGCTTTGCTTCAACTTGCAATTCAACCTTGAAAATTTTCATTGTAATCACCTCTCTTGACATTTACTTGCAAGTTTTTACAACACTCATCTCCATGGGCGGTTTGGAATGCTCTATGTGCAGAGTTTCGTGTGGATATGGATTGAATCCAAAACCTCCTCTCTAGGCCGCCCATGCTGGGCGGGTTTGGAGGTGTTGTTTGGAGGATGTAATGTGAATGACATGATGTTGTCCAGATAAAGGGCTCAAGGCCGCCTAGCATGCGCGGGATTGGAGGAGGCGTAAGGATTTTCATAACTTAGTGATTTTTAGCTTGATTTTGACAACATAAGACATCTTCACTTGCTTCTTTGATAATTTAACCTCCTTGCATGAGATGGACAACTTGGGAAGAAGGGCGGACTTGAAGAGAGTGCATGGAGAGTGTGTTGTGGAGGAGGTGATGTTGTCCAAGTGAAATGCTCAAGACTGCCTAGCATGGGCGGCTTGGTAGGTAGGGTGTGGACTTTAACCTTATTTGATGTTCATTCCTTCCATTTGATAACTCCTTTCTATCAACTTCAAGACTTAGTAAAATTTTGAGATGTTTGTAAAGTTGAAAGACACATCATGGATGTTAGGTGATGATGTCCATTTGTCTTGGTGGAATCCACCTAGGAAGGGCGGCTTTGGAGTGCTAGTAAGGATTTTGCCATGTGAACACTCTCTATCTTAACCTTAGCACTCTTCCTCATTTGCATGACTTAGTGATTTTTCAAACTTACTTCTCCTAAAATGACCCTGCATAGATGTGAAGCACCATTGTGAGTTGGAGGAATCAGGATGGTAGTTGCAATGCTTAGACATCAAACTCCAGACTTACCTCTCTAGGCCTCCCAGGTAGGGCGGGTTTGAGAGTAGGCCTTGGACTTTTGACACTTAGAAACTTTTCACTTGATTATCTCATCCTCCTGGTGTCATCTTGATCATTCTCATCAAACAAACTTGCAACTTATGTTGTTCTTCACCCTGGGCGGCTTTGAGGACAGTGTATGGAGAATTTCATGTGGGACATGACATAGTCCATGAGCATCTCTTGAGGCCGCCCAGGCTGGGCGGGTTTGAAGGTGACCCATGGAATTTGACTTAAAATGCATTTAACTCCTTCAAACTTACAAACTTTCATTGGAATTTCATCATCTTCTTGTGCTTTATGCTAGAAACCTTATAAACTTAGCCATTTTTCTCCTTGGGCGGGTTTGGGACTGTTGTCTGGAGAGTGTCACCTGGTGGAGACATCATCCATAAACACCTTGTGAAGCCGCCCAAGCTGGGTGGGTTGGGATAGCACCCTTGGATTTTGTCTTGAACTCACTCAAAATCTCTTCTAAACTTTGAAAATTATCTCCCTAAGGCGGATTTGGAGGCAGTGTATGGAGAAAGTGCGTGATCACAACCTTGAATCCAAGACCCCATACCAAGGCCTCCCAGGTAGGGCGGGTTTGGAAGGTGTGCTTGGAATGCAAGTCTTGTTGCCATATCAGAAATGTCCTGAATGGAAGTATATTGAAAATATGTTTAAGTATAAGGACTTATACTTTAAATATTTATCAATATACTTCCAGGATGTTTGAGATAGGTCCTGGATCCATAGGATTTAGCATGCAGATTCTAGATTTTTGAGGATCCACCAGATTTTAGACTTAGTTAATTTTCAGGATTTCAGGACATCAGGCTTAGTGATCTTTCATCATTCTTTCCAATTAATTCATCCTTGTTGGGAGGAGTTTAAGTAATGCTTGGTTTGGAGATGATGCATGGAATGTTGCTTGTAATCTACTTAACTTCCCTCCAACTTGCAAACCTTGCTTGAAATTCATCATTTCTCAGTGCCTTGTGCTTGAAAGCCTTCATACTTAACCATTTTTCTTCTAGGGCGGATTTGTAAGTGTTGACTAGACAATGTCACCTGGAACAAGACAAAGTCCATGAGAGCACCTTGAGGCCGCCTAGGCTAGGTGGGCTAGGAAGGAGTGCTTGGATAGTGTCATGTGAAGCCTTAGAATCACTCAAACTTATGAAATTTCTTTGAATTTTATCATCTCTGTCCTCAAAACGTTGTAAATTTGACAACTTTTCCCTTGGGCGTATTTGAGGGGTCTGTTTGGACAAGTGCATGTGCATGACGTTGAATCCATGACCTTGTGCCAAGGCTGCCCAGACTGGGCGGGTTTGGAGGTGAGGCATGGAATTTTCATTAAAATCTTAGTTTTTGACTGCATCATCACTTCCTAACTCCCTTTAATCGGCAAAAACTCGTGAAAACATCCTAACTTTCCCTGGGTGGGTTTGAGGGTGTTGTCTGGACAAACTCTCCTGATGGTGAAGACACTGTCCATGATGACCTTGTGAGGCCGCCTAGTCTAGGCGGGTTTGGACACGGAGTGAGGAATTTCTTGCCTTAGTCAAATTTTGGATTTCCTGAATGGAAGTATATTGAAAATATGTTGAAGTATAAGTTTCTTATACTTTAAATATTTATCAATATACTTCCAGGATGTTTGAGATAGGTCCTGGATCCATAGGACTTTGCATGCAGATTCTAGATTTCTGAGGATCCACCAGATTTCAGACTTAGTCATTTTTTCAGGATTTTCAAGATATCAGACTTAGTCATTTTCAAGGTCTCAGTGACATGCATCGGGATGAAGGCATATAGACCATTTGGCAAGAAACTGTTGAGACATGGGCAAAACAACACTACCAAAACCCTACAAGCTCAGAGCAAAACTAAACTTTAAAGCAAAACGAAGCGAGAAAGCAAAAAAAAGGGGGGTCCCCATTTGCAATGGGTTGATGTGTGATTACATCACAACAAGATCCACACCAAATAGATTACCAATTGGATGAGCAAATCAGATCAGAATACTTCTGTTATGAAATCAGATTATTTAAATGTGCAATTACATCAAATTCAAGGCTCTAACATGGCCAAGATTCATCGACAATGCTGCTGCTACAAAATCAGATAAAGTGCATGCCAATTTGGATGTCAAAAGCTATTCAAGAAGTGCGTGAACTCCTCAAAAATCAGATCTGCAATCAATGTTGAAGAAAGAATAACAAAGGCAGTCCAAGGATGGCAAAATCTGCCCAAAAACTTGGGCGAATCCCTTCACAATGCAGTCGCTCCTAAAGCAATGAAGAAATCCACCAATAATGGCGGCGGCTAGAGTTTTGGATCCTTCTACAAGGTCAGATCCGCACTCGGCATTAACCCTCAATAATGGCACTCAAAACTGATGTTTGATCTGCAATGAATCTTCTCAACAGTGGTGTTACAATCTGATCTAAAAGTCTGAATTTGTTCCTTCAATGGTGGCACTCCAACATGCAATAATATTCTCACAAAAATCAGCGCTCCTACATGAATGAAAGCTGCTCCAAAACCAGCGATCTAGCTGATGATCACAAAATCTGAATCTCCTTCTCCAATTCGGTGCTTCACTTGATACAAAAGATCTTCAACACATGGCGTCCCAAATCTGCTATGAAGATATATCATGAATGCTCAAGAATCCTTAGAAATCCTCCAATGAAGTGCAATTGTGAACTCCGTATGAATTCACCTCCAAGATGCAATTGGGTTTTCGTCCAATCCACCTTCTTCCGCAACGATTTTCGTCCTTGGAAAGACCTGCAATAAAATTGCGAAAGCAAAAATACCAAAGATACCAAAGGTTCGTGATGATGAATGAAGCTCCAAAGACCTTGTTTTATACTATAGCCAATTCCTCCACTCTAGCTGACCAAGGGTGATTTGAATTCACTTTTTCCCTCCAAGAGTTGGCCGACCAAACTATTCACCTCAATTGAAAATCAAGATTTGAATAAGAATTTGTCTTTTCTCCTCCAAGTCAGCCATAAGGAAATATATTATTTTATTACAAGAAAGCTGACAAATACACCTTTTCAAAATTCCTTTTTCCCTTCCAATAAGATTTGAATAAGAATTTGTCTTTTCTCCTCTAAGTCGGCCATAAGGAAATATATTATTTTATTACAAGAAAGCACTACACCTTTTCAAAATTCCTTTTTCCCTTCCAATAAGGCCGACCACCTCAAGATGCCAAAATCAAATTAAAAATTTGATTTTAAAATAATATTTTATTCCTCGTTTTGAGCGCACCGCATAATAATAAAATATTATTATTTTATTCACTTTTTGGCCGCCTAAAAACCACCAATTGGGTCGCCCACCTTCATAGAAAAATATTTAAATATTTTTTGACCTTTCAATAATTAATGCAAAAATACATTAGTCCATCTCCCAGGTTCTCCAAGTCTAGAAAAATTTGTTGAGCCTCATAAAGACAAGTTTCCAAATTTCCATAGCACAACCACTTCATTCCCTTAATTCATGAATTAGCCTACGGGAACGAGGATTGGCTAACCCAAACTCCTGTTAGATAATCATGCCGGAAATGGGGACGTTACATTGATTGATAACCGCAGCCAAATTTGCTTGGAAAAATTTGCAAAAAATTGGAGACCCTCAACATGTTCCTATGGCAGCCTGCTATGCTTGGAAAATCTACAACCACCTTTGACAATGGTGTACAACAGCACTACTTGAACCTCTTGGCTAAGCATTGTTCTTCTTGCTACCTGAAAAGATGATTGAAGGAAACAAGAACTTGTCAATTGTTCTATAGAGAAAATTGTGCCCTTGAGCCAAGCTGATTGCTTAGACGCTTTTGAGTTTTTTGTCTTTCACTCATGTATTTCACATGATTTGTGCTTATAGCCTTTAAGCCTCTTTTTACTTTTGACAAAACTTGGCCTTCTTTACCCAAGTTGTGCGATTTAGGCATCCGTGACATTTTTGTAGCTTAAAACTTTTTGGAGTCCCTCATTGAGTTGCACAATTTGAGACAATTTTCTGCTTTTTCATTTTGCCAACTTTTGGGCTCTGTATTGGAAAGTTGTGCGACTTGATGGGTTTTGCCACTGTTGTGATTTGATTATTATTGGGTGCTATAGTGTATAGTTGCACACTTTTTGGCATTTCACTATCATTTTGAAGTTTCACTTTTTGGTCACCCATTTGTTGAGTCATACAACTCACCAAAGAGGTGCCATTTTGGCACCCTCACCTTCTTTGACAATCTAGTGGCCAGTCGCATGATTTGGGTGCCCTTGCCACTTTTGCCAACTTTCAAACTGTTGACAATCCTTGGCCAGTCATGCAATTTGGAGAATTTAGCTGCTTTTTTGACATGAATGTTTGGGACAGTCCAACCAGTGGGTTGCACGACTCACCAAAGGTTTGCCAAAATATCTTCATGCTAACATAACAACCTTGTTCACCCTCTGATTCTTGCCTTGTTCGGTGTGTTGGAAAGCATTCATCTTTGGCTACAAAATGAAATTGATTAGAGTTAAAAAATGTGACAATAATGAGCATAGGGCATGTGGATTTCATGATGACTGACTAAACAGGAAATGACTGTTTTCACACAAAAATAAGACTTGATACAGAATTTTTTGTATGGGTACAACAGGCTTGTGATGCCTTGGATATTGGTTACACTTAAACTTGAAACTTGCCCCTTGAAATGGTTATAAGTTACTCTTGTACTTGAAGCATTTGGATCTTCTGGTAGATAAAATATAACCTTGTTTACATGTTTTGTGGCTCAATATATGTAAGCCCTTATGGGACGGAATGCTTATTGCAATAATGGATGTCAGCTTATGACAAATTCAGTTATAGGAACTGGCAACTTAGCTGGTGAGCCGTTTTCATCTGTTCTTATTAGTCATGACTTAAGGGCATTCTTTGAGTGATCTGCTCTAACCAGGTGAGCCTACATGTGTTTTATGTTACAATCGAAATGTTTTTTGTCCTTAGAAGTCTTGTGTACATTCTATTGCATTGAGGATTTTTTTAATTGCATTTATCAACATTCTAGTATATTGATAGTTATGTATATCGCCAGTCCCATTAAAATATTCTCTCCCTTTTAGGCATAATTTTTGAATTCATTTTTTAGAGAAGAATTTGTTTGATCTTATGAAATTTTCTGTTGCTCTTGCAGGTAACAGTTATCAAGATATATTGCATTCAAACAAAAATGCATTTGTGGCTGGAGGTCAAGATGGTGATTTGAGTGTAACAGATGCTTATCTTTTGCATCTTGTATGTGCTGAAACCATCGAGCTATACTGTATTTGTTATGTTTGTGTTATTTTGATCAGAGTTATCTGCCCTCAAATTCCTATAAATTCTGATATGGACTCTCTTATATGATCCACTATTTAATTTTTCAATGCACCAATTGCCAATACTATTCTTAGTAATTTAAGTGATAATTTGCATACTGAAGTGGGTTTGATGTTGCAGCTTAATCATGTCTATAAAACAAGAGACCTTGTTACAAAAAATAATGCAAGATTGAGTCAACAGTCAAATAATGGAGATAAATTTATAAATGCTGCTGAGCCTCCCCGAGATCAAGGATTTACTCGTCCAAAGGTGGCATCACTTCCTACTTTGTTATGAGCTGTTTGCTTTATGTTCTTTCAAAGCAGGAAAAGAGAGGAAAATATATTTCAGACTGACATTGTTTATTACAGGTTCTAATTCTTCTGCCACTTCGAAGCATTGCACTTAGGACTGTAAAGAGGTTAATTGAGTTGATACCAAGCTCATGCAAAGTATGAATTCTTTGTTTCCTACCAACTAATGTTTTGCTTTTACTTTTAGCCAACATTTATATTTGATAAATTATTGTTCACTGCGAGTCAAAACTAATTAACAGATAACTGATATCTGACAAAGTGTAGTACGTGAGAAATATATTCCATTTATTTATGAGAAATATAAGTTGGACTAGTAAAATTATCTACAGTTTGGATGATAATTATTCAATCTTTCTGCTTAAATTCTAGTCGGTGGAAGCTTGCAATTGCATGATAATTCATTATGCACTATGGTTAATGTCTTTGCTAGGATTATGCATTTTATCAGAGGGACAGCTTGAATTGTCTCTCTTGAACTATGGAATATATGTTTCTGGACATAATATTTAAGTGATTGAGTTCCAATTAAAAAGAGACAAAAAATCTTACTTGGCCTAATTGACAACCTTCAATGTCTTCTGTTAATTTGTTTAGCTCTGTTTATCATTGATGCTAGTGTTTACCATAGGTGCTTTCTTAGTCAAAATTCTTTTGATCCTATTTTGGTGCTTCTTTTTGTCTTTTATATATAAACTACTGACAATGAATGTCACTTGCGTAAGAGAAAAGAAATTTATCATACGGAGACCAGTTCATAGGACTTTTGTTTATAGGTTGGTCTCTGATCGTAGCAGCTCTGTTCTATCTTATTATAGTTTGGGTTTAGTTTTTTTCTTGCATTTGAGGAAATTGAGTGCGCTTTAATGTCCATATGTATTGTATTTAGCAAAACCGATCCTCATTTCTCGATTTATCTGCTGTTTTCAACTATAATAGCAATTGAGGTTTCAAAAAAGAAAATACTTTATGCCAGTGTTTGAATTATTAGCTGAGATTTATTTAGGCTAAAGAGCAAGGATCACACTTGTAAGCTTATCATATTATTCAAGTTATCAGTGAACACTAATATGGAATTTGCCTAAAAACAAAGTGATATAAAAAGAGAGTTGCGTAGTGTTGTATATGGATGTTGGACGCTTGAAAATATTTGGCAGATTTAAAATGTATAGGCGAATACATCTGGTGTTTTTATAGTATGGTATGCAGGAAACTGTTATTCTTAAGCTCTCATAACACTAATTTTAGGGGAGTCTGCAACAACATCTTTGTGTGATTTGAAATGAGCTTCAAAAGTTTTAATCTTTAGCTGTTTAAGATGAAATTTAGTTACACATCATGTTTTCTAAAGGTAGACTGACATGTTTATGATATTCTTCAGGAAAATATTGAATATAAAGATAGGTTTATTGATGAATTTGGTGCTGGAGAGGATGATGAAAATGAAGATCTAGAGGATCGAGCAACATCTGAAGGACAAAAGCAAGGGAAAAATAAAACATCTTCAAAACCTGCTGATTTTCAAGCTCTTTTTGGAGGGAATAATGATGATCATTTTCGGTTTGGAATCAAATTCACGAAGTAATGCGATTGATATTGAGTTTTTACATAAGGAGCTTATATTGTTGCATTTTTTTGTTTGTTAGAACTAGTAGTTATACTTTATTTAGCAAATACAATCTACCTGCATGAGCAATGTCTCTTTTTTTCGCTTTATAACACTTAATGTTTCTTTTTGCTAAACCAGTGAGTGTTTGCCAAGGCCCTCAACCAATATAACGGAGATAAATATGAAAATGTCTTTCTTTCCATTGAAAATTCAACCCAACGTATGAATTTTGCTTAGTACATGGACAATCTTTTTCTAGACAATAAAATGCCATAGGATACATAACTTCAACTATTAAACTAAACTACCAAATCCCTGGCTAAAAACCAAAGTTCAAAGAAGAACAAAGCTACCATTATTCGCCCCACACGGTGATAATCTATCCAACCATTAACTAAAGCAGAGTCTAATATATCAACATATTACTGAAAGAAAGAGTACAATAGGCCCAAATGAAGGGCATGTGTGATACAATCATAAATGTTCTTATCCAAAATCCCTGTTAAGCTGCAGCATAGTCTCATGGTTGCAAGCTTTGGCATCCTGACATTTATATCCTTCCAAAATCTCCTCTTTTTTGCATGGTGGTAGAATGCCATTTAACACCTGTCCTAGGCTGAGTTACTGGTTCACTTATAAAAACAATGGATTTGAATCTGTTCCTGGTCCAGGTTTGTGGTCTGGTTCGCTGTGGGTGCAGGCAGGGCATGGACTTTGGGCCTCGGATTCAGCCGGGTACATCCATGGACGTACTTGGGTGAATCTGGGCTCCAAATCTTGTGCCAAGAGTGAACCCTCTGTGAACCATGACCTTTTTAATTTTTAATTTTTTTTTTGCTTTTTCATTGCACTCTAATTATTTTTTATTATCACATTTCACGGAAAGAATAAGTAAAACACCCTGCAGCTCCTCGATACAAATGTCATTTCTCTGTTAATGCGGGGTAGTTGTACAATACTACAAATGATGCCATTACAGTTAGGAAGCCACGAAGAATATTGTAGGAAGGCCATCATTCCCTGAGGCCTCTCCTTTATCCACTTACTTCTCTGCCCAATGATGGCTGATGAGTAAGTGTGTAAAAATGGTGGTGTTATTATTGTTGGTGTTGCTGCTGCTTTAAGTTCGTTGCTGTTCTTTCACTTTTTTCTTTTCTTTTTTATATATTTATTTTGGGGATTTATACAGCTGTTGGGGGCTTCATGGCTTGTCTTTTTATGGTAACACAGAGAATATTAACCTGCTGCATTTCTCTGTAAAAAGCAATAATTACTGGCTTCACATTATTAAAATTAACACATGCTTTACCTTTTAGTGCCTTTAAGTGTTCACCCCATTTGTATCGTGGGTTTATTTTTTATGCTTTTGCAGTTAGCTAGATTTTATCCTAGATGCTCCCACTTGAGAGTGACATGAAACAAAGCTCTTGGTGGGGTCCATACAAATGGGGTTGCACTTTTTAATATATATATATATATATTTTGTTTGGTGAGTGGGGGAATTTTTAGCCTGGCCCGATCTAGGTGAGGCCACAAACGAGGGACTTCATATATATATATATATATTGTTTGGTGAGTGGGGGAATTTTTAGCTTGGCCCAATCTAGGTGAGGCCACAAACGAGGGACCTCATCCCTGGCATGAGCGCACAACTTTTAACTGCGAGACAATCCAAACCCATGAGCTCAGTGGCCCAACAGGGGCACAAAACCCACGAGCTCATTGGCCCAGTGAGGGTTTGGAATAGGAAGTCAACAACATGGGGGGACTTCACCCCCTGGCATGAACACCTTGGCATGAACACCTGCATTAACGCACGAGGTTCAAACCCGTGAGCTCGTTGGCCCAATGAAGGCACAAAGCCTTGCGAGCGCTTTGGCCCAGCGGGGGTTTGAACCATGGTGGCCGCCACTACAACCAAGCGACTTGCCCACTGAACCACGCCATGAACGATGGTTACACTTTTTAATATTGAGGTACATACTATCTTACAATATTTTTAATGGTTGTTTTGTTTATTATATATATGTTATGTGGTTATCTGCAATAGATGACACGAGGAAAGGAGGACGCAACTCGTGGCTATTGGACACTCTCCTTTTAGAAGCCAGGATTCTGTTGAAGAGATTTGAAGGAATTTGTTTCAGTCATATAAGAAGAAAAGGTAACTTGATGGCTGATTGGGCAGCAAAGCAAGGGATAAATCAAAATGCAATCAGAGGTAAATCCTAGAATATTGTTGCTTGATAAGTGGCGTGTGGGTGTCAAGGGATGATAGGATGGGTGTCAAGAGATGATAAGATGGGTGTCAAAATAATAAGATTGATTGTTAAGGGGATGGGGATTTTTACAAAGTAAGCTAGTTGTCAAATAAGAGGGCAACACTAATATTTGGTACTCTGGCATGTAGTAGCAATGAAGTGGCAATAAGTATTGGGTGCTGCTTAGGATTATAGGCGGTAGGGTGACAAGACTTTTATGAATGCAAGATTGAATCATTCACAAGATGATGTTTCTTCATTGGTCACAGTTTTCAAAGGTTGGGAAATGCAAAATCCTAGGCTCACGGAGTCTAGTCTCTCCTGGCCACTTCTTCACTAGAATTGTGTGATGCTTCCCATGACTTAGTCCATAGGAAGTAGAAAGGGAAAGAGGTGATGCCAAGATTGCAGGCTATTAGTGTTAGTGGAGAAGAGGTGGCAAAGGGAGGAGAAAAGAGGCTATGGACCCATGGGTGGTTGTAGGTGTATTTTGTAATATTCCTCATGTCTTCCACCACAGTTTTGATCCATCCAAGTTTGCCTATATCTTCAAGGATAAGGTTAATGCAATGGGTGGCACAAGGGCTTGAAAAACGCATAGGGTGCCTCAACTCAAGAAGTTTCTCAGTTGCATGGTTACCACATATGCAACTGAATAGTCCATCACAACCTACACAACATTCTCCACGTCCACCTCCTTCACCGGCTCATCCAACCTATTGCATAATGTCTCAGCATTTTTTGCTTCATAGGTGACATCAATTGATTTCAAGAACATCAACTGTCCACCCAAAGCGTGTGGTTCTTGCCGTCCATCCACCCATAGGATAAAATAGTGTAGGCTCTATTTTCCAAAGCTGCTTTTATTCTTCAACTAGTACCTCTATTTTGACAACATCCTCTAGCAAGGGCCCACTCAACTCATAAGGGCTCAGTGCCTTGAACCCCTTTCCTGGAACGATCAAAGCATTGACCAATGGCTTCCGACAAGTGCTCCTTGCAACTTTAAATGATATGTTGTTTAAGTACTTAAAATTGGTGCATGCCAACCTGGCCTCATTTTTCTTCTCTTGATTCCACGCAATACCTTCCAGCAAAGGTTGCACACCAAGAGTGTTATGAGGAATGAAGAAACCATGTGCCCGTGATTGCGAGGGCTGACTAGAACTATGTGTAGTATGAGAGCCATGTATCCATGGGCCAATGTAAGAGCTCACTAAATCTACCTCTGACCCGGTGAAAGAATTCATGACAGTTGCAAGGGGAGCGTTAAGCTCTTAGTTAACCTTAGGCTCTATTGCATTACATATCTGCATATCTTTGCAAGGTGAAATTTGAAGTGATTGATGCCTCTCATATGCAACCCACAATAGTTGCACACACCCATTCCTATCTCTGTACTTGGTGTGACATGCTTCCAAGTGAGGTCCCTAGCCTTGCCGCCACTTTTGTTGCATGCGTATGCTATTTTTCTATTGAAAAACGAAATGAAACCCCTGCAAAAATGAAAAAACAGAAAATTTCAAACATAAACCCTACTAGCTAGAAAAAAAAAACCAAAAATCTGAAATAAAATAAAAAATGTAAACCCTAGCAGGTAGAATGAAAGAAAAAAACAAAAAACATAAAAAATGTTACATTACCTTTCAATTGTGGTTGATAAATTCTCTAACTCAATCCATGGTCACTTAGAATCACACAATATTGCTTGCAAATAAACACAATCTGCTCAATATGTTGTGTCAAAAGCTTAAAGGAGTATTAAAATAAAGTATATAGTTCATATTAATGGTCATCTTAGGATATTTCTATTTCTATCTAGTTTAGGATAGCTTAGAACGTTTCTATCCTTTCTGCTTTATTAGCTGTATTCCTTTTTAGAAACTTTGTGCAAACCTTTTTAAATAGAGGTTTGCTCTCTATGTAATTTCATTATTTTTGAATAATATTATTTCCAATTATTTTAGCAACATGGTATCAGAGCTTGGTTGAGTAGGAATCCTGATTTTTTTTTTTGTCGATTTTTTTTAAGATAAAAAAATAAAGCTTCTTTTCGAGGGTTTATTTATTCATAAATCATGGATTTTTTATGAAAAATTGCGTGAGGGTTTTCCCTGGTATTACAAAGACAGATTTTTCAAAAATCATGCCTCTATCATCACGGGTTTGTTCTTCTAAGGCCGCGACGACTAGGGTACAAGCTTGATTTGAGGTGACGTTATACGTTTTTTTTCTCTGCGATTTTGGAGTTCCTTGATCGGTTTTTTTTTTGAATCCAGTGATCGCGTTTTTATGCTCGTGATTCTGTTTGCATTGTGATTTCCCTGTTTTAAGCTCGCGCATTCCTATTTTTTCTCTGAAATCCACGATTTCTTGGGTCACGACTTCTCTTCTGTGCCGTCGACAGTTTTATTTCAAGGAGGGTTTTTATTCTTGATTTGAAGGTCGCATCTAGAAGAACATTTATGCTCTTGGTTGCAGTCGCGATTTTGTTTGGGGGCAGTGTTTTCTTTGCCGTTTGTTTTCAGGCATCTCTGGTCGTCGTCTTCATCATCGGCGACTTATGCAAACCTTCCTCGTGCCATTTTACTGCCTGCGTTTTTCATCTGTTCGACAGGTTTCAGCTCTTTAGTTGTCATTTTTTGTCAACTTAGATCTGTTTTGTTTTTTTTTTTTGCACCTGATAGCAGACTTTCAGCCATCTGCAAGCAAGCTGTTCGTGGGGTTTTCTGTAGTTTCTGGGCGATTTTATAAAAAAAAAATTGATTTTATGGCAGAGTGAAGAGTTTGTTTTTTTTAGCCAGTTTTGACAGAGATTTTCTGGGAAGAATAAAAATTTCTGCAGAGTTTTCAAAGGCTTTTCTACAAAAATCTTACTTTTTTAGAGTTTTCGAAGGTTTTTCTGAAAAATCTTACAGTTTCTGAGCCTCTCCTTTAGACGGTTTTTGAAAAATCGTAAGTTGTGCCAGCTGATTGTCCAGAGTTTGTGCTAGCTGAGTTACCTCATTTTTTGTGCTTTGGAAAACGGGAGGGATGGTGTCTTTGTCCAGTATTCTATTGGAAAATACGCAGAGGTTCAATGGAAAGAATTACAACACATGGAAGCAGAGGATGCTTACCATCTTTGAACACTGGTGTCTGAATTCGCTTGTTCTAGTTACGGATGCCCGTCCCGCTACTCCTGGGAAGAATCAAGACAAGTATGATGAAGGTAATAGGAGGCAGTTATGCTTCTAAAATTATCTATCACCGATGAGATGTTACCAGAAATACCATCTGGTAAATCTGCTGTGGAGATCTGGAAGCATCTGAAAGATCTTCATGAGACCTCAGACAAGGGAAGGGCATTCTTCCTAAAGAATATGCTATTCTCTATTATGATTGATGACCAAGTGTCTTTGCAGGGGCACTTGACGAAAATCAAGGATATTCGCGACCAACTGGAGGCCATTGGTCGTAAGATGGCTGAAGAGGATATGGTGGTGATCACTTTAAAAAGTTTGCCACGTTCCTACGAGCACTTCATCGAAACGCTCAACATTACATCCACCAATGCTACCTTGAAGTTTGATGCGCTGTGCAACAAGCTTTTGCAGTAGGATAGGTGGAGGAAGCAGTTTGGGAGCAACAATGAAACTCCTAGGGTTGAACAAGCATTTACTGCCAAGGAAGTTGGCAAAGGCACGTCCACTCAGCAGAAAGGACAAGGCGATTTGGAGGACTCCAAGAAGTCTTTTACTTGCCATCACTGTGGGAAGACTGGTCATATCAAGAGGTTTTGCAGAAAGTGGTTAGCTGATGAGAAGTCCAACCAGGAAAAGCCTCAGCAAAGTGCTCAAGTGGTAGAGCATACTGAGGAGTCTGCATTTTATGCATTTTGAGGACCAGCACTCCATAGGGTTATGGGTTTTTGTTTGTACGATGACCATTAAGGGAGGGTATTAAAATAAAGTATATAGTTTATATTAATGGTCATCTTAGGTTATTTCTATTTCTATCTAGTTTAGGATAGCTTAGAATGTTTCTATCCTTTCTGCTTTATTAGTTGTATTCCTTTTTAGAAACTTTGTGCAAACCTCTTTAAATAGAGCTTTGCTCTCTATGTAATTTCATTATTTTTTGAATAATATTATTTCCAATTATTTTAGCAACAAGGAGAAGGTAAGAAAAATGAAGCATTTTGAATGTTTATGGGGTGGACTATTATGTTTATGTGCTAGGTGAGTATTTAACTAGAACTCACCGAGTTTGCAATTTTTTGGCTGAGTTACTCGCCGGGTACTTGCCAATGACTTGGCGAAGAGCTATTTGGCGATTAACTCACTGGACTGTGTTTGCACGTGAGTACGTGTGTGCTGGCAAGTTACTCGCTGAATTTTTCTACTATGGTTGGCACAACATCCGTAAGCTCTACTAATCAACTTGGTATATTGGGTTTTACTTTTTGTTCTTTAGGGATAGTTTAACAAGAATGCTTTACTCATTTAGTTTCCATGTTGACAAGTGGAGCTTTCCTTGAATCATTTATGTTTTTCTGTAAAAGCTAAAAAAGGCAGTCATCTAAGACTTAGTGAAGCTCCTATGTACATCCTCCTATGTTCCCTTCACATCCCCTTGACGAACCAGCCAGCACCTTCCATCAAACTAGAAAAATCTTTAAACAATAATAAAGCCGAGTTGATCAGGTTTTCACATTGCTTGTCTTGTGGGGCATGTCTTCCTCAATTCAATTTTTTGTCTCTAACAACATTTCTCTTATTTGCAAAGAAAGTTTACAACAATTCTTTGAATATCATGCACAACACACAACTACCAAACCATGCACCATGCACAATTATCAGACCAAAATTTCCAAATATGAAGGAAAATGGCTTCAATCTCTGGATTGGGACACCCCCGAAAGTTTCCATTGCCATGGATGAAATGGAAAATACACTCTGGCTCCTCAAGGAAAAGCCATTGGTCTATAGACTCATGGGAGCCTCTCCTAGTTTCAAATCTTACAGCCTTTGGGTACAAGAAATTTGGAAGCCCATTGGGTTATTTTCTCATGATGCCTAAAGGGTACTTCATGGTGGTCTTATGTTCAAAGCAAGAATCATACCAAATTTTTTGAGGAGGCCTACAGGTCATGATGAAAGAGAATAAACCCCCATGAATTAGAATAATTCAAAGGAGCAGAAAGTTGAACGCAAATTATGAAAAGATCATTCTAGAAAAGGCAAAGGATCCTCTAAGGAACCAGCCCAACTTCCCAAATGAAATCTTGTCAAAGCATTAATTGATGTAGACAACCTCGAAATCATCTTCACACATCATGTGTACATTATAGCACTTGCAAAGCAACAATCTACTTTTGATAGTAAGTCTAAAGCCCCAGTCGCATTCACATGAATGTAATGTCCCCTTTTTAGCGTGATCCTGTTTTATGATGGTTTAGCCTATCACTGGCCCTCGTAGGCTAACTCAGATGGTCAGAGGGTCTTTTGTGATAGAAACCTAGTCAGTGGATGGTTTATTTCTTCTCCAGAGTTCAGTAAGTTTCAGGCTTGGCCTTTGCAGAGGTTTCAGAACTCAGTTTCTCATACTTACTATTTATAGTAAGTCACTTAGACGGGTTTACTATTTATAGCAGGGCACCTGATTATGACATGTGGGCAATGTCGATTCTGGTATTCAGTTGGATTGGGAAAATTAAGGGAGATAATAATTAAATTAATTATTTGTAAGGTTATTAAATAAATAAATATTATAAAGTGACCTTATATTTAATTAATTTAATAAAGTGACTTAAATACAATATTATAACATAAAGTCACTAAAATAAAATAATAATATTATTTTTCTAGAAGCTTCTTGGAGATGGATTGAAAAGGTATAAAAGAAGATCAAGCCAAGCTTCATATCATCTAGGAATTGATATTTGCTTTGATGTGATTGTTTGGTGAAGGAGCCAGCAAGGGTTTCTGCCATTGAGCCATTGGGAACGAAAACTCTCATTGGTTATGCAATTTTGAGGTTGTGAAATATCAGCTGAATAATTGCTTCATCGTGGGTTTCATCCAGGAGTCCAATCTGTGCTTAAATTGGAGAAGAACTATAAAGAATACAAGGGGTTGATGCATATCTATTTGCAGATTGTAAGGGTATCAAGGATTCATTGTGGAACATATTTATTGCTTGCTGCTACAGTATCCGCAAATAGTAAATTGCTACAGTACTTGTGAATGGTGAACTGCTACAGTGGCGTGAATAGTATCACGCTACAGTACCAGTGAATAGTGAAATGCTACAGTGGCGTGAATAGTGTCGCGCTACGGTACCATGCCATCTACATCAGCATTTGTCATACCAAATTGCAGTCAAAGGTCTGAGGTATAATTGCTGCCATTAATGTTGTATTGTTATGGTCGTTTGATGTAAATGTTTTTGAATGCCAAATCATTGTAATCAGATTATTGAGCACCGTAATCAGTTGTATGCAAATCAGAATTTTAGTATTAGATATCAATTTGAAGTTGAAAGGTTGCATGGCACGTGTTTGACAAAATGCCTATTAGCTGTGGCTTCATATTTGCATAAGTTTCAGTCTTAATAGAGTTGGGAGTTTGCATGTCAATTGTTTGATATAATGTCATATGGTTGTAGTTGTACATGCATTTCATTTTCAGTCACTTGGAGTCTTGAAGATTGCATGCCAAGTGTTTGTAAAAATGCTTTTTGGCTGTAGGTGCACATTCTTCATATAGAGTTCAAGTATTTGTTTTAGAAAGGTCAAAAAGAATTGCATTTTCACCTTAGACCATTGACTAGACATTGTAGCTTTAAATTGCAAGCAATTTCAATTGAAACCATTCCAAGCAAGCAAGCAAACTAAAAAAATTCAGAGACAGCAAATTAAGAGGTTGTGTGCAAAGTGTTTGACGATATTCCTTGAGCCTCTAATCAGCAAATTGAGGTCCGAATTGTCAAGGGATATTACAATGAAGAAAGATTGAACAATTCACATATAAAGAGTAGAAAAAGAATGGGAAAAAACTCCACCCATATTGATGTAGTCCACCCCAAATCATATTTGGGCAAGGAAGAAAGAGTATACATGGTGAAGAAAGTGGAAGTCCTTAGTGGAGACAAAAGATGCAGAGGAGGAAACAATTCTAACTGATTCAATATGTCTTATCAATCAACAATGGGATCCCACCAATCCTCATTGATAATGGCCTAGGGGGGAAACATCACTGCTTCCACATAGTTCATTTATTGTGGTTCCTTTCGTGAAATATCGGAGGGCTCGACATACTGATTAATGTCGATTTCTTTAGGCCAATTATGCATAAATAGGGTGGCTATGCCACTGTCTCCCCACACTCTCCCCCTTAGCAACATACTAATTTGATGTCAATATCTCAAACACACTACAACTTGCATTTAGTACAATTAACAAGGGACAAACTAGAACTTCAATATATGCAAGTATCTCAAATAGAGATCAACAATATAAAAAAATAAGTAAACAAACATGCTCAAATCTGGAAAAACATGTTTACCTTGTCAAAAAACCTACTTCAGGTTAAGAAAGCTCTAGTCTAAGGAGCAAAAACTGTCTGTTCTACTATGCAATGAAAAAGTACAAAGATTACAATGACCAATCTGGTCCAATCAAGCTCCAACAATGCTTAAAAGAGCTCGTGAAATACTTCAGCAAACACTCACCTACTCGTACAGAATTTGCACACATGTGGTTCTTCGACAAGGACTCAAAACCATCTGCCATATTTCTAGCCTAATTCCAGGAATGAAGATAGAAAGACATCCCTGCAACTTCCTGAAAGGTAAAAAATAGAAAATAAAATAGCCTGCACGAGTAGCGGAGTTGGCTTGAGTCTTGGGTTTGCTCCCCAAGGTCTTGGGTTCGACTCTGAGGCTCGGGTTAAACCGATGCATGTGGCTTGCGGGTGGTTGCATGCATCCCAGGGGATTAGTCTTGCCTCAGATCACCCCCCTTCCATCCCCAACTTGGCAGTCAAATAAGACCAAGGCAAGGACAGGTTGGGTCGTTGGTCTAGGTCGCGGGGATACCCTTGTGCCATTGCAAAAAAAAAGAAAATAAAATGCCAAAACTAAATCATCACCAACTTTGGAATGCCAAAAGTCACTCTCTAGGCGTTTTTTATTAATCATGGAATTTTTTCCTTCATTTATGTTGTTGCTGTTATGATTTGGATGTGTGCAGGATGTTTTTTTGCCACATAGGATGATTATACACCTTTAATAAGATTTTAAAATAACTCTGCTATCATTTAAGTGGGTTTAAAAGACATCAAATGCACTTCAATAACAACCTTCCTAGAGCCATAACTTTCTTATACGAACTTGAAATGCGATGCCGTTTTGTTTGAAATTATATAGCTTTTCGAGAGGAACATATTCAACCTTTGACTCCATTTGACTAGTGTTTTTTGCTTGCAATAGGATTGTATTCTTATGAAGTCAACAGTGAGTCCACCAAATGGTCCAACATAACTTAGACCTGATCTTTTGAATCACATGTCCCCCACTAGGAGGCTTTTGGTCCGCGAAAGTTCACTAAACAGATAACCAACTGAAGAAATCCCAAACACCCACATGTAGGCTCAAGAATCCCCCTTGTTTTGGCTTGGAAACCCCAAGCCTGCTCCATACTTCAAGCAAATGTGAATAAATCATAGACACCAATGTGTCCCTTGATTGATCCACCTACTACATCAACAAAACTGAAAGGAAATCGTTTGACCGCTGTTGTAGTTACCTTCTTGAACTCACATTCTTCTTCTTTCTCCAGTTGTACATGCTTTCCATTGTGTGACATCCCTATACCCTGCTATTCCACATCATTTTGAAGCTTTACAACAGTCCTATTTGCTGCTCCTTTGTGCACATATAGTACCTCATCCACTAGGAACACAACCTTCTAAAAGCATTGATTAACCTCTTTGGATTTGAGGTGCTAGCCATAGCAATTCTGTGCCTACCAACATATGAGTTCACAAACAAATTCCTAGCCTTCAACTAGAGCCTATATTGATTTTTGTGCCTAAAAAAGATAGCTTCCCTCGTATGCAAGTAAAAACTATCAAAAATTAAATCACATATCTCTAATGGCACAACATCGAACACAACTTTATCCTTATAGTTTGAATGTGGGCTAAATGCTGACTTACATTGCTTACTAACCCTCATATCTACATAATTTGCAACCATCCAAAGAGTATGGACGTGGGTGTTGCACAACCTCTAGATTTGATTCACTAACCAGCATGGAAGACATGAGATTGGATTGAGAACATGAATCAAATAAAACATTAAACTTCTTAACTTTCACTTGCACTGTTGCTTGGAACAATTGGGTAAGCTCCTCTTTACCATGCGAGCTTCTACTTTCCTTCAAAATGGCCTTCTTGAGCATGGCACAAGCAATGTGCCTTTCTTCATCCAAGGAGTCACCACTAATTTCCACCCCTTTTTCTACACATTGAGTGTTCTTGTCTTTCTATTTTCTCCTCTAAGAATTTTCTAGACCATGATGCAACCTCCAACATCTCTCCACTGAGTGAACATCCTTGTCACAATGAGAGCAATAGATGTAATGTCCCTAACCGGACTGTTAGGGCAATTTCACTAAATTTTAAAAATCAAGACAAACCCAAGCTTTTTTTGATCACCAAGATCATGATGTGGGCAAAGTGAGAGCATACAAAAAGTGGGATGTGGACAATAAGCAAACTAATGCAACTCATTGGCGGCAGGCCACATAGTTTACAATCAATGCCACGTTGGTAGAGAGTATGTGGATGATCAATGCCAAACTAGCAGATTACAAAGGACAGATCCAGTCAATGCCAAACTGACAGATAACAAGTAGATTTGATTCAATGCAAATTGGCAGATAATGGAATGCAAGTATTAAGTGGGATCTGGTGGTAAGACCTTCTAGGATCCTCTTACAATTTTGAAATCAAACAAGTCTAATTGGTGGCAAAGCCTTCTAGATTTACAAGCTATTCCCAAACTGTTGGTGAACTGTCCAATTTATTACAAACAGTTATAGATCAAGTGCTGAAAGGAATGGTTAGAAACTGCGGATAATCTTCAACAGTAATCAGCAAATATAATTGTCAGAAATCTTTTAGTAAATAGCTGATAATCATCAAGAATAGCTCTTACAATGGTAGTTCTAAGAAATGGCCATGTTTGCAGCTGTACAGCTGCTGATATACCTCTGAAAATTGCATACAATATGCTGCAGCAGTCTCAAGTGACTGAATAACAATATATAATGAGGCGGCTGGTCTGTATGATGAGTTTGATGCTGGTAATAACCAAGTTAAGCCTCCAAAATGACAATGCTCTATCCCAAGGAGTGGTACGGCTGGATGTGAGCTGGTACGGCACACAAACAAATAATAATTCATCCAAAACTGCTGCGCCCAGCTATGGAAATGATGACAATTCTTTTTATATGGGCACACGAAATGACACCCTAATAGCAATGCCTTAGGATGCCCAATCCTTCCTCTTGTGTGTTGAGACAAGTGATAATTCCCTGCTGCTTGTCTTTTATCCCTTGGAGAGTTAATGTATCATTAATGTTTGCCAAGGCCAAGTGGAAAGCGATTTCAGAAGGAGATATGTGTTTTGGGTTAATGATTGGAGCGGGAGGAACTCCCTTGCTGTCCTTTCTTCCTATTCATCTCAATATATTGGGTTTGCACTTGCCCACAAGGTTCATTTATAAACTTGGATTTGACATTTTGTGATCATGCGGACCACCAAGGTGCTTGTTCACTACATTTTAATATCTTGGATATATGCACAAATTGAAGACTTATTTTCAGAATTCTGTACTGTACTCTGGTACATGTTGCCCTTTGTAATGTCCCCTTCTTAGCCCAGACAGTTAGATGAGGAGATTAGCCTATTCCAAGGTTCTCATAGGCTAGTGGCTTTTGTTAGAGAGCCTAATTGGGTCATTTTCTAGGACTTACTATTTATAGTAAGTCAGGCAGGAGGATCACGAGCGGTGTTGAGCCGACTTTCTATTTATAGTCATTGCCAATTGGAGCACCTAGCACTTTGTATTTGGTTTCGAGATGGCCAGGGAACTATATGTCGAAGTATAAGTTAAATTGAATAATTAACATAATATTTAAATGGCTTAAGTTACTTTGTCTTATTAAAGTGACTTAACTTTATAAGTTATAACTTAAAGTGATGTGCTAGGGAGTGGGCGCCCCTCATGAGGTAACATGGACTTAAGTTATTAAAACAAAATAATTAAGTAATCCTCTCTTGGGTGTTGAGGGTGAAAGAATAAAAGAAAAGAAATTGAGTTCATTTGCATCCATTCACTCTTGAAAAATTGATATTGTTGTGCAAAGCTTTGAAGATTGGTTTTGAGGGTTTGAACTAGGGTTCTACTGAGACGAAAACCTCTGTAGAATTACTTGCTTTGTGTTTAGAAGACAACATCAGGCAGGTTTTGGGAAGTCTCATCCAGGGGCTTCATTTGTCCTTTAGTTTGATGTATTTTGATGGAGTTTTTGAGGAGATAAAGGACATATCTTATGCAGATTTTGAGTACAGCTGAGAACAAATATTGGGAGGACAGATTTAGATCAGTTTTGTGTTGATTGAGGACTGCACTTTACTTTCATTGCTGGCCGTACAGTTCAGATCAGGCCGTACAGCATTTTTGGGACAGATTTGCAAGTTTGAGGAGATCATTTCATTACCAATCTGGTCGCCATCAGGCAATAACAGCATTCAGTTCGTAACAGTGAAATGTTTAGAGGGTTTGCACTTGTTAATTGCTGATATCTTCTACTAGCTGGCCATACATCTTCATTGGGATTCGTGGGTCTTCAAGAATGGTTAAAAACTCTCATTTGGAACTCCATTTCCTTGCTTGGGAATCATCTAAAGTTGTAAATGTCATTGCTATTCTTTGTATGATGAAGAACAATCAATTGCAGATGCTTGGAGGTGTTTCCTGTTAGCTTATATTGCTGGCTCACATACAGCGGATGTACGAAGTTGGAGATTTGCAAATGGGTATGTCACTGTAAGTCATTTTGAGCATAAATATAATCTGGGTTGTCGTTGTTTTGTTCATATATTTTATAGTTTATCTGGGTTATTGTTATATGCATTCTATTTCATTGTTGCAATGCAAAACAAACACATGCAAAAACATATATAAGCCCTAAACCCAAAATTGCAATAAGAAACGAAAAAAACCAAGGCATAAAACCCTACCTGAATAGTGCATATTACACCCTTGCCTTTGCTAGTAGCGTAGCCATCTAAGGTGATGATCATTTCTATATTGAATTGGATGGAGTTGGGATGTAATCAAGTCCTTGAATACCTTCCTTTTTGTCACTGATGGTTCTCTGCACAACTTCAATGCTTCCATGTGAGTACACGACTGTTTACTGCCTAACAGATCGTAATTGGAATTCACACAGTAAATTGAATATACTTGAAAATGAAATACATTATAATAAATTGCTCATTGACAATTCACATCAAAACGGGTATTGCTATTATGCTTTCATACAATGTGATAGGGATATCACGCAAAATGCGGTCTCGTCTACAAGTCCATGCTTGGCATATAAAGGTAGCTGACAATTGGTTGGTATTGTCGACCGCTGACAATTGACTACAACTAACCACAATTGTTGGGAGGACAACTAACCTCACCAACATACCCAATCCAAAATAAATACAACATACATATGCAAAATGCCTGTTTACATCATGCACCCTAAAAAGTAGTCGTCTTCCAGACGACTAGAGACTAAAAACAAAATAACCAAAAAGTACCCGCTACTGTAACGGCGGTGGTGGAGAACTCCTTGGAGGGGTATAGACTGAAGGACAAGAAGCATGCTGCTGAGAGATCTCCTGGCGAAGTCGGCAAACTTCCTCAATGCGAAGTTTCAAGTGGTGAGTGGCTTTGATTTCCCACTCCCTAGTTGACTTGACCAATTGAACTACCTCATCAAATTGTTTCTTTGATTGTTCCAGATTAGTTCGTAACTCCGCCAATTCCTTCTCCATAGCAGCCATCTTCTCATCCTGTGCCGAAAGCTGCTGGCTTTGTTCAGCCAATTGTTGTTGTTGTTCGGCCAAGTCTTTTTCTTTTTCAACAACCTTGGCTTTCTCCAATTCTGTCAATTGAGTTTGCTGAGCCAATTGTTGCTGAAATCTCTTATTTTGTTCCTCCATAGCTTCCCTCATCTGCCTAGATGCATGGACAGATTCCTCAATCCTGGCGATCACCCGCTGACCCTTATGGACCTCCTCATGTAATCTGAAATAGGTCTATCTAAAAATGGCTTCAATATTATACAAGGCATCCAGTATGTGACTGTCTTTCCCTCCAAAGGAAGGGACAATCCTCTTCGGTTGCCATTCCTTCATCTCCTCGGTACATATGCCTGGCCACCCCTTAACTCGGAAGATGCAAGTAAACTCTTACTCACATTTTCTGCCACAAATGTCTGTATCTGTTGGGCCTCCTATAGAGCTAAGGGGGAACGAACATTATCCATCCGTTTGGCTATATCTACTACTTTGCACATCAGGGCCCCCATAGGTGCTAAATCCTACACAGTGTATATCAAGTGGATCCTCTAGATCGGGGTGAGAGAGTTGGACGTACATGTCCTCTATGGGAAGACTGGAATTTGGCTCAGAGGAAGATTCCGCCAGTATCTCCTTCTCCTGTGTAGAAGAGGGTCTAGGTTGTGGAAGTGAAGTGCTGTCTCTTGGTGTCTAGATACCCACTGTAGTACCTGCAACTACAACTGACTCTGGCTGTGTAGGCTCAACATGTAGAGTGGCAACCAGTTGCTCTGGGTCTTGAGAGGGACTCTCAGAGTCTCAAGAGGAAAACTAGTGGTAAATGGAACACCAAGTGCACCCAACCAACTGTCAACATGCATGGTAGCCTCAGGCTCAGATGACCATCCCGTGCGAGTGGTGGGTGTAGGGCTGTCATGTATAGCGCGACCTGTAGGTAATATTGCTTCTGCAGCTGGCTGGGTATCCTTAAGCATTTGACCTGCGCGTGGTTGAATGTCCACATCCACGGTCAATGGGGTAGTTGAGGTTGATGAAGACACGTCAATAGTATCCTCCTCTTCCTCACTATCTTCCTCTTACTCCTTGGAGGATGTATCTATGGTCCTGTATTTCCTCTTTCTGCTGGGGGTCTCCGTCTCAGGTTGTGTGCCCAATTTCGTCCATTTGAATACGATCGGCCATGCGGGGTCATAGTCGGCATCTGGCTGAAATTGACCGCCTTGGAGCAACGATACTTGTCTAAACACTACATCCAGGAACAATGCAATGGCGTGCTCTGTTATGTAGAATGCTTTGTGTTTCATGGATAGAAATTCCTCCATTCGACTAGCCAAGACCATTACCCAAATATATACAGTGCCTTCTTTCAGGCCCAACATGTATTCTGCCATCCAGACGACAATGTTCACAGAGCGAGTGGTGCCTATCAACTTGCTTTTGATGACGTCCATGATGCAGCACCGCTTCGTCATTTGCCAAGTCGTCCTTCTTGAGACCTCTGTTTCCTTTTCCCCATATCTTGGTTTTTGCCTTTTCAGATAAGTCACTCTTACACAGGTGTTTGCATAGCCCTCTTTTTCCCTCTGTGTAACCTTCGGGGGAGGTTTGGTGACATCGTACCCCCAACTAGGAATGCCAAATACCCTCGTAAAATCCTCAGGTTTGAATGTTATTTTGATGGAGGTGTTCATGTATTCAACCCTAGTTTCATTTTCTAGCTTATTGTAATGTACTACCATACTCTTCATAAATGGCTCAAATTCCCGGTAATTCAAAATTGGGGCCTGGATTACCTTGTCAATGCGGGAACTTGTGAGTGACTCCTAAAAAGGATGTTCTACAGAATTCTTTAGCCACCGTGTGTCGCTCTCCATTGTTGTCAAACTCTCCCAAGTAAGATTATCCACTGTGATTTTGTCTTTGGCTACTGGCTGTGCTGGTCTCTTTTTCTTCTTTTTAGTCTCTATGAGGATTTTTGGCCTGTGTAGTGTTGTAGTATCCTCTTTAAGTTCTCTTGCTGCCATTGTTGTAGCTACCTCCCGACTATTGCAAAACTTCTCCCAACTACTGCAAAACTTCTCCCGACTACTGCAATGAGAAGCGCCTTGTTTTTTCCTCCTCTCAGAACAATTCCAATAATTTTTTGTCAAGTGTGTAGAAAATGTTATGATGATTTTATTGCTTAACCCTTAATGCTGATTTGGGAGGAATTGTACGGCCGCCAATGTTTTAGTTTCTACCCGCTTCTGGAAATTCCATATGGAAATGGCAATCGACTGGAGAGGGATGTACGACAAAGGCAATTATGAATCATATGATTAGTAGCAGTCGACTAGCAGAGGGAGACAAATATGAATCGTATGGTAGTAAACAAGAGTTGTACAGTTGACTACAAGTTCGTACAGAATGGAGGTCGTACGACAGACAGGGTAAAAAAATAGTGGTACGAAGTCTAGGTTGAATTGTACGACAATGATCGTAAGTGGACTAGTAGATTGTAGGCTAGTTAAGTCATATGGAATGGAGGTCGTACGGAATGGGTGACAAAATGGGATGTCGTATGGCTTTTGAGTCGTACGGTGAGGGGGTTTAGGGGGTCGCACAGGGAGGAATTATTGTGGAGGTCATATGGCCTGGGTTGTACGACTCCCTTATACCTTTTTTTTTCTCAATTTTCTCTTTTTTTTTCAATTATTCTATTTTTTCTTTTCTTTTTCCATTATTTTTCTCTTCTTCAAATTTTACCTTTTCCCATAAATTTTCCCCATTTTCTTTTTCATCATCTTATTTTGCATTTCGTTCCTCTCATACGCCAATTTCCGTCCAGTTGTTAGAGCAACATGCCACAGTGGGTTCTTGTCGAGGTATTTTATTTACTGCACTTTTTTCATCTTCTTGTCGTCTTGTTCTTTTACCGTATCTATTAATCCTTTCCCCCTCCGTTCTTTGTTCTACTTGTTGATCGTCATGTGTTGCCGTACTCCATGTTGCATCACACTGTTTTTCAATTTCCGTGATGTGAAAAATACAAGTGTTCACCCCTGTAAAATAGTCATTTGGACAACATCTTTCTATTTGTTCTAGTTTAAAAATTTGATCAACAAAACTTACCTCTTCCATTCCGTTATGTAATTTCCTTCCGTCGATCTATTTTAACCCTTCTGGTTCTTGGAGCCATGTTACGGATTTCCCGTCGACTATCAATTTCCGTGGATTATATACTGCTCGCCACATTCGTGGTCTTGGTAGTGGTGCACTTTGGAGTGCCCCCTTTGGCAAGTGTCTTTCGCTGAATTCCTGAACCGCTTCATAGTAACCCGAACGTTCGATTATAATTGTATTGTCAGCTAGATAGCTCGTTTGTGGTGGGATTACTTCTTCCTTCAGCAATAAGAATTCATATTTGTCCCGTATTTTATTGCATTCTTGTATTGACTCGCACACTTGTCTTCTTCCATACTTTTATCATCTTGGTCTGCCCAAGGGTTGAAGTTGTTGTCTTTACTATTTGATTAGTGTGGAAAGCCTAGTTTTCTGATGTACAAACAATGTTCTAAACATCTTCTCCATTTTGGATTATTGGAAATGTACAGATGTCCCATAGCAATGAAATTCCTTTCACCCCTGTTTGCTTACCGTAAAGAAAGTTTCTGACCACCTTCTCTAGCATTTAGTAAGTTGCTTGAGAGGGAAAAGGGAAGAAGATCAATATATTTCATCCTATTGCTAATATTTTATCGAGGATCATGATTTTGCCAACAAAAGGGAGATCAAGGGTTCTCCAGCATCATAACATTTTTTCATGTTGGGACATGATCCATTGACATTGGTTAGCAGTACAGATCTAAATACCAAAGGGATACCCAAGTAACGGATGACTTCACATTCCATCTTTGGTTTTGTTTTCTTCAAGGTTAAAATATTGGATCATGTTGCAATATTTAATTTACATACAAAATGAAGTATTTTGGAGACGTTGCATCTTATCCTTGATTTATACATTAGTGCTAGTTTTTGCACATGTTGAGAAAAGAGAATTAGGCAATGCATTAAATATATTTCTAGCAAAACTATAAGTAAAATTAGACAAGAAATCTATTCTCAAGTAACATTGTTATTTGTTATTGTACAGGAAAACTGTCAAGCTTTACAGTGATTTCTATTCTTCAGACATCATTGTTGCTTCTCCAATTGGGTTGATTACTGTAAGTAGGGCTTTTACCTATGTATAATGTGACATTTTTTTTAAATGAAATGAAAACATGTCTTGAATAAATGCTACAAAATTATAGTGTTAACTAGTAAGCGTTTGTTTCTTACCTTGCTAGAGAAACTACCTTGCTAGAGAAACTGCCTTGAGTACGAACTACATGATCATGAACTTTGAATGTGTCCAATTTTGCGGTGTTTTAGGAATTGAGAAATAGTAAAAATTTGATTATAGATGGAAAATTTTAAGTGTCTTGAATGTATTCACTCTTGCTGTATGTGCAAACTAATAGTAGATGCTAATATCAAGTACGTAGTTAATTTATGCAAATGGTTTTCAAATAATACCATTAAGGGAAACTTTGAGATCCTACTAAATATGTTACAGTTTGATAAAAAAATAGCCTGGTTCACCTACAGAAGGATCCACCAGAAAAATGAGAGCTATTGGCTTTTCCATAAAAAAATAACAAACTACAAGCTACAGCATTTTACTCAGGCAGTTCAACTGTGTGGTGGACTGTCTGGAGAAAACTGCTGTCAATGAAACAAAGAGGGGGAGTTAAAACTTATGATAGTCTCCCAGAGCTGCCAAGTGCTCCAGAAAAATGGATATCCAAGGAAAAGGAGGTCTCCAGTTCACAGAAATGACTCAGGAAATCCCAAAAACGCCTACCATAGCTGCGCCAGATCATGAATTGGCGACCTTGTGCTTTCCAATTACTTTCCTGCTTAACAAATTAAACAAATCAATTTTTCTAAACTCATTTCATTTTTCTTAATAGATGCAAATGTATACAAGATGTAAAGTTAACCAGACTTTGGACAAGTTCATGGTTCCTCTTGTTGCAAAAGGCTATTTGCAACAAGAGGGGACAGACTACGAGGACACTTTTGCTTCTATGGCAAAAAGATGGTCACATTTTGATTGCTTCTCTTCATAGCAACTCAGTTTTGTTGGAAGGTGTATTAGATGGATGTGAAGAGTGCCTTCTTGAATGGGTATTTCAACAAGGAGGTTTACATGGTGTAGCCTAAAGGATTTTAGGTATCTGGTAGTGCTCATTTGGTTTGTCCACTTTTTAGTTTTCTGTATGGATGTAAGAGAAGCTTCACAAGCCTAGCATATAAAAATTGATCAACATCTTCAACACTCAAAATTTAGACGATGTCTATCTAATACAAATCTCTGTCAAAAGCGGTGGTGATGACATTGTGATTTTTGTTTTCTATGTTGATGATCTTGCCATCACCAATAGTGGGGCCGATGCATTGCACTACGTGAAATCTATGCCTCCTATAGTATTGCTTAGATGCAGAATTTTGGCAACATGATTGTTTCATTTTCATTGCTCAGGTCAAGCATGCGATGATTTGGAATAGTTTTGTATGGTTGATTGTTATCTTGCCACTACATTGATGGAGGTTGGCCTGAAGTTGGCCTGAAGTTATCAGCCTATGATAATTCATTACTGATCAACGAGGCATTCTATAGACAATTGGTGGGCAATTTGATGTATCTTTTATTGACTGGTACAAACAAGGATTGGGTGCCCTGCGAAAGATGGCCAATCCTTGCAGCCAATTACATTGATTCTCAGAAAATTCAAATTGGAAACAATAGCAGATCAAACTATTTCTCCTGTCATCCCTCTCTTTCTAACCTGCTCTCTATATTTATATATTTTTGTTTGAGAGGCCTGAAGGCCATTACAGGGACGTGGCTATTGCCATAATGAGAAAACATTTACATTTGCATTCAGTTTTAGCATCAAGATTAGTACTCCTTTAGCTGTTTCATTTGATTTCAGCACCCAGTATGTGTTTTGATTCATGCAGGCCCCTCCAACAATAACATCCAAGTAAAAACACTTGGAAAAAGGACAAGATGTGCAGGCCCCAAAAGGAATGATTAACTGCCCAACAAGGAATAAGCAGTGCCCAAGGGAAAGAGTCGGTTTTTAGCTTTGTCTCCATGTCCAGCTCCCTCACATCCAGTTTAGGTTAAAATGCCCAAAGAAGATAAGGCATCCTACATGGCAGGTCCTAGCCGAAATAGGATGAATTCAACAACGAAGGAAGAGAAATGCTAGGAGTACCACATGGGCCCCAGCTAGGGGAATCATGGTCGGTCTGGGATAATGCCCAAAAGAAATGGAGAATGTAGATTTGATATCTCAAGTGGACGCTAGCGAGCAACCATAAGGTAGAAGACAAAATCCCATGATCCATTCATGAATCACCCAACATAACCATGTGGTCCCCAGTGATAGCTAGGATGAAATGCCCAACAACAAGATTAAATCAAAGATGAACACCTAGGCAGGAAATATTACCATTTACTAAGTAGCAGACCCCTCATATGACAGTAAATTCGAACTAGTAGAAGACAAACAAAACTTGAAACACACAAGAGTTAGAACAAAAACCAAAATTTGATTGAATAGTATTTTTGGGTGTGCAGGATTGCGAGAGACCTAGATGCTCTTGCATCATTGACACAACCATATCTTTTTTTTTTAATTAGTAAATAAGGGAGTTGGGTACTCTTGACTTTGGGATTCTCTATCAAAGGACAAATGATATTAGGTTGATAAGATATATAGACCTTGATTGGGCTTGTTTTGTTAATACTTGAGACCAACTACTTGCTATATTTTCATTTTGGGCTCAGGGATTGTTTTGTGGCAAAGTAATTTACAACACACTGTAACTTCGTCTTCCATTGAAGTAGAGTTGCAAGGAGTTTCTAGTGTTATTTGCAAAGTAGTATGGTTGCACTGAGTTTTGAGTGATCTGCAACTCTTTATATTACGCTGACTTTACTTTTCTTTGACAATCAAGGAGCTTTGAAGTTGGTTTAGAACCTAGTCTATCATGCTTGCACAAAGCTCATTCAGGTTCATCATCACTGCATTGGGCGATTGGTTGACATTGATGATAATTCTCTCCACTACTGCATATTTTAAGAACAATCTATTGATTTAATGACTAAACCTCTTGGTAGTATTCTTCTGGTCCGGTCCGAACTGGGTTCGTGATCCGGTCTGGTCCACTTATGGGTTTAGACAGGATTCGCCCAAAACAGGCTGGATTTGTCTTGGGCGAATCCAGAGCGAACTCGGGGCCAAAATTTCGAACCCACAGCGAACCTACGCCGAATCCATCACACATTCGCCCAAAAATGGGTTTTTAATTTTTTTTTTTTGCTTTTTTAGAGATATGGAACTTGAAGTTCGAGCAATGAATATTTAAATTTTTATGTTTAAGATCAATTAAAAATAAATTAATGAATAAGTTTAAAATCAATGTGACAAGGTCTATGGAACAAGGTTGGGCTTTTAAAAAAATTAGGCTAAAATAAAATTTTCCCCTATAATTACTGAAGTTAAAGTTTATGGCCTGAGTTCAACACTTGTTTTTTACACTAAAGATTCCTTTTCTTTTAATGATTTTTCCATTTTGTTTATTTTTATTCGTAAATTAACTAATTAACATGTAGAAACTATCAAGTCACCACAATTAATTATTGTGTTTCTCAAATTAATTCAAATGACAATCAAGGGGATATAATGTTGTGTAAATAAGATAAAAACTGGAAAACAAAAGAGATTCAACACTAGAATGTACCAGATTTCTATCCTAAACAATAGCTTTGAATTCCACTTTTATCATCAAGATGAAACCACCCCTTTCCACAAACTGATGATATTAAAATCACCATAGTAGTTGTGAAAAATACCAATAGTTTCTAAACTACCCTAGAAGAGAATCAATTAAAAACCTTTCTAAAAACCCACAATTGTTTAGAGATATTCAAGTTTATGGTGGTTTTATTGATTATATGATGCTATGTGGTGTTCTACACTTAATTCTTGCTTTTAGGCTGCATATACATATATTTTTATATAAATATATATAAACGAACCTGTTGATGATTGTTTTTAGACAAGTCAACAATAGAGTAAAACACTAGAGTATCCCACTCTCTCTTGAATAAAGCTCTTCAAAGGCTGAACTATGTGATCCAATGAAGTAACTCCAAGGTTCCTTATTTATGACTCATGATGGGTTAACTCAGTGATTACATGTGATCTTGCTGATAATCACAAAGGGACTTACGCAGACTTTTTCATATACTCAGCTTATTTCTCCTTTCAGTGTGAATGATGTATATACAAGGTTTCAATAATGAAGAAAAGCAAAAGATAATGGGTTCAGAAACTAATCTAAGGTCAATGAAGTAATGACAATGTTTGAACAGACAAACTCCTGAATTAACCTAACTCCACTTCGCCAAGGATGCCTACAACTACATGAAGTTGGTGCAATCTCCTAAGGTTCGCGAATGGTTTTCAAATCATGAAGGCTCATATAAGCACCCATCAAATGGCGCAGCTCAAACAAGCATCCACAATCGAACTTATGCAAATGATAAAGCTTAGACTAGCTTTACACAACACTTCATCAGCGATGAATGTCAAAAGTATGAGCTAGGAGTTGATCAAATATTCAGTACAACATACACTACATCAATGAACTTCTAATCTACTTCTAATCTATTTGAAACATCCCTCCACTTCATCAAAGTACAAGAAACCATGTGATTCCACAAGATAACACTTAACACCAAATAACTTCCAATGTTTTTGCATTAATCTTGAGAAATATTTACAACAATTTCAAGCCCTCTCAGAGAATTTCGAGAGTCTCCTATTCTAGTCCTACAAAACTATATTCTCTAGTCTATGAACTACTCTGATTACCCATTACAAATGAGGCAACAAGGCCTTTATATAGTGCTCCAGATTACAATGAATGGCTTAGATCAATTCGATAGCCAAGGGCTCAGATCATGCCAACTCAGTAGGTAGTTACAACAATTTGCTATTTTTAGTACAAAAGAGAGGCAAGGAAGGCACATTTTCCAATGTGATAAGGATAAGATGAAATCATTTAAAACATCCTCCACATAGGCGTCCCTTTGGCTTCTTTTATTAAATGATACATTGAATGTAGTTGAAATGATGTGGCTAATTATGATTGGATGATGATGTGTACTCGCCACATAGGTGCCACCTTAGCATCTCTGATGGATTCCCAACTTGTATCATCTTGTATGATGTCTTTGATGTGATTGCTCTTGATGATGAATACTTGAGATGTCTAGAAATGTATCTTGTTGATCTTGCCTTGATCTTGAATTGTAAACTCAATGAATGATACTTTATTGCTCATTTGACTAACTCTGTGTACTTTCTTCTTCTTCTTGTAGGTTGATGTGAATAATCTTCTTCGATGCTTCTTGATGTAGAGAATAGTAGGAGAATAAATGATGTTTCTTTCTCAACTTCTAAATGATGACGCTTCATTCATGAATTGGAGTAGGAGATCTCTCTTGGACTTGAAGTTTCAAGAAGAACTTGAAGTTGAATAGATGAATGCCTTTGCTTGATTTGAGGATGAAGTGTTTCAACATGATGATACCACCTTCCTTATGGTAGATCAGCTAACTTCCCAAGGAGACTTGAAGGCACTAGGGGTATTTGAAACTTTGGAGAAGTCTTTGGAATGCTTAATGATATGAAGATCCTTTGGAGCAGCTACATGAGGTTCCCTTGAAGGTTGAAAGAACTTGAAGTAGAGTGTGGATGAAAGCCTTGTAGGATGCAATTGAAGATGAAGTATGTTAATCTTGAACTTGAAGTGATTTTAGATGCTTGTCCTGGATGATCATGACGTAATTGATGACATGCTTCCTTGAAGATGATCTTGAATCTTGAAAGATCTTGACTTGAAGCTTGGATGGATAGAAGCCTTTGTCATTTGAACATAATGCCACTTGATGAAGAGTTCCAGTAGATTAATGAAGAAGCTAGCTGATACTCGAAGTGATCCAATAGGGTATCCTTGAAGTGACTTCTTAGAACAGCTACTTGATGTCTTCTTTACACACTGCAAATTGTTGACTTCACTCCTAGCATGAAGGTGGTTCAAGCTTTTTCTTCTTTGTCTCCTTAGCATCATTCACATTCTTGCAACATAGAGAAAGAAATAATATCAATCCTTAATCTTAAAAATAATCATTATAAATCAATTTCTAACCTTTCCAACCTTAAGTGCATTAGATGCCAAATTAGTTAATTTCTAATTATCAATCATTAGAAGTGTATTAGATGGCGATTTCAATCTCTTCTATAACTAGCGCACTGGATGAAGGTTTTAAAATCTTCTTGAAAGTATTCAAAACACTTAGCAAAATATCCCTTTTAAGCGCATTGGTTTAGCCATCTGAAATCCTCTTGACTAGTGCATTAGTTGAGGTATAAGAGATCTTCCTCTACAAATGAAAATTCAGATTCTCCTTCATATGAAATAAGTGCATTAGATAAGGGGTATGAGATCCTCTGGAAACTTATGAAATTTGCACTTGACACTTAAAACCTGCCTCAAGCTCTTGGCGCATTGGATCAAGGGTGAAAGATCTTCCTGAAATTAGTGCATTGGATCAGGTTTTTAATGTCTCTTTGAAAGGTGGCACAGCAGTTTAAGATTTTAAATCCTCATCTTTTTAAATGACCTCTCCAAAAGCTAGCGCATTGCTTGAGGTTTTTGATTTCTTCCTTTTTTTAAACTCTAAAATGAACCTCTTTCTCCTTGAGTGCATTGCTTCAAGATTTCAAATCCTCTGGAAAAGTGTTGAGCACATTAGATCAAGGTCATTGGATCTTCTCTTGAAATTTACCTTGATATTGAAATTTAACCTCATTATGGAAGTGGCGTATTGCTTAAGGGCCCTGAAATCTTCCTCTAACCTTCACCTTAGCGGATCATTTTCACCTTGGTCGCATTGGTTGCTGATTTTGAGATCTTCTTCTACTAGGCGCTTTGGTTAAAGAGTTTGGATCCTCCTTGAACTTGGCGCGGCGGTTAGGGAGTTTGAAATCCTCTGGCAACATTTCAAAACTTTGCTTTCCCTTATCAACATTGGCGCGGCGGTTGAGCATCTTGAATTCCTCTTAAAACATAAGCATTTTTTGCTTTGGGCGCATCACTTCAAGTATTTGGAATCCTCTAGAAAATATGCCTTAAAACTTAGGTTAAGTCCTCCTCTAGTGGCGCATTGGTTCAAGGTTTCAATTTCCCCTTGTTGTGGCGCATTGGTTCAAGGATGAAGGATCTTCTAGAATGAGGCGCATTGGATCGCACTTTTAAAATCCTCTAGAACTTGGCGCGTTGGATGAGGTGTTGTAGATCCTCATAGCACTTGGCGCAATGGTTGAAGAAAGTGAATTCTCCTTGATAAGCCTCTAAAATCTTGAACTAGACCACCCTCCACTAGTGGCGCATTGGATTGAGGGTATGATTTCCTCTAGGATTTGCCTCTAAACCATGGCGCATTTGATCAAGTTTGAGATCTCCTTCCTTAGGCGCTTTAGTTAAGTGTTTTACAATCCTCCAAGGTGGCACAATGGATGGCACTTTTGAATTCTTCTTGAAATCATCTTGGCGCATTGGTTCACACTTTCAAGATCCTCTACAACCTAGCGCGTTAAATAAGGAAGTCGAGATCATCATCTTTTTCTATCCTTGGCGCATTGGATTGGGCGCAAGAGATCATCAACTTGAATCCTCTGAAAAAAAAACGCACTTCATCAAGATTTTGCGCCATTCTAATATCCCGTCGCACTGGATCAAGATTTTGGATCCTCTGGAACAGTTAGGCGTTTTTCAGGGTCTCTCAGGGTAAAGGTATATTGAAAAATATATTTAAGTATAAGTTGAATTTCTTATACTTTAAATATTTTTCAATATACCTTTCAGGATGTTTGAGATAGGTCTTGAATCCACCGGATTTAACATGCAAAATCTAGAATTTGGAGGATCCACCAGATTTTAGACTTAGTCAATTTTTCAGGATTTTCAGGATTTCAGGCTACCAGACTGTCATTTTCAAGATCTCAAACATACATCAGGGTTGGTCTCAATATTCATGAATTGGATGGAAATTTGATCAAGACTCTTCATTACTACAAGTTCATGCTCTAGATGAGACCTCCAGTTATAAAGCAAAAATCTTCTAGGAGAGAGACTTATTGTTGGATTGGCAGAGGAAATGGACCTAAGACATAATCAAGACTACATGCAAAGCATCAGAGCTCAAAAAAAGGGGGTCCCCATTTGCAATGGGGCGATGTGTGATTTGGTCACAACAGAACCCAACCCCAAAATTTTTATATGCTAGGCTTGCATACAGGCTCTTCGTTTGTAGTATCATCACCAGTGTAGAATATCTTACCTGATGTTACTTGATGCTTCATGCTTTTCTGCCGTCTCGAAGACAACTTTTTTTTCTTTTGGGGGGGGATGATGTAGTTAGTGTATAATGCTGATTCTTATATTTGATAATATGGGTTATTCGACTATGTAATCTGACTATGTATTAATTGTTTGTCGGCTCTCGGGTAGTTGAGAGTAAGTTAGAGTCGGTTAATTGACAACTGTGTTCCTCTTGGCAAGTGTAGTGTCTTTTAAATAGTCTTTGTATCATCAAGGAAAGTAGTATGATCTAGTCAGATCAACTTTGATCCTTGGCCGACCATCTCTAGTCTACTTCTGTAATAATTTCATGAGTGAATAAAGAGATACTTTTACTCCTCTATCTGGTATGCATTGTTAGTTCTATTCATTATTGCAAGTATTCATTTATCAGATAGGCGAGTAAACAAAGCTTTGCAGTTGTATCCAGTGTATGCTTGAGCCCTAAAGTTGTCACTAAGTCACAAACTAACTAGCTGTGCTTAAAGCCTCTTATTAAGGTGATGAGAGCATCATTGCATGAAGGCAAGTTATAGATACACATACATGATTCACTAGGATAAACTTGATAAGGTTTGTTAAAGATATTTCCTTGGTAGTAACACTGAATCATGAAAATGTGTAAAAATTAATAACCTACTCCTAAACTATTGGTTAAAGATGTTCGTTTTGAGGAATATGATTGACCACAACTTCTAGGACTGGTGCCTATCTAGTGGGTAATAGAGTCATAGTTTACTAGAAAGAACAACGAGGTGAATGCATAACTGGAATCGATCCTAGCATATGCATACATCAAGATATGATATCAACTAATAGAACATTCTTAATAATCCATCATTATATTGTAGACATCCATATGAAACACATAAATGACTATTACATAGCATGTAATGAATTAAGATGCTGTCACATTCATCAAATGCGTGTTACAATCATACCAACAAGTGTGGCAAGAGGTAACCCTAACAAAGTTCGTAGTTTCCCTGAAGATCTACATACAACCATGGAGACATTCAATTAAAAATATCACTTACACGATTACAATCTTGCCATGAATCACGAATGCATCGCTTTCTGGATGGATTGGATGAGGAGTTGAAACCCTAGAAGAAACTTGGCACATTTAGGCATGTGGAAGCAGATAATGACCAATGCTTTGAATGATTAACATCTGTGCTTTTATAACATTTGAAACTTATGCTTTAATCTGCTCGTGAGAATCCGTCACACAATTGGAAGTTCAAACTCAACCACCACATTGAATGCAACCAAAAAGAAATCTCTTGAGATGAGCCTCGATTCATGTGCAAGGTGAATTGGAAGGAGTAAAGATGAATTTCCCCCTCAAATGGGTAATTGCGAGGATCCGATGGGGAACTGCACATGGGAATTGGATGCAAGTAGGGGGAGGATGTCCTACAAGACGGACGAATTTTGTAGATGAATGATGGAAAAAAGGGATGGAATGGGATGATGCAATTTTGTAGGAAAATCACGTGGAACCGGAGTATGGAAAGATTGAAGGAAAGACTCGGCATACAAGAAGACATTGGGTTCATGCAAAGGGGAGAAATCAAGTAATTTGGATATATGGAAGAAATGCGGGAAAATGCTGTAGGACTGGACATGAAGCATGCGAGGCACATCCTTCAACATATCGAGTTTCTGCTAGGTGGAAACCAAGTGAATTAGAAGCGTGGAATGGAGCGAAAAGGAATGTGGAGTTTAGAATGGGAATTGGATGTGAAGTGAAAGAATGACATCTTGTAGGATGAAGAAATCTTGCAAACAAAAGGAGTGTAGGAAGAACGAAGTGTGGAGGATGAGATCAGAACAAGACGTGCGGGGAAAGAAGGGACTACATAGTAGGACAAAATTCAGCAAATAGAAGGAATGGAAGAAAATGGAAGGAAAGAGAGAAAAATGAAATTTGTGGGAAAAGGAAGAGTTGTAGGAGCATGTTGAGACTTTGCAAAACTTGAAAGTGGATGAAAACGAAGGGAATGAAGGGAAAAGAATCAGAATCATGCAGGGAAAATGGGTGAAAAGGGACTGGATGTAGAATGTGAAGAACATGCAGTAGCCAACTGGAAACCTGCATCCTACAACAATGTGAAAACCTGCAAAATACAAGAAACAATAGAACATGATAAGTAAACCCTCCAGACTTAGAATATTATGGGTTTTTGCAATATTCACCATATGAAGAACACAAGTGGGAGTCAAAAACATAACACTTATGCAAAATTCACAAAATGGGCAAGGACTTAGATAAATCTTGCAATTTTCGGATTTGGTCCCAACAAGACATACATATTACATGTATACACATGCATAGGTCTCATTTTTTATTTCCGTCTTAGCTTCTCCCATGTTCAATAGTCACAACTTTCATGTTGAGCTTATTGCCATCACTTAGTTACACTGAGCTTGGCCCCTTTACTCAATTATCTATTAGACTAAGTTTGTCTCCATTGCTTTGTTACACTGAGCTTGTCCCCATTGCTCAATTATTTGTCAGAGTAAGCTTGTTCGCATCGCTGAGTTATATTGAGTTTGCCCCCATCGCTTAGTGGCACTAAGCTTGCCCCCATCGCTTAGTCACATTGAGATTGCCCCCATCGCTTAGTCACATTGAGCTTGTCCCCATCACTCAATTATTTGTTAGACTAAGCTTATTCCCATTGCTTAGTTACACAACAATTCACAACTTCCCTTGAGTACCGAGGATCCCCAAGGTATTAATTCATTTACACATTCTATCATATGCACGTACATACAAAACACAACTAAGCTCATAAGAGACTCAGATAGTACATACACACACAAAATGGTGTCCAAAGGATTAAATGTTGTTAGGCTAGTCATCAACATATATGTTATTAGAGCCTCTTCATTTCTCTTTTTCTGACAATTTTTTTTCCTTTGTCTTTGCAGCTATCATGTGTGCGCGTCTAGTTTTAGTAGCCTTCTCTTGGTGATCTCTTCTTGTATTTATGCAATTTCTTGAGTTGTCTTCTTTTAGACCTCATTGGTCTACCATGTCGGTGCATTAATCCTTTAGAATGATTACTCCATGTAGGTTCTTGTCTCAGTTTGATTGGTCATTCGCTCAATGGTGCTATTGAATGGATGGTTTTTGCCTATTCCTATGTACAAGGGATTCCCCAGGATCATTTATTTCATGCATTATCTTTGTGCTTAATCTGGCCATTACTTCTTAGAATGAATTTGCTCATGTTGTCTTTAACTTGTGACACTTGGCGTCTAGATTGACATTTGGCTGCTTTGCTTTTCCTCTATTGGCCCATTCATGCATTGTCACTAATCACCAATAGCTGCCCATGAAACATAGTACCCCCCCTTCAACTGGGTTTGGCCTTGCCCATTTTAGTATCACTAGTAGACTTAGATAGTTTCGTCAAGGCATTGTGTCTCACAAGAATATGAGGTATTATATCTTGATTTAAACCTAATCTATACACAAATCTGTTTCAAGTACTGTTCTAAAAACATTTACCCATGGTCATGATTCTAAACACTTTTCAGTTTGGGATGTATGTATGTTTGTATGTATATTATTTGGAAAGGAATAAGCCTTCTATCTATTAATTTAATCTCCTTGATTAACCAATGATTTCCAAAACCTTTAGTTGCTGTGAACATTATTCTGCACAAGTGTTAGCCTTAATACCTTAATCAAGTAATATTCATTCTACTCAGAATCATTATAAGGCATCACAAGATGAGGAATCATTATAAGTGCGATCAAGATAATATTAATCTTAACGTAATTAATTAATAATCTGAAAATCTTTATCTAAGATCATTGTTTTGATGCACATTATTCTAATCAACTTATTATTTCAGGCCTATGTTTCCCCTCATCATTAATCTAAAAATATGAATCTGGTTAATTATTACCTTGTGGTATCCTACCCTTAGACTATGGATTATAAAGCCCCGTGCAGCTCATTTATCAACTCATCTATACCGGGAATCAAATACCTGTTCTTTATTGTTTTCTTGTTCAAGGCCCTATAGTCAATGCACATCTTGATGGTCCCATCTTTCTTGTTAACCAGTACTACAGCTGATGCAAATGGGCTCTTGCTGGGGCGGATGTGTCCCATCTCTAACAATTCCTTGATTGTTTTTTCTATCTCATCCTTGAGCCTCTTAGGATGATGATAGGGGGTAATCATCACGGGCTTAGTCCCGTCCTCGAGCTCAATCACATGCTCGATGCCTCTATCAGGTGGCACTCCTGGAGGTATGCTACCAAACACTTTGCTTTGCTTGGTCAACAACTTCTGTATGTCAGGATGATAGTTGTTTTTTGGCCGCTGTGGAGACTCTGGCATAATAAGACACTCTGCTGCGCACTCCACCTAATCATGACATAGCGTTCTCTCCATCCTCTTGAGAGAAACTACTCAGGGTCCTCCATTTGATACTGCTGTAAGCACTATTTTCTTCCCATTAGATTGAAACTTCATTTCCATTTTATTCCGGTTCATAGTGAACTCCCCTAGTGTCATCAACCAATTTGTATCTCCTATACCAACGATATAAAAATCATCTACTAGCTCATATTCCCCCATATGAATGCTCAAGCCTGAAATTTTGTTGGTGCAAGTGAGTTTGAAGCCATCAGCTACCATTATTGAAGCCTTCAAACTCTTCCACCTTAAGTCCTCGTCTAGCCACCAACCCCTCATCAATGAAATTGTGCGTGGCACCTGTATCTATCAGGGTGATGAAGCGCTGACCCCCAAAGTGTAATGTCCCCTCTTGGGACAACACTAATTTTTTTCCCAAGTTATCAATTTCCAAGCAAACAAGGGTTTAGGGAGTACCTTGTTCTGACTTAATCCCTACAAGTTAGAAATCTTAAACATCAGTAAGTCCATAAAAATTAATGAACTCAATTAAACCTTACCTTGGGATGATCAACCATGGGAAAGCATGGAAGAGAGTAACTCAATGGGGTGTCTTAGCCTCTCTAGGCCCATTGGCAGAACCCTTCAACTAAAAGGCAGAACCCCCTTGGCCTCATGTGGCCCATGCCATTCATATGAGGTGCTGTGCCTAGTGAAGATTCCCACATCTTGCCATCTTTCCCTATTTCCTCATAATTGGTCTCCTTATATTACTATACCCATGATAGGGGAGTGAAGTCTCAAAAGGGTATCCTCATGATCCAACTCTCTAGGCCCAATGGCAGAACTCTTCAACTAAAGGAAGAACCCCTTTGGCCCAAGTGAACATTTCATTTCCATCATGAGTGGCATATCTAGACGAGCACATTTCTCTCTAGACCCAAAGGCAGAACCCTTCACTAGAAGGTAGAGCCCCTTTGGCTCATGTGAACTTATTACTTCCATCATAAGTGGCGTGTCTAGAAGAGCACATCTCTCTCTAGACCCAAAGGTAGAACCCTTCACTAGAAGGCAGAACCCCTTTGGCTTATGTGGACTTATCATTTCTCATCATGAGTGGTGTATCTAGAAGAGCACCTCTCTTTCTAGACCCAAAGGCAGAACCCTTTAATTAAAAGGTAGAATCCCTTTGGCTCATGTGAGTTCATTACAATTCCTTTTGGGTGGCGTACCTAAGAGAGGGTCCTATATTCCCTTTGTACTTTCCCTTCCTCTTATCATGGTATAGATTTATACATAATAACTCTTATCAATTCCGCATTCTCAAATAATCATATCAGCAATAGATAATAAATTATGAAAATGACATCATAAAAATAATATGCATGAACTATATTTAAACCCTACATTACATGCTTGCCACAATCAGATTTCAAATCTCATATATATATATATTATTCTACATATATATTATTCTACTTTCTTGTTATACTTCAAGATTGAATGTTTCCCTCTTATGTTCCTCCGCTATATATATATATATATAAATCAAAAAATGTTCCTTATATTCTCATGGGCAGATCCGTAGCTATCAATCTCCTTCATAATAATCTTATCATTTATATTTTACAAATCATAAATTGAACAAGTAAATATAAATAATTACTTACCTGCTGTAGCTTACCTCGGATTCCTTACCTATTGTTGCTGTCTTCTTTCTATTTTCCAATGTTTTCCTTGCTCGATGGAATGACTAGTATAATTTTTATTGTATTGTTGCTTCCATTTATATATTATATAATATATACTTCACACCCCTTTTCCCATCATACTCCTGTATGCCCTTTTATATATTTACAAGGGTTTTTTACCAAAGATCGTGGCTTTTAGTGATTTTGCTACTTATTAATAAACCTATCTTATAATCGCCGTATACATACTTTTATTTATATTTGATTGTCTTATATAAGATCATTGACTTTATCTTATGGGAACTACTCTCACTTTATATTAGTTTATATAATTATAGTAGAGGATAATAATAATATTATTTATATTTATATTAACAATATTGATATTTATATCAATATTTATGTTATTCATATTTATTCCCATATATAATATAATAATATTATATGTTATTAATATTAATATATATATATATAATTTAATAATATATAAATTATTAATATTTATATTTATCATTGTCATTTATGACTTCTGTCAATTAAAATAGATATATTATATTTTAATTATAGAAAGAACATTAGTATAGTAATATTATTTAATATTATTTATTAGATAATAAATATTAATAATAATATATATTTACTTAAATATACGTTGACTAAATGCCGTATTTTACCAAAGCAATTTCACCAACTTTTATCATGTTGATTAAATCTTTAATTTAAACAATGTACATGATAGACTTTATAATATTTATAATAATTAACTTATAATATTGTATTTATGTTTATTCTTATATAATATAATAATAATATTTGTTATTTATATTTAATAATATATTTAAAATAAATATATTATATATTATATTTTAATTATATTAATTTACAATATCAATTTAGGATATATATGATTTATGTAATATTGGTTTTATAATATTCAATATGAATTTTAATGTCATTCATATTTAATTATAAATTATCATTATAGGGACTCGACACAAGGACTCCTCTAACTCTGAAGGAACCAACCTTCTGAAAGCTAGAAAGTTGTGCCAATGTCCTATCACTATCACTGCTATGCTGTGAGGCACTCTCATCTCCACTATCTTCCTTGTCTAATGGCTGGTCCGATGCCTTTGAATGTGACTCCTTTGCTGAATAGTACTCAATTAACTTTGCCTTTGCCTTATTAGGGCATCTATTTGAAGGGTCCCATGGTTCCTTGCAATGAAAACAAAATTTTTCCCTCCTGTACTCATTCAACTGGTCCTCAGTTAACCTGTTTGTTTTCTCCTTGGGCTGGCTTATGTCTTTGTGAAAAGGTTTCCTGTCTTTCTCCTTGTCCCTCCCGTATTGGAAACCCTTAGACTGAAATTTATTCCTCCATACAAAAGACTCCATGTCATGGGCCTTTTTCATGGCCCCCTGAAGTGATGATGGGACTAAACCCTTAACCCAACCACACAAAGGATCTGACAGTCCATCTATGAATAGCATTACCAACCTATGTGTTGATGATGTTTTCTTGACAACAACATTAGAACAAAACACCAAGTGCTCTATCCTCTCTTGAACAAAACATCTTGAATGCTAAACTACCTGATCAAACAAGAGCGCTCCAAGGTTCCTTGTACACGATATGCAATGGATAGTCTCGGTCGTGTGATGTGATACTGCTGTGTACACAAAGGCACTTACGTAGAATTAACATTTTACTCCCTTCAGATATGTATTCCTCCTTATTATGAAATGGAACTTTTCTAATCAGCTATGAAAAGAAAATGAAAAAGAAGGGGTTAAGAAGGCTATTCTAAGGACAATGATGTGATGAATGATGCTATGGTAGACAAATTCCCTTAGAAACCAAATTCCACTTTGCCATGACAAACAACAACTACATGAAATAGGTGCAATCTCCAAAGGATAAACCAAGGATTTTCATATTGTTGACACACTCCAAAGTACCCATAGCTGGAGCAACTTGAAGGAGCATCAACAATCGAACTATTTGCAAGATGTGGTTCAGGCTAACTTTACATGATGACTTACCATCGACAAGCCATCCAAAGTATGAACCAACTGGAATTTATCAAATATCATTGCATATATCCAAAACATCAATGAACTCTATCTACTTTATCACCTAAGCTACTTGGAACCACATCTCAACCATCTTGGAGAATAAGAAACCATGCGAACATTCCTTGATCGTACAAGATCACCATGCGAACAACAACAATGAGCTTGTATTGATTTAAGAAGTGTTTTGTTTACAACAATCTCATATATCTCTTCAATGATTTCGAAGAGTTCTTTCTACTCTACTCCTATTGCCACAGTATCTACTCCTACTCTATCTTCCTCTAATGATCCTCTTATTGTATACCCCCTTTACAAATGAGAGAAGTGAGCTTTATATAGAGCTCAAGAATTACATGAAGGGCCAGGATTGATTTGACAATCAACGGCCAAGATCGAGACAACAAGGCAGTTTGTTACAAAATTTGCTATTTTTAGAACATGAAAGAGACAATGAAGGCACATTTCCCAATGTGATAAGCATTTTTAGAGCATCTTTATGGTGGGCCCTCTTGAATGAATGACATGGCAGAATGCGATTGGCTTGATGACATGCATGTGCCACCTCTGCATCTTCAAGTAAGTTGGTTTGGTTCACCTCATGTTCACTTTACTTAGAATATTTTCTTCTTGTTGTCTTGATATAACTCATGGATTGTTTTGATGAGCATGCTCATCTCTCATCTTGTGATGTTGTTCTTGTAGGACTCTGGACTCTTGGAGTGTTGAGATGGAAGATCTCTTGTGCGTGACCTCTTGTAGTAGACTGGCATATGATGGATGCACATGAAATAGACAACTCTGGATGATGACTCCTCCTTATGCATGGCATTGATATCTTCCTCATCCAGACATACGAAGTCTTCAAAGCAAGATGAACTTGATGTAAGAGCTCTCCTCCATGTGGTGATGATGACAAACTTGAGCAACTTTCCTCCACCTTCGAAACTTCTTATGTATGAGCTCTCGCCATTCACCTCCTTGGATCCTCCATCACCTACCAAAAGAAACACATCAAATTAAAACTTGATATAAAGGATTTTCAATAACAAATTACATTCATCTTATGCATGTGGGATCAAAAAATGACATTTCAAAACATACCCTTTCACGTGAAATCCATGCCTAAGTCTCTGGAGTGCCTATGTTGGGCAGGTTTGGAGGGTGTGTGCGGAGTGTGTAATGTGGAGGACATGGAATCCATGCAAGGTGGTTAAGGCCGCCTAGGAAGGGCAGGTTTGAAGGTGAGGTAAGGAATTTTAGACTTAGACAATTTTTGGCTTCATCTGAATGACTCCTCCTTGTCTCTTGACATGACTTAGTATCTTGGAGTACTTGTGCAAAGTTAGCAGGCAAGTTTGGAATGCGAATGAAGGACAATCCTTATGACATAGTGAAATCCGCCCATGCCAGGCGGCCTAGAGGGTGTTGTGTGGAATGATCTTCATAACATTTCGTAACTTGTCTCATTTCCCTTAATCAACTTCCACCTTCCTTCATTGATTGTTCTTGCAACTTACCCCAGTGGATGGGTTGATTAGGAGTTATGTGGAGTAATCACTACCTAATCCAAGCTCACACCAAAAGGCTGCCCAAGAAGGGCGGATTTGAGAGGGAGTCTTGGATTTTTTCTCAGTCTTGTTCTTTTTTGCCTCTAAATGAACTCCCTACTCCTCCTAACTTGCAACTTTTCGTAAGGGTTTTCCTGGGCGGGTTTGAGGTCTTTGTCTGGAGAGACTCGTGTGAACAACGTGGAATCCATGCTCAGGTGAGATTTCCGCCCAGGCTGGGTGGGTTTAGAAGGTGTGCTTGGAATGCAAGTTTTGTTGCCATATTGGAAATGTCTTGAATAGAAGTATATTGAAAATATGTTTAACTTTCTTATACTTTAAATATTTATCAATATACTTCCAGGATGTTTGAGATGGGTCTCGGATCCATAGGATTTAACATGCAAATTCTAGATTTTGGAGGATCCACCAGATTTTAGACTTAGCCAATTTTCAGGATTTCAGGACATCAGGCTTAGTGATCTTCAGGATCTCAGTGACATGCATCAGGATGAAGGCATATAGACCTCTTGGCAAGAAATTGTTGAGACTTGGATACACAACACTATCAAAATCCTACAAGCTTAGAGGAAAACTAAACCTAAAGCAAAACAAAGAAAGCAAGAAAAAAGAGGGGGCCCTCATTTGCAATGGGGCGATGTGTGATTATATCACAACACTACGCTCTGAGATATCCGAGACCATAACAGATAGGTATTGAAACTCTGAAATGTAAGAATCCACTGAGCCCACCTGTCTGAGTTGAGCCTACTCCTTAAATTGCAACTCTGGATCCTTATCAAATCTATCTATTAGTCTGGTAGTGAATTCAACATAAGAAGTGATTTGGTCATGGCCCGAGGTTACCTTACCATTACTCCACCATTTATGAGTGCTGCACACTAAATGTAAGGCTGCATATGTGATAGCATCAGCTTCGGGCATAGGGCTGATCTGTAAATAGCTATCCAATTTTTGGATCCATGCTCTAGCAGTGGTTTTGCCTGAGCCATCAAAATAAGGCAAAGTCATTTCACTGAGTGTCTTTTGGAGCTCCTGATTGTGCTGTCTATTTCCCCAGCGGGGTTCGTGTTTCATCCTAAGATCAAAATACTCACCAAAAGTCATCTTAGATCTAAATTCATCACTGGATGCCCGCCAATTTCTCAGATTCTCATCCTGAAACTCAATTTGTGTAGCCTCCTGTTCAGGAACATTGTTCCTGGGTGCAAATACAGGTATACCAGGTCTGTCACCTGCTGTCAACTGGGAAGCTCTCCTGTTAGTGACTGACGCTTCACCCTCATCATCCCTATCTCTGTGCCTGTCTCCATTGTTCCTGTCTCCGTTGTGCCTGTCACCTCCATTATTAACCCTATTCCTGTTCCCAAGGTTATTCCTATTTCTTTCATGATTATTATTGTTGTTGTTGTCCCTATTGTTCCTAGCATCACGAGGTATCAACTGGGTAAGGATCTGAGCCAACTCTGTTTGTGAATCTCGCATCTTCTCATTCATCCGAGTAAAACTCCTCTCTATATCTCGTTGTCCCCTAGCCAACAAGTTCAGAATATCTCGCAAACTAGGTTCTTCATTTTCTCTATCACCCATTTCTTCAACCGGCACCTCAACCTCTCTTGAAAAGGGATCTATCTGCGGTACTTTGAGCTCTGGTTCTATTTGCGGTACCATGAGTTCTGGCTGTGACCTGTTTCTTCTGAGATAATATCTACTTGTACCTAGCTGCATGCCTCAAAACCCTTTTTGCATGTTTGATCTAACCACACGGGATGGCAAGATACTGCTGCTCTGATACCACTATAACATATACTGTTCCGGCTAGGGTTTATGTATCAATTTTTTGGTGTTTTTTGCTTGCTGAAGGTTTAGGGTTTTATGTTTGTTTTTTGCATGTTTTGATTTTGCATTGAAATCACACAATAGAAGCAATATAACAAGAACCCAGAAAATTTGAAACATATATCAACAAAATATTGAAGACCCAGATTATTTTATGCCAAAATATGAATTACAGTGACATACCCATTTCGAGATCTCCAACTTCATACATATGCTGAAGGTGAACCAGCAATACAAATCATAGGAAGTATGCTCTACACGTCTACAAATGGTGAAATCTTGCTATACAATGAAATGCAATGTCTTTCCAGCCCCTAGGCGATCCAAATGCAAAGAACTAGGACCCCAAATGAAGAAGAAACCACTCCTAGTAATACCCACGTCCTCCCTTTGACAGTACGCCCTGGCTGTAGGTGATTGCAGCAACTAAAACATGTAGAATCTCATAAAATCTGTTCCATCTTCTCTGCAGACCTCAACGCCCAAGCATAAGCTCAAAACAACCTCAAAATCATACAAATCTGCCCACAAAATGATGTACGACCCTCTAGGAAAAGTACGGCCTGCCTTGGGAAGTCTGTAGCAGCACTAAAACTCGAGGAAGACACATAAATCTGTCCTCCAAAGATCTGCTATCAGCTGCAACAAGAAAAATCCATGAAATGTATTCATTCAAGCTCCAAACTTCATCAAAATCACTCTGATTAAAGCACGAATGAAACCCCCGAGTGAGGCTTCCAATAACCCTCCCTGATGTGGTCTTTCACACACGAAGGAGACTTGAAGAGGTTTTCGTCTCAGCCAAGTCTGGTTCAAACCCTCAAAGCTTCCAAAGCTCCAAGAACACACGACAATGTCAATTTCAAGAGAGTGAATAATAATCCAAGCATAATCAAAATGAACTTCATTTCTTCCTTATATCTTCTCACCTTTTCCAACGCCCAAGGAGAGTAATATTTTATTATTTTTTTTTATCACCTTATGACCCCTCTACACCATGGGCGCCCATCTCCTAGAGACATAACATAAGTTGTGACTTAACATAAAGTCACTTTACCCCTAAAATATTATAAGTTAAATATTTAATTTAACTTATATTTCATCAAATAATGCTTCGGGTATTTCGAAACCATGAATCTCGTGCAAGGATTCCCTGCATTTGCCTTGCTATAAATAGCAAGTTGCTTCGACCAGACTTACTATAAATAGTAAGTCTCCAACTAGACCCCCTAACCACTGTCATTAGCCTACGGGAGTCCAATGATAGGCTAATCTCCATCAACTGATCACATGGGCTAAATGGGGGACATTACAATTAATACTGTAATATGGTTTTGCATCATAGTAGTCACCTATGTTGGATTTTCCTACAGTTGGAAATACATCCACTCTTGGGTACCTATTGAATATAACATTTGATATGATTGTAGGGTAAATTCAAGGATTTTTACACTCTATAATGTCCCCTTCTTAGCCAGTTCGATAGGTGGAGCAGTTAACCTATTCTAGGGTTCCCATAGGCTAATGGAGGTTGATTAGGAAACTTTTGTGGGGGTCTTTCCAGCAGCTCTAGCACAATCAGATGATGGCTTGAGTTCATTTTCCCTTCCCGAGGGTGTCTTGAACACATTTTCTAGGACTTACTATTTATAGTAAGTCAGGCAGGGGGTCATCGGTGGAGTTTGTTCGACATTTCTATATTTAACATTGCTGGTTGGAGTATCTAGCACATGTCACATGGTTTTCGAAATGACCGAGGAATGATATATTTAATGCCGAGATATTAAGTTAAATTAAAGATTTAACTTATATTAATTTAATATGAGTTGCTTTATTTTATAAAGTAAACTTGTGTTAAGGGAGTCATAAGTTGTTTTTAAAAGTGAATGTGCTAGGTTTATGTGGGGGGCGCCCATCTCATGGAGGTATAAGGGGATTTTAAGTTATTAAATATAAAAATAATAAAATACTCTCCTGGGGTGTTGGGAAAAGAGAGAACAAAAGAAAAAGAGAGAAGTCATTCTCTCATTCATTCATTCACTCAATATTGTCATGCAAGTTTAGAGCTTTGGCTTTGAGCTGGAAATAAGCGTTTGCAGGGATGAAGACCTCTGTAGATCACACTCTCTTCATGGTTGGAAGACACCATCAGGAGGGTTTGCTGGTAGTTTCATCTAGAGACTATGCTGGTTTCCATTTGATGAATTTTGTTAGAGTTATTTGGTAGGGTTTTAATCAGTTTCATGAGCTGCTATTGAGGATTTTTCTGAGTTGCAGATTTGAAGGGATTTTGAGAGGTTTTGGTGACTGATTTCTATTCCTCTATGCTGGCCGTACCTCTACCCAGGCCGTACCATTAGCAGTGCTGTTAGAAGTGTTGTGGACAGCGAGAACTCCTTCATTGTTGAGCGATTTGGACTGGAATCATGCTGGGTTGAGGGGACTGATGTTATACAGAGAAAAAACAGAGATTTCAGCAGATTCATTTGCTGTCACAGTCACCAGTTGGGCCGTACCAGTCATACTGGGGCATGGGCTTCTCATAGGCTGAAACACCTATCTTGTTGGACAGTTTTTGCATGGGTTTTGGACGCCTAGAGCATAATATCTCATTACTTCAGTTTGCAAAGTGGAATGATTGAAGATTCAAGCATATAGAGCTTATTTGGCTAGCAAACCCTAGGTGGTCTTGTACTTTCAGATTTACATTATTGAAGAAATGCAATGGGTATGTTACCATATTGATATTTGAGCTATTTGTTCATTTGGGTATTTATACTTTCATGTGTATATGCTATATTTCTTTCTAGGTATCTGTGCATGTCTTGTTTTTCATTACTATATTTCAAACATCATATGCAAAACACAAAAACAATCACAACACACAGCAGTGAAACAAGAATCCAAACCGGCAAAAAATTTGGCCTCAAAAAACCTATAGAAACAGGGTTTATATTACACACGTCATAAGAGTGGTTTGGGCACAGGGTGGGTGTAGTATATGGTAATAAAAATTCTCGAGTATTTCATCTCTATAACTTTTTTCTTTCAGTTCATTATCAGCAAAAGTTGATCCATTGAAATGGACACTTGACTAGCTAACTAAGTAGTCCAGACTCCAAAAAATCAACTAAAGGATGCTCTTAGGAAACCTTCAAACTTAATCATGTTATCATAAGTGGGAAGCTCTCTTGTAAGTCTTTAAATATATTGAAACTTTAGATTATGTTATGTTTTAGAGCTGAAGCCTTAATGTATAGAAAATGCTTCATTCTGTACAGAGAATTGGAGAAGCAGAGACTGAGAAGAATAAAGATGTGGATTTCTTGTCATCCATAGAGGTAGAGATGGAATGCTACTTGTTATTGTATATATTTTTTCTTGGTTTATTTCAGGAACATTTTCATGGATAAACATTGCTTAGTTCCGTCTATGGTGCTATGTTGCAAGGCATTAAATAGACTTTCTTGTTTTTTTCTGTGTTATTAAGATTGAACAATTTATCATTAACTCCAGTTTTTTGCACTGTGCAGATTTTAGTCATTGACAACGCCGATGTCATTTTGATGCAGGTATTATTAATGTTGTCATTTCCTTCTTTTGCAGTGTGGATGGTAAAATATACAAGTTCTTTCGTTTTATAACATTTGTGATGTAAATATGCCGTCCTCTTTCTTTTGCAGAATTGGTCCCACATTGTTTCAGTTGTTGACCAATTAAATCGATTACCAACCAAGCAACATGGCACTGATTTCATGCGGATCCGAGAATGGTGAGTTTCTTCAAGCTATTTTTTTGAACTGTAAATAGTTGTTTTTGGAGTCATGTGGTCTTAGAACATGATCATAGAATAATCTGCTTGTTATGCTTCCCATTGAAAATATTTTAATACTCTTCTTAAAGCATTTTGGACAACTTAAGGGTATCAGGAAAATAACTGTCATGTTGTTTCCTTGTTTGATTAGGTATTTGAATGGACAAGCACGTTATTATCGGCAGACAATTATCCTTTCAAATTTTGTAAATGCAGGTATTTGTTCTGGCATGAGATTCAGAAGCATTGGGAGGTTTCTTCTGTAAGCAACCATTCTTATTCTGTATATTTACTTAGTGAATTCTTTTGAGTATTTTACAGGTTGTGGATATAATGAAAACTGATTACAGATGATTCAAGCTTTCTGCATGGCACATAATACAGAGGAAATGACTTTTCCTGAAATCCAGCACGGTAATTGGAACTGAATTGATCCCACCATTAATGGATAACCAAATATAATAATTGGACAAATAAATAGGATAATTGGAGTGCCCAATGTGCCTTCAGTAGGAAATTCAAAAAATAGAAGCAAAAATAATATCAGGGTGTGGTAAGTGATGAGAAGATAGGGACCCATATGATAGAGCAAGACATAAACTCCCTATTGCACCATGTCTAAACAAATGATGGGGAACCAAAGAATGATTCCATAAGAGATATAAGACCTTTTGAAATTGAGATTTTCTATTACAAAGCTTTGGGGTGGTTAGTTTTTCACCAAGGTCTGGTAGTTAAAAGAAAACTCAATAAGGCTGGCATATCTTACTTTTTATGTGTTTGTGATGAATAAGATAAATCAGTACTGCATGCCTTCTGGAAATGCTCGTCTGCTAAGATCTTGTGGGCATGGCTGCAGGCAGATCTGTATTATATTTTCATCGCCACTCTTTCGTGACTATATCCTGTTTTAGTGATCACTTGGATGGTCAGAGTTAGTTGCAAAGTTGTAATGTCCCCCATTTAGCTCACCGCATCAGAGGATCGGGATTAGCCTATTACTCGACTTCCATAGGCTAATGGTGATGTATAGGAAGTCTTTCTAGGGGACTTACTATTTATAGTAAGTTGTGAGCTAGGCAGTTACTATTTTTGGCAGGGTGGTTGGAGATGACCCTTGGCACTTTTCCCTTGAGTCGGAAGCTTCGAGAGCTCTAATAGATATAATATAAGTTAAATTAAAGATTTTACTTATATCTTTATGTAAAATGTTATGACTTTACATTATGTTATAAAGTCACTTTATCTATGTTTAAGTCATAACTTAAAAAGTGACTCCCTAGGGATGAACGCCCCTCCATGGTGGTGCAAGGGGATAAAAGAATGAATTAAATTAAAAGAAATACCCTCTTCTTGGGCGTTGAGGAGTGAGGGAAATAAAAGAGGAAAAAGGTTCTCATTTTGCATATGCTATTGTGAATGAATATTGCTCTTGTTTTGTGTTGCCCATGCATAGGGTTTTGATGCTTGGCTTTGTGGTTGGGAGAACGAATTGCAGAGACGAAAACCTTTGCAGATTCGCCTTTCCTTGTGTATGAAAGAGTGCATTAGGAGGGGGTTTGAGGAGCTTCATACAGGGGTTCCATTTGTGCTTTGAGTGGATCCATTTTGGTGTTGGTTTGTGCAAGGAAAGTTCATATTTTCAGGAGTTGGAGACTTGCATTGAAGAGCAGAGATTTATATAGCAGATTTGAGGACTTTGGACAAGATTTGTGGCTGCCGTACTGAGTTTCCAGCTGGCCATACCTCCAGACCTGCAGGCTGTACTTACCAAGGAGGCCGTACCTTTTAGTAAAGGCAGATTTGATATTGTTTGAAGAGATTAACTGTGGAAATGTGGTCGCTTGTTGGGCAGGGGTATTTCTGAGCAGAAAAGAGTTTATTATCTGCTGATAACAGTGAGTTTGCAGCTGCCACACACAACATAGGGGCCGTACATTGCTGGAGAAAGATGTGGGTCTTCAAGCAGCTGTTCCTTGTACTTTGGAGTTGCAAATCTCTCCATTTTGGGAGTTAGAATACATTTAACAGTCCAGAACTTGTATTGCTGATGATTTCCTGAGTTGTGTATGAAGAGTGATGCATTTATTTGGCCATGAATGCTGATGCAATTTCGGCAATGAAGTCAAGTTGAAGTTTACCAAGTAGGTATTGCATTTTAATTAGTTTTAGTGCATTTTATGATCTGGGTTGTCTTTCGTTTATGCAAAATAGTTGTATATTTTCTGGGTTTGTTTATTTACTTCATATATCACACATGCAATGCAAAAAACACACATGCAAAACAACCCATAAACCCTAAACAGCAGAAAAACCAAAAAATACAAAAAAATCAGTCAGTGCAAAACATATACAGTGGGGTGTATGTTACAAAAGTGTTATGGGATACAATATTTTGTTTGGTATGGACTTCCCATGGAGTACAAAATGCTTGGTGAAACAATCTCGTCAAGGGAGGTGCATATCTTTCGAAAGAATTTGACAATGAATGTTAAAGCCGAAATTACTGGTTTTTGGAATGATATAAATTCTTTGCCACTTGGATCCAAGGCATAGATGCTGCAATGTTTGCTTTCATGGGAAGTCTTTCATGTGCCATTGATGCTTGGCTGATGTAAGTCTCTTATTTACTGGTGTAACACAAGATGCATTTCTTCTAGAAAGTAGCAGATAACTAGAGAAAAGAGTTTAAAGGCCAACAAGAAAGAGTTGCAACAGTAGAACTCTTGGGGACTTGAACGCTCTTCATGAGTTATATGCTCAGTTTTCTACCTTGGGAAGTTCATCACTTTGGGATGTAATATGAGGATACTTCATGGCACCTGATAATTTAGTCACGTGCATCACTAAAATACATATATTTTCTTTTTCAAAGCCAGAATGTCCAAGTATGTTGTCTTTACAAAGAGAGACCCATGACTTGTTCAAGGCTAATAATTGCCAACATCATGTTCGAAAATAGTCCGACTTCAGTAATATATGATTTTACCCAATCAACCAGGTTCATCTAACCTAATTTTCGTATTTCGGTGCAGTTTAAGACATGCAACTAACAACAAGAGACAAGCCCAACAACAATAGCACATGCACATACACTCTATTCAAAATCAATAAACAAATCATATTATGCCTGATATTAATTTAGAACAGTGATAAACCACGTCTTGAGGACAGGCTTTCATGGACATTTATTGCCCAAAGGCAGCCCTAATTTGGCACTCCAACTAAGTCCATCTTCAGTGCCCAACCAATTGAAGATAGCAGATACAATAATGTAATAATTTATAAAGTATAATTTATTTTAATTCATTAATTCTCTTCTATTCTTTAAAACTCACTTGATTTAGGCTCAGCCATCCTCAGGGGGTTGGTTAGCTACCAAATGGAAAATAGTAGTTGATTGCAACTGGTTTGAGGATTTTATTATTTATATTCACATGTTTATTATGACTAATAGATATGCAATCGTTTGTTTTTATCTCAGGAACTATGTGTTACATGCAACAGGCAGACTATTGTGTTTTAGTGAACATTATTTCTATGTTAACCAGGTCATTGAGTTTGAGTTGAAATTAACTTGATCCCAACTTCATGCGTCTTGACCCTCCCAATTGAAGGGTCATTATTTATTTGTTCAATAAATAATGATCACAATCTTATCTTGGTGATCCATCTACTTGCGCATAGTTGGCCTATGTTCATCTACTGCTGCTATATATTTCTAAAGTTGGTAATGGGGGCCATTGTTGTAGGTAAGCAATTGCCTCTTATTTTACGGTTTATGTATCATTGAGAGCATATGTTTACATCAAACAAGAAGGTACCTGGGTACTCCATTTCTAAAATTTGTCTCATATTTGCGTGTTTTTATGTCAGTCCAAGTTTACTTATTCTGATCCTTGTTCGTCATTATACTTCGAAATTGTATCAAAGAAAATTCTAATAGACTTGTCAATTTGTTTTTGTGAGGTTCTCTTGTGGGATTTGAGAGAAATTCATCTCAAAGAGGGGGTTTTGTGTGGTCATCATTTGAGTGAAAGCTACCTCCAGAAAAGGGATTTGTTAACAATTTTGGAGTTTTCACTCATTTTTTGCATCTTGTAAGATTTCTATTGGTTTTTAGTTGGAGTTTGTTTGTACCATTTTTGTAGAATGGTTTCTGTACAAGAGGCATTTATTGCCCTATCTTCTATATGATCAACTATTGCAATAGGCAAAGATTGTTTAAGACATCATAATTTGTGAGGTATTAACTCTATCCACACCTGCTGATGCATCCCGATGATGAAAAAAAGGGGGTGGGGGAAGGATTGGGTTTGTCAAGTTTGTTTTATGAGGGAATTGCTTTGTGAGGAAATGCAAGTTGAAAAGTATCAACTATAGATGACCTGTTTTTTAAGGATTCATTGTTTGTTTTGTATCCAGGAATTTTTTGACCAACATTAGAAAAGCACACTCCAAAATTTCTAGTAAGATATTGACTTTCTAATTCAAACAGAGAATTGTTGGTATAGTGATAGGACTGCCAGTGGTCCTACCTAGCAAATGGTTAGTTGCACATGTTACATGGGTGGTTGTGTATGTGACAACTACTGTTGTACATGTTGCATTGGCAGTCATGCAATTGTCGTTGGTGGTCCTGCTGGAACTAGTGACAGTCCTGTCCTCTGTGCTAGCACACAACAATAATGGCTGCAGTCTGATGTCTCTTCAGCTTCTTGATGGTTGGGGGTTCTTTGGTGTATGAAGGGACACTCCTAACTCTTGTATAAATTAGAGGGCATATTGTATGGGATCAGGATGAGTGAATGGGTGTAGGAGTGAGTGAGTGATAACTTCAGTTGTTGCAGCAAAGGGTTCAGAGAAATAATCAGCAGCATAGTGCCTATTTTGATAGCCTATTTGTGCTCTTTGTAATATGCATTGGAAGAAGATGCAGCAAAGAGTTGATTGAAGTAATTAGTATTATAGTGCTGATTCATGAACTGTGTTGCTCTTTGTAAGTTGCCCAATCCCTAGAAGAGGTAGCGGAGAGTTAAGAGAAAGTAATTAGAAGTATAGTGGTGGTTCATTCTCCATGTGTTTTTCTTAAGTTGCCTAATTGATGAAACAAGGGGTTGTGATCAGTTGAAATTAACAAGCTGGTTTTCCCCACATTGGGGCTTCCCCACCAAAGAAAAATTTCGACAGGCATCCCCTTGCTTTGGGACATCCCTGTTGTTGGCCCTTGTTGGATACATCTTGAGGACATCCAGAATTCCCTAAATTTGAATATATTACATATATAACTTTATTTGTTATTCATCTTTAATAATTTTGAAATATTTTTAAATTATACATATTTTTATTCAGCAAGTACAAGATTCAACATATTGCGATGAAACTTAAATATCTAGTAAAAATAAATGCTTGGAACATTCATACACTGCATGCCCTTTGAATGAATTAGCTGTAGTCAGAATACATATAGTGAAGATTCAGATGATGTACTTCAATAGAGCTCTTAAATCACTGCGTTTGTAGTTAATTCCAAGGAGAATCTTAGTCTTTAAGCAATGTTTTATGGTTTCTTTTGTTGAATTTTTATTTCCATATTCATAATTAATGTCTGTATCCATTAGTATGCATAGAAATCATAATAGCTTAAAATTAAAATGTAATATTTGAAAGTTATGAGTTGATCTTTCGTTTGCCTTTGGGCATACTCACATGCCATTCTTGTGATACGACAACACGACTTGCTCAAGCTTTTCACTTGTGTTTATAAACAAATAACAATGTTTGAAAGTTTGTTATGAATTGTACTTTTTGTCTAAGAGCTAATTTATTTGTGTTTCAACAATTGTAATCTCATTATTACCTCAAACCTCTTCATGTTGTAACACATGATAGTATTGTTTATTTTATGACAGATATAAATGCATTGTTCAATCGTTTTTGTGTTAACTATCGGGGAAAGGTAAAGTCTTCAAAAGGCAGTTTACTTTTTTTTTTCTCTCATTTTTAGCTTGATTTTACTTGAAAAGCTTCTGCTTTGTTTTCAGCCAAAGTCCTATTTTTGCAGGTGAAATTGTTGTCTGTTTACAGTGGTGTTCTCCCAAAGGTGTTGCTTCAAGTACGCCAGGTATCAATTTAATGTTGACTTCCTATGGCACACCTATTTTCACGATTAACTTTGACATCATGTGACATGTAATGAAGTTTATTTTCGTATAGCAAAATGCCTCTCAAGTAAGGTTCTTAACTTCTTTTAGATAATTTTTGCTGCTTTGAAAAAGTTGAAATTAGGAAGCTTGTGTTAACTATTGAAACTACACTACCATTACAAACACTTATAGTGGAAAATAAGAATAACAATTCATACCAGGAATTGTTACATGAGAATATAGCAATTGATGATTTATTTCGGAGGTAGAGTGAAATTACCCATTAAGCTGTACAAGGAAGACCTTGTATGAATTAGTGCCCCTTCCCTGACTGTGGAAGTACAATTTAAAGGACCAATGGTTGTTGGTTAGGCCTCAATCATTGGGTTAAACTGTTTCTAGCTGCTTGATATCTTACACTACTTCTAGCTGACAATTAAAATAACGAACTAAGTCTACATCATATATATTAATATAGCATAAAATCATACTGTTCACATTATCCTCCTAGAAAAAGAAAAGTTGGATTCACATCCAACAAGCCTAGAATGCACAACATAAAGACCTTTTTATTTAATAATTACATATAAGTTGATTTTTTAAATAATACTTTTTTTTTGACAACTTAAGTAATAACTATTTAATAATTTTACTTATCCACCCAAGTTGTAGAAAGTATCAAAAAGAGTCAAATATAAATTTCTGATCATACCATAATGCTTTCGAGGGCTAGGATGATGAACTATATGAAGTTTTGAAAGCCAGCTATTCTAAATTTCTATATCAACTTGTCGCTATTCTAAAAAGAGCCAGCTTCTCTAAGAAGTTTAGAAAGTACACAGAAAGTTGGAATTACATTAAAAAAGAGTCATTGAATTCATCTTGGACTCTTGAACTCACTGCCATTGTCAGAAACCCAACCTGACTAAACAAGGGTTCTCCAAGAAGTGTGGAGTACTCTTAGAAAGACATAATCACATTTGGAAAGTGTCATTGGGCTCATGATGGTTTCCTAAATTCACTGCCACAAGCAAAACCATTGCCTTTTCACACCTGTACTCTCCAAGAAAGTTGGAGTTCTCCCTTGCCCAACCAATTAGCCTATGGGAAAACTCGGAAAATACCATTGCCTGTTCACACCTATACTCTCCAAGAAAGTTGGAGTTCTACCTTGCCCAACCAATTAGCCTATGGGAAAACTCGAAAAATAGGTTAACTATTCTCAAACTGATTATACACAAAAAGGGGACATTACAACTTGGCGCTATTCTAAAAATAGTCGGCTTCTCCAAGAAGTGTGGAGAGCTCTCAAAAGGATGAAATTGCATTCTGAAATATTCATGGGACTCACTAAGATCTTCTGAATTCACTGTCATGAATAAAACCATTGCTTGTTCATACCTGTGCTCTCCAAAAAAGATGGAGTTCTCCCTTGCCCAACCAATTAGCCTACCAGAAAACTGGGAAAATAGATTAATTGTTCTCAAACTAATTATACGTGAAAAGGGAACATTACACCTAGCACCACTTAACTGCACAACTTAAAGTACCCTTTTAAATAATTAATTAAATTGTCAAATATAAATATAAAATAAAGTTACTTTTTGACAACTTAAAATAATTATTTAACTTATAGTATGTACAGTAGAATATAACTTCCCAATTTACGGTCTGCAGTACATAACTCTGCAACCAACGGTCTGGAGTACACAACTTCGCAACCAACGATTTGCAGTACACATCTTCGTCCAAAGAAACTTGGTGCCCTCCAAGGTTGATGGAATTCTCCAAGACTCTTGGAGCTTTCTAACATTATTAGAATGGCTCCAGAAAGGGACATTACAAGAATGGAACTCCCTATAAAGACTTTTGATCCCTATGACCAAGACTTACACCTCTCTTATAGAGGGCTATTATTAGTGTTGGCGTTTCAATTCGCACCTCTGGAATGCGAGTTGGAAACGGACAGCTATGCACAGATAAACTGCTCTCCTATTGTGAGGGGGAGTTCCCTTTTTGCTGATGTTCGCTGAAAAGATAAATAAATTAAATTTGCCTATCTTCTTTTTGATTCTCAATTGTGAGCACAAGGTTATAAAACTCTTTTCGCTGTAGCAAAGGTTTTTCCTTTTAATAAACTTCTAACTACAGCTAGGCTTAAACTAAATGACGCTTTTGATTATCTGAGTAAACACAGAGCACAAAAATCAAAAGTGGACGAGGAATGATTTAATTTAACACAAAAATTTAAATAAACTTCTCCTAGATTCACATCATAAGACCCATTGTACTTTAATGATGAAAGCTGAAATAAAATTTATGTAAGCCACACATCTGACGACAAAACTTGATGATTAGTGAGATAGAAAATCAAAGCAAAGGCAGGCATGAGACTTCTATTCCAATATCATAAAGTTGATACAACTCCAGGACAACAATATTGCAGCAAAAGGCAGGCATACAATAAGCGATCAAACACTGGAGAACAGATAACACAGAGTGAACAAGTAGTTGAAATAACAAGTTCTGCAGGCTAGAATAGGCACAACAAATTTGTTATCACAATTACCATTACCGTTACTTACAATGGGCAAGCCTGCCCTTATTTATACTAAATCAAAGGAGTAGGGAACCCTAAAATCTCCTTGATTTAACCTAACTAACTTGCCAACTCGCAAGCTTTATTTCTATTCTAAGACAAAAATTACAACTAACAAACGCTTTAAAGCAATCTGCTTTAAAGCAAAGAAAACTCCAACTATTACAAAGTGATTTCTTTCTAAATAAATAATGGATGAGCTTTGAATGAAAGCAAATGCTTTAAAACAAAAAGCATTGAGTTAAAGCTGCTTTTTGAGTCACATCTTCATCTACATTCTTGCTTTATTGGCGATGTCTCCATTGGTATTTTGGGAAATAATATCTTCTAAAAAGCAGCTTTCGAGAGAAAAAGCTGGCACATGGGTTTTGTAGACAATTCCGCTCTGAAGCAACCTAGATCGTCGGATTTTGAAAACGTTGAGGATTTCGCGAAAAAGCAGCAAAAAAGCAGATTTTCGAAAATATAAAAATTTCCAATCTTCAAGAGGATGAAAATAGAAAACCTAATTTGACGTATATTTTTAGAAACTTTCTATAAATAGAAATTTCTATTTTTAGAAATTTTGACTTTTTTGACTTTAAACTTTTCTAAACTTTCTCAAGATGCCCTAATGAAGCAAAATTTTTGATTGGGTACAATAATTAGCTGGTAAAAAATGCTCTCTTGTCCACTATGTAACTCCTTACGATGTTCTTACATGCTCATACACACGTCATGGATTCTCTTACACATCGTACATTGTCATAGATGCTCTTAGACATCTTACACGACATAGATTTTCTTAGATATCATGATACAAATGCCAAGTGGCATAGGGTGTCATCCAAGGAATTTGAGATTCTCTCAAATGTGGTGCTTTATTCTATGAAGGTCCAAATATTACAACACGCTACAATTATTAAGTAATTGCAATTTTACATGGATTTGCGAGGTGTACAACACCTACTCCTAACACCCTTAACATTGTACATCTATTTAATCAACGTTAACGTATCAATTTTGACAGCACATGTATTTTGTTCTCTTGTTTGTGTGTTTGCATTCTTAAAATATGTTCTGTTGTGGAGAAAGACATGAATATTGATACAAGAAGGAATAATAATTCAATAATGAAAAATGATTTTTGAATCTATTTCCAAATATTGTCACAATTGAAGGTCCTCTTATTGAGTAATGAGTGGAGACTTTGAGCAAACCTAAACAAGACATGCTTGCTCGTTTCACTAAAGTTGGCGAGTTTCAGATAATTTGGGCTGTTTTTTCTATATATCACGTTTTTCCTGAAATATTTATATATTATTCTTTTCTAAAATTGTTGACTTTGTGTCCAGTCTGAGTTCGAGCCAAAAGTCAGCGTGCCAAGTCTGTGCTGAGTCTGAGTTTGGGAACACTAATCAGGAGGCATTGCAAAAAAAGCAAGAAATTAGATTATAAAATGGAAGTTTGGATCTTAGCTACTTACAAAATTTAAACATTTGAATTTTTTCCTAGGTTAGGTATATCGAAATTCAACTATCTAAATAAATTTAAGTTTTCCACCAAATGTTACAAGCATTCTCTTCTTTCCATTAACCATCCATTCGATTAGTTCACAATCTTATCCAAGCAAGCATACCTTATTGCATCAATCTTGTCCTTCAGGATATAATAGGACCATTGCTATTAGACTTGAGCTGCATATATACGTTCTCTAGAATTTAAATAGTTATCATTGTTGGAATGTTTGTCATTGATGTCAAAGGTGCATACACATGTCATTGAGATTAAGAAGATAGTCATGAACAAATGAGAGTATAAAAACATGTTATCATTGATGTCAAGAAGTTGCATGAACAAGAGTGGTGTCGCTAATGTGAAAGACATAAGACCGAGATTGTTGACGAGATTAACATCTAAGGGATCGTTGTGGAGATTGTTGGAATATGTTGTAGTTGATGTCAAATGTAGCAATATGTCATTGATGTCAAGGAAGAATGGCCCAGTACAATAAGAGTTAACCGTTACACTTTCCCGTTGAAGAGCAAAGCAAATAAGAGTGTATCCATTACACGTTACCGTTGGAAGATTGTAATAAGTTTAAATTAAAGATTTAAACTAGATAAACAAGGTCGACTTGGCACTAAGGATTTAAAAGATCAGAGCATGAGTTTATGTTTATGGCCAACTTCAAAAGGAGGATTAAAATAAAGTTTAATTGCTGTTATCAACCATGTTATGAAAGAAGGACGACTCCCTTGAAAGAAATGACAAGGATGGTGTCATATCCCCATATTTGCATTACATTATATATTATATTCGAGTACATGTTATGTGCAAACCTTACGATTCATGGAGATTTACATATATCCATATAATCGTATTATGAAATTCATTCATGTCTTTCCTATCATCGAACAAATGTATATATATATATAGATGATAATAAATATAAGATATGTTAATATCATAGAGGTAATTACATATATATATATATATATAATAAGCAATTATAAATGATATATAAATAATATATATAAAAATGTTAATATAGACATAAACATAAAATATAAAGTAAATATTAAATAATAAATAATAAATATTTGGGGATCAGGCCTCATAAGAGACTCCAATCCCATTAACGAATTCCCAAAGGAATCGCTGTCACCCAAAAGTGGCGATTGAAACAAAGTGACCCTTCATTGTTATAAATAGAAACTTAATTCTATTCCAAGGATAAGATAAGGGGAACGGATATAAGGAAGCAAATCAGGGGCATCAAAAGGAATATAGGAAATTAGAATTAACAGCAGAAGGTCATTCGTTGGCATACAGTTCAGCAAGAGATATGTAAAACAGTTCAGGTCTGCATTAAATAAGGTATGTAATATTAATTTTAACATTGATTGTTTAAGTATATAATGAATATAAAAGCTATAAGAATTATGTATATATATATATATAAGTAAATATATTCTATAGATACATCAATCACATTATTAGTATTACACAAGTATGTGAATCTATGAGAATGGTCATAGTTTATAAGGAAGTATTTTTTTATTCATAATCGAATTGAGATCCATATTTAGACTCAAGATCTAACAATGATGAACAATTATAAGGATACCATATAATGATATTTCGATTTGCAATAAGAATTATGATGAAAATGGTATAATAGAATTCCATCTATAGTACAAGGGAATATTGCATAAGGATCATATCTCCATAGCCCTTATTATTTCATCCAATGAGGAATCATAGGTATTGTGGGGAAAGGTGGGTGTAAATCCGATCATAAATCTCGTATCGACCCCAAGGGCTAGGGACATAGTTTTCGATGCTGGGTCGGAGGTGCGTGAATAGACCCCAAGGGTTGGGATATAGGTTCCCGATGCTGGGTCAGAGATGGTCTCTATGCGCCCTAGCTATGTAAGATCCTAATTCCTTGATGAATAATAATTACTTATGGAATGTAGTATATAATAGTCATGAATGACAAGAAGGAAGTGAATAATCCTTGGATAAAAATGAAATACATATATTATCTTTGATCTTAGCACTGAAGTTTATTGATTTCTAATGTTACTAAGGTCTCCTTGAGAATCACTTTGAATGCAGATTTAGGTTTAAGTGTTTCCTCTAGAAAGGGGACATTACAGATGGTATATACGAATGATTTGAATTCATTTCAAAACACTTCTGTATGAAATACTAATGCAGCGATCAAATTGTGGAAGTGGAGCGATTTTGTGTGAAAGAACAACAATAATATTAAGATACAATATGCAAGTGGTGTGATTCTGTGTTAAGGAACAGAAAATATAGATTTGTGTGAAGGAACAACATTTACATGCAGCAATCAGATTTATGTATGAAGTGCAGCGATCTAAGATTGAAGACAAAGATTACCTATAAGAGGCAGCGAATTTTATTTAAGTATACAGAAGACAAAAAGTATGATGTGTGAATAAGACAAAAGAGTGTATAAGACAAAAAGGAGAAGCTGTGATTTACCAAGGAAGACAATTTGGCTCTTGTTAAGACAATGATTTCTTAAGAATACAAGAGGTGCGATCCACTAGAGGACAAGGAGTTTAATTAATGAAGGAATGTGATTTGTTTTGAAGGGCAGCAAGATTACAAAGAGACATATCCATTTACCAAAGGAATAGCCATTGAAAAGATATAAGAGGGAATTGATAGGAGGTTTTGAAGGTAAGAATGTAATGATATATTTTTGAATATTAAAGCAGAGATTTGAGAAAAGAGAAAGGGGCAGAAAATGAAGTGTAATTCTGATTTGTTCTAAGAGAAAGAATGTGTGATTAAACGTAGAGAATATGAGCAAATTACATGAAGCATAAATGCAAAATTATATGAAGGATATGTGTAAGAGTTGAGAGAAAGGTATTGCCATGTTATGATCAATTTTATGTAAAGAAGTTGTGCATGATTTAGAGTAGTTTTGTGAGGAAAGAAAGTGTGTGATCAGAATTGTGAGAGGAAAAAGTATTTGTGTGTGTGAACCCGATTTGAAAAGAAGACTTACATCATACAGAGTCAGAAATTGTGATCAGATTTGGAAGAAGGTTATTGTGCGGAGAGTGATCAGATTTGGAAGAAGGATATTGTGTGAGTTGTAATCAGATTTGTGAGAGGAAGATTTTGTGAAGAAGCGTACTATATCAACTATTGAAGGATTAATAGGTTGGAGCCTATCAAATAGAGCTTGGAGCCTCTTGTTGGGTTGGTGTAATGTCCCTTTTATGCCAACTTGTGATTATTTTATTATTTTATTTTAAAAAGTTAACTTTTTGCCAAAATAAAAGAAAATAAAATAATAAAGTTACTTTTGGAGTAATAAAATAAAATAAAATAATAAAGTTGTTGGCCAAAAAGAAGATTTTGGAAGAAGATCAAATTGCTTAAAAAAGGGGCTGGAGGAAGGAGATGGGCATGCATTTGATGATTTGTGATTTGACATTTTCCATTGTGGAAAAGCTTTGAACAGTTGGTTCAAGGGTTTGAGGTGAATTTACTTCAGAATTCACTTGTGAGCATAATGATTTGTGCCATTCGATCCTCCAGTGTTTGGTTCTTGTTGTGAAGATTTTCAGGTGTGGAGATTTGCAGATTTATACTTGTGTGGAAAGGTATATCGTTTTCTTGCAAATTGTGTGCTTGCTTCAGCAGAGTACATTTCCAAATTTATTGATTTGCAGGCACATATAAATTTGGTAATCCGATTTGGGAATGTTGAAGGGGATTGATAGAATTATGGAGTTTATTGAATAGGGTTTAAGACCCCATATTTCCAGCACCTATCATTATAGAAATTTGGGTTATTTTATTGAAATTATAGCCTTCCCAAATCTGGATGCAGCTATTACACTTGTCACAGTGGCCTTTTAAAGGCAATCATATCAGAAGGGGGGTCCAGTTTATAGGCAACACTTAAAAGGTTTCAATGAGGAATCGCTGGATGTAAGGAAGTTGACTCATTCTATAAACTTTGAGGACTTTGAAATATAAGGAAATCATGGACAAGGATTCACAACTTATTTTATGGCAACCTCTCTATAAATTCCTGCCACGAAGTATGAAATTAAGCGCTCATATGATTCGAAATATGCATCTTGGGGAATAAAGGAGGGAGCGCCACATTTGCCTTGAGGTAAAGGAAGCATGACAAATAAGTGAGATCCTAGCTGGCTGTCATACATGAGATTTAATTCAGAATAAAGGGGCATTGCGTTACTTGGACACCTTTAATTCAAACCCATTCTTCCTTAGAACCGCAGCCTTGTTTGGTTAATTCGTGGCTTTTAAAATATTGGTGGGACCACTCAAGAATAGGCGCTAGCAATTGGGAGCTGTTTTAGAAGAAATCAATTTGTATGTGGAGAACGTGGATTTTGGAGAGTTAAAGGAACTCTAAGCTTTGTTGGGATTATTGCAGCTGGCCGCTCAATCTTGCTGGATTGCTTGTCACTGGTATGTTGATTGTTTCCTTGGCATATATCTATATTTCAGTTCTGGTTTACTGTGTGTAAACAGCTAGCTGGGTAATGATAAAACTCGGAATTCTCCACTCCAACAATGCTGCAAGTTATTTGTTATATTGTCTCTGAACTGCTAATTGAAGCTCTTTGTACCTGGTGGCTTGAGAAGGTTAGAACCTTTGGGTCTTTCATATCTTTGTAATTTTTGATTCATATCAGAAAACTATACAATTTGTATTCAAATCTTTAATTTGAATCATCTATTATATTTGGCTTCTGGTTATTGTTTCCTCTCTTGGTACATGTATGAAATGTACTTGTTCAAATGTCCATTGGAGCATATATGTTTTGAAACTTATTATGCATAGAAAACACAACATAACATCATACAACCATCAGTCCACACTATAAACTCAGAAATTACAGAGTTGAACAACAGCAAGCAAAGTGTTTGACGAAATGTCAACACACTAAAAATCAGAAAATTACGTCTTTGAGCAAATTCCTTGGTAGGGGATCTTACAGTTGGAGCTCAGTTTGTGTGGGGGTTGGAGCCTCCAATAGGTTGGAGTCTATCAAATAGAGGTTGGAGCTTCTTGCTGGGTTGGAGCTCAGTTTGTGTGGGGGTTGAAGCCTCCAATAGGTTGGAGCCTATAATTCTGTCAAGCGGAGAGTGGAATCTCTAGTAGGTTGGAGCCTACAAGAAGAAGAAAGAATATATATATAATGCCGTGGTTTTCTCCCAAAAGGGTTTCGTCGTAAAATCATGTGTTGTCTCTTTTTATTCTAAATTGCTAGATCTTGCATATGTGTAGTTGATGTGATTGATTAAGTTTGGAAAAGTAAAAGTTTGTTTGATACTGATTCACAATCATAAGATCCTTTCTTTTTCTATTTGTATTTAGTTACTTTCATAACTTTGGATCTTTTTACACTCTCTTTCATAACTGATTGTACTTTCAAGTCCCATTGACCTATTTCTGTTATTCATGGATAATAATATTTTTTCATTCTTTCTTTCTTTTATAGTCAAAAGTATGATTAACTTGGATAATCCAAGAAGACATACTTGACGACTTGTTTGTATATACGTTTGGGATGCTTGACAACCTGTTTGTATATATGTTTTGTGATTTTTCATTATATCAGTTCATGAGGTTGACTCCTTCATGATTAAATAACTATAATGTAAAGAATGCGTTGAATTTATGCAACAGTCATAAGTGAGACCAGTGGAAATATGTTTTTCTGCCATTTTATATCTTCTGTAAGTATTTTATGATAACATTTTTGTAAATATACTGCATCTTCTTGAAATGATTCATGGAGCAGCAAGGTTTTTGTTTACATATCAAGTGTTTCTTTTGTTCTTTGAGGATCTTTTGGGACTTGGAAATAAAATATAGTTATATCATTGGATAATGCATATTGAATCTTTCTTAACAATTATGAGACTTTCCTCAGTTCTGATTTATATATGAAATCCATGATTTAGTTATCCTGTAAACAAACACCTAGTTTATTTGCTTCTTATTTAGTGTCAAATTTGTGCAAAAGTTAAATGCCAAGTTTTAATTTCTTATTGAGGTTTTGGAATTTATTAACTGGTCATGTTTGTTTATTACGTTGCAGGTTTATGAGCGTTTTGATTCCAGTTCAGTATTAGATGTTGATGATAAGCGATTTGAATTTTTCACTAAGAAGGTTAGTACAAGCACGTTAACAATATTAAAGTGGTGGAAAAACATTACATGGAAACATATATTGAACGCCAATCAATATTCTTTACATTATTAAGAGGAGAACAATGTTTTTTGATTGAAAGTGTCTTGTTGCAACAGAAGACACATCTTTTTATTGTTGGTGATTACTACCTGGAAAGATGCTTGCTGAATGCTCAATGTCATGACTCCATATGGAGTGATCCTTTGTTGACAGTCACTTCTGAATTGTTGATAATTTGTGTTTGTATCCATTGAAAATTTTCTTTTTGTTTGGAGATGTCCTAGGAACTTTTTTGAGGAATTGTATATTATATATGTAGCAGTCATAGTTTACCCAGAGACTCATACTCTAACCTTTGGTCCTTGTCTCCCAATCAGAACTGCATCCCCATCTTGGAGATCCATATGGTGATGTCTCTAGACATTAGTAAACTTCAGATGAAGTTTCTTTGTGGTTCTATACATCTCCTAGAAGCACCCCATGAAAAATGGGAATCTTTTTACAGATGTTTCTTAGATCTGAATTTTTCTAAAAAGCTGATATGTGGTTGACAAAAGCTAAAAGAACTAAAGAAATACAGTAATAGCCTTGTAACTTCTATTTTTTGCATAAAATTTTTTGAGTAAATGCAAAGAAAAGAGATGAGAGAAAATTGCTAGAATGATTTACTCTACAAAGAGTGGTAGCAACATTTTATAGAATTATAAGTGCACTATTCCATCTACCACATTTAATGGTACGACTACCATATTAAAAGACAATACAACTAGCTCTTTAAGAGCTACAACAACTACAACTATTGCAACCACCTTATTTAATAACCTATATCTAACTACTCAAGTACACTAAAGTGTGAAAACACTTTAGTACATCATTATTATATTCTAATAACCCCTTAATGACTAAACTAGAAGGATCTAGAGGTTTAAATCTTAGGGTTTAGCTTGCCATTGTCAACAAACTAATGGATGAGGAGGATATGGTTGCTCTAGTCATTAACAGTTTGCCACCCTCCTTTGAGACTTTCGTGGAGTCCCCAAACCTAGTAGTTAAAAGTTAGACTTTGACTTTTGATAAGGTCGGTACATACTTGTTACAAAAAGATTGTAAACAACAACAGATGGGTGAATCTACATCTAGGCATACAAAAGGTGCTTTTGCTGCTTGGTTTAAGAGCATCTCAATTTTTTCCTGGCAACAGTTCTCACACTAATCAGCCCAAGAAAAAGGTGAAATGTTTTTATTGTAACAAAAGGTTGTACAATGTATCTTGCAAGAAGCATGGTGAAGTTAATGTTTCCATTGTTCTGGAAGAGTATGGTTTAGATGGTGAGTTTGCTTTCATGGCGTCTCCTTCAAACAACATTGACAACAATTGCTAGTTTTTTTATTTAGGGGCATCTAGACACTTCACATGTTGAAAGAACTCGTACATCAAGTTCATTGTTGATTCTAGTCATATGGATATCATACGTGGTGGTGGTAGGTCACACATGGTTGAAGGGAAAGGAGATTTAGGGTTGTACTAAATGCTTCTCTCAAATTCTTAGTACACATTGTTAGATATGTTTGGGGCATGAACAAAATTTATTATCTATCAGTCAACTTACTGAAAACCCTAACATTCAAGTCATGTTTTGTGGAAAGAAATGTATTGTGTTTGATGTGAAACAAGACAAAGTTGTTTCCCTAGTAGTTGAGCAAGGAGGCCTTTATTGCTACAACTAATTTGAATGCCTTAGTTGTTGAAGATAATGGTAGTGTTCTTTGGCATGAAAGATATGGTCACTTGAATCTTTAATGTTTGGCCAAACTCATCAATGCCCATATGGTTCATTGGTTTCCTCCTATATAGGAAAAATAGGATTTGTGTGTTTAGTGTTTGGCTAGAAAGCAAAAGAGGAAGTTGTTTCCTAAAAGAAGGCGCATGTCATGCTAAGGGACCTTTGGATCTCATTCATGCATATCTCTATGAACCTTCTTGGAAATTTTCCACTATCAACGTTTCGAGGTATTTTCTGTTGTTGGTGGATGATTTCTCTAGAAAGATGTGGGTTTACTTCTTAAAGAAGAAATTTGATTTCTATAGTGCCTTTTGAAATTCAAGGCATGCAAGCATTCATAGGGCGTCGCATCAAAGACCAACGGTTTGATAATGGGGGGTGAAGTTTACTTCCATTGAATTCAATGAATTTTGTGAAAAAGAAGGTATTCAACTTCAGTTAACTTCACCATACACTCCATAGCAGATTGGAATGGTAGAAAGGTTTAATAGGAGTATCATGGAGATGGCATGATACATTATGCATAGCAAGAATGTGCCCTACTAGTATTGGGGAGAAGCTGTGAATGTAACAGTTTCTCCTAAATGGGAGTTTTTGTAAAAAATCACACCAAAGGAAGCTTGGTTCGATAACAAACCCAAGGTAACATCTTTTCGTATTTTTGGTTTAGTCGCATATAGTTTAGTTCTTGAGTAGAAAAGACATAATCTAGATTCCAAAAGTATTAGGTATTTCTTTGCTGGTTATAGTGAACAATGTAAGGTATATAGGTTTATTGATATTTCTACAAGTGAGTTGTTTGTTAATTAGGATGTTGGTGTAAAAGAGATAGCCATATTTTTCATGTGTTTAGGAGGTTTGCGAAGTTCTTGAATCTAGTATTATGGTACCTTTGAGTGATGAACCCTCTAGTTCATCAAGTCAACTTGTGCGCTAATATTTGGTCGGTTCTTCTCCAATTGTCTATTAGAGACGCAAGACTAAAGGTGTTTCCACTTTGGTTGAGGCTCTGTTTGAGATCTTTGCCTTTGTAGCATTCACTTGAGATACATCAAACACCTAAGTGGTGTTATTCCACTTTAGGAGGTGTACATGAGGATGAGCTTCCTCAATCAGATGAAGGACCTCAATGATAAGGAAAACATATTACTGGTTTAGCTGTTGAGCATGTTCATTTTGCTCTATCTTCTAATCTTTTTCAGGCTTTTGAACTGCAAAAGTTTTTTAAGGCACAACAGAAACTAGAATGGGAAGTTGCTATGAAGGTTGAGTATGATGCATTGATGAAAAATCATACTTAGGAGTTAGTAGAGTTGTTGCTAGGTAAAAAGCTCATTGGGCGCAAATGGGTTTATAAAGTAAAATGCAAAGCTGATGGTTCCTTGGACAAGTGTAAGGGACATCTTGTTGCTAAGGGATATTCGCAAAAAGAGGCGATAGACTATGAAGAGACTTTTGCTCCTACTACTATGATGGTCACATTTCGGTTGCTTCTCTTAATATCTGCCTCGTTTGGTTGGAAGGTGTATCAAATGGATATCAAAAGCACCTTCTTGAACAGAAACTTGGATGAGGAGATCTATATGGTGCAGCCTAAGGGTTTTTAGGTTCTTGGTCGTGAACATCTAGTTTGTAGGTTAATTAAGTCCTTGTATGTGCTCAATCAAGCTCCTTGAGTTGGGTATCTCACAATTGATAAATATCTAAAAGATTCTGGATTCAAAAGTAGTCTTTCTAATCCAAATCTTTATGTCAAAAGTGATGCTAATGATATTGTGATTGTTATCGTATATGTTGATGATCTTTCCTTCATAGATAGCACACACTGCGGTTCAACAAGTAAAATCAGATTTGTGTGTGGCTTTTGACATGTTTGATCTAGATGTTTTACATTATTCTCTAGAAGTTGAGTTTTGGCAATCTAATCATCTCATTTTTATGGTTCAAATCAAATATGCCATGAGTCTTTTGGAGAGTTTTGGGATGATAGATTGTAACTCATCTTCTACACCTATGGAGGTTAGGCTGAAGTTGTCGACTTTTAATGATTCATTCCTGGTTGATGAATCACTCTAAAAACAGTTGGTGGGCAGCTTGATATATCTTATAACCACTAGACCGGACCTTTGCTTTATTGTTAGCTATCTGTCATGTCCCTATAATGATTTATAACTGAATCGTTTACTTAAATAATAAGTTAGCCTTATATAAACTAAATATATAATATATTTATTTAAAATATATTATTAATATGTATTATTTAATAAATAATATATTATAAATATATCTAATAATATAAATACAAATATTATTATCATTATCTTCTATTGTAATATAAATATAAATAATATAATATAAATCATATATTATTTATTATGATATAAATGATATAATATAAATAATATATCATTTATTATAATGATCTAATATAAATACAAATAATATAAACAAACATCTTTTAACCTATCCTCTTATGATAAGAGAGTTACTTATGGTTAGAACTAGTTTTACCACAAAAGGGAATTAATATAAATTAATAAAAATTATAAGAGGGTAAGTATGTCTTTTACCACCAAGCATAATAAGAGACATGCCTCTTCGAACATATCGCTTGAAAGAGAAATAAATAAAGGTTGTGAGATAGAAGGAAAACATCATCGGAAGATATCATAAATTAATATATAGAGATATGTACATCAGCAGCAAAAGGGAGAAATGATTCAAGTAAATATATATATATATATAGTAGATAAAGGATGCGATGTCCCAATAGAGATCGACATGATTAAACATTATTAAAATATTATATTTATACTATAATAATATATATATTATATAATAATTAAATGATGTCTATATATATATTTATAATAATAATATTATAATGATAATAAATAAGTAATATATTATAAAGCTATGTTAATAATAATACAACAATAGAATTCAAGTGCTAGCAAATATATATACATGTCTGCTGGGTGTATAGAAGAAAATAATATATTTTTGGATTTCTAAGAGTATATAGATATTCTAAAGTGAATTGTGATATTCAGATAAGAACCAAGATACAATTTGAATTAATTACAAAATCATATGGATAATGATATAATAATATTGTGATGACAATAATAATGATCATTATAATAATAGTGATTAATTATTATAATAATAATAATTATTATTCTTATATATAAATAATATAAAATATAAATTTTGCATAGTACACACATATATAATATAATATAGAGATTATAATAAATATTATAATGGAATTATATAATTGGAATCTACATGTATGAAAATAACAATATGAGATTAGTCTTAGAACTGCATATAAGTAAGAAAAGATGATCCATGATGAATGAGATATAAAGGTAGAGGTCTTATGAACTCAAGTAAATATGAGACTAATAGATGTCCTACATAAATGCATGATTCTTGTTTAAATAAGATAATGAGTACAAGAAGGCTATAAGTACATAGTTATGAATATGAAATAGATTTGTAAAGGCATGATTACCCAAGGGGTAGATAATAGTCCTTAAACATTAATCATCTTCACTATAGAGATGGGGTGGAAAACAAGGATTGTAGTTGACCAATTCATGGGATAAATCATAGGCCTTGATTGACGAATCAAGGAAGATAATAAGCCCTCAATCTAGTATTGAAGGGATAGGCCTTGGTAGGAGAACCAAGGAAATAATAGGCCTTGGTAAGAGAACCAAGGAATAAGAGGCCTTGGTTAGAGAACCAAAGGGAAATAATAGGCCTTGGTAAGAGAACCAAGGAATAAGAAGCCTTGGTTAGAGAACCAAGGAAATAATAGTCCTTAGCTGGAGAACCAAGGACTAATAGGCCTTGGTTGACGAACCAAGGAATAATAGGCCTTTGATTGGAGAATCAAAGGATTAGGCCTTTGATGTAATAGTCAAAGGAATAATGATGGACCCATGAGAATTGGGGTGACATTACATCCTTAAGTATCTTCTCCCATAAGGTTGAAAGAATGATTAATAGGCTTAAGGTTATCTCACCCAAGGTAATACATGAAGTATAAACAAGAAAAGTATATAGTTGTGAAAGAAATAATATATAGTTAAATATTAAAAGAAAAAGATAGAATACTAATGTGCTCTTTACAAGTTGAAATTTGTTTGCAAGATTGCAGAAATTTTGGCTTGCTAGAAGGGGACATTACATAGCTCTCTCGTCTTTTGTCAAAACCGAAGCTCTTTCATGGGATAGCTGTAAATCAAGTTGTAGTATGTCAAAGGTACTCTTGGCTTTGGCATACTTTATTAGAGGACAAGAATTTTTGGTTTCATTGGATATATCGACTTTGATTGGGTGGCTTTAGTTGATACTTGATAGTCTATAACTAGATACATCTTTTCCTTGGGTTTAGGAGTGGTTTCGTGTCAAAGTAAGCTTCAACAAACCATAGCTTTATCTTCCATTGAAGCTAAATACAAAGTAGTTGAGTTGTGAAGCAGCTTGGTTATGTAGAATTTTGATAGATCTTCAGCTTTCTCAGCATATTCCTTGATGCAGGAGCACCTGAGCATATGTGCAATCCTGTATCGCCAAAAAAGAATTCAATTTTGTTTTGGTTGTCATTAGTTGTTGATTCAGTTGTGTTTTGTCGTGTGGCGGTGTTGTCGCGGCTGTTGGCGACTTCGCATTGTATCCGTTTTTATAGTGTTTTTGGTTTAGATTGGTGGTATGTTTGTCAAAGTATTTCAAAACATTGTGATATGGTCGGCGAAATCTTTGGTGGAGTTGTGGTTTTATTCCGACATTTGCAATTGAGAAGGAAAAGTAAATACTGATGTCAGTTTCATGGTGCACTCAATTTCATTCATTGAACGAATGCAAGGGACCATATCATAGTTGCCCATTTGTGATATTTGTTGAAATCTAAATCAAAAGCCTGTGTGGTGGTGGGCACTGCCTCATGTTATTTCTGATTTTCCAATTTAAAACGCCATATATATGTATATATTAAAACACACAACAAAAGTGCCAATTGGAGAGTCGACTATGTGAATGGAGTGGCCAGAAAAAAAATTGAAGTCAATAAAATATTAACAACAGAAAATGATAGGAAATAGAGGTCGATTTGGGGCTGCTAAATGAGGAATTCAACGCCAAAGATTTGAAATGATGTAAATTTGTTAAAAATGAAAGCCCGCGATTGGATTATTTCCAATGTGGTGTCCACATGTGGTCTCTATGGAGCAGTCAACAGGCCAATCACAGCGTAGGATTTATTTTTCTGTTGATCATGCTTTAAACTTCAATAAATTTCCATTTAATATCTTCCCTATGTGTTGATTCAGCTGATGTGCAGTGACCATTTAGTGGTCAATTGTTTTGAGCAATATAAAAAGGAAAAACTAACAAATTAAAGGGTTCAATCTGGCATAAAAGGGATGTAAACACAAAGACTTGATCAAAAGAAATCACTGCCAATGGAATCCAGAGGATGTGGAGATAGGCACAGAGTGAATTGCAATTTGAAACCTATAGGAAGGGATAGAAGAATGGTCACTAAGGAAGGATAAGGAATTGCTATGACAACAAATAGAAGTAAAATACATTGAGCTACAGGGTAAAAGGAATGAAACATAGATTGCTTTGTTTGTGCTAAATTGAAAGTGGGATGAATGAAGGAAGACCAAAGAGGAACGGTTGTTGTCCAGAGGCAGATGTAATTGGAAGAAATTGTCTGAAAACTAATTCCCATTGTTTGTTGGCGGTAACATCAAATTTTGAATCAAATTTTGCTGTCCATAAGAATAAAGTGGAGTGGAGTTGTTGCATATCATATCTGTGTACTGGGTAATTCATTGCTTGCAATTTCCATGTGATGGCAAGTGATCATTAATTGTTTTTGTATATTTTGGTAAAGAAATTCAATTTGATAATTGATTTGAAATGCTTGGTGATCATTGGATTGTAATATTTGCTGCTGGAATTAGCAGTCCCATAGGACCCTTAATTCTTGTCTGCACCATTTGGTATCAAATCCAGTTTAGTGTTGTGTTGGAGGAAGAACCCTAAGAGATTGTTGTGGGTGTGTGAGAGGAAAATGAAATCCACAATTGCAGAGGGTTATGAACATGGCGAAAAGAGGGCATGGGCGAAGAGGACGATGGATTGCTGACCAAGAGGTCTTTAGAGAGATGATGAGAGGCTTTGAAGCCAGGATAGGAGCAAGGTTGGAGGCAATAGAATTGACGCAACGAAGAGAAATCTCGGTGGTGGATGTCAGCAATGATGAGGCTGAAGAAGAAGCATCAGAATTTGATATGGAGGATGATTATAGAGATGAGGCGGAAAGTAGATTTTTGAAAGCAATGGCTAGGCTTTATATCAAGCCTAAATTGGACCTCCTAAGTTTCAATGGCACTTTGAATCCGGAAGAGTTAGTGGATTGGATATCAGAAATGGAAAAATACTTTGACTTGGAGTCAATTCAGGACCCAAAAATGGTGAAGTATGCTGGCACAAAGTTGAAAGGACATGCTTCCATTTGGTGGGAGCATGTGCAGCTTGAAAGAACGCGAAGAGGCAAAGAAGAAAATCAAAACATGGGAGAGGATGGTGATGAAATTGAAGGCAAAATTTTTGCCAGCAGATTACCAACTAAATTTGTTCAAGAGGCTGCAAAATTTTAAGCAAAGAGAGAAGAATGTGCAAGAGTACACCGAGGAGTTCTATCAGTTGAGCATCCAGGCTGGACATGTGGATGATGATGTTGAAAAAGAATCAAGGTATGTAAATGGCCTTCATAATTCCATTCAAGATGAAATGAGCATGCTTTGGGCGAATAGTGTAGAAGAGGCATATCAATATGCCTTGAAGGCGGAAGAGAAACTTGCAAGAAAAGAGCAGCATAATTCCTATGGTAGAGGCAGATTTTCAAGAGGTAGAGGACAAAACAGCAATGGTAGAGGTTTCCAAAACAAACAAGAGTTGGCAAGTTCATCTCATGCGGGTGTGCAAGAAAACAAAGGAAGAGGAGAATCTTCTAGGGCAAGAGGAGACTATTCTCGTGGTAGAGGATACTTTGGTAGAGGTAGAGGAAGAGAGTTTGGAGGTACATGCTTCCAATGTGGAGAGCAAGGGCATAGGGCGTTTGAATGCCCATAAATACAACAAAATAATGACAAAGGGAAGGAAGCAAGAATTCATATAGCGTAGGCTGAAAATGAAAGTGTGGCTGCACCAAATCATGGAGAAGGCCCTGGAGATGGAGAGTCTCTCATCCTAAAAAGGGTTTTGATCAATCCCGAAAAGGAGAGGTTGGAGCCAATGCAAAGAAGAAATTTGTTTAGAACAAGGTGTAAAGCGGGTGGCAAGTGTTGTAAGGTTATAGTGGACAACGGTAGCACAGATAACATTGTATCTGAAGAGATGGTAGAAAAACTAAATTTGAAAAGATTGTAGCATCCCAGCCCATACCGAGTCTCATGGTTGCAAAAAGATCATAGTTTGACGGAACGTCATGAATGCCTTGTGAGTTTTCATTGTTACCTAAATTTCACTACGGCTCATTCAGGTAGAGTTTTGATTCAAAACTTATAAGGTACATCTCATCTAGTCCTTCATACATTACATTCAAGTGCATAAATGAAATAATTCAGGAGATTATGTTTATTAGTTTACTACATTTATCCAAGTGCATGTAACATAAGAAGGGTTTATCCAAAATCTTTTCCAAAAAATAAATAATCTTTATTGGATGTAAAATGTTCATTATCTCACACAAGCCGTGAGGTTAACTGTCTTATTCAATAAAATAGAGGAACAATCTATACATTAATAAGTAAATATAAATAATGTGCATGTAAAGTTAGAGGCTAGTCATTGCCTGAAAATGATTGGTTCTGTTTCTGGTGTGTTGTCCTGTCGCCCCGAGTTGTCTTTGTCCTTCCTAGCTTCATGTCGTTCTTGGTTCCTACATCTGGCAAAAACAGTGGCGTTAGAGCAATGCTCTAAGCAATGAATGGTCCCAAACCATACATGTATAAACTGATCCTCAATTGCATTAAACAAGAAATTTATAACCATACATGTATAAACTGATCCTCAATTGCATTAAACAAGAAATTTATACCTTGGATGTCCTAGAGAACAATCAAGTCATCAAACACATCCAAAACATGCATTTATTTTCTAACAAGTTTGCTTCATGTGTAGATACAGATGTAATTATGTTTCTGTTTGATCCATCAGATTACATTATGAGTGGAGGAAATGTGGCTCCCACAAGGGTTGAGCCCAACTCATAGTCCTTATAGAACATATCATATGCAATATACAAATGCAAAAGCACAGCCCAAGGAGCATATTCAGAAAGCAAATCACAGCTGTCAAGAGCGATAACAGTCAGCAGGAAGGCAATCACATGCACAGACATGATCAAGGCCATCTCATCAACATGTCCTAAACAACAACGCAAAATAGAATGGAAATCAAAGTGATGCCATAAGGTAGATGGTGATGAGAATCACAAGGTTTACATTTTAAATGATAAATGAAACTTAGTGAATATTGTAGATCACTGCCCAAGCTGCAGAGTAAGTAAAGCCAATGGTGACCTTTATCACTGTCAGAACAACAAAGGATGCATTGACTTTTGTCACTGCTAAGATACAAGACATGAAGAAGCATAATGAGTTACTGAGTGCCTCATTGATAAATGAAAATTAAATATGTTACTATCCATAAGAATGCATTAGTATGCTCATTGACAAATGAAACGAATGAAACAACAAAGGTTGAATATTATTGTCCAAGTGCTACTAATACACCCTGAATGTTCATATTCACTGGAAGGATACAATGATTTATTATTGTAGAAAATGTGGAAGTAATCAGTGAACAAAGAAGAGATCACATTGAAGCTCTTCATAGCAGGAACATACATTATACAATACAGTCATAGTATCATTATTATCATGAAGTCAGGGGTGATATGATAGAGAAAGGCAATGGTTATCTTGTATTGTAGGCACAATCATCACTTACAATCCAAAGTTCAAAGCATTATGAGCAATGATTCTATTCAAGAGATGTCAACATGCAAGGACATGAGGTACAATGATCAAACCAATTGGAGCAGCCTTAGAAGAACAAAAGCATAAAGGAGATGAGTTGCATTAACCAATACAAGGCTGCCATGATAACAGAGTATGAAAGAGCATTAGTCATCAATAATACAAAGGCATGTAGGACAGTCAAATGTTGACTGCATGGAAGCCACAATACAGAGGGAGCAGTCATGTATCTTTCAAGAAGAATGCAAGCATGTCGGAAGGATGATTGATGAGGAGACTGCTCAAATAGGGGATAATGTTTATATGTTGTTTGCATCAGAGACCATGCAATGATAGACCAAGAACAACATATACAAGGTACAGATGATACTTATCTTTTTCTTTCTGTTATCTTCAATTAAATATATGCCAAAGCACATACAAGGGCAATTGGAACAACAAAAGGAGGTCACATGGATGTCATCACTACAAGAGTGCAATAGGGACAGCAAAAAATGAGATTGTAACCTTCCCTTTAATGATACCATTCCCCCTAGTATTTTGCAAATCAGGAAGAGATCCGGTGAATACAGTGAGCGTCAACAATGAAATGAAGGCATGTGATAAATATCATGTTGCTACAAAACAGATTTAAGCATCGAGAGACCGATGGTCCTGTGTAATGTCAAAGGAAGGTTTGTTTTTAGCAAATGTAAGAACAACATAGTCTCATTATCTCCATACACCTGAAATAGATGAAAACCCTTTTGTGCTACAAAACCTTTAACATATTGCATTGTGAAAGTCATAAGTGTAGAGAAGATAAGGAGTCTTCAGCTATGAGGTTTGTATTTTGCAAAAGACTCAGAAATGAAGGACAGTATTGTTGTATCATATTCAGCACCAGAAAATTCTCATGTTATGCAATTGCCAAGGCATCCCAACTTAACTTCTCGAGGTGAATGTGTGAAGACAGCTGAAAGCTTATTGTTTATCATCAAAGATGTTGCAAATACAGCAAATGAGATTTCCAAATGGAACTAAAGGGTTAACTCTTGGCAAAGCGACAAGGACAATACGATGGAGACGGTCAACACATAAACAGGTTGACCCAATAGTTTGAGGAGTCTCTTTAATGGAAGCATGTCAAGCCTTAGGGTATATGACCCTGTTAAGAGCCAAGTGTTTTTCAAGTGATAAGAAATCTGCACAGTGGCAGTCCATATGTGGACAACAAGAAGCAGAAGATGGTTATTTTACAAATTTGAAGGCAAAATTTACAAAGTTTGTAAACCTGTTTAATTACTATAAAAGAGAATTCTGAATTCCACCAACAATGATAGATGCTTGATAAACAATTAGATCATGCTGTAGCACCTGTAGTACTAACCACTAACAACTGTACTGAGAAGGAAATCAGAAGTGATTAGAATAAGGAACATGTGTCTGACACAACTTCTACAGGACTTGAGGTTTCAAGAGACTATCACATAACTACATCCTTTTTGTAACCAGCTGATAATAGTTCAAGGATATTACCAGTGCCTTTGAATGACAATTTTAGACAGATTTGCATGAAGTTTGCAAAATAAAAAATGACTTGGGTGGAATTCTTGTCATAAATCTTGATGCATTATGTTCACATATTGAAAATACATTTTGTCAACTTCCAGCAGATAATTCCTCGGATTTAAAGTCAGCTATTAATTTTATTATGCCAATACAGTGCAAAGAATCTGATAAGCTAGAGGACAGTAATTTGTTTGTGAATGTGGAAGGGGACGAAACTAGTAGAAACAACGAATGCAACAAGACTGGAGCTCGTTTTGAGCTAAATACAGATGCAAAGGAGAAAGTGGCCCATTTTCAACTCATTTCCAACAGAGATACTCAGAAATACCTCAAAATCGAGCCACATGCTACAACAAGCAAACAGAAAGATGCAGATTTTCAGTAAGAATGCATAGAGATGTTCTTTTTACAATTTTTTGTCATGGGTCGAGCTGGAAAGTAAAGAAAAGTTGCAGAGTTTTTGTCACAAAAATGTAGAGACATTTCTCTTTGCATGTTTTTCAAGTTTTTGTCATGGCTCAAGCTCATTTCGAACCAAGATGTAGATTTAAACAGCAAGAAAAGCTTTTTAACTCTTTTCAAACAAAAATGCTCACAAAACCCCTCAAATCGTGCTTCAGCATAGTGAATATACAGGTAATCTCAGAAAATACAGAGAGATCATGCAAATACAGAGGGAAAATCTAAAGGTTTTCAACTCATTTCAGAACAATATACTCAAAAATGCTTAGAATCACGGCCCCAGGCAGTGAAATGCAAGAGAAAATCTCAGAAAAACGAAGGGCAATATACAGCAAAAATGAGTTACCTCTCTTTTTCTGCCAAATAATGTGAAATCACAGGCTTTTTCTCCTCAAGCGACCAGTCAAAATGGCGGCCTCGGACAAAGCAAGTGCAATATAAGGAAGTCGGCCACCAAAAGCCAGAGAATACATAAAAAAAAGGTCAAAATCGCGGCCATAGTGGCCCAAAATCAACGCCAAAAATTGACTTCAAAGGGCCAAAACCTCAGAGAATACAAAATACCTTGCATTTTTCCTCATAAAATCGGCCAAATCGACCCAGAATCGACCAAAAACTATGGAGTTCTTGCCTTCCAAACCCTCTATGGTGGCGGTCGAGCATGGCAGCGAGCAAAGAGCAAAATGCAAATGATATCTTTTTAGGTTTTCCTTCCTTTTTCATGTTCGACCTAATTTGCTATTGTGTTTTTGACTTTTGATTTGCAAAATCATTGCAATCCATTAGGCGACGTGGTCAAAACTTGAAGTCTTTAAAACCTAGTGATAATACATCATGTGGCGGTGAGACCTTTTTCTGCCTTTTGATCTTTTTTCAAAGTCAAATAAACATTATGAAGACATAGGGTCAAATGCCTTATTTTGCTTAGGCATATCATGATATAGTCATAAGGTGGATGAAGTGATGCACATAAGGCATGGTGATGTGTATAGGGAGGCGTAATGGTCATTTTTAAAATGTATTGTATTGGGCCTCGTATCTTGATGATAGATATGTATGCATGTATGAATGGCTAGGAATTGTGAGGGGTTTTGATGCGGCCTTGTAACACGTGATATGATGCAAGTATGTAAAGTCGTGTTATTTTTGTCTAGGAGCTATGAAGGTACTATTTTGTCAATTTTGCATAATCTAGAAATAGATTAAACGTTGAAAACGAACGATAAAGTAATAAATTATGAATTACTTTATCATTTGTAATAAAAATGCAAAGAGGCAATATTAGGCAGATTTATCACACATGACAAAGTAAGTCTCGTCGATTACTTTGTCGTTCCTTCACAATATTTAATTTGTTCCTAAATCATGCAAAATCGGGACATTAAATATTTGTGTCCTAAATGCCATTATTTTCTGCATAGGTTTGTAATAATTTTGGATTGTAAAACATTAACTAAGTGGTGTAATTATAAATCACTTAGTCAACGTTAAATAAATGCAGAAGATAATGTGTATTTATGTCATTTATTGTGCAAAATATCAGACATTTATGGTGCTGCAGGGTGAGGTTGACAAACAGGGAGAAGAGTTATTGCACAAATTTGACTTGTTTCAGTGGCCTTAAAGAGCATTTAAAGGCATTTAAAGATATTTTCTGGAGCTTTTATGATTAGTGATGGCATGTCTTGACTATTTCTGGATTGGAAACCCATTTTAGAGGACTTTAGGTAGATATTTTGGGGACATTTATGAGATGCACGAAAATGGAGGTGGCTCATCGTTATCTCATTACAGCTATTTGGAGAGTATATAGTCATTTATTTGACTCTTTGTATAGAGTTCTTTTCCATGTACATTCTGGAGTTAGTGATTTTTTCTACAATCCTACTCAGTTTGAGCATGTTTTTGTAACTTTTTTGGCATATGAAATACAGAGAACACCTTGGATACCATTGATAGTCAGATTTTGCCTTCTTATTTTTGTAGTATTGGGTATTATCAAGTGTTTGATCAGGTCATTTGTAAGGTATTTTTGTTTCCTTGTGACTTTGTCTCATGTCTCAATACCTTTTTTTGCAAAAGGTGTGTTTATGCAGGTTGCAAATTGTGTCTTAAAGTGTTATAAGGCTTTTAAACTGTGAAGTTATCTTCCTTTTAAAGAGTTTAATGCATTTAGGCCTCTTTGTGAAGTGTTTTTGCAAACATACAGTAATAGGTTGTGCAGGTCTAGTTTCTGTTGTCTGTGGCCAAGTGTATGGAAGTCTGAGTTTCATTAACCATATCAAGTTTGGTGAATCACCCTTATTCTCACATTTTCCAATTTTAACTTTCATTTTCAAAAGCATTCCTTTTCCCTTTTCCTCTGCAAATCTAGTAGATTCTAAGTGATAACTAGCTAGGAAGCCGGCCTTCTCCGGAGGTTCTTTCCATCACAGGCAACCCACAGACATGGAAAGATCCCATGTTTCTCTAGATTGCCAAGTTTTACAATTGAGCAAGCTTGCAAATCTGAGAGACAACATTCAGATTGGAAGATATATGGATGAAGTAATGTGTGATGTGATGCCAATGGATGGATGCCATCTACTTTTGGGAAGGCCTTGACAATTTGGTCAAAGAGCTGTTCATGATGGGTGGACAAAGACATACCGAATCAAGAAAGTTGGCAAAGAATACACTCTAAATCCAATTCAAGAAAGAAAAGAAGAAGTGGAGAGCAGCTCCAAGGATTGTTTTGTTTCCGGTAAGCAATTTTTGAAAGATTTGAAGGAAGGAGGAACATGTTTTGCCATAGTACCAAAGCTTGCTTAGTTGGGACAGCAAAAGAAAATGAAGAAATACCAATGGATTTGATTCCCGATGCAAGTTTGCCCAACAAAGCACCATATAGAATGACACCTATGGAGAATGCAAAAATAAATAGGGAAGTGCAAGAGTTCCTGGATAAGGGGCTGATTAGGGAGAGTTTGAGTCCATGTGCTATTCCAGTGGTGTTGACACCAAAGAAGGATGGTGAATGGCGGATGTGTACGGACTTAAGAGCCACAAACAAGATAACTATCAAGTACCGGTTTCCCTTACCACGAATGGACGATATGATGGATTGTTTGAGTGGGTCTAATTGGCTAAGTACTTCACCAAGATTGACTTGAAGAGCGGGTACCATCAAATTCGCATAAGAGAGGGAGGTGAGTGGAAGACCGCCTTCAAAACAAAGGATGGATTGTATGAATGGATGGTGATGTTGTTTGGCTTGACAAATGCGCCAAGTACGTTCATGAGGTTAATGAATGAAGTGTTGAAACCATTCCTTGGTAAGTTTGTCATTGTGTATTTGGATGATAGTTTGGTTTTTAGCAAAACAAAAGAGGAACATTTGTAGCATGTAAGGGCGGTTTTGCAAAGACTCAGGTAGGAGAAGTTGTTAGTGAATGTGAAAAAGTGCAGCTTCATGAAAGAGGAACTAGTGTATTTGAGTTTTGTTGTTTCCAGAAGTGGTCTGAAAATGGATCCAGAAAAGGTAAAATCAATTGTAGATTGGCCTTCGCCAAGGAGTATGTTTGAAGCAAGAAGCTTCCATGGACTAGAGAGCTTCTTGTAACATACACCCCACTTTATATGTTTTGCACTGATTGATTTTTTGTGTTTTTGCTGGTTTGAGGTTTAAGTTTTCATTGCATGTGTTTGCATGTATGGTTTTTGCCACAATAACATAGAAAATGCAACATATATGGAAAACCCAGAAAATGTAGAATAGATATCAACAAACTAACACCAACCCAGAATGTATTTAGTCAAAATATGAATTACGAGTACATACCCATATCACCGTTTACAACTCCGTCCAGATGCTATAGCTGGACCAGCAACTAAGCCACAATGATATGCTCACAACTTAGTAGAATGAAGAAATATTGTATCACAATCAGTTGCAGCAATGTTTACAACTCGAACAACCAAGATTTGGAGCAATGAACTCCACCATAAATGAAAGAACAACTCACAAGGAAACCCATGACTTGTCCTTGATGGTACGACCCTCTAGGAGTGGAATATCAGCAGCAAACTACCATGAATCTCCCAAAATACACTTCCAATCTATCTGCAGTCCTTTATCAGCCCCAAACGATCCAGAAGAATGATTAAAATCAGAACTAAACTCTTAATATCAACCACAAACAAGGGTACGGCCTACTGGGAATGTACGGCCCTGCCTGAATGGTACGGCCAGCATTAAATATGTCTGCAGCAGTAAAATCTGAACTTCTAATGCCTATCTCTATCCCTCGAATCTCTTCTACAAGCTGCACTATCAAAACCCATAGAATGTCTTCATTTCTAGCTTGAATGAACTCCAAAATGTGTCCGTTGAATGCACAAATGGAACCCCTGTATGAAGCTCCCGAACCCCTCCTGATGCACTCTCTCATACACGAGGAAAGGCAAAATGCAAAGGTTTCCGTCTCTGCAAATCGAAGATCAAAACCAAAGAGCCAAGCTCAAACCCTAAGCACGGGCAAAACTCAATATCAGAGCAAAATATCATAAAGCAAGCATGTCCAAATGAATTCTCTTTTTGGTCTTTTATTTCCCTCTCAATTCTAACGCCCAAGGGAGGGATTATTTAATTTGTTTTAATTTTAAAAATATCACCTTATACCTTCATGAGGGCACCCATCCCTAGGAGTGTCACTTTTCAAGTTATAACTTAACAATTATAAAGTGACTTTATAATATAACTTCAAGTTATATTATATCTCATAAGACCATAAGTTAAATCTTTAATTTAACTTATCTTAATTGAACAATGCTCTAGAGGATTGGACCTCGCCCCTGCACTGCCTTGCTAAAAATAGAAACTCGCTCTGTCGCGACTTACTATAAATAGTAAGTCCCTGGAATGACTTCCCAATCACATCCATTAGCCTACGGAAGTCGATTATAGGCTAATCCTGATCCCCTAGAGTGATGAGCTAAGTGGGGTACTGTTGTGACGTTTTCACACATCGCCCCATTGCAAATGGGGACCCCCTCTTTTGCTCGCTTTTGTCGTCGTTTTTGCTTTGATCTTGCAATTCCTTGCCCGAATCCATGAAGCTAGGGAAGAATGTCCGAGCAGTCAGCTCATAGGGAACATTAGGAATGCTTGAAATAGTGAATTTCTCCTGAGGATGAATAATGCCCTACCTATCATTCCTCGATTAAATCTAAATAGTCCATGGAAGGAGTCCATCATCCCATAGAGGAAATGTCCAAGTCCTTCACCCTCAGCATAAGGCTCCATGATGAATAAGGAATCCTGTTCCAAGACTTTAGTCCGGAAGTCCCTGTCCAAGTTCTTGTTTGGGAATCCTGTCCCAAAGGTCCTATCCAGGAATCCTATTCCAAAGTTCCTGTCTGGATTCTTGTCCCGAAGTTCCAATCCAGGGTCCTGAATTCAATAAGGCTTGTCATTTCCATGACAAAATCCATCTTTCCACCTTAGAACCCTCTCCATTCCCGGCATGGAACTCAATTCTAATCTTGTTCCAAGACTCCATGTCCCACTCAAAAAATCATTCCCGGACTCCAATCCAGGAGTCCAACCCGGAGGTCCAAACCGAAGTCCTGTCCGGAAGTACCTATCCCGGAGTCTCGTTCAAGGAATTCTGGCCTGGAATTCCGTTTCAAAGTTTATCTAGATTCTTCTTCCAACCAAGATTGCGGAGTTCAACAGAGACTGTCACTCCTTGGCATGATCATCCTTCAGTCATGGAACTTAGTCCCGGCCGGACAACTCTAGTCCGGAAGGTCAAAACCAAGGGATACGTCTTTAAATCTCAGTCCGACACTCAACTTCATTTCATAGCTCGGAAGACTCGCAGATCGAAGACTTCAGGCAATTTCAGGAGACAATCAGCATTTACTGAATATCCCTCCGGTAGGCTGGAATTGCGACAGGAGAATTTTGTCCTGGTCGCAAAATCCAGTACCTACTGGATTTTGCGCTCAAGGACAATCTTTGCCATTTTTTAGCGTCTTTAGGGTAGAGGTATATTGAAAAATATATTTAAGTATAAGAAATTTCTTATACTTTAAATATTTTTCAATATACCTTTCAGGATGTTTGAGATAGGTCTCGAATCTGCCGGATTTAACATGCAGAATCTAGAATTTGGAAGATCCACCAGATTTCAGACTTGGTCATTTTTCCAGGATTTCAGGATTTCAGGCTACCAGACTTAGCCAATTCCAAATAGGAAGAAATGAAGGATGGAACAAACGAAGTTCGCATCTCGTCTTGGAAACAATAGATTACGAAGGATGGAAGGAACGAAGGATGGAAGAAACGAACCTTGTGTCTCGCCATCAGATTCCGTGAGGATGGAAGGAACGAGGATGGAAGAAATGAACCTCGTGCCTCGCCATCAAGAAACGAAGGATGGAACGAACGAAAAGAGACTCTCGGAGGATGGAAGAAACTAAGGATGGAACGAACGAAAAGAGACTCTCGGAGGATGGAAGAAATGAAGGATGGAACAAACGAACTTGCTCATCCCGCCTTGGAAGTAACGGATTCCGCGAGGATGGAACGAACGAACTTAGCATCCCGCCTTGGAAGTAACAGATTCCGCGAGGATGGAAGGAACGAGGATGGAAGAAATAAACTCCGTTTTTCTGATCCTGTATCAACATCTGAACCTCCATGGAGTAGCTAGGAGAATGAACCTACTGCAAAACTAGAATCCCACTTTGAAACTCAGAAAAATGCAAATCCTTGACTTAAATTCCCTGAAACCGAACTCCAAAGGCAAGTGGCGCAAATTCCAGCACTTGTAGGATTCTGCGCTCCAGGACAAATTTTGTCCTGGGCGCAAAATCCTTGACCTTCTGGATTCTGCGCTTCAGGACAAATTTTGTCCTTGGCGCAAAATCCTTGACCTTCTGAATTCTGCGCCCTTGGACATTCCTGATCCAGTCTGAAATGGGAGACCTGCAGGATGAAATTCTGGAACCCAGTCTGCCAGCTCTTGCATGGAAGAATTCCTCGCCTGTTGTACCTCGGAGTCCGGAATCCCTAAAGGAGATGGAAGGTACTTCTGTTTTTAAAAATGATGGAGTCTCTAATCCCAGTATAAGAAAATCTATCCCTGCCAAAACAGAGTGATGAAACCCTTAGCAAATATCCAAAAGACTGAACATAAAAGTCCAAGGACACATCCCGCCATGTTCCTCCACAGAAAGCAAAAGCGCAACCTTCCATTTGAGTAAGATTCCATAGGAGAATGTTCCAAGACTTAGCTGGATTTTGGCAAAAGTTCAAAAGTTATGCTAGGGAAGAAAAATCCAAAACATCAGTAAATCCCCGACGTCGCAAAATCCAGGACCTCAGGAATTCCCCGACATGCCAAATTCCCTGACATCCCGAATTCCCCGACATTGAAAAATCCCCAACATTCCAAATTCCCCGACATTCATAAATCCCCGACCACCGACATGGGAGAAAAGGACAAAAAGCTAAGTCGGCCAGTGATAAGGTATGGCGGCTAAATTTCTCCTCCTCCAACCTAGGTCGGCCAAGTGGCAAAGAAGGACAACTTACTTATAAAAGAAGGGCGCCCAAGTCATTTACAATCATTCAAATTCAATTCCAGAGCAAGGAGGGCAGAAATTCATCCTCCAAGGGCAAAAATTCATCCTCCGGGACAAGTGGAATTCCAGGATGAGCAAGAATCCCCGACTCCCAGGAATCCCCGACCAACTGAAATTCTTCCTGTCCATGCCTGGTAACCCTGGAATGAAGGAAAATTCAGTCGAGTATGAAGAATGCCGGAGAATGAGGGAAATCCTTTGTTTGTTCAGGAATTTATAAGTGAAATTGATCAAAACTTGCAAAATCATTCATGTTTCATTTCATATTGTATTGTATTTATGGATTTTGTGCATCATGACTATTTGAGGTTTCCCTTGTTTTGCAGGAATCCAAGACAAGGATAAGTTCCATGAGGAGCATGAACGAGGATGATCCGGGGCAAGCACGATAGATGCAGAGAATTCAAGTGCCGGAAATGATGACCATTTCAAGGATCCAGGAGTTCCGACAATAAGAAGACTACACATGCATACCGAGGGAAGGGAAGGCAACATCAAAGATTCTAGTTCGGCGGAGACTTCGCACAAAGGGATAAGGAAGATCAAGATGTCCTTCCAAAGATTTCAAATGACAGAGAATGCCTGCATCAAGGATGGCGGAATGGGAGAAATCACTCCAAGTCCAGTATCAGGGATTCCAGTTCCGAACAGGAGGATCAATCCTTGGAAAACCAAGAGGATACACTTCAAGTTCACCATCCATCAAGAAGAATGAGAATCCACGCCAAGGATGAGGAAGTCCAACCCAGGAATCCAGTACAGGGAATCCTATTCCATGACAGGGAATTCCAACTTAGGAAGGAATTCCATTCCAGGCCCCTAAGGAAAGTGCGCCCCTGCTCAAGGAAGGATTCCTTCACATGAAAATCTTGTTCACCCTGGAATCTGCGCTCAGGATAAAGGACTCTAGGACATCATGGAATTTGCGACCAAGGAAGTTCCGGACAGACAGGACAGTCCTATCCAGAAGCCCTAGACAAGTGGCGACCAGGACAGCTGGAAAGTTTCCTTACACATTCTGACGACCTAGACAGGGGGCAGTCTCCTACAGGAACATTCTGACGACCCCAACTGCTTTTCTAGGATTTGTAACCCAGGACACATATTTCAAGGAAATCTGATTTCCTTTTGCCCTAAGATATTTTTGAGAGCCTATATAAAGGCTGAGGGATGCTTCATTTTATCTCTCTTTTCCATCATTCTGATGCTCCTAGAGCACCTTAGTCGCTAGCTTTTATTTCTGCATTGTTCTTCCTGAGCTGAAACTCCAAAGATCAGTCAGATTGTTGTAATACAGACTTCTGAAGCAGTAATATATGCATTGAAGAATGGCGTTCATATATTTCTTTAGATTTTTGGCATGGTCTTATTGATTTCTTGGAGCAAATCTGAAAGATATTGAAGTTATTTCTTGTATTTTCTTACTTTTGTTAGATAGATGCGATGGAAATGTTCTTGTTGATTGATTGAAGTTGATTAGTTCATACCATTTGTGATCTGTGGCTTGCAAATCACTTTGTATGGTTAGTCTGAACATAATCCATGCTTAACTTCGGCTGTTTCTGTATGATCAGTTCCATGTTCCATGACAGGACAGTGTGAAAATCTCTACCTCTACCCCAGAAGATTGCACCATCCCTGCCAAGTTGTTGTCTCATGGCGAAGCAGAGGACTGGTTCCAGTTTCATCTTCAACAACAGTCATTTCCATTGATTAGATTCCTAAACCCTTACCTCATCTTTTTCACTTTCTTTTAGATCTTCATTAGGATTAGTTTTCTAGAAGCTTCATTGCCAAATCATCTGCCTAAACCAGAGAGTGGAACCTAGGAGTTCCAAGCTATGTTCCCCCAAGTACCGGGGACGGGGACGGGCGGGGACAGAGGGACGAGTTTCGGGGACGGCAATTTTTTTTGGCCATTTTTTTAGGGGACGGCAGGGGACGGCTACTAAAAAAATAAGGTTTTTTTTAAAAATATAAGGATATTTCAAATATTTAGATGATAACATTGATAAGGCATTCATTCTAGACATCATAGAACATTAAAACATGCATACATAACCATAACATTACACTTGAACTTAGTTTTCAACTTGTCACATGAGAATTGGCAAACAAATAAACCAAATTTAATTGTTTTCAATGACAATCTGCATATATATAATATATTATATCAAAATGCTCAAAGGCTGCAAGTTTCAAGTTTCAACAACAAAATGTTTCATTGTTTCAACAATAAAATGACAAAAACATAGAGTATATGCCATATGGCTGTCCCTAATCAGCCTCTCCTAATACTGCATCAAAATCTGAATCTGAATCCGAATCACTGCCACCATGAGGGTCTAGTAGACCCTCATCCAATGGAACCCCAACCAATCCCTCCTGTGCCTCCTCCTCATCAATCTGCATAACATCCTCTGGATCAACATCCCAACGTGCAGCTGGAGTCTGACGATACTCAGGTCTCTGTCGATCCTGTAGCCGCAAGGCACTATGCACTGCCACCAACTTCTCTGATCGTCTAGAGGTAAGTTTGTTCCTCTTCACTGACTGAATGAAGCTATATGTGGACCAATTCCTCTCTGCAGCAGAGGAACTGGCAATCTGTCCAAGCAAGCGAGTGGCAAGTGTCCTCAATTCTGGTGCATCCATGCCATGCCACATCCACCATCCAATAGGGTCAGTTTGAGCTAATGTAGCTCTATCCATCCTCGCCTCTTTTTTGCTGAAGTTTGAACCACGTAGATTGACAAAGGCCATCCATTGTGAGCGAAGTAAAGAAGCCTCCTCCTTGGTATACATTTTTTCAAGGGCCCTCATGAACCCTTGTTTCACCTCATCATCATGAGATGGAGGCACTCTTCCAGGTCTAGAAACATACTATTTGGGATTTAGAGCATATGCTGCCATATGAAGTGGGGTGTTCATAGTGTCCCACCTCCGCGTCACAATGGGCCTAAGATGCTCCTCATAAAATCCCAAAGTAGGATCCTTGCTCTGAATAGCTTGCTTCATTTTCCCAAGCATGCTATCAAATGTCTCATAAATCTCTCCAAGACTAGGAGAGTCTGTGTCAGCATATCTTATGACATCCACAACAGGTGCAATGAAGGAGCAAACATAGCTGCAAGTGAACACAAGTTACAAAAATCAGCAATTTAAGAACAAAAATTAAATTATTAATAAAATGATAATATGAATATCATAATATAAACAAAAAAAAAATCAGCAATTTAAAATTTTAATTTGAAACAATTTCATACCTTATTGTGGACCACCAATCATTGTCAAGAATTTTTTGCCTCACACTTTTTCCTTAAGCTGAATTTGACTTTGGCCATCTATTCCATTCTGCATTAACCACCAATAATTGTAGAGGCTCCTTCACCTCAACCATCCTCTCTAGCAAAATGAAGTAGCTGGCATATCTAGTTTCCACAGGCTTGAGGAATTCCTTCTTCGAAAAAGTCCTGAAAAGTGCAAGTGAGGTTTGATGGTTGCAAATGAACATCTGTATATCTCTAGCTTCTGCGACCACTTCCTTCACCCAAGCAATCTTCCCAATGTCTTTCAATGCGTTGTTCAATGCATGAACACAACATGGAGTCCAGAAAATGTGCTTATAAGCACCCTCCACCATCAAACCGGCTGACTTACATACACGGGCTGAATCTGTTACCACTTGGACAACATTAGATGCCCCAATCTCTTCAATGGCATCCTTCAAAATCTGAAATTGGAAGTGAGCATCCTTCCTCCTCCCTGTACAATCAATAGCTCTAAGAAAATAAGAGCCAGCTGGACATGTGACAATGATATTGATGAGTGGCCGACGTTTGATGTCGGTCCACCCATCCATGACAATAGAGCAACCATCCCTAATCCAAGTTTGCCTCATGTCCTCCATCAAGGTACTCACTTGAGAATATTCCTTGTCAAGTAAGGTGGTGCGTAGCTTATGTTCTCCAGGGGGGACATATGAAGGACCAACAGCTGTAACATCTCTTAACATTTGTTTGAAATAGGGAGAGCGTGCCACATGAAATGGTACGGCATGAGCAAAGAAAAATTTGGCAATGGAAGAGTCAGCCACCTCTCGTGTTTGTGCATTAAACAACCCTGCAACAGTAGTAGCTCTTTTCTTTCCCCTACTAGAAACCTCTTCCACTTGGCTTTGTGAAGGCAATGACTCAGGCATACTAGGCATACTCTCCATTGACAATCCCTTAGATCTTGCCTCCCCCTCCATGTGCAACCTAGTTGCCTCGACCTTCTCAGCTAGGGTAATGTTTTTACAACCTTTTACCCCCACTCCACCCAAGTGCAAAAGGTGAGAATAAACTCTTGTATAGCTGCCCCTATAGGTTTCATTGCAAATGTGACAAAGCCATACTCTAGACCCCCCAGTATTCTTTTGTTTGTCAGTGTCTATGCGGGTTGCAAATTGTAAGAGAGGCTTTTTAGGATTATATGGGCCTTTTGCATAAGTGGCAAGTGTTTTGGAGGGGCATTCAAATGGATTGGATTTGGATGAACTGACATTCTCTGCTGTACCACTGCCACTAGCAGAACCCCCACTCTTTTTACGGCCTCTAGTTCTACTTGATTGCCGTTGCACTTGAATTTCAATGTCATTTTCAGAATTTTCACTATTGTCACTGCTGCTCATTGTTTTTTGTTTGAAAAAATGCTAAAGACAGCTGCAAGCAAACATTAAAAAAAAAATAAACTAAAAACCCTCCATGTGTTTGAAATTGAAAAAAAAACTAAAAAAAATGCAAAGGAATATGAAAACAAAAAAAAGAATGTCGATCTTACCTTAAGTGACAATGATTTGATGCACTATTGCCTTCCCTTCACCGCTGTTACCCTCCTCCAACTGTTATTTCTCCTCTTCAAGCTGCTGTTCAAAAATGCCAAAATGAGGTAATGAAGGTATGTTTTTTGTTTTTGCATGATATAAGGCATTTTTTAGGTTTAGGTAAGTTTATGAGGGATGGGGGGGCCCTTGTGGGCCCCCCCATCCCTTTTTTTTTTAATTTTAAGTGAGTTTTTTTTTATTTTTTAAGTGCCAACGTTGCTGGGCCGTAGGGGACGGCTAGCCGTACCCGGTACGGTCGGGGGACGTCCCGGCCGTACCGGGTACGGCTAGCCGTCCCCTACGTCCCCTAAAAAAAAGGGGACGTCCCCGGGAAACGGGGACGGCCAGGGGACGTTTCCTGGCCGTCCCCGCATCCCCGGAACGTCCCCGGGACGGGTACGGGTCATTTTTCCCAGGGGACGCGTCCCCGGGGAACATAGGTTCCAAGCTGTCCATTTGTGAAAGAGTTCCATTCGCCCACAGGTCCGAGTCCTAGGAGTGAGTTCCATGTCTACAAAGGAGTGAGCCCACGTAAGTCCCCCTCGTGATTACCAGCAAATCACATCATTCCATTGAGTCTATCCCTATGCACGTCAAGACCTGACACAAAAGGAACCTTGGAGCAGTCTCATTCGATCATGTAGTTCAGCCTCTGAGAAGCTTTATTCAAGAGAGGATAGGATACTCTGTGTTTTATTCTAATGTTGTTGTAGTCACAAAAACCTCATCAACAGGTACATTACAATCCGCCCTTCCCAAGATTGCTTGTCCTCAAGCAACCTCAACTCTAGACGCTGCAATATCTACTTACTTTCCCATGTGGCATCCTCAACTGGCAAATTCTTCCACTTGACCAAGTACTCTCTTATAACCCATTTCCTCATATGTCTTTTGCGGGTGTTAGTGATAGCCTCTGGTACTAGGATCAACTTACCCTCCTCATCCAATGGTGGAAGCTCTACAGAAGGAACTATATTGTGGCCAAGAGCCTTTTTCAGCCTGGAAATATGGAACACATTATGTACCCTGCTGTTTGAAGGTAACTCAAGCTCATAAGCCACCTCACCCACTCGTCTGATAATCCTGAAAGGACCATAAAATCTAGGTTTTAACTTCTCTGTTCCACTCTTCTTGAGAGTGGACTGCCTGTATGGTTGGAGCCTCAAATACACTGTCTCCAACCTCGAAACTCCTCTCCACTCGGTGCTGATCAGCATACAACTTTTGCTGATTCTGTGCCTGCTGTATATTCTCCTTAAGCTCCCTAAGAATGTCCCAGCTATCCTGCAAAAGATCCTTAGCCTTAGGCACCCAACTGTCACCAAGCAAGAGATCTGTAAAGCACGGGGTATCATAACCATATAGTGCCCTGAAAGGAGTCATCTGAATAGACATGTGATGTGTAGTATTGTAGCAGTACTCCCTGCAACCATCTAATCCAGGCCTTATGCTGCCCCGAAACATAATTATGCAGGTACCCTTCTAACCATTTGTTCACCACCTCTGTTTGTCCATCTGTTTGTGGGTGGTAGCTGGTGCTAGGAGTTAACTCTATACCACATAATCTGAACAACTCCTGCCAAAATATAGTTAGGAACTTGCTGTCCCTATCGTTGACAATGCTCTTGGGTACCACATGCAACCTGAATATGTCCCGAAAAAACAAATCAGCCACCTGAGCAACTGTAAAGGTTGCTGCAATTGCAAAGAAGTGTGCAAATTTGGTGAGTCTGTCGACCACCACATAGATACAGTCCTTTCCCTGCGCCTTAGGCAACCCCGTAATAAAGTCCATGGAGATACATTCCCACTTCTGATTGGGAATAGGTAATGGTTGTAGTAAACTTGCAGGAAAGGTATGCTCATGCTTGTTTTGTTGGCAAATGGGACACTCACGAACATACTTTTGCACCTCATCCTTCAGTCCTTTCCATGCGAACCTCTCCCGAATCTGTTTGTATGTCTTAAAGAATCTAGGATGGCCAGCCATTGGGGTATCATGGAAAGTTTAGATTACCTTATGCTTGAACTACGAGTTGGGCACCAAAAATATCCTGTCTTTGTACGTGATCAAATCACTCACCACAGAATATCTCTCATCTCTGATTGTGCCCTCAATGACTTCTGCTGCCCAAGAGTCCTTAACATACTCTGCTATAATCATCTCCCTCCAATCAGTAGAGATCTCCCCAACTAAACACAAGTGCGGTCGTCATGACAAGGCATCTACAACTATGTTCCTTTGACCTTTGACATACTCAATGTCAAAATCATATGCCTACAATCTGCTGACCCACTTTTGTTGTCTGTCATTCAGGTCCTTCTAGGTCATGAAATATTTAATGCTGTTATGATTAGTCCTGATTATGAACTTACCCCCAACCAGATATGGCCTAAATTTGGCCAATGCATGCATAATGGCCAACATCTCTCGGTCATGAGAACTGCTCCTATCCCCTCTCCAGAAGCATCACACTGTAACTCAAACAGTTTAGTGAAATTTGGGATAGCAAGCACTGGGCATGTAGTCATCAAGTGCTTGAAGTTATCAAAGCACTTCTAAGTCCTATTGTTCCATTCAAAGGCTCCCTTCTTTGTTAGATCTGTTAATGGTGCAGCTGTCTGAGAGAACCCTTTCACAAACCATCTATAGAATCCACAAAGCCCAAAAACCCCTTAAGCTGTGTGAGATTTGTGGGTGGAGGCCAATCAACAATCGCCTTTATCTTCTCTGGATCCATTCTAACCCCATCAACACTAATAATGTGGCCAAGGTAGAGTAATTTTGTCATACCAAAATCACATTTTGACTCCTTGGCGTAAAGTGAGTTACTCTCCAAAATGCTCAGCACCTCCTTAAGGTGTCTCATGTGGTCCTCCCAAGTCCTGTTGAAAATCAATATGTCATCAAAGAAAATTAGAACAAACTTTTTGAGATGCTGTCTAAAAATTTGGTTCATACAACTCTGGAAAGTCGCAGGGGCATTGGTCAAACCAAAGGGCATCACTAGGAACTCGAAGTGACCATAATGACATCTGAAAGCCGATTTTTCTATGTCCTCGGCTCTCATGCGAATCTGATGATACCCGGGTCTCAAGTCAATTTTAGAGAAGTAATAGGCACCGTGTAGCTCATCGATCAACTCATCTATCCTCGGGATTGGGTACCTATTTTTTATAGTCTTCTTATTTAAGGCCCTATAATCTATACACATCCTGATAGTCCCATCCTTCATTTTGACTAGTACAACTGCAGAAGAAAATGGGCTCTTGCTGGGCCGAATCTGTCCCATCTCCAGAAGCTCTTTGATGATTTTCTCAATTTCATCCTTAAGCCTCTTCGGATGACGATATGGTGTGATCATGATGGGTTTGGTCCCATCCTCCAACTCAATGACGTGCTCTATGTCTCTATCAAGAGGCACTCCTGGTGGTATATCTCAAAACACCTTACTGTGCTTGGTTAGCAACTTCTGAATATCAAGATGATAGCTATCCTTCTGTCGTGGTGAGGACTCTGGCATAATAAGGCACTTTGCTACCCACTCAACTTGGTCATGTCTCAAAAGCCTCTCCATTCTCTTCAATGATACTATTCGAGGTCCACCATCTAAAATACCCCTAAGGCAGATTTTCCTCCCATTATACTCAAATCTCATCTCCATCTTCTTAACATTAATGGTGAACTCCTCCGACTGGCTCATCCAATGCATGCCAAGTACCACATCCGTATCCCCAATACCAACTACATAAAAGTCATCAACTAACTTGTAATCACCCATGATAATTTTCAATCTTGATATCTTCCGATTGCACTGCATTTTGAATCCGTCAGCTACCATCACCTTGAAGCCTTCAAATTCCTTTGTTTTCAACCCCCTGCGAGCTACCAATCCCTTGTCAATAAAATAGTGAGTAGCCCCTGTATCAATGAGGGTAATGATGCGCTGCCCACTAAGTACACCTCGCACCCTGAATGAACCAACCTTCTGGAAACTAGATAGCTGGGCAATACAACCTCCACTGCCAGTAATGTGCTGTGAGGCTCTCTCATCTCCACTATCTCCATGCTCGGAAGGCTGATCAGAATTTGTATTGGATGCATCATACTAGGTCTCCTCTACTGAATAATACTTAATCAGTTTGGCATTAGCCTTATGTGGACACTTATGTGAGGGATCCCATGGTTCTTTGCAATGATAGCAAAGTTTCTTCCTCCTGTATTCATTGAGCTGATCGTTGGTCAACCTGTTTGACCTGTCCTTGTGTTGCTTAGCATCTCTGTGAAAGGGTTTCTTTTCCCTCTCCCTGTCTCTCCTATGTGAAAACCCCTTAGACTGGAATTTACTCCTCCACACTGATGACTCCATGTCTTGGGCCTTTTTCATGGCCTCCTACAGTGTAGTAGGGTTAAAACCCTTAACCCAACCACGAAGTGGGTCTGATAATCCATCAATGAAGAGGATCACTAATCTGCGCTCGGATGTCTGGGACCATAATAGATAGGTCCTGAAACTCAGAGATGTAGGAGTCTAATGATCTACTCTGCCTTAGCCGTGCTAACTCCTTAAATTGAAGTTCCGGATCCTTCTTGTCAAATCTATCGATCAGAGGAGCTGTAAACTCCACATACGAAGTAATCTAATCATGCCCCAGTGTGACCTTCCCATTACTCCACCACTTGTGTGCTACTCCCTCCAAATGTAATGCAGCATAAGTGATGGCATCCTCCTTAGGCATATGATTGATCTGCAAGTAGCTATCCAACTTCTGCACCCAAGCCCTAGTAGTGGTCTTTTCTGATCCGTCAAAATAGGGAAGTGTCATCTTACTCACCTTCTTCTATAACTCCTAGTTCTAAGGTCTACCTACTCTACGAGGTCTATTCTTCATCCTAATATCAGAGTACTCCGCAAAAGTCATCTCTGCCCTAAACTCTGCACTAGAAGCTCTCCAATCCCTCAGAATCTCCTCCTGAAACTCACCCTGTGTGGAATCCTGTTTAGGAACTTGGTTACTGGGAGCAAATATAGGGATACCGGGTCGGTCACCTGCTGTAAACTGTGAAGCCCTCTTATGAGTCACTGAGGCCTCATCCTCATCATCTCTAAACCTATATCGATCACCATGGTTCCTATCCCCATTATTCCTGTCTCCCTAGTTCCTGTTGCCATTGTGTCTATCACCCACATTATGCCTATTCCTGTATCCGTCATTTATCCTGTTCTTGTCACCATCATTGTTTCTATGCCTATCACCGTCATTGTTTCTATTTCTGTCACCATTGTACCTGTTCCTGTCACGATGATTTTCCCTGATATTCAATCCATCACGCAATTGTGTGAGCGTGTGTCCTATCTCAGTGTGTGTTTCCATCATCTCCCGTCGAGAGTCCCTCAATTCCCTTTCTAGGGCCACCAAGCTCTTGGTGAGCACATTTAGGATCTCTCGCAAGCTAGGCTCCTCAACCTCACTGTCACCCATTTCTTCTGTAGGTTTTGGAACTGGTGGTAACTCTCCTAAAAATGGGTCTGTACGTGAAACTAAGGAATCTTCGTCAGTAGCCGCAACCACTATCTCTTCCTCAAATGGATCTACTATAGGTACTGGTTGCTCAAGTTCTTCTAACTGTGGTATTTCTCTTCCCTGTGTCCTCTGTGAGTTCCGTGTTCCCGGTCTAGGTCTAAATTCAGATTTGTCAGTAGGCCGCATGTCTCATTTTTATCAACTTCATGTCATATGAACCTCACAGGATGGCAAGATTTTCTGCTCTGATACCACTGTAACATACACCCCACTATATATGTTTTGCACTGACTGATTTTTTGTGTTGTTGCTGGTTTAAGGTTTAAGTTTTCATTGCATGTGTTTGCATGTATGGTTTTTGCAACAATAACATAGAAAATGCAACATATATGGAAAACCCAGAAAAAGTAGAATAGATATCAACAAACTAACACAAACTTAGATTGTATTTAGTCAAAATATGAATTACGAGTAAATACCCATATCACCGTTTACAACTCCGTTCGGATGCTGTAGCCAGAGCAGCAACTAAGCCACAATGAAATGCCCACAACTCAGTAGAATGAAGAAATATTGTATCACAATCAATTGCAGCAATGTTTACAACTCGAATAGCCAAGATTTGGAGCAATGAACTCCACCATAAATGAAAGAACAACTCACAAGGAAACCCACGACCTCTCCTTGATGGTACGACCCTCTAGGAGTGGAATATTAGCAGCAAACTACCATGAATCTCCCAAAATATACATCCAATCTATCTGCAGTCCTTTATCAGCCCCAAACGATCCAGAAGAATGATAAAAATCAGAACTAAACTCTTAATATCAACCACAAACAAAGGTACAACCTGCTGGGAATGTACGACCCTGCCTAAATGGTATGACCAGCATTAAATATGTCTGCAGCAGTAAAATCTGAACTTCTAATGCCTATCTCTGTCCCTCGAATCTCTTCTACAAGCTGCACTATCAAAACCCATAGAATGTCTTCATTTCTAGCTCGAATGAACTCCAAAATGTGTCCGCTGAATGCACAAATGGAACCCCTGTATGAAGCTCCCGAACCCCTTCCTGATGCACTCTCTCATACACGAGGAAAGACAAAACGCAAAGGTTTCCGTCTTTGCAAATCGAAGATCAAAACCAAAGAGCCAAGCTCAAACCCTAAGCATGGGCAAAACTCAATATTAGAGCAAAATATCATAAAGCAAGCATGTCCAAATGAATCCTCTTTTTGGTCTTTTATTTCCCTCTCACTTCCAATGTCCAAGGGAGGGATTATTTAATTTGTTTTAATTTTAAAAATATCACCTTGTACCTTCATGAGGGCGCCCATCCCTAGGAGTGTCACTTTTCAAGTTATAACTTAACAATTATAAAGTAACTTTATAATATAACTGAAAGTTATATTATATCTCATAAGACCATAAGTTAAATCTTTAATTTAACTTATCTTAATCGAACAATGCTCTAGAAGATTCAACCCCGCGAATCTCGTGCCCTGGCCCTGCACTGCCCTGCTAAAAATAGAAACTCGCTCTGTCACGACTTACTATAAATAGTAAGTACCTAGAAGGACTTCCTAATCACATCCATTAGCCTACCGAAGTCGAATTATAGGCTAATCCTGATCCCCTGGAGTGATGAGCTAAGTGGGGGACATTACACTTCTATAGGAAGTTCATATGAAATTTCAGCGGGATTTGTGCTCCTATTACGGAAACTATGAAGGGTAATAGGAGGGAGTTTGTGTGGACAGATGCAGCTGCGCGAAGTTTCAAACTTTTGAAGGATAAAGTGATGGAACAACCCGTGTTAGCGCTACCCGATTTTGGTAAAGTATTCCAAGTTGATTGTCATGCAAGTGGGACAACGATTGGATGAGTCTTGAGTCAAGAGGGCAGACCAATAGCATATTTCAGCGAGAAATTGAAAAGCAAAATGAAAGTACTCCGTGTATGATCAAGAGTTTTATGCCATTGTGCAAGCTCTTAAAAAGTGGCAACATTACTTGCTACCGAAGAAGTTTGTTTTGTACACCGATCATCATGCATTGCAGTTTATAAACAACCAAGGTAAGCTTAGTCAAAAGCATGTAAAGTGGGTTGAATTTCTCCAAAGTATTCATTTGTATTGAAGCATAAAAGTGGAAAATCAAATAGAGTGGCTGATGCATTAAGTCGGAGGTACTTGTTGCTGAATGAAATGAGAGTAAATGTTGTTGGTTTTAACTCTATGTGGGAGTTGTATGAAGATGGTGTTGATTTCAAAGAGGCTTGGACAACGTGTAACAATCCCGTGGAGAGGGATAGAACTCCATGGCTGAACTATTTTGTGCAAGAAGGTTTGTTGTTCAAGGGGAAGAGATTGTGTATACCTCATGGTTCAATGAGGGAAAATTTGATAAGGGAGAAACATAGTGGAGGTTTGAGTGGTCATTTTGGGTGGACAAAACTTTAGCACAGCCGAATGAGAGTTACTATTGGCCGGGTATGAGTATAGATGTAAAGAAGATGGTGCAAGGTTGCAGGGTGTGGCAATATGCAAAAGGAGTGAGGCAAAATATAGGGTTGTATTAGCCATTGCCAATACTAGAAAGACTGTGGGAACATATCAATATGGATTTTGTTTTGGGGTTACTGCAAACACAAAGAGGTAACGATTCTGTTTTTGTTGTGGTGGATAGATTTTCTAAGATGACTCATTTTATCTCATGTCAAAAGTGCAACGATGCTTCCTACATAGCTACATTGTTTTTCAAAAAAGTAGTTAGATTGCATGGCTTTCCGAAGAGTATTATTTCAGATCGGGACACCAAATTTGTTGGTCATTTTTGGCACATTTTGTGGAAGAAAATGGGAACACAATTGGGGTTTAGTTCAGCCTACCATCCACTACCGATGGTCAAATTGAAGTTGTGAATAGAAGCTTGAGAAATTTGTTGAGATGCTTGGTAAGTGAGAAACCAACTCAATGGGATTTGACATTGGCATAAACATAATTTGCCTACAATAACTCAATCAATCAAAGTGTGGGTAAGAGTCCATTTCAGATTGTATATGGGTACAACCCTAAAGGTGTGGATGAATTGAGGGATAGTGCAGATTTGGGTAGAAAAAGTGCTGTAGCGGAAGAATTTGTAGAGTATATCCATGATTTGCACAAAGAAGTGAAGGAAAATTTGGAGTGTCATCAAATACAAAGAGTATGTTGATATGCATCGGAGGGAGCAGGAATTTCAGATTGGAGAGTTTGTGATGGCACACTTGAGGAAGGAGAGGTTCCCACAAGGAACTTATAACAAGTTGAAGTGGAAGAAGATAGGCCCATGTAAGATTTTGCAGAAATTCTCATCAAATGCATATGAGCTGGAACTTCCAACATGTATTGATATTTCTCCAATATTTAATGTTGCTGATTTGTACAAGTACTATGAAGAAGAAACAAGTGGACATGGGAGTGTACATTCACATTTGCAGGATGCATGTGAGTGGGTTCAGTAGTTTCCTACAAAGAAACTTGAAGAGGTAAAAATCATTGATTCCTATGTAGCCAAGAAGACAAGAGGAAAGGAATATTGGGAGTATTTGGTCCATTGGAAGAATCAAGCAGTTGATGAGGCTTCATGGGTCAGCGCTACAAATTTGGCGAAGTTTAGGATTTCAGTCCCAGATTTGCCGAAATGCTCATGAGTTCCACACTCATGAAGCATTTTTCCTACCCGACGTGTCTGATGCAAGAGCATAAGCCATTGTATGGATTTGATTCCCTATGCAAGTTTACCCAACAAAGCACCATATAGAATGATGCCTATGGAGAATGGAGAATGATGATTGGCTTGTGATATTTGCTGCTTGAATTAGCAGTCCCATAGGACCCCTAATTCCTGTTTGCACCACTCCTCTACTTTTCTGTGATAATTAAAGAGTAGCACTTGTCAAGAGCAGCTTGTTGATTTAATGACCAAATCACTTGGTCCTGGTTACTTTCTCAAATTTTAGGATAAGTTTGGTACTGTTTCTGGTTTAGACATTAAGGGGGATATTAGAATGTATTAAGATATACTAGAATAATGATATAATAAAGTGCATTTACACATGTATGTAATAAATAAGGTGGTTGCAGCTCATTAATAATGTTGTTGAACTTCCATTAATGAGGAGGTTGTACTAGTAAATTTCTAAATCTAAATATTGCTGCTCTCTCCCTTTGAGGAGAAAGCCTTTTCTCTCATCTCATTTCCTCATTCATACCAACACATCTGATGAAATAACTATCCCACCATGCATGAATACATCATAGCAAGTAACGGCAATAAAATCCCACAAGCCACAAATCTCCTTCCCACAATATACTTTGTACCATCTGCTGGGGTGATAAACAATTATTGCTACTACTTACAAATGGACCATTAAATGGTCCATAAAAAATATTTGCATCTGCAAATTTATGGGAGGGAGAAAATTTTAAAAATACTCAAGTTCACTGCATGCGGAATTATGACCATTATATAATGCCATCAAATGTTGTTGATCAACTCCATAGTTGGCTAAGTAATCTGTTGCAGAGTTTGCATATCTCTTTCAATGAGAGAACTTAACCTCCTTGAAATGTAACATGAAAAAAATTGCCTTCTCAAGATAATGTCGAAGTTTCCAATTGGGGTAGCCCCCTTCTTCAAAGCATTGATTACAATAAGCAAGTCCCCTTCAACTACAATATTGTGTATGCCAATTGAGGATGCTGCCTCCATTCCTGCCACTACTTCCTCTCATGTTGCTTCATTATTTGTTTTGTGACCTAAGAATAAAGAACCTCCATGAACAAATTCCCCTACTTCATTCCTCAATACCACTCCTGCTCCAGCAGCCCTTGTATTTCCTTGCAAGTCCATCAAAATTTAGCTTTACAAAGCTAGTGGAGGAGGTTTCCTGGACTCCTCACTTGGCCCTTCTATTGTTTTTTCCCTTATTTTTTGCATAGGGCAAACAATCATATTTTCTCTAGCCTTTAATATCTCTTATCCCTTTAACAGCAAATCCTCCTTACTTCTTGATTCCAATTGTAGAAAGTTTTGACTGGTAAGGCTGCAAATCATCCTTCTTGAACATTATGTTGCTTTGATACCAATATGATTTGTAATTCCCCAGTTCTTACTTGCTGGAAATTAAATGTAGATTTCAAGAAAAAAAATATATGCTACCACTTGATTATACTTCAAGTGACATTGTATTAGAATTCAGGTTACAAGTAGTATAATGTGCTATTGTCTTTAAAAGTGAAGCAATAACAACTGAAAGTAAGTAAGAACAAAACATCATAACATAGAAGATTTTGTCTTGGAACTCCAAAAGTGAGGAAACTAGCACTGTAGTGTCAACTGACCATCAGCTCCTTCCTTGGGGAATTGGGTAAAATTTCAAAGAGCACAAAGGGACAATGCAACTAGCAATTAAATACTGCTACATTCATTCCACGCTCACTTTAACATTCATACCTTAGCCCCTAGTCATTGCCTTTTATTTATATCATCAGTTCCTTCCTTGGGGAATTGGATAAAATTTCAAAGAGTACAAAGGGGGAATGTAATTAGCAATTGAACACTGCTACATTCATTATTCACTCCCTTTTACATTCATGCCTTAGCCTCTACTCTTTGCCTTTTATTTATAAAAGTGCAGACATTGTTTTGCCACTGATATTTTTATGTTCTGGCACACAAGCAACAACTGCCACTTGTTTGAGCAAGATCACCAGTGATGATTATGTGGCCATTGGTGGCGTTTGCGTGATTATTGGTAATTGTAGGAGCATCATTGACAATTGAGTGACTCTTTCTAATAATTATGCAACTGCCAGTTTGCAGGGCAAGATCTTCCTTGGCAATCTTGTCCTCTATCATCCATTTTAGTTAGAATTTTGTTGTTTTGTCGAGTTTTTGAAAGTGTTTTGTCATCTTATATGAATCGCCCATAACAAGTGTTAGTGTGTCTAATAAAGAGGTGATGTCAGACCAAGACATTTATTAGTTAGGGACCTAGGCAAAGAGAACAATGGGCCAATTATAGAATGGTAGAGTATAGGTGGTTAGACAATTACACTTCCAAATCTTTGGGTGTTGAAATTGTGTAAATTTGGATGCAACTATGAGAAAATCCTTAACCTTGACAGACAATGTGAATTTATTTCCATGGTTGTGCAAATCCTTAGTCATGTCCTTAATAGCGTGTAAATATTTAACATCTTCTACAATTTCTTATTTGAGATATTTTCTAAGACCCCTTGTGAATATCCAGTTTCTAAATAACAAGATTGCTTTTAGCTGGTACCCATTTCCAAGAAGATCATATTTTTCCTCTTGGAATTTGTGACATGTGTTGTGTTTACCTCTTTGGGTCTTATGACAATGCTTGTTTATCTTGCCAATCTCTTTGGGTCTTATGGTAATGTTCATTTGTTTTATTTGTCTCTTTGGGTATTGTAACATTGTTCATTTGTTTATTTGCCTCTTTGGGTCTTATGACAATGTTTGTCTACCTCATTGGGAATTATAGTATTGGGTCAAGGATGTTTTCTTATTTACCCACTTTTCTAATGATGAGAATTTTTTTTTTTGATTAATTTTCTTGGTAATGTCGTGAGCTTGCATGGAATGCAAATACACCAACCATCTTAAAGTGTTCCTATGATCACCATTCAATCTTGTCATAGTGCATGGGTTAGCAGTCACAACAACTGTTGAATAAACTAGGAAATGGAGCTGAATATTGGGGGTACACTGTGTAGATCGTTTTGTTCTCGACAATTTAGGTTATGTTTTTAATTTTACTAGGTAACCATCAATTATGCATTTGATTTTACTAGGTAACCATCAATCATGCATTTGGTCCCACCCACCTTGTTTTGGGTCTCATGGCTTTTTGGGTATTCATTTATATCAAAAGGGTCTTTTTTGTTCACACATTGTACTATGAGTTAATGTGGCAATTTCATCGTTGTCATCAACTTGTAGTTGCAATTTTAGAGTGTCACTATCAATTTCTTACCTTGCTTTTTTTTTTCCTACTCTTTACCCTATTTTGCTTCAGGAGCTCATCTACTTGTCTTCATTCAGTTTACCTGCACAAAATTTGTGGTTTTGGGTTGTGTTTGCCTTTCTTGTCTCATGTGCATATTGTAACTGACTTTCTTTGGACTCTTATCTGCCAGGAACTGATTGGACCTTTGGGCTGAACAATAGACACAAATTGACTGAGAGCCTATTATATTCTATGGCTTTTCATGAATCTACAATATTATGTTGTGTAAATTAAGCAACTAGTCATCCTATTGACATAGTTGCAGCTACCAAGACATTAGGTAACCAGCCATAGTGCTTGCTTGGCGAAGTAGTCTAGATATGAGATCTATCCAAGTCAATCTCACACAGCATCAATAAGCGAGTATAGACCTGCCAATTGGAGGACTTATAGTGTCATAAGCTGTAACAAGTGGTTTTTGTCATATCACGAACTGTCAACAATCTTATTAAGTGATTTTTTTGGGTACCTGTGAATCTTCACTGATTTTAACATCGGAAAGGAAGAATCAAAACTACGAGCATATTCATTCTACTTCTGAATGTTTATTTGCAATGCTTATACCAATTACACGTTGCATTAAGACTATCTTTTGGCTGAACCTTCTACTTAATGTATCTGTACTTGGTCATCCATGAAGAGAGTGATCAGCATCAATGCCTTTTTGTTCATTTTATCCTAGGCTCTGGTTGATCTCCACTGAGATTTTTTGGTTTTCTTTGTTGTGACAACCTCGCATAATTCCTCTCATTGGACAATGGTCTTCATTTTCCTTTCCATGCTGAGTAGATCCACCCATTCAACAATTGCTTGTATGTGAGCAATACTTGTGCTCCTGCCATTTTTTTGATGTCTCTACGTCCTTCCATTTCACTAGGACTTAGATGCTTGTTGGGGTTCAACTAATGAACACTCTTTAGTAAGGATGAGAACAAAGCCTTTTTACCTTGAAGACAATTTTTATATGTTTAGCAGAGAAGATGACAATGAAATACACCTTTGCGGTACTAAAACAACCTTTGTGGTATCTGCTAACCTCTATGACTTACCACTAAAAAGTCAATGTGGACAAAAATGTCATGTCCCCTTTTCAATTAAAGTAAAAGAAATAATAAAGTTAATATTTTAAAGTTGTCTAATGGTTTATTTATTTATTTATTAAAAAGTGACAACTTAATAGTACTTTATTAAATAATTAAAAGGTTATATTAATGAGATATTAAAAGGTCTTTAATGAGATAATAAAAGACCTTGTAAGTGGGGAACTTTTGGAGGAAAAAGGAAAAGCAGAGAAAAGAAGATCTATAATGGAAGGAAGTTCCTCATAGTTTTGCATGCCATTTTATTATCAAAAACCCTTTTTTGCAGAGTTTGGATGTTTATGTTCATGTTTTACTAGAGGACAAAAACCCTCATGGTTTCCAGAGAATTGGAGGACGAAATCTCTTCAATTCAATTCTGGTGATTTCATCCAGAAATCACATTGAACTAAGATTGAAGAATTTTCCGGGTTTTGATTGTGGTTTGTATTTTGGGTTTGCAGAGATTTCTGGGTTTATGAGTTTTCAATTTGCATGTGTGGTTTGCAAGGTTTGGTCCATATTTGTGGTGTGGATATTCAGAAAAATACTAATTAATTTTGTGGTGTTTTTCCAGTGTTGGGTTGTTGCATTTCCAAATTTTGGATCATATGGGATTTTCAAATATATGAGTATTTTCCAGTCTTGATCAAATTTGATAATACTTGGTTTAGCATCAGCGCATCATTTAAAAGGAATTGCTGCCTTTTGAGGTTGATTCATTCTTGAAAGAGGCAATAGCAATAATGATGTTTTACCTTTTAATCTGCTGTACTACTATCAAAAGGGTTGAGGAGTTCGTAGCAATTTTGGGTAGCAATTCAAATAATTATTTTGTCCACAACTTATATGATGGTATTTCCTTTTATGCTAGCAGCTACTTTGGTGTTGAAGTAGTGTGATATTTAAAATATAGCCGCCCTTGTTATATTTTTTTAAGTTTGCTGATTTATTTGTATGGGATGCATCATTTGTTGAAGATTACATTGGTAACTAATATCTTATTTGGAAGCAACTTGAGGCTTTTGTACCATACTTGGACTCCCAGCTGTTGGACTTGTAGCCTTGGCTGCAGTTTCATCTTATTAGCTTTTAATATATCAAATAATGTGATAAAAAATATATATTTTGGAGGTATTTGGTATTTCAATAAGTGGCAATTTCAAAGTAAATTCAGCTAGGATTGGTTTCAAAATTCTCAGTGGGTAACCTTACGGTTAGTGTAGATAGCTAAACACATATTAGTTATAGTTTACATTAGTATATTTTGTAGTCGACGAGAGTAGTTGTGACTTGTTGATCGTTTGAAGTCATTATAGGTAGTTGTTGATGGTTGGAAACCCTTAGCAACTGTCAGCTAGTTTAAGAACTTCTCTTGTAGTCGGGGAAGGGACCGCATGCTAATAGAAATTCCTGTACTACAACTCTGTATAAGAGCATATAGGAATAAAAGAGATTGTTGCATCATTCTAGAGTCTTGGTATGAATCATTGATGTTAGTCGGGTTGATTGACAAAGTCAAGTTGATTAAAATGGCCATATAAATTGGACAACTAGCGGAGGAACTAGTACAATCTAACGAAGAAAGGGAAGACGACTTCATGGAAGATATGGTACATATGTGGGACATATCGGTAAAGGAGCATGTACGAAAGGAAGCGGAGAGGAGAAAGATACCACAAGAAGAAATTTGGGATAATTTGAGAGTGAATGAAGAAGTGGATAATCTTCTTGACCGCCTTCCAAGATTCCTCGCACTACACTTCATAATTATGCAAGATCTGCGTGTTGAAAAGGATTGAGATCTATGTTGTCAACAAATAATCCAACACTATGAAGAGTGGAACTGATGTCAAGAAGAACGCAACAACGACCTGTTGATGTGTTTTTTGTGACAGCAGCAACATTAGAATAAAACACTGGGTATTCTATCCTCTCTTGAGAAAAAGACTCGGGTGCTCAACTATGTGATCACACAAGAGTGCTCCAAGGTTCCTTTTGGGTCAGGTCTTGACTGGCACGGGATATACTCAGTGAAATGATGTGATTTGCTGGTAATCACAAAGGGGACTTACGTAATTGTTCTTAGTGTTTTCTTCACAAAGGGGAAAAGACTTGGATTTTATTACTTCCTTCAATGAGAAAAGACCTAGATTTCCTAAGTTCTTTTGCTAAAGGGGTGAATGATTTCTCAGTAAGGCTCCTTATGAACTGTTCCTAGGGTAGATCTAAAACAAAATGCAAAAGATGAAAAGGGTTTCAGGAAACTAACTGATGCAAAAGACTATTGTTGATTCATGGAAACTGAAACCAAGCTTTGCTTCATCATGAGACAACAACTACACAGAAATGGTGCAATCCTCCAAGGAGTTTATAAAGATTTTCAAATTACTTAAACAGAGAACATGGAAATGAAATATGTAGAAAGTAATCGAAGCTAAGCCTAAAATGAGTTCAAACTAACCATGCACTGAGATTTGCAAGCCACAAATCACAAATGGTATGAACAAGGAGTTTCAATCATGTAGCAACAACAATAGTTTCCACCATTTTAACTTAATGAACACTAAAAGAAACTAAAAATGAGACAGATCTGAAAATAGAGCTTATGATTTGCTTTAAGGAAATGAGAAAACCATGTTAATATCCCTAATAATACTACGAACACCAAGCTTCAATGCTCATGTATTGATTTTGGAAATATCTTTTACAACAATCTTGCTTAAAACCTCAAAGTTTCTTGCTCAAAAGATGAAAATAAAAAGTTACAACTACTCTTGCTGTCCTATTCTTCTTCTAAAAAGGACAAGTCTATTTCTCGTTGAATCTGATTGTGTTCTACAATGAGGCACCTAGGCCTTTATATAGGCTCCAAAATACAAAAAAAAGGCCAAGATTTGATTTCCTTGAAATCCATGCCCAAAATTAGGTCAAAGAAACCCTAAAAAGGAGGTAGGTTAGAAAGGAGATAAGGTTGCCAACATTTTGGTCAGTGAAAACATTACACATCCTGGGGGGGGTTCCATGCTAACTAGGACTCCATCATGACATCATCTAGGTGGGCGCCACCTCATCCTGTTGACTAGGATCCCCCCAAGGCATCATCTAGGTGGGTGCCACCTAATCCACCGTTTGGTCCCAAGTTCAATGAATCTGGTGATGACATCCTCTAGCTCCTCCATTGGAATGCTTGGTAGATTCTCCATTTTGTAGTCCATGACTAACAGGCTAGCATCGCAGGTAGTGAGAGTGTTCTCCCAATCTGATCCTAGTTGGTGAACGTCGTTCATGATGGTCAAGAGTGTGGAAATATCCTCAAAGTGCCCCTTTCGAACAGGATGGGCAGCTCTAAAATACATACTTTGCATGTTATCTCTCGAGCATTGCACAGTCACCACTCCATCATCCCCTATCTCCTGATTGAACCATGCCTCCACTGAAATGATGATCTTGTCCTAAATTTCCTTCACCATCATCTTTGCTTCGGTGGCATCACTTTCCAACTTCTCAATTATTTCTTTTTTGAAGATGAGAGCAAAATACCAACTGTGGAAGTCATAGGCCTGATTGGACTATATTATGTTATTTTCCACCAGGACCTACCTTGGAGTATTCATCAATGTTTTTAAACTTGGAATGGTCTCCGTCATGTCTATGCTGAATCCCTGACATGTTTCCATTATTACCTGAATCCTATCCATGAGGGTGATAACTCTCTCATACACCTGGACAAGATCATTGACGAATCCATTAGCTTTCTCCAAGACATCTCCAATCCATCCCTTTGTTGCATGGCTGATTGACCTCATCTCTTCCAACTCAACTAGTGAATTTCTAGAAATACCTGTAGGTTGAGCAGTTGTCCCTTTGGCTGACTGTCGCGGATCCATCAAGTTTATGATATAATGTTTTAATTCCTCATTTTCTTTCTTCAGCTGATTCTTCTTTTCTTCTTCCTTCCTTAGCCTATTGTTGATGGTTGCTACTAAATCATCCAACTCTTCCACCTCCTGCCTCTTTGTAGTTGGTCCCAAATCAATAGTCACTACATCATATTCCTCGGGAGTAATATCCCCTTTTGCCTTGTCTTCCCTTGGAACTGCAATCTAAACTTGGCGAGACCCGAATTCTCCTTTGGTTATCTTTGAATATTTCTTTGCCCTTTTCTTCTCCACGGGTTTGCCTATCCTACTCAGGAAGTCATCTAGCTCAGCAAATGGGTCATATTCCATGACGGATTTCTTCTTCAATTCCTCTTGCAGCCACTCGGGTCTCGTGGATGGTTCTTATTCTCAGGAGGTTCTTGCTGCTCATGATCTCCTTGTGGCAGGGATATCCCACCATTATTGAATTCTTCATTTAGGAACTCTAGGTCCTGGTCTTCAAATATGTCCTCAATATGGACTATCTCTAGATTCCGCAGGGAATGATTAGGAGGAGTTCCTGCAACCGGATTGGAAGTCCCATGCTGAGTGATTTCATGGATGCATTTTCACCTCTTTTATCCTGTTCATTTGGGACTACTTCCTTTTCCACGTGGTCCTTGTTTTTAGCAGTTGATGACATATTGTCATCAGGAAACAAATCCATCTCTTGAACTGAAGAGGTACTAACTAAATGTGGCCTACTTGTCCTATGTTCTTCCTGTACTGGTTTCTTAGTGGAAACCTCTAGAACCTTCACTCTCTTTGCAGGCGGGTTATTAGCTGCCTTATTACTTGCCTCACCCCTTCCTGTTCCTTGTTCCATCTCATGTGATTCTTCAGTCATTTCATTATCAGAGGATTGGGACTCCAAATGTCCCATCAAAGCATAAGGTAGGGTGATATTCTGCTTATTCAACCTATCAATATACTGATCTATCCATCTTTGGTGCCTACCAGAATTGGAGCCATCAAATCATCCAAGTTGCTGATTTCTTGCTCAGCCTAATCCAGTGCTGGGAGAGGTTTATCCTTTTCATATTCATAGAAAGATTGAACTTGCCTCCTATCTTCTTCAAATTGATCCAAAACAGAGAAAACTTGGGTTGTTCTAATCATGCCCAAAGATAACTTGGAGCACATCTTTCTCCTTATCTCAAAATCATCTGCTACATTTGCCCAATGGTCTTCAAGGTGTACCTTGTGCTTGTGCTTTCTTCCGCAAGCTACCTGGGTGGTATTAAGAGGATCAAAATTTGATCTTGAGCCATGAGTGACTAGGTTGTAGAATTGCAATTCCTCATTGGACTTTTCTGCGACCTGAATGGATGGACATACCTCAAGGGAATCTCCAATTTGGATTGGGAATGATAGTCCATTCTTCTTCTTTTTTGGACTATGTCATAGGTTGATAGTTGCCTTGTTAGTTTGAGCAACGCTATCTTTTCGGTGGGATAGCTTAGCAATCTATATGGATAGGAGGAGAAACCTTGCACCTAGATGTAAGTGAACTTCGGAAACTAAGTGAACGAAGAGTTGTACCTCTTAACTAACTGCATGGCTTCTGATGACAACCTCTGATGAGTCCCTCCTTGAAGTGTTCTCGTGATATGCATGGAGAATGCATCATTGAACCTCTTGAAATGGGCTATGTTCTAAAGGTGCAACTGTGGGTAACAATTATAGACTTTGACTTGTCCTTGGGCATTTCCTATATGTCCTTTCCATGTCAATCCTTTGTATCTGCAATTCCTTGCTAGCATGTAGATCACATAGGAACTCATATAGAAAGTCCTTGATTCCTCCAGATTCCTCAATTGTTCGTCAATGTTGTCGCTGATTACCTGGGCCCAATCGATCATCTTTACCCCGCTGATTATCTCCTCTAAGAAGTAGAACATCCAAGGTTCGAAAGTTGAAGCTTGAGGCATCCCATGACTCTGTTTAGTAAGACGACAAGGTCTCCATACTCCTGCTTGAAATCATATTTGATGTAATATCCCTTGACAATTCGGACCTCAATTTGCTGATTAGAGGCTCAAGGAATATCGTCAAACACTTTGCACACTGCCTCTTAATTTGCTGTCTCTGTATTTTTTCAGTTTGCTTGCTTGCTTGGAATGGTTTCAATTGAAGTTAAATTGCTTGCAAATTAAAGCTACAATGTCTAGGCAATGGTTTAATGTGAAAATGCAATTCTTTTTGACCTTTCTAAAACAAATACTTGAACTCTATATGAAGAATGTGCACCTACAGCCAAATAGCATTTTTACAAACACTTGGCATGCAATCTTCAAGACTCCAAGTGACTGAAAATGAAATGCATGTACAACTACAACCATATGACATTATATCAAACAATTGACATGCGAACTCCCAACTCTATTAAGACTGAAACTTATGCAAATATGAAGCCACAGCTAATAGGCATTTTGTCAAACATGTGCCATGCAACCTTTCAACTTCAACTTGATATTTAGTACTAAAATTCTGATTTGCATACAACTGATTACGGTGCTCAATAATCTGATTACAATGATTTGGCATTCAAGAATATTTACATCAAACGACCATAACAATACAACATTAATGGCAGCAATTATACCTCAGACCTTTGACTACAATTTGGTATGACAAATGCTGATGTAGATGGCACGGTACTGTAGCACGACACTATTCACGCCACTGTAGCATTTCACTATTCACGTGTACTATAGCAATTTACTATCCACGGGTACTGTAGCAGCCAGCAATAAATATGTTCCACAATGAATCCTTCATACCCTTACAATCTGTAGATAGATATGCATCAACCCCTTGTATTCTTTATATTTCTTCCCCAATTTAAGCACAGATTGGACTCCTGGATGAAGCCCACAATGAAGCAATAATTCAGCTGATATTTCACAACCTCAAAATTGCATAACCAATGAGAGTTTTCGTTCCCAATGGCTCAATGGCAGAAACCCTTGCTGGCTCCTTCACCAAACAATCACATCAAAGCAAATATCAATTCCCTAGATGATATGAAGCTTGGGTGACCCTCTTTTATACTGTTCCAATCCATCTCCAAGAAGCTTCTAGAAAAATAATGTTATTATTTTATTTTAGTGACTTTATGTTATAATATTTTATTTAAGTCACTTTATTAAATTAATTAAATAAATAATAACATTTTATAATATTTATTTATTTAATAACCTTACAAATAATTAATTTAATTATTATCTCCTTTAATTATCCAATCCAACTGAATACCGGAATCGACACTGCCCACATGTTATAATCAGGTGCCCTACTATAAATAGTAACCCTGACTGAATGAATTACTATAAATAGTAAGTACGAGAAACTGAGTTCTGAAACCTCTGCAAAGGCCAACCCTGAAACTTACTGAACTCTGGAGAAGAAATAAACCATCCACTGACTAGGTTTCTGTCACAAAAGACCCTTTAGCCATCTGAGTTAGCCTACGAGGGCCAGTGATAGATTAAACCATCATAAAACAGGATCACACTAAAAAGGGGACATTACATTTGAGGAGTTTCTTTGGCAACTTGGGATGATGAGATCTTTTCTTCCCCATCCATGAGGCATTTACTATTTCCATGCAGGCATCGAGTGTCACTTCAAACATGTTGAGTGCTACTTCTTTGCTCTTGTAGAGGGTGGGATTGTAGGTAGGAATGTCAAAGGCTTCGGCAATCCTTTCCTTGGAGAGGTAAGCCATCATCCTGCCATTGGGAGCAACAATCTTTCGTTGTTTAGGATTGTAATGCTTGATGGATTCCACAATTAGTTCAGAACAAGGTATGGCAGGAGGAAAATAGGCAGCTTGCACAATGCCATTACGGACCATCCTCCTTGCGATCCTAGATGGAGAGTGTTCTTCGGTCCTGTACATTCATTTTGTAATCTCCTCCATGTTAACATGACCGATTTTGGTGTCACCTACATTCTTCCATTTTGAGGCTATCCTAGATTCGAGAAGCACTCCTTTAAGGGTGTCTCGTATCTGAGTTTGTCTTGAGGTGTTTCCAGCTTTAGAACTTGCCATTTACTTGAGAAATCTGATCTTTACATGGTCAAAATTGACCTCCTTCTACAGAAATCTGATATTTGCTTGCAAATCGTTTCAGTGAAAACTTCGAAGAGTTCCGCTTTAATTTGATAGGTTTTTATTCTGATTTAGTGAAGTTCTGATCTTTTTGTGATGTAATCCTGCCTTTATTTGATAAGTTTTCTGCTTCTTTTCAATGGATTTCTGGGTTTTTAAGTGAAACTCTGTTTTTTATGTTGAAGAACTCTGCCTTTTTCTGATGAAATCAACCTCCTTCTGATGAAAATCTGCCTTTTCACTTGGCTAAAAATGACCTTCTTGCTCAGAAATCTGGTTTTAACTTGGTCAAAACTGACCTGCTTCTACAGAATTCAGACTTTTTCTTGGTCAAAATTGACCTCCTTATACAGAAATATGATTTGTCCTTGGTCAAAACTGATCTGCTTATTCAGAATCTGATTTTTTTTCTTACAAATCTGTGTCTTTAAATGGAGATTGCAACCTTGGATATGAAGAAAATCTGCCTTTTGTGATGATTTGCTGGTCTGATTTTTGATGATGATCTCTGGTTTTGATGAAGGTGGTCTGAAAATCTCTGTTTTTGATGAAAAAGGTCTGGTTTTTTATGCTAATTTCTGCCTTTGCTTGATGAAACTCTGCCTTTTATGATGAAAATCTTTAAATGGATTGATCAAATCTGCCCTTTTTAGAAGGATTTTCTGCCCCGATGTTGAAGAAGTCTGCTTTGTTTGATGAAGAAATATGCCTTGATGAAGAAGAAGTCTGAAAATCTCATGAAATCTCTGGTTTTAATGGAGAAATCTGCCTTTTGATTGGAGAAGTCTGGGTCTGATATGAAGAAATCGGTGCCTTGATACCTGCCCTGCCCTTTGTTCGTGATCAAAAAATCTGCCTTCGAATGGAGAAATGTCTTTGCTTGGCTGAAGAAACCTGCTTTTGATGAAGAAATCTCTGCTCCTTGATGAAGAAGTCTATTCTGATTGGAGAAAGTCTTTGTCTTGGCTGAAGAAATCTGCTCTTCCTAGAGATGAAATGAAGGAACTGTTCCTTTGAAATGAAAGACTCAATCTGCTTTTGATTTGTTTGAGTGGTGGCACCTATATATATAGTTGAATCTGACCTTTAGAAAGCCAACTTGGACTTAAGCTGCTCAAGCTCCTCTATTGCCGACCTTGGCATTAAAGGGGCCGACCTAGGCATGAAGAGGCCGACTTAGCCTGAAGGCCGACCTAGACTTACTAAAAACAGTGGATACTCCTTGGGTTGAGCACATTTTGGAGTTTTCCTGGGATTTACTTTTCTACCTTTCTCTATTCCTTGGATTTAGTGAGTTTTAGATATTTTTCTTGGATTTCCTCTTCTTTCCCTAGGCGTACTTTTCATGAATCCATGGATTTGGATGTTGTGGATTTTTAATTCCTTGGATTTGGTCTTGAGTCATGCCTTCTCCTCTGCTTGGAATTCCTTCTTCCTAGGCGTGGATTTGGTGGAGTGATGGATTTTTGAGGTGCTTAAGATACTTATCCATGGATTTGGTGAGGTGCTTAAGATATTTTTCCATGGATTTGGTGAGGTGCTTAAGATATTTTCCCTTGGATTTCATTTCATTTCCCTAGGCGTGGAGTTGGTTGATGTTCCTTCCCTTTGGTGTGGATTCTTTGTATTGTTGGATTTTTCTTTTTAAACTGGATGATGGGCTTTGGTCTCTCCTTGAGGAGCTTATCTCTCTAAACAAGACATTCTCTCTCTTTGAGGAGCTTATTTCTCTAAACATAACTTTCTTCTTGAGGAGCTTATCTCACTAAGCAGGACATTCTCTCTCCTTGAGGAACTTATCTCACTAAGCAGGACATTCTCTCTCCTTGAGGAGCTTATCTCACTAACAGGACACTCTCTCTCCTTGAGGAGCTTATCCGGGAATGACAAGTTTTGCCAAGAAGATGTTCGAGTTAAGGCAAGTTTAGGACTCTGGATTGGACTCTTGGAACAAAGACTTTTGGACTTTGGAGAGGGACTTCATTTACCCTTGAAACTTTGGATAAAGACCCCCAGATTGTGGATTGATAGCCTATTTACCATGGATTCCTATGTTCAGAGTGAAGGACTTAGACCTTTTCCTATGGAATGATGGATAATCTTCTTTAACTATTTCAAACCTCCTTAATAGCCCCCTTGTGGGCTAGGTGTGTTGAGATTCCTCTCTATCTTCATGGATCCAAGCAAGAAAGTACCAGTTCGAAGCAAAATTGGAACCATGTAATGTGTAAATTACCCTACCAATATACACTAAAATTTTTGCCAACTTTAGATTAGATTTCTTGCACAATTCAACAAATAAACATCACCAATGAACAAAGGAATTGTAACATATCAAAGCCACATCAAACTTGCATATATGAAACCATCAAACAAATGAAACATGAAATGTCAAGTGGCTGGAATTTATTTTAGGTCATGTCTGATTTTATATCAGACTTAGTTACAAGCCAATATGAAGCCCAAATACATCAATCTTTGTATACAAATGTTGCCCAAACCATCTAGAATGATAATAGCTATCAAGTGAACACAAAATAGCCTTGAAAGTGCTTCAATAAAATTCTGATATAAACTTTCTGTATTGAAAGATCCCTGATGGATCCCTTTGCTGAAATGAAGTGCTGTTTTTTGTGATTTAATTTGTTTTATGATTTTTTATTATTTTTTTTTTTGTTTTCTTTCAGACTAGAGAGGAGATGCAGAAGGGGTTTCAGTTTTCTTGAGATGTGTATTTGCCAAGATGGCAAATAGAAATACATACAGCTGCAATCTCAAATAAAATGGACTAAAAATAAATAATAACTGATAGAAAGATAACACATGAGAAATTGAGGCACATACCCATCAGATCTGTATTTTAATATTCAATGGAAGCCTGGTTTGCAACCATACTTGCATACAAAGGCAATATTGGCCTAGCAGAGGCTATACATGCAACTGAGAATGAAGGATCTGAAGAATAAAGCTGATTTAGCACTGCTGCAAGCTTAGATCTGCAATAACATGCCCTGGAATCTGTCCAATGATGCACAAATGAAGACCCAGAGTAGGCCTCCCACAAACAAGAACTGGGTTATCGTCCAATTCACCAAAATCCTTGAGAGTTTTCGTTCCCAAGAGTCTGAATGCTGCTGCCCCCTTCCACAGAGTTCAGAGCTGCCATGAAGCTTCAAAAGATATGCAAAAAGATGGATCCAAATAGCACTTCAAAGTCACTTTATGCACTTCCCAAAGTGGGCGTCCACTTTAGGGTTCCAAAAGGGATCAAAATTAAGAATCTTTAAAAGATCCTTTTATTAATGAAGTCTTCCCAAGTTGGGCGCCCAAGTTGAGGGCCCAACTTCATTATTAAAAGCCCACTTTTTAAACACAACGTTGTGTCAACTAGGTGGGGGACTTTTTAATAACTTATTAATATAAAGTGACATGTTATTCACTTTATTTTATTTATTTTTATTAAATATTAAAGCCACACTTTAATATTCAATAATTATTCCAAATCCATCACCTGGCCATCCTGAACTGAGAACTTCTGTAGCCCACGCCACTGGTGATGTCGCCACGTGTCATGCCAACTGACAGTGCCTCCCTAAAATGTAGGGATACCTCCTAAAAAATAGGAATTTGACCAAAACTCCAAAAATGCTCCTGGAGGTCCCCTGATGCCTCCTGGTCAACTCTCGGTCAAACCCTAAAAAATAGGAACCCTTCCTAAAAAATAGGAAACTGTCAAAAACTGACTGGAAAGGCCTGTAAAGCTCTGTGCCAGGCTACACTGCCTCTGGATAGGTCCCCTAACCACGCTGCTGACCTACGGGAACCCGGATGATAGGTCAACTCTCATGTCTCTGCTAGACAGCGCTAAAGAGGGGACATGACATGTATGCTGATATGACTGCTGAAAGTGTACTTTTTACCCAGCGAAGGGTTTACAATGAAAACTCATGAAATATCTCCTCCAAATGCAATCGATAGGTGCATAGGAAGGTCTTCTATCAAATACAACTCCTCAACCTTCAAACCCTTGATCGAATCCACCTAAAAAGCCCTGTAATTCCAATGCCAATTTGCTGTTATAAAAAATCAGACCCTGCTGTTGTAAAATCAGACCCTGCAAAACATGAATATACCATCCAAAATGTACTCCAAATTCACTAAACTACCTTGGTAGTCAATTCCCTACACCAAGAGCTTCAAATAGATATCACTTTCACTTCCAAACTCTTCATATAACCTGCAAATTCAATCCAATGATGAAATCTCACAATTTGTTATGGGATCATCACCACAACACTCAAGGGAGCATCACCTTGAGAAAAATCACAAGAAAATTGAATTTCCAGCAACAATATGCAAAATGCAAAAGCTTACCATGAGATCAAAAGTTGCAAAATGAAGCTCAAGTCTTCTATTTAAACTCCTCAAGCTTGGACGTCCACCCTCTTAGCCAATTTGGAATGTATTTTGAAATCCATCAATGAGAATCGAGGAATTTGAACAATATTGAATGAGCTTCACCAAAAATGCTTTCATTTAAAACAATCTTCAATTATTTTAAATGAAATTGACTCCTCTTCTATGGATCAATCCTCTTGAGCCTGATCGTTTGGACTCATGCATTGAATTTTTTATTTGAAAACATTTAAAATCTTCCTCATCCTTGAGCGATCAACTACATGTATTTAAATTTGTGTTTGGATTGCATTTAAATTCCTTCAAACTACCCATCGATCCTTTCCTTGTTTGGGTGAATGCATTCAATGATATAATTTGCATTTAAAATCATCTTCTCCCCTTGGCCGCCGATCCCATGCATGGCCGATTTGCATTTAAAATACTAAACAAAACAAATTTAAATCATCTTCTCCTCCTTGGCCGTTGGTTCTTCACACTATGATCAATTTGCAATTTTAAATATCTCTAGCCTTAGCGAATGGAATTTGACACTTGGTTCATGAAATCACACTCCTCTATGCAAATCGATCACCCCATAGATAGCCGTTGGCTCCAAAAACAATGCTCAAATAAAATAATATTAAATGATCCTCATGCATCGATCCATATACCTTTGTCTTTGAAACTGAATTGGATCCATATTTGACTTGTCAATATTCCTCCACAAATAGGTCCTACCTAGAGCTATCCATATTTACATCATTTCCATAAAAATAGATTAGAGAAAATGTAATTAATTATTTCATTTTCCCTCCTTATTTATCAAATTCAAATGAATGAAAATACAATCTTAATATTGCATTCTCCATATAGCTCAAAATACACTAGTTGAGCTAACTTTCCAAATCTCCATGTGTAGAAATCAACTCAAACTGGCCAATCATTCCCTTACCAATGCATTAGCCTACGGGAATAGATGATAGGCTAACCAAAAATCTCCATGTGACATCACTCCGGAAATAGGGACATGACATAATGTGCCACACCTGTTTGTATTTTTTAAGATCTTTTTATGCATTATTTTTTAATTTTTAAGGTGTTCTTTCAGACTAGAGAGAAGATGTAGAAGGGGTTTTAGTTTTCTTGCAGATGTGTGTTGCCGGAGCATACAATATATAGCATATAATGCAAACCCAGAAAATATACAACAAATATGAAGAAAGTATGAAAGACCAAGATGGTAGAATGGCCAAATAACAATTACTATCACATACCCATTATTTATTTTGTAACTTGGTACATATGCTGAGACTAGACCGCAACTGGGTATGGCTGAAATCGCCTCAAATCTCCATTAGATTGAAAGTATTTGGCATTACAAAGGATTACAATGATTTGAGAGCTCTATACGCCTCCAACTGAAGAGAAATGAAGCTGCAACTAGTAACTAGTGAGTCACCCAAGGACCCACAACCTCCAGGCACATGGTACGGCTGGTTGTGAGTACAATCTGCATCAAATACTACTGAAAACACTTTGAATCTGCTCTGAAATGATCTGCAGTAGTCTCCAAGGTTGGGCGTTCAAGGTGGGGTAGGAAAGATGCAAGAATCTACACCAAACAACCTTCCACAATGCTACGACCAGCAAGAAGGTTTCACAACAATCTTAAACCCTACAAAACTCACTCTAATCTACCCTCAACAATAGCATCAGCTGCTCAAACAATGGCTTTGAATGATATATCCTTCAAACCACAACTACAGACCTCTCAAATGAACTCCATGATAGCACAACTATGAATACTAGATGTATCCACCTCCATTGGCACCTTTGGGTGGTATTGCACACCTGTAGAATGTCGTTATTCAGGGAGGTTTTCGTCTCCAAGAGCCTCTAGTTCTAATCTTTCAAACCCTCACAAGTACAAACCCTAGTAGAGCCAAAATGAAAAGAATATCATGTTGGCATTTCAATTCGCACCTCTGGAATGCGAGTTGGAAACGGATAGCTATGCACAAATAAATTGCTCTTCTATTATGAGGGGAAGTTCTTTTTATGTTGATGATCACTTAAAAGATAAATAAAATAAATTTGCCTATCTTTTTTTTTGTTTCTCAGCTGCAAGCACAAGGTTATGAAACTCTATTCGCTGCAAGAGAGGTTTTTCTTTTTAAAATTTCTAACTACAGCTAGGCCTAAACTAAATTATGCTTTTGATCACCTAAGTAAATTTAGAGCATAGGGATCAAAAGTTAACAGAGAATGATTTGTTTTAACATAAAAGCTCAAATAACTCCTTCCAGATCACATTAGAAGACTCATTGTACTTTAAGATGAAAACTAAAAGTAAGATTACACAAGCCACACCTCTGACGACGAAACTAGATGATCGCGAGATAGAGAATCAAAGCAAATGGCAGGCATAAGATTTCTATTCCCAATATCATAAAGTTCTTACAACTCCAGGACAACAATATTGTAGCAAAAGGTAGGCATACAATATGCGATCAAACACTAGAGAACAGATAACACAGAGTGAACAAGCCCTTGGAATAACAATTTCTGCAGACTAGAATAGGCACAACAAATTTTGCTATCACAAATACCATTACTTACAATGGGCAAGGCTGCCCTTATTTATACTAAATCAAAGGAGTAGGGAATCCTAAAATCTCCTTGATTTAACCTAACTAATTTGCCAACTCGCAAGCTTTATTTCTATTATAAGACAAAGATTACAATTAACAAACGCTTTAAAGCAAAGAAAGCTCCAACTATTACAAAGTGATTTTTTACTATTTTAAGGATGGATAAGCTTTGGATGAAAGCAAATGCTTTAAAACAAAAAGCATTTGAGTTAAAGTTGCTTTCTTTTGAGTCACATCCTCATCTACATTCTTGCTTTATTGGTGATGTCATCCATTGATATTTTGAGAAATAATATCTTCTAAAAAGCTAGTGATCGCATCTTTGCCAGGAACACTGATACTCTCTAAGATGATATTTTGATTTTCTAACATTTCTTTACCATCTGCAACCATCTGGAGGAATTCATGAACTTTGCCCACAACTTTATCAAACTTTGCTGTCATGGTAGCAAAACGATCCATCTCGTCGGCACTGAGATCACCATTAAAATTTGTTGTGCCTAATCAAAAATTTTTGCTTCGTTAAGGCATTTTGAGAAAGTCTAGAAAATTTTTCGTCAAAAAAGTCAAAAGTCAATTTCTAAAAATAGACGTCAAATTAGGTTTTCTGGGTTTCTTGAGATACAAATGCTAGCAAAACTTTCTAAAAATAGAATCTCCGATTCAGGTGTCGTGCCTAATTTCGCTTCACGATCAAGGTGGTCTAGACAGAATCTGCAAAAGGTCAAGTTTTCTCTACTGGGTCAATTCTGCTTTTTCAGAAGGCAAAGCACGAGCTCCGAAGCCATCAATGGAGGAAGTTCATCTGCCAGAGATCAGTTTCAAGTCTTTCGGGTTGTTCAGCTAATGCAAAACTGACAAGTAGTCATCGATTTGACGAAGAACAAGAAACGGAGCAGGATGGATCTGGAATGAGGAGAAAAGTTGAAAATCCTGAAATTTGAGTAAGGCATGGATTTCCAGGTGCCCAACTTTGGCAGTGGTAGATTTTTTTTTTTCACGTTTTTTGAGAAAAATGATAAAAATGGCTCGTCGGTCAGTTCCGGGGTGGACAAAAGTAGTCATTTTGGTCAACAGGGCCTAAAAAGATGGAATTCACCTCAGATATGCCCAGGCTATCTAGTCCACCCTTCATCCAGTGGCAGTTGACTGACAAAATGCCGAAATTTACAACAGGAAACAGTTGTCGACACGCGAAACGAGACAAATTGCAAACAAAGCTTGGAAATCATAAATTTTTCTAAAGCATTAAAAACTAAGCGCCCCTAGAGGCTAGGGGCACCCACCTTTTCATGCCTTCGAAATTTTTGTGTTTTTCGAGAAATGTTAAAAAGCCTCCTTTAGCCTGTTTCCGGGTGGTCAAACTTAGTCGAAATGTCGGTAAAAGCTAGAAATTCATCTCAGGTGTGTTCAGACAGTTCAGATCACCTCCCGTCCTGTTTCAGTAGTCAGTCAGACAATGAGAAATGAAGATCAGACAGGAGTTGTTGGCACGGAAATCGAGGAATGGAAATAAAAGTTGAAAATCACAAAATTTTTCTAAGGCACAAATTCTTAGGTGCCCCAAGAGGCTTGGGGCGCCCAGTTTCACCAGAGTTAGTTTATTTTTGAGATTTTTCGAAGAACATGCAAATCCTTCTCCGTCAGCCCCGTCAAATTCGCAGGAAATCAGTTTGGCTCAGTTTCGAGGCTGGCAGAAGGTACAAGCAGTGAGCTTTATATAGAGCCCAAGAATTACAATGAATGGCCCAAATTGATTCGTGAATCAATGGCTCAGATGAAGACAACAAGACAATTTGTTACAAAAGCTGCTATTTTTAGAATACAAGAGAGGCAATAAAGGCACGTTTCCCAATGTGATAAGCATGAAAATGGAATCTTTGGAATATCTCCACATGGGTGTCCTTTCTAGCTTCCTCTTGTAGTAGATACATTGAATGTAGTTAGGCGATGTGGCGAATTGTGATTGGATTGATGATGTGCACTTGCCACCTCAACCTGGAGTGAACTGGTTTGCTCTTCTCCGCATTCACTGCTTGAAATATTTTCCCAAATTATGGATTTTTTGGAATAGTCTTCAATTTCGGATTTTCAACTTTGGAACTTTGCATCTTTCAAACTTGTAAATTTGGGAATTTTTTTGAATTTCCTCTTGTTGTTGTCTTGACATTTTCGTACTTTTGAATGTAATTCATGAATTGCTTGTACATGCTCATTCTCATCTTGTGACGTTCTTGTTCTTGTACAGGTTTCAACGTTGAATGATGCAGGAAGATGTCATGTACGTGCATCCTTGGAGTAGACTTCATGAGGAATGATTTGTCCTTCTGGCACATGAAATGGAAGGCTCCTGAATGTGGAAGTGATCTTCTGGATACTCCGGATGATGGAGCTTGCAAGATGGTGATGAAGTTCTTCCTTCCTTCGGCGATGAAGTCTTTCTTTGTCGATGAAACTTGATAACATCTCCTTCATGTAGACTCTCCTTCGATGAAATCGTCTCCTCTTTTAGTGCTCTTGGATCATTCTTTAGAATTCTCCCTTTGATTGAACTTTCCTTGTCTAAGTATTCGCCATCCACCTATAAAATGAAAGTAATTCAAGTGAGGATCAAGGATAATTGCAAGAAATTCATTTCGAAAATAAAGAAAATTCACTTTGGAAGTAGACAATTCTTGTCAAACAATGCATATAGATAAAATTTCCATGCAAAACAATGCAATTTCAAAACACTTATGAAGAAGAACTTGAAACTACTTCCCTTCACAACAATTTCGATCTTCTCCCTTGAGAATTCAAGAAAATTTATCTCCCCTTTAGGCAATTTTGCTTTTTGTCTTAAGAAATCTATTTTCTCCTTATGAATTCTCCATTTCAGCTGGAAATTCACCTTCTCTTCTGGTAATTTCTGCTTGTGATGATTGGAATTCTGCCTTCCTAAGGAAATTCTGCTTTTACTCTCTAGGAAATTCGCTGATGTTTTCTTTGAAAACCTGCTTCTATGGTGAATTTGCTGCTGCTATATTAAATCTGCTCTTCTTTTAAGTGAAATTCACCTTTCCCTTATATAATTCGCCACTTCTCTTCTAAGGATTCATTTCCTCTAATCACATTTGCCTTTGTTCTTGTGGAATTCACCCTTCTAGATAGGAAATTTGCCTCAGCTGATAAGAATTCTGCTCTGCTAGAAATTTGCTTCTGCTGGATTAATTCTGCTCTTGATCATGAACATTTTTGCTTTTGGAAATGATAGATCTGCTATGATTTGCTAATGGCAAATTCACCTTCTCCTATTAAAAATTTCTGCTCTTACTTGCTGTTATGCTCTGCTTATTTGTTTTTGAATTTGAATGTTGAAAATGAAAGTTTGATCTCCTTTATATATAGCATTTCACTTACCTATCATACTAGGTCGGCCAGCAATTTGGCAATGATTTTTTTTAATTTAAAAACTTTGTTTTTGTTTTCCTAGGGCCGACTTCCTCTTTAGCTGGGCGGGTTTTGATGCTTTGGAAGGAAACTTTTAGGGGCGGAAATTCCTTATTGGTGAGCATTATGCGCCCTGCTTGAGGGCAAATTCCTTGTGCATGTGGATTTTGCATTTTTTCCTTCAAGTTTTCACTTTCAGACTGGCAAATTTTACTTGTTCATGTGGATTTTGCGCCCTTACATTTAGACCTTTCTTTATCAAATTTTGACTTCTTTTACCTCTTCAACATGAATACTTCAGAATTCCAAATGATTTCATTGCATCTAGATAAAAATTGATCATGAAGACTCCTCCTTATATGAGCGCATAATCCTTGTTGATGAGGATTTTCCACCATTTTCTTTATGAATTTTAATTCTATCTCTTCACACTTCTCATCTCATCTTGGAGAATTTTTTAAACCCTTTTTCATTGAATTCTTATAAAAACACTTCAATTTGCAAGGTTTGTTGAGTGGATGTTTTTTTTATGTGCAAGATTTCTCCTCTTGATAGCCGCATAATCCTTGTTAGTGAGGATTTTCCTCTACTTTGACATCAACTTCTCTTATGCCCTTAGTGAATTCTTCAAGTTTGATTTTCTTGATTCTTAAAAATCATCTCTACTTGCAAGGGCGCATATTCCTCATTCGTGAGGATTTTTCGACCCAAACCTTCATGATGTGATATTCCACTAAGGACTTTTCAAATGACTTTGTCTTATGTCTCTCAATAATCTCTCAATGCATTTTATAAGTTTCCATTTGAAGATTTACAAGATTCTTCCCTCAAGCGCCTTCTCACATGTACGAATGAAGATTTTCTTGGAGCGCAAATTCCTTCATTTTTGACATCAATTTCTGATTTCATTCCTTAAACTTTTACTCATGCCTTGGTAAAATTTTCAAGTCTCAAGCCTTAAATCTTCATAAAATCACTCCTTGCAAAGGCGCACATTGCATGTCAGTGAGAACTTCCCTTTACATGGGCGCAAATTCCTCATTGATGAGGATTTTCCTCTTTTTTTGAGCGCATATTCCTCATTAGTGAGGAATTTCCGCTCTTCGTTGCATTTCTCATACTTAGATTTTCTAGTCTCGCTCTCAATCCTTCCTTCGACACTTAGGCGAAATTAATGACCTTTTGACATTGAAACTTTGTTGATTCCCCTCCATTTGATATGAAATGACTTCCTCATAGCATGGGCACATAATGCTCATTGGCAAGGATTTTCCTACCTCGGAAAATTTACTAAGTCAATTTTCACGATCTTCATTCTTCACAAACTCCCTACCTTCTTTATTGCACTTTATAGTGGATCCTTTGTTAAGTTGAATCGTCTAGCAAGGTTGTTCAATAGATTGCTGGATTGAATTTCAAGTAGAACAAAATGCACGAACTTCCCCATTGGCGCAAATTCCTTAAGTGAAAGGAATTTCGTCTTTTGTTTCAAACTTGCAAACTTTGCAAAACTTTTTCTAAGTGCTTTACATAATTTTAGATGGGATCTTTATGAAATTCGAAATGATTTTCAAGGATCAAATTTTCAAATTTGCAAGTCTTCAATGATAGGCGAGATTTCTTTTAAGTAGATGCACCTTTTCCTTAGGGTATATTCTCCATGAGTTGAAGGAATATGCTCCATCCTAGAGCGCATTTTCCTCACTAATGAGGATTTTCCACCTTCTTGAGCACTTGTATTTTTCAATTTCCATTCTTCCTTAGGCATTTTCACTTCTCATTTTGATATCTTGAACTCCTACTTGCTCCTTGAATTCATTAAATCTTTCCCTTATCTCTTCGCTAAAATTACTATGAAAATTCTGTCGTGTCCCTATAATGATTTATAATTGAATTGTTTAGTTAAAATAGAATATATAATATATTTATTTAAAATATATTATTAATATGTATTGTTTAAATAATATTATTAATTTGATATAATTAAATATCTTATAAATATAAATATTTAAATATTATAAAATATATGAAATATATAAATTAACTAGATATATTATAAATATAAATATTTTAATATAATATTTATATGAATAATTAATAAGATATATTTTTATATATAAAAATAAATATTACAAATATTAATGAAGAGTCTTATCCATTAAAGCTTGAAAGTAAAATAGTTTAGAATAAGGCAAAGTAACATTTAAAGATAATAATCTACGAAGAAAAAAATATTATCCCACGATACATGCTTGTGAATAAAACAAGATAAAAGAGCTCCCAGTACTTAATAACAAATGTATTTATTTATACTATGTATATTATATAATTAATATACTTTAATATATATTTATAATATACTTTAAATAATATACTATATAATATATATATATATATATATATATATATATATATATATATATATATATATTATTCAAATTAATATCACTCCTTAATATGTAAGGAAGGAGGATATTTATAAGTGCAGCAATTAAGTTGGTTGACACTAGCAATCATATTAATAAATAATATGGTATAAATATATCTAATAATATAAATACAAATATTATTATTATTATTGTCTTATATTGTAATATAAATATAAATAATACAATATAAATCATATATCATTTATTATGATATAATAAATAATATATCATTTATTATAATGATATAATAATATAAATAAACATCTTACGTATGGTTAGAACTAGTTTTACCACAAAAGGGAATTAAAATAAAGTAATAAAATTTATAAGAGGCTAAGTATGTCTTTTACCACCAAATATAATAAGAGACGTGCCTCTTCAAACATATCCTTGAAAGGGAAATAAATAAAGGTTGTGAGATAGAAAGAAAAAAATATCGGAAGAAAATATAAAAAGAGTATCAGATAAATACATATTTAAATATATAAACGGCAACAACAATACAATAAAAATTATACTACGTCGGCATAGGTAAGAAATTCCAGGTAAAGCTACAGCAGGTAAGTAAGAAATTCCAGGTAAAGCTACAGCAAGTAAGCAATTATATTTACTCATTCAATTTATGATTTGTAAGAATTTATATTTTCAATTTATAAGATATAAATGATAGGGTTATAAATGTTGTGAATAATCCATTGAATGCTAGGAAGCTCTAATAATCTCATATTAGGGAAAGCTAATAATAGTAGAGTAAACATCTAATGAAATATGCATTCAAAGGGAAATATCAATAAACTAGTAATTATTGAATATCCAAGAAAGTGGATTTTTAAATAGAAGGCATGATGCCTAGAATAATAAGTATGTTCTATAAAGAGATTGATTGTGACCATGGAGTACCGGGCTAGGATTAGTAGCCTTCCCCTTAATCCACCTACACTGTAATGTCCCCTTTATCAAGTCAAAATTTTCTTAACCTTGCCCATAATTTCAACTTGTAAAAGAGAACATTAGTAATCAATTCTTCTTATAATATGAACATATATCAATAATTCAATTATCCAATCCTTAAGTGGATTCATACTTAGGGTTGTCTATTATATGTTAATTTTATTTATTTTCAAACATTAGTGGAGATGGGGTACTATCTCTTGTTAGATTGCATGAATCATCCTCTACGGGTAGTGCCTTTGTATGATGTAACACATGCCCATTCCTCTTTAGGTCTTATTAAGTGCTTTTGTATGATGTAACATATGCCCATTCCACCGCAAGTCTTACTTATTACCTTTGTATGATGTAGCATAGTCCATTCCACCGCAGGTCTTATCCATTGCCTAAGTATGATGTAACATGGTCCATTCCACTGCCGGTCTTATCTACCTTTGAGGTATTAATGCTACTTCTTCCTAACAAGTTTACCTCCAATCTCTCAATGTGTGCTATGCTCTTAAATAAATCAAATACGATTACTCTTTATTATATTTATTTATTTTCAATATCAAAGTTGTATTTAACTCAGAACTGTTCTCTTAAAAAAACAAAATTTTTCCTTCGATGATCTTTTCCTTCTATCTCACAACCTTTATTTATTTCCCTTTCAAGGGATATGTTGGAAGAGGCACGTCTCTTATTATGCTTGGTGGTAAAAGACATACTTACCCTCTTATAATTTTTATTACTTTATATTAATTCTCTTTTGTGGTAAAACTAGTTCTAACCATTCGTAACTCCCTTATCATAAGAGGATAGGTTAAAAGATGTTTATTTATATTATTATTTATTTATATTACTTGTATTTATATTATATCATTATAATAAATGATATATTATTTATTTTGTATTCTTTGTATTATATCATTTATATCTTAATAAATGATATATGATTTATATTATATTATTTATATTTATATTACAATATAAGATAATAATAATAATATTTGTATTTATATTATTAGATATGTTTATATATATTGTTATTTATAATATGGATATTATATTTTAATTATAATAAAATATTCATACAATAATATTATTTATTAAATAATATATAATGTATGTAATTATTTCCATTATCCCAAATAATATTTTACAAACCATCTTTATCATGTTCAAATCTTTACTTTAACAGTGTCTTAGATATGGGGACATGACATACACACCTTATTAGTATGAGACTGGTGGTCAGAAGGAATCTAGTGTCTAGCACTCAAGCTGGCAAGTCATTGCCCTTCCGAGCTAAGAGCGAAGTATTGCTGAGTGTAGCATGAAGCTCTTAGACCTAGGGTAAGAATGAAGTATTGCCAGGTGTAGCATGAAGTTCTTAACCCTATGGTTGCGTAGGACCTAGATAATATTAATGGCCTAACGGTAGGTGAACCTTGAGCTGGCTATAAGCCCCTCCGAGCCAAGAGTGAAGTACCTCCAGGTGTGAGGTGAAGCCTTGGGCCTACGGCTATGGGTCTTGGGATCCTTAACCCACCCTCTCATATTAGGTGAGTGGTCTGATTAATGGGTAGGATCACGAACGTCCTCCTCGAGGTATGTCCATGACTAATGTGTGATTAATGATCTAAGATAGATCATGAACCAATGATGACATGAATTATATGAAACTTAATGTGAATATAATCTAATATGTTTTAGTCTTACTGATTATATATTGAAAGAAATGATTAAAAGATTACTAATGTTCTCTTTTACTAAGTTGAAGTTGTGTTAAATAGTGAAAAATTTCAGCTGATTAGAAGGGGACATTACAAGTTCTTGGATTGCTTTATGAATCAGCTTCAAGGTTATGAACTAGAGGGAAGAGCGGATTCTCCTCACTAGCATGGAATTTGCGCTCATGCTTGATGTGGATTTTCAACTTTCTTTATTCCTTGGTGATGATTTTCAAATGGATTCTCTTGAAATTCAACTAGGGAGCATGATCAAAAGGACTTCAATTAGGGCGCATTCTCCTCACTATTGAGGATTGTCCACCTTGCTAGGGTGGATTTTCCTTATGAGCATGGAATTTCCGCTCTTGTCTTCAAATGTTCACTTTCCTTGGAGAATTTTGCTTGCCTTCAACTCTTACTTCATCGTCGACATGGATTTTAAAGCCTCAAATTGTTTAATGATGCATCTTCATTCTTAAGCGCATTTTTCACATGTGAGTGACATTTCTTCCTTAGGCGCATATTCCCTTTGTAGGAGGAATTTCTTTCCAAGAGCGCATATTCCTCATGGGCAAGGAATTTGCGCTCCTCCTTGATATGAATTTTCTAAGTGTTATCATCTTTGCAAGGGAATTTCCAATGATTTTCAATGATCAAACTTGACTATTACGCAATGTTGATGCTTGGATGACTCTACTCCTAGGGCGCATTGTCCTCATAGGCATGGAATTTCCGCTCATGGTCCAAGACTTAAACTTTTTTGCCCGATTTTGAAGTGTCCTGGGTGGAAGTATATTTAAAAATATACATAAGTATATGATCAGATACTTTAAATATTTTGAAATATACTTCCAGGATGTTTGAGATAGGTCCTGGATCTATGGGATTTAACATGCAGATTCTAGATTTCTGAGGATCCACCAGATTTCAGACTTAGTCAATTTTAGAACATCAGGTTTCAGGACACCAGACTTAGTCAATTCCAAGGCTTCAAGACATGCATCAGAATGAGAGGATATGGACTCCTTAGCAAGAATTGTGTAGACTTTGGACAAAACAACACTACCAAACCTACAAGCTCAGAGAAAAACTAAACCCTAAAGCAAAACGATGCAAGAAAGCAGAAAAAAGAGGGGGTCCCCATTTGCAATGGGGCAATGTGTGATTAGGTCACAACAGAACTGCAAGTCACCTCTTCCATAAAGCGTATTTCATATACTTTTGTTGGTCGTATGATCCCTCTTGCTGGCCGTACGACTCGTCCCTTCTTCACTCACTATATGGCCCTTCAAATTCGCCCTTAACAAAATTTTCAACCCTGCCTTGTATACCGTCTCACTTGTTTCTTGCACTACGGCTTGCCTTTACTTTTCGTAACCCTGTCGTACAAATTGATGAATTTCACATTTCAGCTAGCATAAGATAGGAGCAATTTTTTGACTTCCAATCAGTAGTACGACATTGGAGGGATGTAATATCCCTCACATGATATAGGTTGATATTCTGACTTTTATAGTACTTGTCTGAATACTAATGTGGACGATAGTAGAATTTGTTTTGTCTCACATATAAGTAGCTTAATGAACAATAAGGTAACCCCTTCTTGCAAACAAATCCAATATCTGAGATAAATGAAATAGTAGATAGACAACAAATATATATATATATATATATATATATATATAGTTTGATATATCTATTCAAACTAAAGATATGAATAGATGAATTCAAATTACTTACTATCTCAGTTACAACTGTTAGTATTTGACTTGCAACTTTATTCAATACACCAATGAGTATGGCGATGATAGCCAAATACAAATCATATGTCACTGTTCAATTCAGGAGTGAATTACAATGCATAACATATCAAACCAATTGATGACGCAATTGATTGCTGATGATGATGTGGTCGTTGCTGTTGTCGGAGATGACTTTGTCGCTTCCTCCACAATAATCGCTATGACTGAGTTTGGTGCTCAAGAGAGGATGAAATCTTCAGTCAATTGCAAGTTACTGTCTTCAATGTATTGCAAGGTCTTCAATGGATGCTATGTTGGCGCCTATGAAGTGGTGGCTGCTGTTAGCAATGATATCTTAGAATGTTTATTCTTTGCTGATCACTGTCTCTATATAGATCGCACCTCCAAATGATGTCCAATGACCCAGTTCTGAATGCTTACGACTGTATTTGTTAAGGCCAAGGTTTCCAACTCCGATGCTTTATCTATGCCACTATGAACTCAATCCTGTCAAACAAAACACTGCTTGAATACATGTGAATCCTTTCAAAGTAACCGCGATTTCATAATGTGCGATTCCCTTTAGGAACGTGGCGATGGAAAATAAAAACTTCAATATGCATCTCCTTTCTCCAAAACTCATGATCTTTGAGATGAGCAATCACCCTTCAATACTTACAATTTATCTTCACTTAGTGCGCTTCACTTTTTAAGACATACACTAATACTTATTGAATTGTCACCTTGAAATTGTATTCAGCACTTTAACTCTTGGAAGCTGTGATTCCATAAAACTCTCAAACATATGCATCAACCCTCAATAAATCTGCGTGGCATATTGCTGGGACCCACGTCCATTGAACTCCTGATGATAACAATCTGTATTAAAATAAAAGCTTTGCTGAAACCTATCAGATGTTGTCTCCCCTAAGACGGCAGACCCAAAACTATGACTCTATGATTTCTTTCAACCTCTTGTAAACAGCCTTTCAAATCCCCGCTGGAAACATATATCGAACCTCTTTGCAAATTTATATTTATTTATAAATCAATAAATTTGCAAATAGAATTCCCTGCATTGATGATACTATTTTCCACACAATATCAACCAATCTATAAATCTGCAAACCCTCATAGACAACAACAATGTCAAAACATCAAAAATTCCAAAAACACCATGAAATCCAATGGCACGATTCGTTGAAGCACAACTGTGAAATCTGAAGCAATTTCACTTCATAATGTAGTAAGGGATCATCTCCAAACTACTGATAACCAAGGGATCATCTCCTTGATTCCAAGCTGAAACCAGAAACTTGTCTTCAAAGCAAAAACACTCAAACTCAATGATGTCAAATGATTCCTTGGCATTCCTTTTAAGACCTTCACAAAATTAGGATGGACCTAATTTTATTAAATGAAGGTTTTTGTGTACACGATCACACTTGAATTTTATTAAATGATTGTTTTTGTGTACACAATAACACTTTATTTCATAAAGTGTTTTTAAAATGATTTAAGAACTTAATAAAATATAATTATATAAAGTAATTAAAATACTATATAAAATTAATTTAAAATTAGAACCTTTTAAGTTACTTAAAAAAATGGGACATCACAAGGGAAGAATAAAAACTCAATTGGAATAATTGTTTGTTCGAGTGAGAAATAAAAATTAATTGTCAGGAGTTAGCCAAACAATTGTTTCGAGACTGTGCAGTTTAGGAAGTCCCCCAATTGCAAGCATTGATCATGGCTGGGAAAGAAATAGTTGCAGAAAGTTTAACTGGTTGTTCTCCGGTGTATAGACCAAAGATTTTAAAACCGACAACAAAAACAAAAAGGAAGAAGAAGCAACAAGTAAAGGAAGAAAACACAATAGAATCTCTCACCTGTGAGAGTTTGACAGCTACATAATGCTGGCTATGGTGGGTAAATAGCTCGGAGGGCCACCCGCTCAAAGATGAACTAAAGGATGCCTAGGTAGATAAAGTAATTCAAATTTCTTATTTTAATTTTAGAGAATTTGAGTTGGATTTAAAAAGCATGGTAGCTAACTATAATAGAAATGAGCAAAAGTCCATTATATAGTATATGAATAATATAGTAACCATTACATATACTCCTGAGGATTTTCGCCAAGTACTTGGCATCCCATGCTTGGGAATATCAATATCGAAACCTCCAACTAATATAAGGAAAAGTAAAAAAGAAGCGACCATTCTGCTACTCTATAGGGACAACCTTACAAAACAGGAACAAGCAAACATTCGGAGTAAGGGAAACAGAGGCCTGCATAACGATTACCTGACAAATGATGAATGGAAGTGTATTATGGATCTTATTAAGGGTAGGTTAATGGGGGCAACACAGGCATTGGACATTGTTGTTTGGATGATTGAATACATGATTGCGCTCAATAAAGGAACAATTTACAATTGGGTGACTATATTATCAGCACAAATCTAGTAGTTTTTATCTATGAAACACAAAACCTTCTACATGACACAATAGGCAATTGCATTGTTTTTGGATACAATTCTCTCACAAGTACCATCAATCATATCTAGTAAGTTTCAACCAAACATGGAGTATGATACCTCCTGGCCATCCATTTTTAGATGGAAATCTTTGGGTTCACAGGGTATGACAGGAAAAAAAGAGGAAGCCAAGCCAACTACACGAAAGAGGAAAAATATACAAATAGATTCCTCTTCTAAAGATGAACCCACAGAGGAAGGTGATAGTGAAGAAGATGAGGATGAACTTATAGACTTGACTACATCTCCCTTTGGCACCACACCTGTAGAAATTCCTCCAGCCACCACATCAATTGAATTATCCAAGGAAGCTTTAGAACACATAGACGGGTGGTTGAATTTACTAGGGCCTCCCACTAAGGTTAGGGAGTATCCTCCCTTGAGCCCTACTCAGGAAACGGGGCAGCCAATAGAACAAGAATCTCTACCTAGTCTTCATGAACCAGTAGGAAGTCTTCAGCCCTTATTGGAAGGAAGTCCTTTAAAGTTGCATGAGCAATCGAAATTATAGGAGGAATCTCGTAGCCCTATTCAAGAGGAATCTCATAGTCGTGTCCCTAGCAATGATGAAAAAATTACCATACAACAATCAAAACTAGATCCTCATGATCCCTTGGGAACCATTCAGCGGTACATATAGGATTCAGAGCCGATGGTCCATATTATGAGCGAGGTGGCTGACATTACAAAGAGGTTGGACAACACTCACTCTCCCTTAGTTCTACACGAGGCTCACATGATTCAAAGATTTGTAGGTGAGTGCCATGAGGAATTCACAAAAAAAATTCTCTCTCAGGGATGGCCTACCACCTAGCTACCAGAAATGAAACACAAATGGCAACCTGAATGATTGGTCCCTACTTTTGGTGGGTCAGATTGTAAATATTTAGAAGCTCTATATTCTATTGAGAGTAGATTCCATTGTGTGTACTTCATGGTCCAAGATGAAATAGCCACTCACCGCAATATTGAAGCGTGCATTGATGAGTCAATTCGTATTTCTCAAAAGTTACGAGAATAACTAGAGGATCAATGCCAGAGGTTCCAAGCACAACATGCTCAACAAACTCACCTCACCAACTTAGAAAAACTAAAATATCAGATAAGGAAAAGGAACTTGCCCAGAAGGACAGAGAGATGGTAGAGAAAGACAAGCAAATGGTTGTTAAAGACAGAGAAATTGCTGAATTGAAACTTGCTAATGAGAAGGCCAAAAGTCAACTTATGGAAGCTTTATAAATGGTTAAAACTTCTCAGGAAAGGGAACTCCTAGCAGCTCAGGACAAAAGAGATTTACAAACTGCCTAATGTTGCTAACCAACACTCAACTCCATCTTCCGTGTCTACACGTCTAGGGATGTTTTCTCACCCAACTTCTCAGTGATGATGGTTTTGTCTACTTTCTGTCGTCTGGAAGACAACTTTTTTTTTTTTTTTTTTTTTTTTATTAGGGGGGTGGGGGGGGGCTTGATGTAGATAGCTAAATACACATATTAGTTATCAGTGAGAGTAGTTATGACTTATCGGTTGTTTGAAGTCGTTATAGGTAGTTGTCGGACGGTTGAAATCTTTTAGCAATTGTTGGCTAGTTTAAATACTTCTCTTGTATTCAGGAAAGGGACCGCATGCTGATAGAAATTCCTGTACTAGAACTCTGTATAAGAGCATATATGAATAAAAGAGATTGCTGCATCATTCTCAAATCTTGGTATGAATCATTGATGTTTATTTATTATGTTTACTCTATTATAATTTGAGATGTATTAAATAGGCAATAAATAGTATTAGCAGAGAATAGCGAACTGCCTTTAGAGATTTATCAGCTTAATCCAGGTATTTATTTTATATGTTTTCAGCTTGTTTGCCAACTGTTTGACAAAATGTCTCCTTTAAGCATGTTGGATATTTGTTTGTAAATGTAAGATACCCAACTAATTCTACCAAAATTTTTCCTTACTTAGACAATTTTTACTTGCTATCAACTCATCAACTATTTCAACAACACAAAGATATATATCAAAGATAACTAATTGAATGAATCAACCTTTAGCTGGGTACTTGTTTTATTACTTGATTCAATCAACTCACAATGTCTTATTACATGAGTAATGCTTTCAATGGCATGAAGTTACACTTTATTTCAAATGGAATTACAAAGCAGGCCTTGGAGCCTTGATGATTACAATGGGCGCCTATACTTGATCAACTCAAATTGAACCCAATGATGTTAACTGAATGTCAACACCTCACAGTATCACAAGGGAGCATCACCTTGTCAGTTGAGGGAGCATCACCCCAACACTTGAAACTCGCAGGCCTCAAGATTACAAGCTCAACAGCTTTGCAGAGAAAAGTTTGTCAAATGCATAGATCCCAAATGAATGAGAGAGCTCCTCCTTTTATAGGCCTTCCAAAGGCAATGAAGGCACGTTTTTCAATGCATCAAGAGGAACCAAGGCACGTTTTCCAAGAAGCATATCCAAGGGAATATGCCATCTGATGACTCATTCTGAGTTGGCAAGATTATCCAGAGAGCTTGACACGGATCCCGAAGACATTCTGTCGACCAATGAGAGCTCAAGTTGTGTAACTACCTAGACCACCTCAGCTTAGGCGCACTTTTCAAGTGTTCTTTTGACTGGGCGCCAAGTTGAAGTATCCAATCTGCCCAAGGCGCTTTCTAAAGCTTGATCAAAATGCTACTTGATGTTGGGCGCCAGAATGATGCTTCATGGGCACAGAAGTGCGCCTTGCATGAAGATTGACTTTCCTTGGTGTTCCTTCAAGTCTTGCTGTTCAAGAAGGTGAAATGCTCCATCTGGAAGTGAGCGCCTAGCTTGGGAAGACTTTCAAGTGTTGCTACCTTGATCTAAAGAGGTATCTGGACAATCAATTTATCCAATCTCCTTAAGGCGCTCATTGAGATTGATCTAGGCGCCACTGGGGTTTAGGCGCCACCAAAGAAGTGCGCCACACCTTGACTTTAATCCTGGAAGTCCAACTAGACCCTAGGCACCAAAATGACTTTGCCACTGCTTAGCTTTCAACACAACTGGAGATGATATTGCGCCTTGCTAGGGTTAGGCGCCAAATTGGGGTTTTGCAAAGAAGCTAGGCACCAAACTGAGGGTGTAGAGGCAGGAGGATGCGCCTGGCAAGTCTAAATGTTTTCCAATACTTATCAATCATTCAATGAAATCTTTTGGACCTTGATGAACCCTCTGGAGTCTAGGTGTTGATGAGTTCTAGGCGCCAATTGGAGGTTTGTAAAGATGCTAGGCGCCAAAATGGAAGTGCTGCATCAGAAGATGCATCTCACATATCTTTCTACTTGACCTTCCTGTTTAGGCGCCTATTTGAAGTGATGGAGAAGCAGAAGGCGCCTTCACTTACTTAACACTCCTCTAGACTGAGATAACAACCTCTTTTGAAAGGATGACCTTCTAGTCCACTAGGCGCCATTGCAAGCAGGTTACATTCTGATCTAGCACCCAAGTATCAATGTGCACAACTTCCACTTTGTAGTGACAAATTGTCTTTAATTCCACAATGAGGCGCTAATTCATAGTCATAGAAACTTACCTTAATGTCTTAGGTAAATTAAGCGCCTATTAAGGTTTGCAGGAATAGGAATAGGCGCCTAGGCGCTCATTGAGTGTCTATTGAATGACAAGCCAGCGCCTTGGCTCAATAGTCTCTCTACCTTGTCGTAACCTTACAACACCCTAGGCGCTCCTTGGGGACAGTTTGAATGGAGAAGTGCGCCCAAGGTTCACTTAGACATGATCTTTGAAAAATTGCAATGTAAGAGTCACTTTGAGGATCAAAACATTCTTTTCTTCCAAAGCGCCCTGGTGGATAGGATAGGAGTCCTCCATGGCTTGATGACTCCATGCTAGGCGCACTTATGATGATGCATTCTAACTCTTCAGACTATTATCTAACATAGGGCGCCATTCATAGTTTGTCCTGTCATGATCTAGCGCCTAGTTGGGTTTAACACTTCTCAAGATGGAAATGATGCCTTTGAGTGATGCAAAAACCTTTTTACTCTTCAATCTATCTTAAGGCGCCATTTCTTGGGTGGAAAGACATGCTAAGGCGCCTCCAATATTAAGGCGCATTTTGAAGTTTGTCTGCTCCAGGGTGAACGCCTAACATCCTTAAACTATCGTACACTTCCACATGTTGACTGAACCAACTCCTCATTAAGGTGCTTTGTCTTAAATGACTGATATCATGATGTTTCTTAGCTAGGCGCCACTTGAGGTTAGAAGTAAGACAAAGTGCGCCCTGACCCAATCTTAACCAAATTTGGGTTTCTGACTTAGATCCTGCAAAACAGTAAAGTTAAGTTAGTCAAAAACCAATTCATTCCCTTATCATTTAGAATTAGCCTCCGGGAATGAGGAATAGGCTAATCCATTCTTCACTTGATGATCAAGCTGGAAACGGGGACATGACAGTAAACATTCTTGGATTTGATTTAGTAGAGTATTTCATTGCTTAATCAATCAATTTGTAATCATTTGAGTGGCTCACCGCCTTTATCTTGAAAATTTGCTAGATTTCATGCATTGTTATTGAAAATTTGCCTAGTGTTCCAAAATCTAGTTTCGGGACATTACAAAAACTTCTTAGCTATTTTCTAGGACAGGTTTTTCTTATTGAATAGTGAGGATGAAAATAACAAAAAAGATAAAGTTTCCCACTTTATAAAAATAAGTTTACCATCTAATGTATAGTAAAGTTTGACATTAAAAAAAAGGCAAAACTGTATGTAGTGGTGGGCGTACCTTGAGTTGGAGGGCATGTAAAAATAAAACATGCGTTTGATCTTTCTTTTTTTAAAGAATAAAATAGAATAATAGAAAGGTGAGAATGAATGAATAGGGTGATCGGGTATTTATATGCGGACTAAGGCATACATTTGATAGGACTTGTCATGTCTTGGTGATAGGTTGTGTTACAATACATTTTCTAGTAGCAAGTATTAATAACTAATTAAGTTTAATTAGATTAGTAACAGACTAGCAAGGAATGAACGAGGTAAAAGATGGATATTTTAGATAACAAACTCAAGATTGCTAAAGTGTTGACCAAAGCAGATATGGAATGCTGTCAAGAAAGTCAGCTTTGAGTAGAATAACTAATAAAGTAGCTGGCCTACTTATAAAAAAATGGAAAGCTAAATGACTAAATGGTGTTATTTCCTTTGTTCTTATTTTAGATTCTCACAGTCTAAAATGGCCTGGGACAATACAAACTCTTGGTGTAAATGCTGTTGGTTATCTAATGCGCATGGTCTATTCTTGTATTCTATTTGTAAAAAATTGATCCAATATATATATATTTTGTTTACATTAAAACAAGAGAGAAAGAGAGATAAGAAACTTATAGTAATAATGCCTTTTGGTTTTGGTGCAGATATTCCCAAAAATCAAGGACTCTCTGCAGGTATAATTATCTTATGCTTCTTATCCCAATAATTACATGTCTTCGTTCTTTTAATCTAAATTTATTGTAATGTTGAAACAGAATCCCATATCCTCAAAGGGCATAATGCTTTGTAACTTTCCAAACCTTTATTTTCTAGGTTGTTTGAAAAGTGTGGTTCATTTTATGTTAATGGCTTCTCATAGCCTAGTTGCCCAAGTTTTCAGTCAATTGCAGCAGAACATCATCTGCTCTAAAGAAGTTAAATTTTCTTTTATGACATTTGAAGTGTACTGAATAGACTTGCATGCTCCCACTTGAATCTACTTTGTATCCTGATAAATTTAATATCAATTTTTTAGATATCTATGAAGAATTCTGCATGTATTTTCTGATGTGAACAAGAACAGATTAACAATTTGATTTTGACTATGCAGGGTGGTATTATGCTATTTATAAGCTCATACTTTGACTTTGTCCGTCTTCGAAACTTCTTAAAAGAGCAAAATGCTTCTTTTTGCTTGCTTGGCGAGTAAGTACATTCATAGATAACATTTGTTTCGATTTATTCTTTGTTTGTCTTCAGAACTTCTTAAAGCAAAAAATGCTTCTTTTTGTTTGCTTGTCAAGTGTGTTCATAGATATTTTTATTTTGATATATTATCTGAATTTTATTTACATAATGGTCAGTCTAAAATAATACATGTTTGATTGATGCCTTTGGAACGCATATCTGAAGAAAAGGTATTGTGTGTGTTAAAGACATATTATGAATATTTGTTTTCAAGAGCATGACATGCTAGTAAAGAGTTACAGACAAATAACATGTTCATGTAGTAGCAAACTATTGATGATTGTTTTTCAACAAGTCAACAATAGAGTAAAATACAGAATATCCAACTCTCTCTTGAGCAAAGCCTCTTGAATGCTAAACAAAGTGATCAAATGAGATGACTTCAAGGTTCCTTTTCTTATGATTCGTGATGGATAGCTCAATGACTTGATATGATTCTGCTGATAAACACAAAGGGACTTACACAATTGTTCAAACAACTCGTTGCTTCAATGAAGGAGGCAAACATTTAGAGTATCTAAGTACTACAACTTATGACGTATGATATGGCAATGAAGTACTTAATCCTAAATTCTAACCAGATTGATAAAAAAGGACAAAAGATAATGGGTTCAGTGAAACTAATCTAAACCTAGATGTAAGGGATGATTACTGCTTAGGTGAAATCAAACCAACTCTTGCTTTGCTAGATTGAACAACTATACAAGGTTGATGCTATCTTCTAGGGTTATACAAGATATTCAAATCAGTTATGCTCATGAGAATTCAACAAACATAAAGATCAAAGTTAAGCTCAATTCATTCAAACCAACCATACACTGCAACTCGCAAGCCACAAATTACAAATGGTGTGAACATATAGATTTCACCACAAAACAATAATAAAGCCTTCCACCAACTAACAGAACACTTGAAAGAAAATTTAATCTAACTTAACATTCGCTTGAAGGAATCAGAAACCATGCAACACTTAGAAACATATATAGAATCACCAAACAATGAGTTTTATATTATTTCAGAGAGCTCTTGCAACAATTTTCAGAGTCTTCAATCTTACAAATGAGAGCAAAAGGAGCCCTTATATAGACCTCAAGAATACATGAAGGGTCAAGATCGATCGGCAAAGCCAATGGACTAGATTATGCCACCTCACAAGTAGTTACAACAAACTCCTATTTTTAGTATATGAAATAGGGAACTAAGGCACGTTTCCCAAGAAGATAAGGATGACAAATCCATAGCCTATGAGGAATCTCCATGTGAATAACCATCACTAGTGTTCTGGAATTCAATGAATCTGGACACCACTTTCTTGACATCATCAAAAGGTACACTTGGCGTATTCCTAGTGGTTCCTTTAGCTTCAAGTATATCATCTGCATAAAGGCCAAGTGTCTTCTTCCAATCAGTCATCCTAGCTTTGTTGGCGCCAAGGTGGATAGCAAATGAAAATATACTATCAAGCTTCTCATCAGAAACATCATCCTCTTGGAAGTAGAATGCTTGAACTTGTTCTTTCATATTATCAAGAGTCATCTCTCCAAATGGATTACATATCTTCATCAAGGATGCATGTATTCCATCTTGGATTCTTTGAACCACACTCCTTACTCTTGACATATCTGTTTCAACCTTATCAAGTAGCTGTCCTTTATTGCGAAAGCAATAGTACCAAGAAGAGAAGTCATATGTTATGCCTCCTTCAATCACTTCAGCATGTATCAACTCATCAACTGAAGTCTCCATCAAACTCTTCAAATGTGGCATGTATTGTTCTTTGATAGCCTTAAACTTAGCACAAGCTGTCAACAATCCAAGCACCTTTTTTGAAAGATCCCTGATGGATCCCTTTGCTGAAATGAAGTGCTGTTGCTGAAATGAAGTGCTGTTTTTTGTGATTTAATTTGTTTTATGATTTTTATTATTTTTTTTTTTGTTTTCTTTCAGACTAGAGAGGAGATGCAGAAGGGGTTTCAGTTTTCTTGATATGTGTATTTGCCAAGATGGCAAATAGAAATACATACAGCTGCAATCTCAAATAAAATGGACTAAAAATAAATAATAACTGATAGAAAGATAACACATGAGAAATGGAGGCACATACCCATCAGATCTGTATTTTAATATTCAATGGAAGCCTGGTTTGCAACCCTACTTGCATACAAAGGCAATATTGGCCTAGAAGAGGCTATACATGCAACTGAGAATGAAGGATCTGAAGAATAAAGCTGATTTAACACTGCTGCAAGCTTAGATCTGCAATAACATGCCCTGGAATCTGTCCAATGATGCACAAATGAAGACCCAGAGTAGGCCTCCCACAAACAAGAACTGGGTTATCGTCCAATTCACCAAAATCCTTGAGAGTTTTCGTTCCCAAGAGTCTGAATGCTGCTGCCCCCTTCCACAGAGTTCAGAGCTGCCATGAAGCTTCAAAAGATATGCAAAAGATAGATCCAAATAGCACTTCAAAGTCACTTTATGCACTTCCCAAAGTGGGCGTCCACTTTAGGGTTCCAAAAGGGATCAAAATTGAGAATCTTTAAAAGATCCTTTTATTAATGAAGCCTTCCCAAGTTGGGCGCCCAAGTTGAGGGCCCAACTTCATTATTAAAAGCCCACTTTTTAAACACAACATTGTGTCAACTAGGTGGGGGACTTTTTAATAACTTATTAATATAAAGTGACATGTTATTCACTTTATTTTATTTATTTTTATTAAATATTAAAGCCACACTTTAATATTCAATAATTATTCGAAATCCATCACCTGGCCATCCTGAACTGAGAACTTCTGAAGCCCACGCTACTGGTGATGTCGCCACGTGTCATGCCAACTGACAGTGCCTCCCTAAAATGTAGGGATACCTCCTAAAAAATAGGAATTTGACCAAAACTCCAAAAATGCTCCTGGAGGTCCCCTGATGCCTCCTAGTCAACTCTCGGTCAAACCCTAAAAAATAGGAACCCTTCCTAAAAAATAGGAAACTGTCAAAAACTGACTGGAAAGGCCTGTAAAGCTCTGTGCCAAGCTACACTGCCTCTGGATAGGTCCCCTAACCACGCTGCTGACCTACGGGAACCCGGATGATAGGTCAACTCTCATGTCTCTGCTAGACAGCGCTAAAGAGGGGACATGACAGTCCTCCCCTCTCGAAGATGCTTGCCCACAAGCAACTGCAAGGTCGGATGCTGTAAAATGGACTCTCCCTCCCAAGTGGCGTCCTCTATAGGGAGTCCCCTCCAACGAATTAAGTACTCCCGAATCACCCTACTTCTCAGCCGTCGTTCCCTCTCCTCCAAGATCTCCTCAGGAACCAGAGTCAGCTTACCTTCCTCATCCAAGGGAGGTAAATCGGGTGATGCTACAATATGTTGCCCCAGTGCCTTTTTCAGGCAAGATACATGGAACACATTATGAATCCGACTCTCAGGTGGTAACTCAATCTCATAAGCAACCTCTCCCACACGCCTGAGAATCCGATATGGTCCGTAGAAGCGAGGCTTGAGCTTCTCAGCTCCACCCCCTTTAAGGGTACTCTGTCGGTAAGGCTGCAACCGCAGGAAAACCATGTCATCCACCTCAAATACTCTCTCAGTCCTATGCCGATCAGCGTAGACCTTCTGCTGATTCTGTGCCTGCTGAAGATTCTCCCTGAGAGATCTCATGATGTCCTGGTTCTCCTGTAACCAATCCTGTGCCAAGGGCACCCTGCTGTCACTTACAGCCAAATCAACAAAAGATAATGCCTCGTAACCATAGAGGGCTCTAAAAGGTGTCATAGCAATAGACATATGGTGTGTAGTATTATAGCAATACTCTCCTAGATATAGCCAACGCACCCATGCCTTCTGCTGTCCTGACACATAGCTGCGCAAATACCCCTCAACCCACTTATTAACAATCTCGGTCTGCCCATCTGTCTGTGGGTGGTAGCTGGTACTGGGTGTCAACTCCGTACCTGTGAGCCTGAAAAGTTCTTGCCAGAAAGAACTCATGAACCTACTATCCCTGTCACTCACTATGGTCTTGGGAAGACCGTGGAGCCTGAATATCTCTCTGAAAAATAACTCCGCCACCTGAGATGCTGTGAAATCAGCTGCAATAGGAAAGAAGTGGGCGTATTTAGTCAACCTGTCTACTACAACATAGATACAGTCTTTCCCCTGCACCCGAGGAAGACCTGTAATGAAATCCATGGAGATCCCTGACCACTTCTGCTCCGGTATAGGTAACGGCTGTAATAAACCAGCAGGGAAAGTATGCTCAGACTTATTCTGCTGGCACGTCAAACACTCACGAACATGACGTAAGATATCAGCTTTGAGACCCTTCCAAGAGAATCTCTCTCGAACTGCCCTGTAGGTCTTACCATAACCTGGGTGCCCTGCTGTCGGAGTATCATGATAAGCATGCATAATTTGTTCCTTCAACTGAGAACCAGGAACCAGATACACCCTGCCCTTGTAGTAGATGACTTCATCTACCACAGTGTACCTATCATCCAACACCAAACCATCCATGACCTCACAAGCATGCTGATTTTTGGAGTACTCAACTAAAAGTTGAGCCTTCCAATCTGCTGAAATCTCGCTCAGTGAACATAGGGCAGCAAGTGATGGTTTTCTAGAAAGTGCATCAGCCACAGTATTATTCTTCCCCTTTATGAATTCGATGTCAAAATCATAAGCCTGAATCTTGCTCACCCATTTTTGTTGACGATCATTGAGCTCTGTCTGATCAAGGAAATATTTCAGACTGTTGTGGTCTGTTCTTACCACGAATTTGCTGCCAACAAGATACTGTCTGAACTTGGCTAATGCATGCATAATAGCCAACATTTCCTTATCATATGTAGAATACAACCTCTCATTATCCCGCAGCTTCCGACTCTCAAAAGCAATGGGGTGTCGGTTCTGCATCAAAACCGCTCCTATGCCCAAACCGGAAGCATCACACTCAAGCACAAAGGGCTGCGAGAAGTCGGGAAGTGCTAAAACTGGGCAAGTACTCATAACCTCCTTGAGCCTGTCAAAGACTCCCTGTGCCTGCTCTGTCCATCTAAAAGCCCCTTTCTTTGTGAGGTCTGTCAAGGGAGCTGCCAACTGAGAGAAACCCCTCACAAATCGCCTGTAATAAGCACATAGACCAAGGAAACCCCGTAACTCAGTAATGTTCCGAGGGTGTGGCCAATCTCTAATTGCCTGAATCTTCTCCTCGTGCACCTTCACCCCATCAGCACTAATCACATGACCCAGATATAGGACCTCTCTAAGTCCAAACTCACATTTGGACAACTTAGCAAATAGAGACTGACTCTCCATGATGCTAAGTACCTCCTCAACATGTCTGAGATGGTCCTCCCAAGTACGACTGTAGATCAGAATATCGTCAAAGAACACTAGAACTGATTTCCTCAACTGCTTGTTGAAGAGATGGTTCATACATGACTGGAAGGTGGCTGGAGCATTGGTAAGGCCAAAAGGCATCACCAGAAACTCATAATGCCCATAGTGACAACGGAAGGCGGTCTTGTGTACATCCTCTGCTCGTACACGAATCTGATGATAGCCTGAACGAAGATCAATCTTAGAGAAGTAGATGGCTCCATGAAGCTCGTCCAACAACTCATCAATGCGCGGAATAGGGTATCTGTTCTTGATTGTCTTCTTGTTCAAGGCCCTGTAATCTATACACATCCGTAGGGTACCATCCTTCTTCTTAACCAGTACTACAGAAGAAGCAAAGGGGCTAGAACTGGGGCGAATGAAACCCATATCTAACAGCTCATGAATAGTCTTCTCAATCTCATCCTTGTATGCTCTAGGATGACGATACGGGGTGGTGATCACTGGCTTAGCTCCATCCTCCATCTCTATCCCATGCTCAAACCCTCTATCCGGGGGTACACCAGGAGGTATGTCACCAAATACTCGGCCATGCCGATCCATCACTGTCTGTATGTCAACATGAAATGCTCTAGCATCCTGAGGAGTGGGTGTCTTGGATTTCACAAAACAACGTGTGGCCCAGAGCACATCATCATGTCTGATAATAGACTCCATCCTGCGAGAAGATACCTCCTTGGGTCCACCGTCAGAGGCTGCCCTCAAGATCACCTTCTTCCCGCCAGATAGGAACTCTAACTGCATGCGGTGGTGATCAATAATATATCTCCCAATACCCTGTAACCACTGCATACCCAAAATCACATCATAATCCTCTAAGGGTAGGATATAAAAGTCATCCGTCAAAGTAAAATCACCCATCTGAATGCTGAGCTGTGAGATCCTCCGAGTACAACCCAACACTGCACCATCTGCAACCTTAACTCCAAAACCCTCGAACACCTCAGACTGTAATCCACGCCTCTCCACCAATTTCTGATCAATAAAATTGTGCGTGGCTCCTGTGTCAACCAAACTCATGACTCGCTGTCCCTGTAAGGTTCCTTTTAACCGAAAGGCATGGAACCTGGGATAACTGGATAGGGTAGCCATAGTCACTTTGGCTGCCGCCGATGAATCAGGGATGTCTATCTCTAGCTGGGGTCGCTCCTGAATAACCTCCTCAGGGCTGTCCTCGATGTCGGTGTCTGGTATCTCCTCATCCCCAAGCTCAGATGTGACCTCAACCAAGTGAACTCTGCCCTTACCCATACAGCGGTGTCCGGGCTCCCAAGGCTCCTTGCAGGAGAAGCATAATTTCTTCCTCCTCAAATCATTCCGTGACTCCTGATCCATCCTAGGAGGTCTAGCTGACTGTCCATCTCTGAACTGTGGAGTATTGGCCTTCTGAAAAGGCCGTGATTCCCTGAATGGCCTCTTATCCGACTGATAAGTGGGAGTGGTGTCCAATCTCAAGGTCACATCAATGGCATCCTTAAGAGTGGCCGGCTGGAAGGCACGTACCAATCCCTTAAGCCTATCCTGTAACCCCTCAATGAATAACATCACGCTACGCCTCTGGGGCATATCAGGTACCATAACTGCAATACGCTGGAACTCATTAACATAAGCTTCAGCATGTCCTGTTTGTCTAAGATGTGCCAATTCCCTATAGTAGAGTTCTGTGTCCTTACGGTCAAACCGGGTAATGAGTCGTTCAGTGAACTCTGCATAGGAATGAATCAAGGCATGATCCTGGGTGACCAGTCCATGATGCCACCAATCATAGGCAACCCCATCTAAATGTAAGACAGCAAACTGGATAGCCTCACGCTCAGGCATGGGTCTCAAGGATAAATATATGTCCAGCTTGTGCACCCAAGCACGTGCACTCGTACTACCCGTACCATTATATGTAGCCAACGTGATCTTCCCAGTAGCTCTACTGAGGTCATAGTTCTGCTGCTGTGGTCTAGTGCCTCGGTCTCCTCTAAACCTGGTAGAATCTCTGCGCTGTGCACAATACTGTGGAAAAGGAAAGACATCCCGGACCTCAGGGGGTAAGGCTCGCCACTCAGCTGTAGCCGCCATGACCGAGTCCTGAAATTCCACCTCTGGTGGCTCTATCTGTGCTGGCCGTTCACCTGGTGCAAACTGCGGAAGTAAGGGTCTATCCCTGGCCTGTCCACGTCTAGGGGAATGATGGGAACTCCTAGCTGATGCGTGTGACCTGTGACTATGCTGGCTTCCCGCCACTGATACTGATCTGCTCCGTCTGCCTCTATCTAACTCCAATCGTTCCAAGGCATCCTGTATCCTGTCAAGGGTCTGAGCAATCCTAGGTTGAGTGTTGATGAGGGTTCTCATCATCTCTCTCTCTTCCTCATCCTGATCTCTCCTGGCATTTCTCTGTTCTTCAGCCATTACTGGTTCCTCTGCTGTACCAATCCCAAGCTCGTTTTGGGCTGTCCTGCGTGTGTAATACCTGTCTGTATGCATAGAAAGCAAATCTCTAAACCCCACAGGCTGGCAGGTCAAAGGCTCTGATACCACTGAAAGATCCCTGATGGATCCCTTTGCTGAAATGAAGTGCTGTTGCTGAAATGAAGTGCTGTTTTTTGTGATTTAATTTGTTTTATGATTTTTATTATTTTTTTTTTTGTTTTCTTTCAGACTAGAGAGGAGATGCAGAAGGGGTTTCAGTTTTCTTGATATGTGTATTTGCCAAGATGGCAAATAGAAATACATACAGCTGCAATCTCAAATAAAATGGACTAAAAATAAATAATAACTGATAGAAAGATAACACATGAGAAATGGAGGCACATACCCATCAGATCTGTATTTTAATATTCAATGGAAGCCTGGTTTGCAACCCTACTTGCATACAAAGGCAATATTGGCCTAGAAGAGGCTATACATGCAACTGAGAATGAAGGATCTGAAGAATAAAGCTGATTTAACACTGCTGCAAGCTTAGATCTGCAATAACATGCCCTGGAATCTGTCCAATGATGCACAAATGAAGACCCAGAGTAGGCCTCCCACAAACAAGAACTGGGTTATCGTCCAATTCACCAAAATCCTTGAGAGTTTTCGTTCCCAAGAGTCTGAATGCTGCTGCCCCCTTCCACAGAGTTCAGAGCTGCCATGAAGCTTCAAAAGATATGCAAAAGATAGATCCAAATAGCACTTCAAAGTCACTTTATGCACTTCCCAAAGTGGGCGTCCACTTTAGGGTTCCAAAAGGGATCAAAATTGAGAATCTTTAAAAGATCCTTTTATTAATGAAGCCTTCCCAAGTTGGGCGCCCAAGTTGAGGGCCCAACTTCATTATTAAAAGCCCACTTTTTAAACACAACATTGTGTCAACTAGGTGGGGGACTTTTTAATAACTTATTAATATAAAGTGACATGTTATTCACTTTATTTTATTTATTTTTATTAAATATTAAAGCCACACTTTAATATTCAATAATTATTCGAAATCCATCACCTGGCCATCCTGAACTGAGAACTTCTGAAGCCCACGCTACTGGTGATGTCGCCACGTGTCATGCCAACTGACAGTGCCTCCCTAAAATGTAGGGATACCTCCTAAAAAATAGGAATTTGACCAAAACTCCAAAAATGCTCCTGGAGGTCCCCTGATGCCTCCTAGTCAACTCTCGGTCAAACCCTAAAAAATAGGAACCCTTCCTAAAAAATAGGAAACTGTCAAAAACTGACTGGAAAGGCCTGTAAAGCTCTGTGCCAAGCTACACTGCCTCTGGATAGGTCCCCTAACCACGCTGCTGACCTACGGGAACCCGGATGATAGGTCAACTCTCATGTCTCTGCTAGACAGCGCTAAAGAGGGGACATGACATTTTTCTTGAGATTAGCAATCTTATCGTACACTTGCATAATATCTTCCAGGTGTCTATATGTGGTTTCTTTTGACCTTTTCATCCAATCTTTCAACCTGTGAGATGAAGACCTCAACCCCTCAAGATGTACAACTGTTTCTGGAGGAAGAAGAGATGGAGGTGTAGAAACTCTCTCCTGTTGATGAATAGGATGAACTAAGTGTTGAATATACTGTTCCAATGCTAGGCACCTTTGCTCAGCTCGAATCCTGCCTTCTGTTTCTTGCCTTATAATAGCTCAAGCATTATCAATTGAATCCTAAAGCTCTTCTACTTGTGCTCTAGTCAATGGACCCAAGTTAATTGTATTGATGTTATAATCTTCAAGTGTAATATCTTCTATATTCTTCTCAAGCCTTGGAACAACTACATGTACTCTCCTTACACCAGCTTCATCTTTGGTTATCTTTGAAAGAGTAGTTGCTTTCTTCTTTGGTTTTTCAGTAGACATGTCTAGAAGCAACTCTTCAACTGGAATAGGATGATATTTTTCAACTTCACAGCTTTCTTTAATTCTATTCTGTAGCCACTCCGGCAATGTGAAAGATCCCCTAACTATTGTATTTGCCTCCCTTGCATAGGCAATGACTCTTCTTCAACTAACCCTACTCCCTAGCGCTCAAAATGACAAAAATAATAAGAAATGGCGCCTAAAGAGGTTGTTTAGACAAGGAAGTGCACCCAAATGTCATCATAATTGCTTCCACACTTCATAACATCATACTCCCCAACTTGGATCTAGGCACCAAAACATCATCTCTCTGACCATTTACTTTCTGAGCGCTCAAGGTGATGATAGTAGCAAGAAAGTGCGCCTTGACCAATTCTCAATGTTTCAGGGTTTCATCTTGTATCCAAACTCTTGAGAGAGACTTTTGCCTTTAGGCGCCTTAGCTGCATACATTATGCTTCATCTCTCATGCCTACAAGCCATTACAAAAGACTCTTAAAAGCTTGCCAAGCTCCAATACCTGCTTGGCGCCAAAGTTGAATTCTCCCAACACATGGAGTGCCTAGACTTAGATGAATATTTCCCCCACTTTCCATATGTTTGAAGGATCATAGATAATCTTGTTTGTTTAAAACATTCTCACTTCAAGGTAACTTCACAATGCCGGAGTCTTACCCTTTTTACTCCTAGGTGCCCATCTGGGATGAAATGAGTGGCAAAGTGCGCCTATCGTTTTGAGACACTTTAACTAGCTCTTGGCGCACTTTCAGGGTGCTACAGATGACAACATACACCTAGGGCATACTTGACCACTTTCTCTGCAAATCTTCACTCATTGAGGCATGTTAAGCTCAAAACATCATTCTAGAGCATAGTTACCAAATGTTTTCATGCACAAAGCACTGAGATATGATGATTAGTAAGCAAGGTTTATGAGTTTGAGTGAAGTCAAAGTTCATTCCAAGTGTCACTCCTCAACTCGCCCTGCCTAGGCGGCTTTGGCATGAAGTCATGGATGATGTCCTCATCTCCACCAGGCGACACTCTCCATACAACACTCCCAGGACTGCTCAAGGATGAAGGTGGCATAAGTTGCAAGTTTACTTGATGAGAATGATGAAGATGACACCAAGCATTACTTAAACTCCTCCCAACAAGGATGAATTAATTGGAAAGAATGATAAAAAAATCACTAAGCCTGATGTCCTGAAATCCTGAAAATTGGCTAAGTTTGAATTCTGGTGGATCCTCCAAAATCTAGAATTTGCATGTTAAATCCTATGGATCCGAGACCTATCTCAAACATCTTGGAAGTATATTGATAAATATTTAAAGTATAAGTCAGATCAGAGATTTTGAGTGAGTTCAAGACAAAATCCAAGGGTGGTATCCCAACCCGCCCAGCTTGGGCGGCCTCAAGGTGCATTCATGGACTTTGCCTTGTTTCAAGAGACTTTGTCCAGACAGTACTTACAATCCCGCCCTAGGAGAGAATGATCAAGTTTTGAAGTGTTTCAAACATAAAGCACTAGAAGGTGGTGAAATTCTAAGAGAAACATGAAAGTTGGAAGCATCGAGTGAGTTTCAAGTTGAAATCCACATCATCCTCCTAATCCCGCCCTACTTGGGCGGCCTCAAGAGGCCCTTGTGGACTATATCACCTAACACATGAAGATCTCCAAACACTCTCTCCAAAGCCGCTCAGGATGAGGGATAACATAAATTGTTAAGTTTGTTTGATCAAGATGGTACCAAGGAGAGGAGATAGTCAAGTTCAAGGGTAAGAAGTTTCTAAGTGTTGAAAATCCACATCGCCCTCTCAGACCCGCCCTTCCTAGGCGGCCTAGAGAGGTGAGCTCGGAGATATGGTGTCTAAACATTGCTCATCATCATGCTTCACATCCTTGAGAGGATCATTCAAAGAGAGTGAAGTCTAAAATTGGCTAAGTCTTATGAAAATCCACACCACCTCCAATCCCGCCCATGCTAGGCGGCCTTGAGCTCTATGCTTGGATAACTTCATCTCCTTCCACATCATTCACTCCAAACACTGCCTCCTAAGCCGCTCAAAGTGAAGACACTGCAATTTGCAAGGAGAGATCAGTGAATTGATGAACATAAAGCACTTCATAGGTACGGCAATCAGGCCTAGAGGGGTGAAAGATGTTCTAAGTTGCAAAATCCAAGTAACATCTCCAATCCCGCCCTTCTTAGGCAGATTTCACCAATGTAGATGGACATCATCACCTAACATCTCCAAGTTTGCCTTCTCACTTCATAAACATCTCAAAATGGCTTAGTCTTAGGCAAGTTCAAGAGAAGGGTCTTCATGAGGAGAGGAATGAACATTAAGTGATGAAAATCCACATACCTCCCTTAAACCCGCCCTTGCTAGGTGGCCTTCATCTTCCTGCTTGGACTACATGTCCTCCACAATGCATATTCCATACACCCCTACCAAAGCCGCTCAGCTTAGGCGGCCTAGAGCCTAGAACATGGATATCCACATCATTCACTCCATACACTTCCTTCAAATCCGCCCATCCTTCTAAGGTTTTCCATCTCATTCAAGGAGGTCAAGTCATCATTGAAACAAGTGAAGAGGTCTTAAATTATCAAAGTAAAACCAAAAAATGCTTAAGTAATGAAAATCCACATGCAACCTCCAATCCCGCCCATGCTAGGCGGTCTTGAGCACTTTGCCTGGACAATGTCATGTCATTCACAAGACACTCTCCACCTATCACCTCTAAACCCACCCAAGAGGGTCAGCCTAGACACTCAAGCATGGAATTTCACGTTCCACAATCCAGACATGCCTTTCAAACCCGCTCAGGCAGGTCGGCCAAGAAGAGAGATGAATTGTCAAGTGAATTCAAAGTGTAGCTTTCCAAATCTGATTTTGACAAGTGATGGATGCTTTGGAATGTCATTGTTTTAATCCCACATACATAAGATGAATGTAATTTGTTATTGAAAATCCTTTATATCAAGTCTTAATTTGATGTGTTTCTTCTTGTAGGTGATGGAGGATCCAAGGAGGTGAATAGCAAGAGCTCATACATGAGAAGTTTGGAAGGCGGAGGAAAGTTGCTCAAGTTTGTCATCATCATCACATGGAGGAGAGCTCCTGCATCAAGTTCATTTTACTTTGAAGACTTCGTAGACATCAACGCCATGCGAAGGGGACCTAGTCTAAGATGATCAAGGTTACAAGTGCAGTTCATCATCAAGAGCATCATCCATTTGAGGCGAGGATCAGTAGAAGGTTGTCACTTCACCACGCACATCTGGAAGGAGGTCATCATCCAGAAGCTCGCATATCATATGCAAGTCTACTACAAGAAGAACTCTCATCAGGCACTAGTCTACTCCATGAGTCCATGCAACTGTCCAAAGGCATGATCCTGCACAAGCACAACAACATCACAAGATGAGAGATGAGCATGATCATCAAAGCGATCCATGAGTTACATCAAGACAACAAGAAGAAAATATTCTAAGTAAAATGAACATGAAGTGAATCACACTAGTTCATTCAAAGATGCTGAGGTGGCACGTACACATCATCAAGCCAATCGCATTTTGCCATGTAAGAGGGCCCACCATAAAGATACTCCAAAGATGCTTATCACCTTGGAAACTGTGCTTTCATTGCCTCTTTCATGTTCTAAAAATAGTATATTTTGTAACAAACTGCCTTGTCTCAATCTCGGCCGTTGATTGCTAAATCAATCTGAGCCATTCATTGTAATTCTTGAGTTCTATGTAAGGCTCACTTCTGGCATTTGTAAAGGAATATAGGAGATGAGAGAATCATTAGAAGTAGAGATCAAGTAGGAGTAGAGTAGAGAGGGAACTCTTCGAAGTCATGAAGAGAGACATGAGATTGTTGTAATCACACATTTCAAAGGTAATACAACCTCATTGTTGTTGTTTTGCATGGTGATCTTGTGGCTTTGAAATGTTAGCATGGTTTCAAGTTCTTGAATATGACGGAGATGTGTTTCCAAGAAGCTTAAATAGCAGGGTAGATAAAGTTCATTGATGTGATGTATATGCTAAAGATATTTGATGAACTCCTTGGTTCATATTTTTGATGGTTTGTCGCTGGCAAGTCATCGTGCAAAGTTAGCCTGAACTACATTTGCTTAAGTTCGATTGTGAATGCTCGTTCAAACTGCGCCAGTTGTGGGTGTTTGGATGGAAGTTTACAGTATGAAAATCATTGAGTTACCTTTGGAGATTGCACCTACTTCGTGTAATTGTTGGTTCTCATGGTGAAGCGGAGTAAGGTTACACGAGGAATTTGTCTATCGTAGCATGTTCATTATATTATTGTTCTTAGATTAGAATCCTCTCAACCCTTTCTCTTTTTTCATTTTCTTATAATCAATTTAAGAAGTTCCATTTCATAAGGAGGAAGTAACTTGTTTGAATGGAGTGAGGTGACAATTCTACGTAAGTCCCTTTGTGACACAGCAAATCACATCACACCACCGAGGCTATCCGTTGCAAATCACGTACAAGGAACCTTGGAGCATTCTTGTTTGATCGCGTAGTTTAGCATTTGAGACGCTTTGTTCAAGAGAGGATAGAGCACTTGGTGTTTTATTCTAATGTTGTTGTTGTCAAGAAAACATCATCAACAGAACCAGAGATCAATTGTGCCTTCTTGTGGACGAAAACGCACTTGAGGATGATCAGTTTCAGTGGTGAGATATCCACCTTAGCTGGTGTTTGATGATTTCCACTCAAGGAATCACAGGGTGCTCAATGGATTTTTGGAGTTTGGGAAGTTTGTTGTTGTGATCAGTTTTGGTGTGAAGTATGATGTTTACCTATGAATATTTGTTGGTTTTTGGAGTTTTTGTATGAGAATTATTGTTTCCTTGCATTGGTCGTACATCCCAGGCTGTACACTGTTGTAAAGGAGTGATGCTCATGATAAATCATATCTGCTGTTAATGAAGTTTTTGTTATTTGCATATTGTTTGATTTCACTTGACGCATCTTTCAAAGGTGGTTTCATGGTCTTTGGTGGAGTTCTTGAATTTTTGTAAGGGCCGTACCATATCTAGGCCGTACTTTTGCTGATGTAAACCCATGCACATAAGAAAATATTGATGGAGCCTTTGAAACTCATTTTGATTGCATAATTTCTGCCAACTCTTGATGCCTCTTTTAAGGGAGTTATCACTTTGTTTGATGCCAATTTGAAATTTCTGGGACTGCCATACTTGTACCTGGCTGTACGGCGCAGAATTAGAGTTTTTTGTTGCTGTGGGTTTTTGTTATCAGAGATTAATGTGTGGACTGCTCAGAATTGTCTTTTGTGGTCAGTTTATCAGATTTGCATCATTGTTTTGACTAGTGGTTGTGTGGATCAGTTTTTTGTGTTCAATGCTTCATACATGGCTGCCGTACCAGCAGAGACAGCAATAAAGTGTTAAATCAGACTTCAGCTAGTTGTTAGTATATATATTCTTCATCAGCAAATAAAGTTCTTCTTGGCAATTTTAATGCAGGGTATGCTTCTCCATCGATGATCTTTAGGGGAAATTATTATCAAGTTACAATTGTGCTTTGATATTGATCTAACTGAGCATATTTGTATTTCATTGTAATTAAATTCACACTAAGTACCCCTGGATGGTTTACCACTAGTGTGAAGAATAAACCTTTTCTTTATTTTCTTACCCACTGGAAAGTGGAGTATTCCTACTGAATAAGTGGATGACATTGTACTTCTTTCTGCTCTCTACCCACTAAAAGTGGTGAATCCCCACATTATGTGGATGCCTGTCGCAGCGGATGAATCTTAGTTCATAGCTTGCATAGTTATTCATTGTAGCCAAATCACCGTATGTTCTCACCTTGCCCATTCCGGGATCTGGGTGATCAGAAAGTGTGAGGCATTAGTAGGCTTATGCTATTTTATGTTAGTATTGTTTATCATCGTATTTTTAGTTTGAAAAAAGAAAAAAAAAATTAGGGGTAGATTGTTACAATGTATCAGAAAATGACGTTTCTTTTTTTTAGACCCATTTCATCTCACAAAAAAAACAAATACTCAACAATGCTCTGAAATACCAGATTTAACAGCAGAAAATGATGCAAATGCCAATTTTGAGTTTTGTAATGTCTTACCTGTATATTTATGTTGAAATCTTCAAAGAAACATGCATTATAACAGCAGAGAATGGAGGGATTCGTGCTCCAATGGCGGCCTCAACGCAGTCAAAGACAATGCACACAGTGTGTTGACCCAAAAAACAAGAGAATGCATCAGAAATATGCCCAGTCATGGCTTGAAAAGCCAGGTTTTATCTCCAAAACGAAAAGAAGTGGATCAAACAGGGAGCAATATAGTTTTTTTTACCTTTCGTTTCCAGAGATAAGTCATCAAATCCCATAGAAATCCACATGGAAACCTCTCAGAATTGTAGAGAATTGGTGTAGATTAAACTCCAAACCCTACAGGCATGGCGGCGCGGCAGCAAGATGGAGAAATTCACAAAATGCAAATGAAGGGTTTTTAGGGTTTTTTTCCTTCTTTTGATTGACCGACTTAGGGTGCATTTTCATCATTTTTTACTTTTGTTTTTAAAAAATCATTGCTATCCATTCAAGCCTGTGGTAAGGACTTTTAAGTCTTTAAAAAACCTATTGATTATGCCAAGGCCCGTGAGAGCACGACTTTCCCCTTTTTGTTTTTCCCTAAAGTCAAAACATATGATGAAAAGTTAAGGCTGAGTGCCTTATATTTTTATCTTTTGCTAAAGGTATGAGTCAAGGGTCGAAATCATAAGGTGGGTGTGATGGTATACATGAGGCATTGTAATGCATAGGAATCATAAGGGTCCTTTATAATATGTTACATTAGACCTTCAAGGCATGAAATCATGATGATGTATATTGTGAAATGTATGAATTGCTAGGGGCTATAAGGTGTTTTGATGTAGCAATGTAATGCGTAAAATGATGCAAGTGCATGAGGCATGTTGCATAGGAGAGATCTTTTTCATGTAAGGAGAGTCGTGTTTGTGCCTAGGAGTTATAAGTGTTTTATTTTGATTTTGCATAATCTAGAAATAGATTAAACGTTGTAAACAAATGATAAAGTAATGGGTTATGAATTACTTTATCATTTGTCATAAAAATGCAAAAGGCAATAATAGGCAAATCTATAACACGTGACAAAGTAAGTCTCGTCGATTACTTGTCATTTTTTCACAATATTTAATTTATCTCCAAACTATGCAAAATCATGAGATTGAATATTAATGTCCTAGTGCCATTATTTTCTGCATAGGTTTGTAATAAATTTGAAATGTAAAACATTAAGCTAAAGTGGTGTAATTATAAACCACTTAGTTAATGTTAATTAAATGCAGAAATAATTGTATTTATGACATTTATTGTGCAAAGGGCAAGTTGAGGATGCTTGTAGATGTGGTCAAAGAGATGTGGCTGAGCATTTATTGTGCAAATGCCAAACATTTATGATGTTGCAGGAGAGGTTGACAAACAGGTTGAGGAGTTATTTCATGGTTTTGATTTGTTTTTAGTGGCATTAAAGGGCATTAAGAGGCTATTCTTGGAGCTTTTATGGTGGGTGATGACATGCCTTGACTTTTTCTTCATTGGGAACTCATTTTGGAGGACTTTAGACAGATATTTTGAGAGCTTTTATGAGATGCACGACCATGGAGGTTTCTTGTGCTTATCTTCTTACAGCTGTTTGGAGAAGTATATAGGCTTCTTCCTTGTTCATTATTAAGAAGTTCTGGCTATTCTGTAAGATACCCAACTAGTACTAACTAAATTTTTCTTACTTAGACAGATTTACTTGCACTTAACTCTTCAACTACTTAGTCTACCTAACATCACATATGAAAAGATAACAAAGGCAACTTGCATGAATCAACTTGAAGTTGGGTACTTGTATTATTACTTGATTCAACTCAATGCAAATGTCTTATTACAATGATGATTGCCCACAATGGCATGATTATACAATCTTATTCAAATGATTACAAGAAAAGGCCTTGAAGCCTAGATGTATACAATGCTTTCAACTTCTTCACAACTAGCTCTATCTCACTAGTGGATGTAGATCACTTCAATTGAACCCAATGATGTCAACTGGATGTCAACACCTCACAATGCAATAAGGGAGCATCACCTTGTCAGTTGAGGGAGCATCACCCCAACTCTTGAAACTCGCAGGCCTCAAGATCACAAGCATAAAGCTTTGCAGAGAGAAAATTCACCAAAAGATAAGATAACAAAATGAATGTGCTCCCCTCCTTTTATAGTGCTCCTCAAAGGCAATGAAGGAACGCTTTTCAATGTAAAGAAGGAACCAAGGCACGTTTCCCAAGAGCATATTCCAATGGCATATTCCATTTGATAACTCCCTCTGAGGTGGCAACCTTATCCAATGAGCCGGAATGGATCCCAACGCCACCATTTGGACCAATAGGAGTTCAGAGACTCAGGGCGCCAAAATGATGTCACAGTTACAAGTTTCTCAAGGCTAGGCGCCAACTTAAGATGGTTCCTACATGAAATTGCGCCTTGCTAAGGTTAGGCACCAGTTGGGGTTTGCAGAGACCCTAAAGTGCGCCTAGGATTCTAGGCTTCATACTTGTTGTCCTTCATTATCTCAACAGTGGAAAACACTCTAGAATGCCTTCTCCTTCAAAGATAGAATCTCAAATGCAAATTCACAGGATCTTTTGCAAGGCGCCAAAACTAGGCCCTCCAGACTGAGAAGTGTGCCTAGACTCATTTAACCATATACTTGTTGTTCCTTACCACTTCAACCCCTGGAAGATGCTCTAAGATGTTTCCTTTTACAAACTCCCTACCTTACAAGTACCCTCATGTGATCTTCTTTGAAGGCGCCAAAACTGGGTTCCAGAGCCATGGGATTCCGCCTAACATCCTTGGGGTGAGTTCCAGCTTCATTCAAGTCTACAAGGTGCTTCCAAGTCATCTCCAGATGCAAGTATTCTTCCTAACAATGAAAGTGACTCTTCATTCTTTCCTTAGGCACAAAATGGGCTTCTTAAAGAAGGCGCATCTGAGAGGTTAAAGAGGATGAAAAGTGCGCCTCACTCTCACATCACTTTTCTGGACTTAGATGATGATCACAATTGAAAGGATGACCTCTTGAATCAATCTCAACCCTCTGAAGATGCAATTATCCTTTCAATCCACTAGGCGCCATTCCAAGGTTGTTTCATCATGATCTAGCGCCTCAAGTATCAAGGCGCACAATTTGGTTTGTTTGATCAAGGTATAGCGCCTTGCATTACTTAGGCAACCTTTCATCTTGAGGTGACAACTTATCTTCGCAATATCAACTCCTTCAATGAGGCGTCAATTCAGTGTCTCAGAGACTTATTCTAGCGCCTTAGATAGGCTAGGCGCTCATTCTGGTTTGCAGGAACAGTGATAGGTACCTAAGCGCTCATAAAGTGTTTGTTGGGTGTCAAGCTAGTGCCTTGACTCTAAAGGTCCCTCCACCTTGTTTTAGGCTTTCAACATCCTTGGTGCACATTGGGGTCAGTTTGGATGGAGAAGTGTGCCCAGTGTTCACTTGGTCATGTTCTCTGAAGACTTGCAATGTATGAGTCACTTTGAAGATCAAAACACCCTTTCCTTCCAAGGCGCCCTGGTTGATATGATTGATGTGCTTCATAGCTTGATGATTCTTGGTTAGGCGCACATTTGGCACCGGACAGTCAGAAAGTGCGCCTTGGCTCTGAGAGTCAAGTTCTTGTTAGTTTTGGCCTCCAGACTTAACCATTTTGGCCAGACTTGCCATAGATTGCTAGAATAGTTTTTGACTTTGTACCTGCAAAACTACAACACTGAGTTAGTCAAAAACCAAATTCATTCCCTCATCATTGGTATTAGCCCACGGGAATGATAGATAGGCTAATCCATGCTTCACTGATGATCAAGCCGGAAACGAGGACATGACATATTCACTGCACTGTATATTGTAATTTTCTGAGTTCTTTTGCAGAAGTGAACAATTTTGTAACCCATTTTTAGAGTAACACAGCATTGTAACACCTTTTTAGTAGTAATAAGCAGTTTATACCTTCCCAATTTTTCTGATATTGTGTGTCCTTAGTGTTAGTACAGATCCTTGTGATATTCTTTGTCCTTGGAACTATATTTCATGTTGGTGGCTTTATGCAGGAATACATACATTTTTGCAAGTTGTGAGATGTGCTAGGAATAAGAATCAGTCGTGAGTGGTGAGAAAATATCTTTCTCCTTTACAAAACTATTGTTATTTAGCCTTCTTATAAATTGATGATGCAAAGATTATGATTTACTGGGTTGTGTATGAGAGCCTTATTACTACTGGTTCTATAGTGTGTTAGTTATTTGTGTAGTCTCTGATAACCATTTTGGTGCATCACCTTAGACAGTAGGTTCCATTTTCATACAATCCTTCTTACCCTTTTCTTTGCAAAGACTTTAGTACAAGCAGTTATAGGTGGAGTATCAATAGGAAGCCGGCCTTCTCCGAAGGTTCTTTACATCATAGGTGACCCACGGGCATGGAAAGATCCCATGTTTCTCCAGAATGCTAAGTTCTGCAACTTAGCAAGGGTGCAATTTTGAGAGACAACAGTACTTCTAACTATCGGAAGAAGATTTGGACGATACAAAACACTGAGCTACCCAAGCAACATCGTTGTGTCTAAACATTGTTTCCTTTCTCCTTGCTGTCACAACCCTGGGTCTTCCATCTGAAAGTGCTCTCAATACAACCTTCTTCCCATCGTTCGTGAATTCAAGTTCCATATTCTGGAAATCCTATATGTATCTGCCTAGTGATTGCAACCATTGAATTCCCAAAACAACATCAATCTCTTCCAATCCTACCACATAGAAATCATCAATCAATGTGTAGTCACCCATTCAAATGCTGAGCTGAGATACCTTCTTAGTGCAACTCATAGTGAAACCATCTGCAACTGTGACACTGAAACCTTGGAACTCCTCAGCTTGTAGTCCTCTCTTCATCACTATGCCCTCATCTATGAAGTTATGAGTGGCTCCACTGTCAACCAAGCAAGTTACTCTTTGTCCCTTAACAACTCCCTTCAAACGAAAGGCATGATATTTTGGCACTCCTGAAATAGATGCAATAGTGACATGTCCTTTGTCATTTTCAATGTTTGGCTCAAGCTCCACTTGTGGCTACTGCTCCTCATGATTTGTGTCACTATCCAAGTTAGTGTCTTCAGCAGACTCACTCTCATCCTCAGAAATAACCTCTATGAGATGAACCTTGCCCTTTCCTAGGCATCTGTGCCCTGGTTCCCATGGCTCCTTACAAGAAAAACAAAGCTTCTTTCTCCTCATCTCATTCTTTGTTTCATTATCCATCCTAGGCGGTCGATATTTCTATTGGTTGAACCTTTTCTCATTTGAACTAGAGCCCTTAAAAGCTTTCTTTTGTGGATGGAATGACGAAGGTGTAGTATCAAAATCAAGTGCAAGTTCAATAGCATCATCAAGCGTACTAGGCTTGTGAGCCTTCACCAATCCCTTCAACTTATCATTAAAACCTTCCACAAACAACATTACTACCCTTCTCTCTATCATATCAGGAACCATTACTGCAATCTTTTGGAACTCATTGATGTAGGAATCCACTTTACCAACCTGTTTCAACTATGCCAAATCTCTGTAGTAGACTTCCACATCCTTCCTGTCAAACCTAGTGATGAGTTTTTGTGCGAACTCATCATAAGAAGTGATCATTGCATGTCTTTTGTGAGATAAGTCCATGATGCCACCAATCGTATGCTATTTCTTCAAGATGCATAGTAGCAAGTTGTATGGCCTTTTGTTCATTCATGGATTTGAGTGTGAGGAATGTATCAAGTTTGTGAACCCATGCTCTTGCACTTATCTCCCCACTTCCATCAAAGTTAGGTATAGGTATCTTGTTCAGTGCCTCTTGATATTCTTTGTGTTGCTTTGTTGGCCCTCTAGGTCTTTGCCCTACCTTTGATATTTTCCTGTCCTGTAAGATACCCAACTAGTTCTACGGAAATTTTTCCTTACTTAAACAATTTTACTTGCTGTCAATTTATCAACTACTTCAACAACACAAAGATATACATCAAAGATAACTACTTGAATAAGAGTTGGGTACTTGTCTAGTTACTTGATTCAAACAACTTGCAATGTCTTATTACATGGATAATGCTTTCAATAGCATGAACTACAACTTATTCAATGGAATTACAAAAGAAAGGCCTTGAAGCCCTGATGTTTACAATGGCGACTACACTTGATCAACTCACTCAAACTCAATGATGTCAACTGAATGTCAACATCTCACAATATCACAAGGGAGCATCACCCCAACACTTGAAACTCGCAGGCCTCAAGATCACAAGCTCAATAGCTTTGCAGAGAGAATTTTGTCAAACTGAATGGATGCCAAATGAATGAGAGAGCTCCTCCTTTTATAGGCCTTCCAAAAGCAATGAAGGCACGTTTTTCAATGCATAAAGAGGAACCAAGGCACGTTTCCCAAGGGGCATATCCAAGGGAATATTCCATCTGATGACTCATTCTGAGTTGGTAAGCTTATCCAGAGACCTTGACACGGATCCCAAAGACAGTCTGTCGACCAATGAATGCTCAGGTAGTTACAACTGCCTTATCTTCTGACTAGGCGCCCATTTGAAGCAGTGTGATCATGGAATGGCGCCCAATGTGGACCAAGGCGCTCAACTGGGGAGGCAGAAGCATGAATAAGCGCCTTGAGGAATTTGATGGCTCCACACCATCTGAGAATTGGGAAGAAGAGGACTAACACTTAGCTTGCTTAGACGCAAAACTGGTGTTCTCTTGACTGGGCGCTAGATTTGGAGGTTCTGTAGTGGTTTTGGCGCCTAGAGAAGGTTATTGACAACTTCCCACAATCTTGCTCCTGAGTGTTGTCTTGACCCTTTTTGGAGAGAGCGCCCATATCTAAAGGGGTTAAAAAACCTTGTTTTCAGTCCTTAGGCGCATTTGTGGATAGACAAGGGTATACATTGGCGCCTTAGGAAAGATGAGATCTTTCCTTGCAACAATCTCCACCACAGGTCATATCTTAGTCAAAACTTTGTCTTCCATCAAGCGCCTATCATATGAAGTAGATGGAAAGCTCCTTAGGCGCTCCTTTGGTGACAAGACCCTTAGGCGCCACATGATGATTGTGGAAATGAGAATTTGCGCCTCACTTAGACTTCAATTCTAGGCGCCCAAATGCCCCTTTCCAGATGATAGGCGCCAAAGTGAAGGTAGTACTGCGCCTTGGTGGCATGAGGCGCTATCTGGAGTATGCTATTCGAAGGAAGTGCGCCTTATTGCTTAGAGAGATCCAAACACTTCCTAAGTCTTCATCCAAGTCTTCAAGGTGTTTCCAAATCTAGGCGCCAAAATAGGGTCATGGAGAAGCAGAACCACGCCTTAGAAAGATGACTGAACCCTAGGCGCCAATTGGAGGTGTCAACTGCAAATGGAATGAGCGCCTTACATAGATTTGCTTTCTGGATGCCAGAATGAAGGAATTTTGCGCCTAGGTGAGAAGTTGTCCATTTCAACTTTGATGATTCATCCAAGTAACTTCCCTTAGCTTCAAAGTCTTCAATCTATCACTCATCTAGGCTAGGCGCTCAGTTGGAAGATTCTTGATCCAATATGCGTCTAGGTACTGAGACTTGACAATTGCACTTGATCTCTTTGGGGAAGAAGCTTACTTGAAGAAATTCCTTTCAATGACTCCAAACACAAGTTGGGTGAATGCTCAACTAATTGATAGGTTGTTGCCTTCAATGTCCAAGGCGCTTATTTTCCAGGCGCTCTTCAAGGTTGTTTGAACAAGAGCTAGTGCCCCACACCTAGGCGCACTTTAGATGATACTTTCTACCCCTTCAAACTACTATCTAACATAGGACACAATTTAGGGTTTGCTCTGTCATAATCTAGCGCCTAGGAGATTACTTGAACAAGGAATGGCGCCTTAAGACAACTGCTCAAATTACTTAGTCAAAATCAGCTTGGAAATCAATCAATCCCCTTTTGTTTCTAAGGCGCCTTGTTTGGAATGATGAAAGTGCCACATAACACAATTTTCTATGCTAGGCGCCTTTTTAAAGCTGGAGGAGTAAGAAGGTGCGCCTAACCCTCATGGCAACTTCTGACCTTCAAAACTCTAGTCAAGTGTGTTGATCAATTCCAATGATATTATACTTGTCATATTGCACTCCAGAACTTGATAGAGGGTCTCAAAATCCTTAGGTGCTCATTTAAGAAATTTGACATGACATTGGCGCCTAGACTCCAAGAGTCAATTTCCTGCCTTCTTGGCTTCCAGACTTAGCCAAATTTTGGGTTTCTGACTTAGATCCTGCAAAACAATAAACGAAGTTAGTCAAAAACCAATTCATTCCCTTATCATTCTGAATTAGCCTCCGGGAATGAGCAATAGGCTAATCCATTCTTTACTTAGTGATCAAGCTGGAAACGGGGACATGACATGTCCTTCCTTTCACTCATATATTGATTGATGTTTATACGATTTTTTACTATGTTAGGAAGTGTGTCATACTCTTCACATATGGTAGCCAACTCATTTGCAAAAGATTGTTCTTCTTCATTCTCAACAATCTCTTCCTCTTCTTCCTCATTAGGAAGGAATGTAGGCCGAAAGGGCCTATCTGTTGAAGAAACATGTGTTCTCCCACCACGTGCTATACCTACCACACTGCCTTCTCCTGCTGGTGCTCCATTGACTCATATTACGCAAAGCTTGAGTCATTAATTGCATTATTTGATTTTGAGAAGCCATCAGTTGTTCCAAATTCCTATTTGTTCGTTGTTCCCTCAAATACTCATCTGCATCATTCCTTGGTGGACTTCCAACTCTTCTGTTTCAATCCATTTCTGCAAAAGGGTAGATCTCTTCTTGCTAGCCAATTCTTCTTCTATAATGTTGACCGCATGGAGTTTGATCTTGTGGTGTATGCATAACAACTAACTCCCGACTAGGTCAATCTTTTCACACATGACATGCCGGATAAGATCGAGTCAAATCTCAACCCAGTGTAGGTGGATCTAACTTCGAATCTTATACTCAAGAATGCTATTGGATAAGACTTGACTTTCGTCACTACCCAAATGCCCTCCAAGCTGGTAGGAACCTGGCTCTGATACCACTATAATGTGCCGAACTAGGGTTTGAACAAAATTTCTGAATTTGCAATGTTTCAAATTGAAACCCTAGGACTGTATTCTGATTTTTATTTCTGCACCTCTCTAATTGACTTCGCCAAGCATGAATCATAGAATAACATGTGCTAATTGATGGCAAAAGAATAATATATATGCTGTCCTTATTAGTGATGAATTACACCATGAAATACACATACAACATGTAAATTAAGAATGCAAATCTGCTGCTCCCAATTGTCATTATGTGATATGCAATTACATCAAGTTTGGCTCTAGAATGGCCACACAATCATGTATCTCGCTGCTGTTACAAATCAGAGAATGAATGATGAATGCAACATACCCCTTTGTGATGCCAACATAACCAAGCAAGGTAGCGAATCACTCCAATAGCAGATTGGTCTTCAAGTTGGTGTTGAATGATGACAACGAAACCTCAAAAATGCTGATGCAGACTGCTGTATAATTACCAGCTACTGATCGGCCTCCTCATGATGATGAAATGCAATGTTAAAGGGTCTCCAAGCTGGTCGCACCTCTTCTAATACTGATCGCTCTTCTCCAGCTGTAGGTCGCTGCCACTATAGTGATGAATATGTAATATTACATGTAGATCGCCCTCCACAAATGGTGCTACAAGAGCCTATGCCACTCGGCCACACTAGGATGATGAGGATTAGACAATGGCGGCTCCAATACAAGGCGGTGGCTAGGGTATATCAGATCTGAAGTCAGCAACAAATCCCTCATGAACCAAGCATAATGGATAGAAGAAACCCCTCCAAGATCGGCGCTCAAGTGTAGATGCGATTCCTCAAGCAAATCAGCGCTCCAAGATACAAGATGATGATGTATTCAATGACTACAAGATCTTCAAGTCTCAAATCTGCAATGGAAGATGTAGCATGAAAGCTCAATGATTCCTCAAGTCTCCAATGTTGCACAAATGTGAACTCCGTATGAATCCACCTCCAAGATGTGATTGGGTTTTTGTCCAACACACCTCCTTCCACAAGGGTTGTCCTCCTTGGAAAGTCCTGCAATACAATTGCCAAACAAAAATGCGAAAGTTGTCAAAGTATTCGTGATGCCAAAATGAGCTCGGTGAACCTTCATTTATACTTGAGTCTTCTTTTCTTTTCCATGTAGCCGACAAATTCTAATTAAAAATTTGAATTACCTTTTCCCTCCAAAGTCGACCAAACAATGTTCTATTTATTTTTTCATTCTCCAAGGTGGTAGCCCAAATTCAAAATATAATATTATTTTATTTTATTTTCCATCCTCCCAAGTTGAGCGCTCCACACAAGAAAATAATATTTTATTTATTTTTTCCACAAATTGGGTGCTCCAATTAAATAATCATAAAATATTATTATTTAATTTATTTTCCTTCAATTTGGGCACTAGAATTGACATCTTATTTAATTATTTTTATTTTCCTTATTCTTCCAAGTGATTCGCCCAAAATCCAAAAATCATTATTTTATTATTTTTGACCCATTGAAAATTAATGTAAAAATACAATTCATTTTCCAATTTTGTCAGTGCTATAAAAATTAGCTAAGCCCTGTAAATCAACTTTCCATTCTCCAAGCCTCTGAACAACGTTATCTTCTCCAAGCCACAGCTCAACCCAAATTATTCCCTTGTTTGACGAATTAGCATGTAGGAATGAGGATAGGCTAACCTAGACTCCTATTGGGTGATCATGCTGGAAATGGGGACACTATAGACAGCAAGGACATGATGGAGATTTACACACATTTGGCAAGTTGGGTGTATACTTGAGAAGGATTGTGGCACTTTTGGTAAGTTGCATGAGCTTCCTTTTGCAAACCTTGAGCAACTGGGTATAGTGCATATGAAACCACTCAAAAGGCATAGAGTGATTTGAGATCCGAGAATTGATTGGTATGATTGATTCCAATTCAGATTTGGTACTTGTGATTGCTTGAGGGCAAGCAATCTCGGAGTGGGAGGACTTGTAATGTCCCCATTTTGAGCTTAAGTGTTTTGGTTGAGCTAGGCTTGAAAATGGAACATTGCTATACCCTTGGAATTTGGAAAGTCGGTTTTCTAGTGGCACAACTATTTTTATTGATGAAATGAAGTTGGCTTTTGGCTTTTGGTATTTTTGTGATAATTATTGAAAAGTAAAACATATTAAAATATTATGCCAAGAGGTGGAGCGACCCAATTGGAAAAAATGAAACTTGGACAAAAAGGTGGAAAAAGGGAAATTGGTGTAAAAGCAAATTATAATATTTTATTATCATAGTAGCAGAGAGACGTGCAACCTGCTACCTGGGACGCGACTCCCATCTCTGAGACGCAGGAGAGACGTCCTGTCGTCTTAGGAGACGGCGAGCCGTGCACCCTGCCAAGTCTCCAAAGTACCCCATAGGAGGCTCAAGGAATACGATGATAGGAACAACTGGGGAGTTTAGAAATTTATCTGGCGTGAATTTTTTACAGGTGAGACAATTTTGAGCACTATAATGCTCACATATAAAAGCCTATCAGCTAATTAATATTTATTATTTATTATTTATAATTAATATTATATATAATATTTCACATTTTAAATTTTAACATATATATATTTTATAAATAATAAATATAAATTATTAGTTTGTTATATATATGTTAAAATTTAAAATTAATATTATGTGTGTTAATATTAATATATTTATTTATTAATATATATAATGTAAATATATATTAATATATTTATTTATATAATATATATGTATGTGTATATATTTATTATTTATTAATATATATATATATATATATATTTGGCGTCTCCAAGTACCCCCGTCTCCTTTTTTCAAAAAATGACGTATCGGTACTGATACCAGTCTCCTGGCAACTATGTTTATTATTAAAATATTATATTCTTTATTCCCAAATCGCCGCCCAAGAGTGAAAAAGGCAAAAAATAAAATAATAATATTTAATTATTATTTTCTCTCTCCTAGCCGCCACCCAAATTTGGGAAATTAAAATATAATAAAATAAAAATATTGGAGGTCGGCTTTGGACTCCAAAAATCATTATATTTTGTTGTAATTGGGCGCCCAAGGAGAAAAAATAGAAGGAGAAGGATTGAGGTCATTTGGCATTTTCACTTCTTGGAGATTTTCTCTTGGCTGCAACTATGTTTTAGCAATATCTATGGACGAGAACCCTTGGATTTTAGTGGTTTGGACGAAAACCCATCCCACTTTGAGAGATGGATTCACCTAGAATCCATTATTGAGCTAATTTGCAGGTTTTCATGGAGTTGAAGGCTTCAAACAGCTAGGGTTTCAAAGAGGATTGCATGATCAGCTAGGGTTTGAAGATATCTTGCATGTTGAAGGCATATTTATTTAGATTTGAAGGATATTGGAGTGTGATTTCATCATTAGCATCCATGGCCGGGGTTTGGTGAGGATTCTATATCATATGGTGGCTTCATTGTTGAAGAAATTCACTTCATTGCACTCAGAAAATCATATCAGGGCGCTGCGATTCTATATCAGACCTCTGAAATCATTATACAGGTGCAGATCAGAGAGTTTCCAGCCACGGCATTGATATTGTTTTGTGATATTTTCACTATAGACCCTAAGCGCTTCATTCTTGGGCATTATCGCTTGGGAGGTGTTTTGGCTTGGGATCAGCTAGGGTTTCATGATCAGATTTCATAACAGCAGGTACAGTTTGATTTTCAGTCATCTAAGGTTGGCATTTGTCTTCATTCTTCATTGTCATTCATCATCTACAAGGCGGCTATCATTGCTACATCATTGGAGGAGGATTTGTCTATCATTTTGATCACTTTTGGATCACATTTGCATGCAATTGTAAGTCTGATTTTCAAATCAGACCTTGACTGTTGTAATCAGCCACCTACATTTGAAATAAAGAGCGAATCTTCATTATCCGGGTACGTTACATTGTGTTATCCAATTCCATATCTTTAATTTGGAATTGTTTGTGTGCTGATTCAATCTATTTCAGTCATCTTTGGGTGTCATATGAATGTCATATTGTTATTTTTCCATCTTCATATCATTGCAAAAACATATGTGAAAACAAAACATCAAAACTCCAAGCAGAAGTTTTAAAAATCAAATCAGAAAATTCAGAACAGCGAGCTAAATTTCAGATCAGAACTACTAAGGGTTCTTGCATTGTTACATTGGCTACAACACCAATGAAAACCCCCACCTCTAGGATGTTGCTCAATCATCCATATATGTCCCCAAAGAGGTGATGTTGCATCTATTATGAACGACCTCTTTGGCACTAGGCCAACTGAACTAGAACTCGTAGCCATTCTATATGAATAACAAAACAAACAAACAAAAAAACCTACCTTGTGTTAATTTAAGAAAAAAAAAATGAGTCGTTCATGGCACAATGTGATGGTTAAAGCATGGCGTAGTTATCCATGCCACCAAGGTTCAAACCCCCATTGGGCCAACAAGCTCGCAGGCTTTGAGCCCCACTGGGCCAACGAGCTCGCGGCTTAAAGCCCTCGTTGGGCCAAGGAGCTCGTGGGTTTAAACCACCAGCGTTAATGCAAGCATCCATGCAAAGGTGTTCATGCCAAGGAATGAGTTCCCCGTGTTGTGGCCTCACCGATTCATAGCTTTGGTCAAAAGCGTTCACCGATAAAATAAAATAAAAATCTTTAAAAACTTGAAAAAGTCACAAGATAAACCCACCTTTGATGATTAAATCTTGTAGTTGTAGCTCTTTCTCTCCTATAGTGGTAGAATCTGTATGTCAAGCCTTCAAGTTCACACCTTCGAAGAAATATCTCGCAACCTTCAAGAATTAAAAATGGCAGCTTGGAGGAAAAATATTGTTTTGGTCTCTTCTATTTGTGAAATGAGAACAAAAATGAGTGACTTTAGGCAAAAGGAGTGAAAGGCATGCACTTTAGGGCAAAATTAGGTTTGTTAGGTGTCTGTTTTAATTTTTTTTTTTAAAGTGATTTTTTCCATTTTAAGGGTTGGTGGCCCATGGGTCCACTCGGGTTTGCCCAAGGTTAGGCCAAGCCACCTTGAGTACCTAGAAGGATCCACACGATACTAGGATGTCTAGGCCAAACCCTGGGTTAACCTCAACCATCATATCCACAAACTAGTACCTAGATCGTCTTTCTACAATTTGGCGTGCAATTATGAAGAACCCAGTAACATCTCTTGTGAATGTGTAGCGGTGAAGCCCCGAGCAAGGTTGAGGGGTACTATTGCTCGTATGTTTAGGGGCAATGCCCCTAGTGCGTTCCTTATCGTGATATAGGGTGGGGTTGAGGGGTAGAGCCCCTATCGCCAAAACCAAATTAAGGTCTTTGAGGCTACATGTACCTTCATGGTGCATGCTATTTTTCATGATTTTATTACTTTTAACCTATGTATCTTGGGGACACATCCCCTATGTTTTTAGGCATGTTTCCTATAGGGGACATTTTGAGGACGTGGGGATGAGTCAGAAATGTCCCTTTGGCATCCCCAATTATTAAAAAGATTGGGAATGTTTCTAAAACACCTATTTTTTTAGGTATGGTAGGGGACGTCTAGACCATCTCAGGGACGGCTAGACGTCCCCTACAACCTAGTCAACATAAAATCCAAATTAAAAAAAAACATGTTGGCGTTTCAATTCGCACCTCTAGAATGCGAGTTAGAAACAGACAGCTATGCATAGAAAAACTGCTCTCCTATTGGAAGGGGGAGTTCCCTTTTTGTTGATGTTCGCTGAAAAGATAAATAAATCAAATTTACCTATCTTCTTTTTGATTCTCAGCTGCGAGCACAAGGTTATAAAACTCTAAACGCTGCAGAAGAGGTTTTTTCCTTTTTAAAACTTCAACTACAACTAGGCTTAAACTAATGACGTTTTTAATCTCCTAAGTAAATTCAGAGAAAAGGGATTAAAAGTGGACAAGGAATGATTGTTTTAACACAAAAACTTAAGTAAATTTCTCTCAGATTTACATCACAAGACTCATTGTACTTCAATGATGAAAGCTGAAATAAAAGTTACAGAAGCCACACATTTGACGACAAAACTTGATGATCTGAGATAGAATATCGAAGCAAAGGCAGGCATGAGATTTCTATTCCAACATCACAAAGTCGATACAACTCCAGGACAGCAATACTGTAGCAAAAGGCAGGCATATAGCAAGCGATCAAACACTGGAAACAGATTACACAGAGTGAACAAGCACTTTCAACAACAATTTTGCAAGCTAGAACAGGCACAGCAAAATATGTTATCTCCAACACCGTTCCCTTACAATGAACACAGAGTGAACAAACACTTGGAATAACAAGATTTGTAGGCTAGAATAGGCACAACAAATTTGCTATCACAAAAGTAGCTCCCCTTACAATGGGCAAGGCTGCCCTTATTTATACTAAAATCAAAAGAGTAGGGAACCCTAAAATCTCCTTGATTTACCCTAACTAACTTGCCAACTTGCAAACTTTATTTCTATTCTAAGACAAGGATTACAACTAACAAACGCTTTAAAGCAAAGAAAATTCTAACTATTACAAAGTGATTTCTTTCTAAATAAAGAATGGATGAGCTTTGGATGAAAGCAAATGCTTTCAAACAAAAAGCATTTAGTTAAAGCTGCTTTTTGTATCTCATCCTTATCTTCATTGTTGTCCCGTTGGTGATGTCATCTATTGATATTTTAGGAAATAATATCTTCTAAAAAGCAGATTCTGACCGAAAAAGCTGGCACATGGGTTTTGTAGATAATTCTATTCTGAAGCAACCCAGTTTGTCGGATTCTAAAAAAGCGGAGGATTTCTTGAAAAAGCAGCAAAAAAGCAGATTCCTGAAAAAAGCAAATTTCCCAATCTTCAAGAGGATGAAATTCTGGATGGACCCATCTTGATAAAATTTGAAAAAGCTTTGGCCCTGTTTCTGAAAAACGATCCCCTAGAAAAAAGGACCTTGAAAAAGCGTGCTCCCCTGCTTCCTCATCCCAAAACTATGAAGAACGCTAAAAAAGCACTTCGTTTGAGCCTTTGAATCTTCGTGGAAAGAAAAATAAAAATCCTTCCTCTGGATGCAGCCTATGGCTTCATGTGTGAGATGATGAAAATATCTTCTTTGATGATGTCATCAAACACTCGAGATTGCAAAAGTGTTAGCCAATTTTCCTCCGTTTTCAACACTTCTGCACTCGTTTTGACTCCAAAATGGCCTGTCTTTGACTTCAACAAGATGGTAAACTGTCACCATTGACTGAAAAAGCTGACTGATCATGGCATCTTGAAGTTTTATCAATTCTGATTTCATCCCCAGTCTCGGACTGACGATCTGACGTCTAACTGCAAATCTGACCTCTAGAACCTGTCGCCGGATGAAGATCGGGAAATGGCTGGAAGGAAACACTGTCATGACAAGAAACATTCTAACACTAGATAACCCAGGCGCCCCTAGCCTCCAGGGGCGCTTGGAATCTCATGCCTTAGCCATTTTTCGAGATTTTAAATTTTCATTTTTGAAGATTTGCAACTTTTCTTCATTCCCAGAAAAACATGAAAAATAAACTAAGTCTAGAGAAGATGGGCGCCCTAAGCCTCCTAGGGCTGGGGCGCCTGAGATTCCATGCCTTAGAAAATTTTTGGAATTTTTCAATTTCTGTCGCAAATCTTGAATTCCGCCAGATTTTAAAGGTTCTGCCTGACGTATGTTTCAAAATATATTTAAGTATAGGGAATTTCCTATACTTTAAATATTTTGAAATATACTTTCAGGATGTTTGAGATAGGTCTCAGATCCATGGGATTTGACATGCAGATTCTAGATTTTTGAGGATCCACCAGATTTCAGACTTAGTCAATTTTTCAAGGCTTCAGGACATCAGACTTATCAATTTCAGGATTCCAGGGACAGGCATTAGGATGAGGGTAGACTGGATAGCCTGAGCATATCTGAGATGAATCTCCTACTTTTACGAGCCTTTTGACTGAGTTTGACTGCTTTTATCCACCTGGAAGCGGGCTGACGGAAACTTTTTGACGTTTCTCGAAAAATGCAAAAAAATTTTAACACTCGAAAAGATGGGCGCATGAAAATTTGTGCCTTAGTCAATTTCCATGATTTTCAACTTTTGCTTGCAGTTTGCTCCGTTTCGCGTGCTGACAGCTACTTCCCGTTACTGATTTTGTCGGACGACTGCCGCTGGATGAAGGATGAATTGGATAACCTAGGTATATTTGATGTGATTCATGGCTTTTTAGAAACTGTTGACTAGAATGACTGCTTTTATTCACCCCGAAACTGACCGATGGAATCATTTCTTGCATTTTCTTGAAAAACGCAAAAAAAATTATAACACTGGTGCAACTGGGCGCCCCTAGCCTCCAGGGGCGTCTGGATTTGCCAGACTCAGTCAAATTTGATGATTTTCAACTTTTTTCCTCGCTCTGGATTGACCTTGCTCCGTTTTGCGTTCTTCGTCTAATCGACGACTGTTCGTCAGTTCTGTGTTGTCGGAAAAGCATTGAAAACTTGAAAATGAGCTCTGGCAGATGAACTTTCTCCATTGATGACTTCAGAGCTTGAGCCTACGCCTTCTGAAAAAGCAGAATTGACCCAGTAGAGAAAACTTGACCTTTTGCAGATTCCGTCTGAACCATGCTGATCGTGAAGTAAAATCGACCAATCAAAAGCAGGCATGACACCTAAATCGAAGATTCTATTTTTAGAAAGTTTTGCCAGCATCCGTATCTCAAGAAACCCAGAAAACCTAATTTGACGTCTATTTTTAGAAACTTTCTAAAAAATAGAAATTTCTATTTTTAGAAATTTTGCTTTTTTGACTCTTTGACGAAAAATTTTCTAAACTTGCTCAAAATGTCTTAATGAAGCAAATTTTTTTGATTGGGTACAATAAAACACAACTAATAAAAAAGGAGATAGGGGGACTCACAAGGACCCCTACACCCCTTTACACCAACCTGTTGATGTGTTTTTTATGCACATGCAAACTCAGAATAAAATACCAAGGTATTCTATCCTCTCTTGAATAAAGTCTCTCAAAGGCTAAACTATGTGATCCACTGAGACAACTCCAAGGTTCCAGATGTCAAGTCTTGACAATACGTTGGATATAGACTCAGTATATATATGGTGTGATTTGCTGTTAACACAAAGGGACTTATGCTAAATTTACTTCTTCAGTCACTCGACTTATTACTCCTTTTCATGGAGAGAAACCTCTTAGTTTCACTCTACAAAGAAAATGCAAAAAGGTCAAGGGTTTAGAGAGAATCTATGCTACTCCTAAGGACAATGAGACAATGAATGATGCTAAGATAGACAAATTCCTTATAACAAGCTCCACTTCGCCATGATGAATTCAACAACTATGTAGAACAAGTGCAATCTCCCAAGGATGACTAAGGATTTTCATATTGTAGACACACATTCAAGTACCCACAGTTGGCGCAACTCAAACAAGCATCAACAATTGAACTATTGCAATAAGTTGAGGTTCAGGCTAACTTTGCACAATGACTTGCCAGCAACAAACCACCAAAAGTATGAACCTAGGAATTCATCAAATATCTTCACAATACATTCACTATATCAATGAACTTTCTAATATTATTCTACTTCTACTTGGGAACACATCTCAATCATCTTCGAGAAATAAGAAACCATGCTACATTCCAAAACAACACTATTGTCACCAAGCTTCAATGAGAATTGTATTAATCTTGGAAGTGATTACAACAATTTCAAGAGTTCTCTCCAACAACTTAGAACAGCTTCCTCTACTCTACTCCTACTCTACTTTCCTACAGCACCTCTCATCTAATGTATATTCCTCACAAATGAGGCGAATGAGCCTTTTTATAGTCCTCAAAATATAATGAAGGGCCAAGATCGATTTGAGCAACCAAGGGCCAAGATTTTGCCACATTGGCAATTAGTTACAACAACCAACTATTTTTAGCAAAAAGTAAAAATTGACACAATATGTGTACATAAAAACCCAAAGGCAATGAAGGCACATTTCCCAAGGTCATAAGCATGACATGTTGGAATCTCTAGGAATCTTCTAGATAGGGCGCCCTCTTTTGCTTGAAGCTTGTTGCAGGTACATTAAACATGGACAAGTGACATGGCGAGCTTTGATTGATCGATGATGTATAAATGCCACTTGAGCATTTCTTGAGCAAATTTGCTTGATTTTCAATATTTTTCCAATTTCTTGATGCTATTCCAAATTTTATCTTCTTTTCTTGGCAATGTCTCGAACTTGAATTTTTTCACTTCTGGAACTTTCTCCTCAAACGTGGAATTCGGGAGCTTGTCCTTGTTCTTCACTCCTTGTATTTGCATTTCTGTAATTTGTGGATTTCTTGATAATCTTGCTCATTCAGCTAACTTGTCTTATGATGCTTGTATAGGAGTCTTGCTTTGGACGTTGAACTAGAGGAGATGACTTGGGCGTGAATTTTTTGAGTAGACCTCATGATGATTCCTCTTGATCTTCTTCTGGTACATGAAATGGAAGGCTCTTGAAAGTGGAAGTGATCTTCTGGATACTCAGATGATGGAGCTTGCAAGATTGATGATGAAACTCTTCTCTCACTCCGGCGATGAAGTATGATGGTGAGCTCAATGATGTCTTGATGCTCTGGATGCTCCTCTTCCTTGGATGCATAGCTCGCCTCCGGATTCTCCAATATCTGCAAGATAAAATATCACAAGTCATAGTATTTGATAATGGAAGCATCATGTCAAATGCATGAAGAAAAAACTAAAAAGATATTGATTGAATTTCACAAAATTTCCAACTTTACTGGCAGATTTCATGAATGCAAGGTGAATTGGGAGAGTGGCGCAATTTCCTCATACACCTAGAATTTGTGCTTTTTTTTGGGTGCAATTTCCAGGCTAGCATGGAAATTGCAATTTTTTCATGTCTTGGATTTTTCTTCTTCAAACTTTACTCTGTTGGCGTAAATTCTAAGTGATTTCAATGGAATTTTCATAGATTTGAAGTGATTTTTGAAGGATTTGAATTGATGTTTTCATTTTGAACAAAATTTGTGAACACCTTGATTTTGAGCGCATTTTCCACATGTGGGTGGAATTTGCGCCATTTTGGAGGGATTTCCATAGGTCAGTGGAATTTGCGAATTTTTCATCTTGTCTAAAATTGCGACTTTTTCCACTTTTGATGACTTTTCAATGATTTTCCAGTAGGTTCCAAAGACAATTTCAACGTTTTGGAGTTGAATTTTAACTTTCATTAGCTCAAAAGTTAATTCCTTTTTGGCGCATTTTCTTGATACTCTTGGAATTTGTGAATTTTTCCTCCTATCCTTCAATTTTGCAACTTTTCATAGCATTTCTTCATGTTTCTCCATGATTTTCTAAGGCTTTTCAAATGGACTTCAAGGGTGATTTCAATGTTCTCTAAGTCGAATTTCATTTTGAACAGAAGGTATGAGCACTTGGGTAGGCGCATTTTCTCTGAGTGGGTGGAATTTCCGCTTTTACATGCTAGCATGGAATTTGCGCTTTTTCCATCTTCATCGTGCCTAAAAACGTGACTTATGATATGATTTTTTACACTTTGCATTCACTCCTATCATGATCCCCACCATTTTGAAGTTTTTGTTTAGGATCTTTCATTAGGTACTTAAGAGTTTTGATCTTCTTTTTGAACTTCTGAGATCCACAAGATGGCGCAAATTCCCTGAGTGTGGAATTTGCGACTTTCCACTAGTCCAACTTTTTGACATTTCAACCCAAAAAAATATAAACGCCAAAACTTCCAATCAACTAATCCCTTGCAAAAATGCAAAATTCCATGATACAAATGACCTCTAGGAGAAGGTGCAATTTCCACGAGTGTGGAATTTGTGCTATTTTGGGGCGCATTTTCCAGTGTAGCATGGAATTTGCGAATTTTCCACTTGATGCTAGAAATTGTGACTTTTTTATACTTAGCCATTTTTCCAGTACTTGAAATCACGTATATTTCGAAATATATTTTATACTTCAAATATTTTGAAATATACTTTCAAGATGTTTGAGATAGGTCTCGGATCCATGAGATTTAACATGCAGATTCTAGATTTCTGACTATCCACCAGATTTTAGACTTAGTCAATTTTTCAGGATTTCAGGATATCAAACATAGCCGATTTCAGAACTCTAGTATTGATCTCAATGTTCTCAATTGCACTTTGCTTGATAGATGACTTCTTGATTTCTCATTTGGATGGAGATTTGGCAAAACTCAAGACCAGGACTCTCTAAACTTTGACAACAAAAGCGAAAACTGGGGGTCCCCATTTGCAATGGGGCGATGTGTGAAAATGTCACAACACAACCCTAAACCTAAAAAAGCTACACCATAAAAACAAAAAACAAACTCATTTATCATTTTCCATATTGTGAAGAAGAAGAAGACAAAGAAAAAGGATAGTTGTGAGAAGAGAACAACAATGAGAAGGCAAAGAGAGCATCAAAACTACAACTTAAAAGTGATAAAATTATGAAAAATGGCATATGCCTTAAAGGTGTGTGTGGCCTCAAAGGCTTTAATTTAGACTTGGTGACAGACCTTGGATCCTGCATTCCTTTCTGCCCCTTGACCCCCACAAGGGGCACTAATATGAAACCCTTGCGAGGGGCGCGGTCCCCCCAACCTCACAACTTCATCTAGTCAATCAAGAGGAATAGGCTTACCTCTCAATGATTGGAGAAGTTGATAGCCATGCATAGTCTTGCAACTTTAGGAGCGACAGAATCTTAAGTATCATCAAACTTCGGTTGCACATTGGGATGTTGATCCCAAAGATGCCACACAAGTTGAGAAGGAAACACAGGAGGGATTGGTTGGGGTTCCATTGGATGAGGTAGTCCCTCATAGTGGTAGTGACTTAGACTCAAACTCTGATTTTGATGCAGTGTTAGCAAATGTTGATTAGGGGTAGTGGCATATTTTCCATGCTCTTGTCATTTTGTAGTTGAAACTTGTAGCCTTTGGGCATTTTGTTGTAACTTTTATATAATATATATGCACATTGACAATGAAAGCAATTAAATTTTGTTAATTTGTTTGTTGACTCTCATGTGAAATCTCAATTCAACTCTAATGTTATGTATTAAGGTTCCATAATGTATATGATGCATAGTTCACATACTCAAACTCAACAGACCAAAAATTTTCCAACTTAGCAAAAACTTGGCAAAACTCAGCAACTTAAAAAATACTTAAATTTTTAAAAACTTATAAATTTTATGCAAAATACTATTACAAAATGTATCAAAGGAGCTCGATGGAGATTTGGGGGTAGCGTCCCTAGCAAGGTTGAGGGGCAACGCCCCAATGGGATTGAGGGGTAGCACCCCTTGTGGGGGTCTGGATAGGGCATATAAAATGAGAGAATCACATTTTTTAAGTGTCTATTCCTAGTTTTCCCACATCTGCCAAAAAATCCATGTGTTGCAAGTTTTTTGCACAGACTCGACAAGTATTCGCTCGAAACTTGTCACTTTACTCGCAAGAGCTCACCTAAAACTTGTTGTAGAAAGCTGGCGAGTTTTTCTTGCAATAACTCGAGAGTTGCCGAGTATTTGGCAAGTTGTTAAAGTTAAACTATGATATGATGAATGCCTTATCAATGTTATCATATGAATTTTTTAAATATCCTGTATTTTAAAATTTTCCATATATTTTTTTGCCCCCGTTTAATGGGGTTGGAGGAGATCAATCACGAAGGAGAGAGGAGGCTAAATGGGAGCCTCCGGAAGAAGGCTGGTACAAGATGAATTTCGATGGTGCCTCGAGGGGCAATCCGTGAGAGTTGGGTGGAGGGTGTATAGTTAAAGACTGGAATGGTAAGGTGATGGGTAAGGCAGTGATGAAACTTGCCAAGGGATCGAATAATGAAGTGGAAATACAAGCATTGATTTTGGGAGTTCAAATGTGCCATGCTCTTAATCTGAAGAGAATAAATGTCATGTCTCGATGCTCTCCAATTAAAGATTGGTAAAACCCATTGATGATGTTTGTCCAATTCACAACATTTCCTACGATTTTGAATGCTAAGAGTTAAGCTATATCCACTACAAGAAGAAGAAGACGAGATGAATAAGACAAGAATGACTGGGCATATAAGACAAAGTAAGTAAGACAAATTACAAAATCAAATTGCAAGTAGTGCCGATCCTAAAGGAATTTGGGGTTCCTTAAACTCAAACTAATCACAAACAAGTAAGAGCGTTGGAGGCACGATTATTAAGAGAGCCGACTCTTTGAAAGATGCAACATTTCAGGATTATAAAGGGAGGGGATTGCATCGTGGTTCATCATCATTCAAACACAGATCCTCTCTTCTTCTCCTACAGAGCTGGAGCATACTCTCATCGCAGCACTTTCATTTATAGTATTCAGTGTCATAGTGATCGCAGCATCATTGGAATAACATCTATTAATCAGTATTCACAGTCATCGTCATACTTCACCAATATATCAAATAACATAATTCTGAGTTGATCGACTACCATAACAGCAGGGATTCACAGCCATTCTGTGATATCATATAACCAGCAATCTTCAGATTACCATTCATCGTCTACAAGCAGTGCCAAAGGTATGTTGCATTCTTATGATTCTCTTAGATCGTATAATGAACAATGATATGAAATATGCATCTTAACTTATAACGTATAGAATGAATTATGGATACGATAGGCATCTTAGCAGAATGATAAGTATAAGTTATGATCAGAAATTGAATAGGTATCTTAACATTATGATAGAGTATGAATTGTGATTAGAAAGTGAATAAGTGTCTTAAGTTAGGATGATTGAATTATGAATGGATCAAATAGAAAGATAATGAGATCATCATGAATAAGAATAGTTCTGTTATAAATGAATGAATGAGATCATACAAGTCATATATGCATAGTTGAAATAGATGAATCATGTACATGGAAATGTCTTACCATACTAATACATTATGGTCTATCATGTAAAAGATTATGGCAAGTGTGATGCAATCAAATGAAAGATAAATGAGAAAGAATGGAATGGTAATAACCATGTAAATATGATGATAAGAATAAACAGTACAATAAGCAAATCCATGATATACTTGGAGCTGACAATTGGACTTGTCCTTTAACCCCTCTATCACCACTCGAGTAGGGTGTAAGTTAAGGAAGGGCAGTATATTGGACCTAGGCAACCCTCAACTAGACGAGGAACGCCGAATGTGCATGAAGTCCCTTGAGCCAAGAGACGAGAAACATTGGGTGTGTGTGAAGCTCTTGGGCCTAAGGTATAATTTGCATAGTTATGTATAATGTGCCCTACGGTAGGTAACCCTCGACTAGACGAGGAATGCCGGGTGTTGCATGAAGTCCCTCGAGCCAAATGGTGAGGAACACCGGGTGTGTGAAGCTTTTGGGCCTTTGTATGGGATGGTTAAACTAGCGCCTTAACGAAGTCATACTCACATAGGGTGGTGACGTAGAGCTAGTTAACGTTCGAGTCTAGGTGATGTCCCTCCTGAGACATATCATGGACAAGCTATAAGAGTAAATAATTTGAATGTGAAATGCAAATTATTATAGTTTATGATCACAAGATTACTAACCTAATAGCAAAGTGAAAGTATATGAATTTTGATAATGATATTGATAAGTGTTCACTAATCTTAGTATGTTGAAACACAAGGAGAATCGAATACTAATGTTCTCTTTTACTAAGTTAAAATTGTGCAAGGTTGTGAAAATTTTTGGCTTACTAGAAGGGGACATTACAATAAAAATGGAAAGGGACTCACAGGTTATAGTGAATGCGGTTCGGAAAAAGGACATGCATAATTGGAAGCTTAAGAGACTTCTTGAGGAAGCCTTGATATCCTTAGACAAGTTTGAAGGTTATACGATCAATCATATTTATCGAGAGGCTAATGATGAAGCGGATACATTGGCTAATTTGGCCATTGATTTATCAGACAGTTTGTTTTGGGAGACATCGGTGAAATGATGAGTTTCAACTGACAAGTTGTCGCTTCATCCTAGTATTTTGAGGTGGCGAAGCGTGTGAGCGTTAATGACTAGAGACAACAATTCATTGAAGCCGTCGTTTGAGAAGGCATTTGCTATCGAGCTTCACCTTTGCCAGAGACTTGGAAAATGGACACACCGATTTGCCTTACCTTTGTAAAGCAACAAATGATGTTTCTTGGGGCAATAACAAAGAAGAGACTACAATAGGTGTTTAAATCCCAAAGCGGGTTGGTGTAGATTGCAATTGAATGGGTTTTAGGTGAAGATTTCATGGGATGTGCTAATAGATACAGAGTAAAATCGGACATTTCGTCCATGTTTCTAGCTTCTCTTTTGGATTTGGGAGAAAACAAGATCGTGGTGAAACAGATAATGGAGGCAATAGTGGTGGAAGAGTTTGCGGGCAGCTGGGAAGAGGTGCTCGGGGTGGCGAGAATTGGTATATGGATTCCTTTGCCAAATGAATTTCACATAATCAATGAGGTAGGGGATTTGGTTGAGTGGCATCCCTTCATCACAGAAGCTCTAGTGGAAAAGACTGCGACTCGTAGAAGGAAGGCAGCAATGGGGGAGGGTTTCCTGAAGAAAATTCTGGGTCTGGAGCGAGAATTTGAGTGGATGCAGGACTTTATCAACTTCTACTATGAGGTCGATCCGAATGCATAGTATGTTCAGAATAGTTTCTTAGTTTTAGTGCTTAATGTAAATTCAGGGATTTTGTGTATACCCTGCTATCTATGTAGCTATAGACTGTAATTCAGGGATTTTGTGTATACCCTGCTATCTATGTAGCTATAGACTGTAATTCAGGGATTTTGGTTATACCTTGCTATCAATGTAGCTCATGCATATAGGCTGAGCAGATACTATTAAAAATTTTGTTTAAATTTGGTTCTAATAATAAAATGGGAGCAGTCCCCTTGACTGCAGTTTGCTGATTGAAAAAAAAATCCATATTTTTTTAATAGCAGTCTCCTGCAGTCCCCCAAAAATGGCCTCCCAAAAAATCTGTCCTAGAAACACGTCCCATCCCAGAAACTTGGTGTAAATAGGTTTTAACCAAGCTCCCTCAAATGTGGTCAAATTGTCAAATTTCAATCGAAATTGCTCTCGAAAAATCGCCAAAATTTTCTGCAGAAATGAGCAAAAATGCCTAGAAGACAGATTTTATAGTTTGAAAAATTGTGAATGTATCATGATTTTTTGATCAATTTTTTCAGTTGAATGATCAAATGAAAAAAAATGTTTGTTTTGGGGGGAAAAAACGATCAGCAGGGGTGAGTCCTGATTAATCATGATTTTTTCCCAATTTCTGCTTCTATGGTATAAAGTCTTTAAAGTATAATCAGAGGGGAATTATCAAATTTTTAAACAAGAAAGACAAAGGGTTGGCTATTCTCATGCATTATTATGAAAATGTTATTAATAGGATGGAGGCTATTCTGAGTGCTGAAAGGTTGAGAAGGGATAACAATTGCACCAACCAGCAGCTTCAACAATTCAACACAGTGAAAAGAGCTCCCAATCAAAGGTCTATCTTCCTTAATGACCTCGCTGCTCCTTCAGAGCAATGGAACATGCACCCTAACAGTCAAGAAGAATGGCATGTTGCCTGCATTTGGAACTCGGAGTGTCAAAAGCACTGTGACTCTCCAAGAAACAACAGCTGAGGCTTTTTTTTTCTCCCTTCGGTTCCTTTGTGTCTGGCTTTGTCTTCTATATACATTTCAATTATGTCTTTTTTGGTCTAAATCCAAATGTGACTATCTGCCTTGACTTCTTGGATATGAATGTTGTTTTCCATAGGTTTTAGCTTGAATGACACCCATCTGTGGGTTCCTGTAATCTTCCCCTACAAGCATCTACTTGGACAGGTTTTTTGTAATTTTCACTACAGTTAATATATACAACTTTTTCATTATAAAAAAAGATCAACTCAACCTCAAGAAGATAAAAACTGGTACCAGTTAAAGAGGATGAAAATATATTAGACTTGGATGATGACCACCTTCATATTGTCTGATCACCTTCATATTGTCTGATCAGGATATATTTCATTGATTAAAGTTTGGCCAAAAAATCATTGAAAAAAACAAGTGCTATGATAGTCATACAAAGAAACATTTGCAAATCAACTCAAAAGTGGTGGAAGAATTAATTTCACCTCACATAAACAAAAATGGACACCTAAGATGAGTAGATTGCAATTGATAGACATTTTAAGGCAATTAAGACAACATTAAATATCACGAGGACAAGAAATGTTGCATTTTGAAGAGATAATTGGGAAACGGGGAAAGGAAAAGAATTTATGAATAAATGTTGAAATTCTAGTGACATTGTTTTTATTGAGGAAATCTGGGACATTTCAGGCCCAACTGCAGGACATGAAGTAGAGATTTGGTTCAAATGAATTAGGTAAATAAGGCTAACACAACTGAGGCTCAAGAAGTATCCATGTTTGAAGAGTTGGGTCTAGGGAAACATGATAACTTGGTGAGTGAACATAAACTGTGCAGGAGACTGATGTTTCTGCAATTTATTACATGATTATCTGGTGAAACACAACTACATGGGGCTTCATTATCGTCATTAAGCAGCGGTTTGAGAAATAATATGCATCTGGAGGGAGCAGAACTTTGGGTGATCAAGGTTTAGTATCACTGCCAACTCCAGAATTATCATGATGAGGCCATTAGCATAATGACATTTGTTGTTTGCAATATTTAAAGTTACTTAAGAAGGCTATGTATGGTGTCCAGTTCATGTTAGGAGTGAGATGTCTTTCAAATATAAAGTATCATGCATGGATAACTGAAAAATCATTGCCTTCGGATTGTGAAGAGTCATTTGTAAATTCCTAGTATTTGCTAATAGTAAAGGATATGTTCTGAGAGCTTTATTGAATGTCCATTGTGTTTGCTTTCTGCATGCTTACACTTTTCATATTCCTGCTCATAGATTTTTCTTAGCAAAGTTTGCATTTATAACTCAATGTTTTCAATCAGAGATTCCGTCCTGGCTTGTTACAAGCAAAACTGAAACATAAGTCAGAGTGAACTTTGTTGTCATTTCATTCTTGTCATCTGTTTGTGATTGGTATCTAATCTTCACTAGTATTGTTTGTTTACAATCTGCCTTGGCCAGTGCCTACTCTAGCAATTTCTTTAATTCAAATTTTACACATTCGCTGCATCCACATCAGGCTGTCTCAATTCTTTGTTGCATGCTTTTGTGGTGAAGGTTTGAGTCTTAAGTTCAACTTTTTTTGTGAGAAACGGTCTTTCTTTGTCAGTATCAGCATGATCAAGTTTTCTTATGCATTGCTATTTCTGCAGATACACAAAACAAAGTGATATTTCACGTGGACGAACTTGGTTTTTCCATGGCGAACGCAAGATTATGCTGTATACAGAGCGTGCTCATTTCTATCATAGATATAAGGTGTGTTACATTTCAAAGCAAATGATTGCACTTTTTTCCTTTATTACATGGTACTTGTTTATTGGAATTAGTGTGCTTATGGTGCAGATCCGTGGTATACGGGATTTGATCTATTATTCTCTGCCAGAGAGGAATGACTTTTATGCTGAGGTAGTATTTTGCAGTTTTTGTGATTAATTTTCTTAATAAATTGCTATTTGTGGCTTTATCATTTTAGCAGCAAATAGTCTTTACCTAACTATCTTCCATAAAAGTGTATACGCCTTTAACTATAGCATAGCTTGGTACTTTGAATTGCCATTTTAATTTGTGTTCCACAGATCTTAGCTTTTAGTTCTGTGCCATGGTATAACTGCTCTTCGTTTTGCTACTGTTTTTCAGATTACCAATATGTTTGAAGGGGTTGATAATCCTACATGCACTGTTCTATTTTCACACTTTGATAGTTTGCGAGTAAGAAATCATGTGCCCTGTCCTTGTGTTGATTGCTGTTTCTGTTCAAATTTTTTGCTTCCTTACTGGAATGATGATATGGTCCCAATTTGATTGCAGCTTGAGAGGATTGTTGGAACATCTTCCGCAAAAAAATTGTTAAATTCTAAGAAGCAAACATTCATATTCTGCTAGAGAGAAATCTTGATGTATCTCAATCGAAGCAGTGCTGTCTTAATGTATTCCTATCAAGTACCTTTTAAATCACAAGCAATCTTGATGTACCCCAATCAAAGCAGTGCAGTCTTGATATATTCCTCCTATCAAGTACCTTTTAAATCACACGAAATCTTGATGTAGCCCAATCAAAGCAGTGCAGTCCTTATATATTCCTATCAAGTACCTTTTAAATCACTATTGACATTTTTTTCCCAAAAAAAGTTTTTAGTACAATTGTTATGCAGATGCAAAGTTTGCATCGGTTCCTATTCTGCTTTGTAAGAACCACATTCAGAAGTGTAGGATATGGCCTCGCTTAAAATCAATTTACTCATTTAATTTTAAGTAAGATCTATTACATGTCGTAACTGCTCACATGATCTCCACGGTTATGTTGTTGCTGTCCGACCATAATATCAATGTTGTATAATGTGTGTGGCTGTGGAGTTAAGCGCTCACCCCAGTGTCGAAAGGGGTTTTACAATCGAAAAAACCAATATTTAATCCTGTGATCCATGTAATACTTTCTTGTTATTTTTGTTCATCGTTTTACAACTGTGCACACGCTGCTTGTTAACAGTTCAAAAAATAATGTAAACTTTCTAGAGCACTTTTAGACTTTATATATTTCTGAATTCATTTTATCAATGAATCAGCACCTTCCTAAACACATTTTTTAGATAGTTGTGTACAATATTCTTTGATTATCTATATATATATATATATATATATATATATATCTGTATGATCCACTGCAAGCATACAGGCAATCGTGGCATATCTTTGGTCAAGCATGGCATTTGTTGGATTGGGAGTGGGGGAAGAGCTCACACACCTGGGGGAGTACACTCCCACTCTCCTGCTTTAGTCCGACAACGGGGTAACAGTCCTAACAATTACTGGGTTTAGTATAGGGTACCATTCTATAATGCAATCTGATGCACATTTTACATTAAACTTGATCATTTTACAAATGTGTGAGAACTCAAAGGATATGGCTACAATGCTAGTTATGCTTGGTTATTCTAGCATTTGATAAAAGTGATAATGATATTAAATGTCCATAAAAGGCCAAAATTGGCCCATGAGACTGCAAAATTACAATGAAAAATAATGATTACGGAGTGCAAGCAGAACTCCAGCAAATCCAAAATAGGACAAAAATAAGCACTAAAGAGAGTGTGAAAACAAATTATGTCCTCCGTTGCCTCAGAAGTCCTGTTATATCTATAAGCCTATCATGACATCACTTTGTACTCAATCTTGAAGAAGAAATGGTATGATTTGAAAGGAGCAATCCTCCAAGAGCAGAGCATTGTGGAAGCAAAATTTTTGGCCAGATGTTGGTGAAAGATCAAACATCTATCAAAAGAAAAGAGCCAAGCATATTTCTTCCTCATAAGCCATGAAAGTTTGGAGAGAGTTATACAAGACTTTGATGAGGCAAAATAATCACCCTCTAATCTCATAGTAAGAGAGCATTTTAAAACTGATCCTTAGTTTTAAGCTCCATTGAAAAAATTAGACAAATATGATGCTTATGAGGAATATGGTGATTAGACTCGATGTGGAGAGGGTATGAACAAACTCTTAAATGTACCAAAGGGAACCTCAAACTACAAGACAATTGGAGCCTACTGTAACCTAGAGGTTGGATGATCCCCCTCAAAATGAAGATATGTATTATAGAAGTGTTGAAGCTTCGAGGAAAGAGGTTCTTGAGGCTCTAACCATTTGATCTATAGGTGGGCTTTATAGATATCTTTGATACCTCTATTTATCTCCCTTGTAAAAAGATTTGTTGCATCAATTGAAAAATTATGCGGAGGAAGTTTGTCCATGTCAATGCCTACAAGGCCCACCAGAGGAGAAACCTTGGCATACCATCCAAAGGAGATTTGACATTGTGTCAGCTACATAGAGAATTTGAATGATTGATATGTGTATCTAAAGAAATCTATCAAAGTATTGGCCATCTGCCTAAGTATATGTATTATAGTTACCACTTGAAACATGACCACAATAATGAGTGGGACAGTACCAAATTCAGTGAGAATTATGTCTCAAGGAATTGATCTTTTAACATGAAGATGCTTGCATGATATGAAAGTAATCACTCTTTTAATTCATTTTCAGTTAGCATTCCTAGGGTAAGGCCTCCAAATTTCAGCTTCATATAGAAGTGTCGGTGTAACAAGTGAGTCAAAGAGACAAATCTTAGTTTGGATATCCTAAAATTAAAGTCAGAATTATTTTTCAGGAGTGGTGAGGGCATCATATTCGCTGCTCAGTCTAAGCTCAACATTCGGTGACAAACTAAAGTGTGGCCTAGAAAAAGGGACCTTTAGATATACATATGAAGAAACCATGTCAACTCTCTAACCTTTGTGTGAGTAAAACTTTTTTAGAATAATCTCTTGCAGTTTTAAAAACCATACCTTTTGTTTTCTCAAGATTTGCTTGAAGATCATGTGTCACAAAAGGATGCTAAGATATGTAGCTATCCCTAGAGACCCTACTCTAAGTGGGATATCAAAATGATGTCATATAGAAGAATAACAACACAAACTTTATACAAGCAAACATCCGTGCACAAGCAACTTGAAATGATTTCCTCAAGCTCATCTATCTATAGACCAAAAAAGAGCAATGGACAACCTTGCTTGACCCCAGTGGTGCTTTGAACCTCCTTTTTTCTCAGCAACAATTGTGTGCACTTTGCTAACAGTGGACCGTGTCATAAGTAGTGATATCACCAATTTTGGAAGATCCAAATCCCCAAGCCTTTCAGTGAGCAAATGTTGAGGAACAATGTTAAAGGCTTTACAAAAGTCTACAAAGCAACAATATACTTTTTGCTTATTGCCTCAACCTCCTCAATTATTGAGGTCAGTGTGAAAATATGATCGCTGCTTGCAATGATTCCTTCTAAAGTTTGCTTGACCCTTAGCTCTCAACTTTTTAGTTTCAGTCAACTTGGAGATATGAAATTCTAAAGTAGTAGCAAAGATTTTTGCAAATGTATGACCAATCATGATGGTGTGATAATTATTAGGATCATTTTCCCTCCAAATTTGTATATTGGATGATGTGGTTTGTTAAAGATGGAGGAAAGCCATAGGATACAATATAGTTAAGAAAGGTCAATTAGGTGAATAGCCAAGAGTTTTGGAGTGGTTGAAGAATTTAACTATTAGATTATTTATATGTTGAGCTTTATTGGAATTAAGTTTAAGGATGAAATAGAGGACAAGATGATTTGTGAGGAAGTGACAATGAATAGGCTTGGGGTTAATAGATATGAAAGGTTGGTTAGGCACATTGTAAATTTTGGAGGCATGGTCAAACTAAGTCAAAAGATCAGAAATAGCACAAAATAACTTTTTGGGGAGAAAGATCCTCCAAAAAAGTTTGGGGGTGAAAATAAGCTAACGAAGAACGGTTGTGTGCTTGTTTGTCAAATAGTTTTTTTTGTCATACGACACTCCTATAGATTTTTTACATCTATTTAGATTTGTGTGAAGCTTTTGTCATAATAGACTTTAGCATATGTATATTCCTACAATTAATGTCACAAAGCATTACAAGGGCAATGACCAACACTACGTTTATGGGTCAAAATGACATGGGTGAAGAAGCTAGCACACTCAATTGGGTTGTGGAAAGCAGAGGCTGAAAAGAGTTTAGTTTTGAGGATATTAATGTATTCTTCATCAAATTAGTGGTCAAAATGTATAGAGGTAGTTTGTTGGGGTTTAACGACGGTATAAACAATAGAGGGAGTAAAGTGATAACATAAAAGATAGCCAAGATATTCATAAAGAGGGGGGAGGGGGTAAAGAAAACTCTAAAGGTCTAGAATCTCTAACAAATGTTGCTTAGTAGTGATAATGTAACCACAATTGAAGAGCCATCGACAAAAGAGAACAATGTGAGGCCACTAGAACATGAGAATTGACTAGTACCATCGAGGATCACTAAGCCATGTGAGTTCCCCAAACTAATCAAGTGCATTCCATATGAAGAAAATTTATTATTAGAAGAATTGCATTAAAGGCCTTCACTTTGTATGTCTACTGATTGAGACATGATAGGATCTAAGTAGATGTCACATCTAGTACTTGTATGCAACCTATGTGATAATTGAAATCACTAATCAAAAAGATATTGCTAAGAGAGGAAAATCTTGTTATTTTTTGTTGTAGATTTGCAAATGGAGAGACATATTTGAAATTGCATAAGAGGATGGGTGTGGAGGAAAGTAACAAGCCCCAAAGAATAGCTTCCAATAAGTACCTCTCTTCAACAATACCCATAAGAATCTAGCATGAGCATCCTTACCAAAAATAAAACTTGAAAAATATATGGCAGAAGATTCCTATTAGCAATGATATAATCCACAACTAAAGAGCCACTAGCAAAAGGGAAGCATGTGAAGCCATTAGAGCTTGAAAATTGACTAGTACCATTGAGAATCACCAAGCCATGTGAGCTCTCCAAACTAATCAAGTGCTTCCCATATGAAGAAATTTTACTACTAGAAGAATTGCATTAAAGGCCTTCATTCTATATGTCCATTGATTGAGTCATCATAGGATCTAAGTAGATGTCATATCCACTACATTGCATGCAACTAATGTGAGCATTGAGATCACCAATCAAAAGGATATCACTAAGAGATGAGAATCTTGTTATTTTTGTTTGTAGATCCACAAATGGAGTCACAAATATTTGAAATTACATAAGGGAATGAGTGTGGAGAAAAACACCAAGCACAAAAGAATAGCCTCCAATAAGTACCTCTCTTCAACATCCATAAGAATCTAGCATGGACATCCATATACTCTAGCTATGAATGGGAGAAAATGGTCTCTATATAGGCATGCAATTCCACCAAACCTCTTGGAGCCAAATGGTGTGTGAGCCTATGCATTGAAATCCAAGAGTAGCATGAGAAAGCAAGAAGTGCTTTTTCAATGATCTAATGAGTTTGCAAAGAAGATCATGTTTGAATTACAAATTTATCTTTTGTTGAATTTGGTGGAAAGAATAGTGAACCCCTACAATTCCGTATTGTAAGTGAAAGAGAATGTTGGGGTCTCACGGTTTACTATCACAAGGAATATGAAGATGGAGGAGGCCATGGTTTGGACCAATCCAAGGGAGGTGCATCCATGTTCCATGCATTAACCATCTTTAGTCTATTATCTTTTAACTCTTCATATTGAATTTATGTGAGATCCTCATCCATGCAAATCTTCTTTAAAAGGTTATTTTTTTTTTTCATTGAAGAGCCTAGAGCTTATCTTGGAAGCTCGTGACAAATTAGGAGGATCTTGAGAGCTCGTGATAGATCAAGAGGATGATGTGTAATGTGAGCGAATAAAATCCCTTTTACATGAATGTAGGCTAATTAAACCAATGCAAACAAATAAGCATACAATTAACCTAGATTAATTCAAGGAGCTAGGTCAATAAATGTGATAATTAAGCAAGAAGGATAAGTGCGCTTAGCTTTGGGAAACAACAATGAAGAACAAATGTTGATGCCACACAGAATCTAGTTGCTAGATACAAAAAATGGTCCTCTTGGTCTGATGAATGTTTTGGGTTCTGTATAGTCTCAGAAATATCAATGGGTTGAGTTGAGTCCCTTAGGATCGGACCTGAGCATTGCAGGAATGATCTGTAGCTCGCAAGAACAATCTGATAAAAAGTTACAACAATGATCTCTTCACCTTCGCCTTCTTCTATGTTTGATTTTGTCAAAGACAATGTTTACAAACACCTTGGAGGGGAATGCTAGATTGCTAAGGTTAAGTTCTCCTAGGTCGACCTCCCATTAGATTGGCTTTACAACTTTGAGAAAATGATTGAAGACAACATGAGTAGACTTGCAAATGGCCTAGTATAACTTTGATGTAGGCTAAGATTTTTTGTCCCTTAGAAATGGAATGTGCTCTAGTGTTTTACTTCTTGTAATCACTTATGATTCTCCAATAACTCATATGAATTAATTGCACAAATGAATGTCTTCAAATCCCAAGACATAACAACAATTCACAAAAACATGTGTCAAGTTAGCTCAACGAGTAGTGAAAAAGGGAGGAACTTTAGAATTTAAATTTTAAAAATTAAATATTTGGGATGAAGATCTCAAGGTAAGAAACAAGCATATGGAAGTGTGTGTAAGCATGATATTATGCTAATTGTATTTAGTTATTTTTTGGTGGTGATCGGTGAGGTTGTTACCCTCCCAACAGTTGTAATTGTTGGCGACGCTCCTTTTTATACTCATCATATCATTGTAGTGGGCACACAATTCTGGTTTGGGATATCATTGTACAAACAAGTTCTGACATAATACATATATGAGTTTTGTTGTGCATTCGCAATGAATATATTGTTATGATGTTATTTTACTTTCAATTCATCTACTTTCTGTTTACTCTGTATGTTCTATTTAGACTTAGTAGGCAGCAAAAATTTTGGTGTTGTTGCCTATCCGGAGTCGGGTTGAAGGATGACGAGTTGAATAGTCGGTGATAGTTGAGTGGATGGTGACTATGGCATTATAATGGGTCAATCGATTCAGCCGAGTGAAGAACCATGACCCATTGAAGAGATAGAAGAGCAACATCGGGTAGAAGAAAATGATAGAGAAGACAATGACTGAGAAGACGACTTGGCACGAGACCTTGTACATCTATGGACTGTATCAGTGAGACAACACGTAAGGAACGAAGCCCATCGTAGATAAATACCAGAAGAGATAATTTGGGAAAATCTGGAAGTGAACAAGGAAGTCGATAATCTCCTCACGCGTATGCCGAGACTCTTGGCAAGAAACTATCTAATCTTGCAAGACCTACGCGAAGAAAGAGAAAGGAAGCAACGCTGTCAACAGATACTACAACGGTACGAGGAACTTGTCAAATGCAGAAGAGGAGCGCGACACTAATCAACGTCGCACACCATACAATTAATGCCCTTATATCCGAATAAGTACAGACGACTAGGAAGTGGTCAAGAAACACCCTAGTATGAAACATAAAGGTCATTGAGAATACAAGAACAAAGGGAAAGGAGGAGATTGAAAAAGAATCACCGAGGAAATAGAATGGTTATTTCCAGAAAGCGAAAGCCCATTTCTAGAAAGGAGTAAAAGTGTTAGTCGGAGTTGTAGTCAGGAGGAGAAGTAAATCCCTGACGTACGACAAAATACAAAACCACAGCAACATACAAATAAAGAGTGGTAGGAATTACCAAAGCAGTTACCACTCCTCAATGAGACAGAGGAAGATCTTGTTGACCAGGTTGGCAACTCAACCACATGATTCTCATCAATCGACGAGTGGGAAGACCAACTATGGCAGGACTCACCCTCGGAGACACATGAAGATATCACTCAACGGGTTAAAGAGTTGTGCATTGGTGAGTGAGCCTACAACTCTAGGACTAGAGGAGCACAGGAGAGAGCTTGTGGGAAACAAGAGAGTGAGGTTTGCTGGGGAAGGAGTGAAGGACACCTGCATGGCCAAGAGTGCGTAGATAGCACCGAGACGTACGGATCAAAACTCTCCAGCCACAAACCAAAAACTGAAGTTGTGCCAAGGAGGAAAGATGGTGACTCCACCTGTCAGTCTGAGTGTGTAGAGGCAAAAGTTTCTGAAGTTTCTTGAAAATGGATCCAAGGATCCAATTAGACACTATAAAACATGTACACTATAAAACTATATGGGTAGCCAACGGATAGGACGACAGGTCCTATTGGTTGCGGTCGTTTCCAGCAACCCTTAGGGGTATAGCTATTGACTAGTACATCAAACTCGAGGCAAGTTTGAAAATCGGTTGGGATGCATTGAAAAAGGCATTTCAAGAAGAGTTCAAACTCTTGAGGGATGATAATGAAATCGTTGTTGAAATATACAATACAAAACCGACCAAACATGAAAATGTGCGTGAAGATGAAAGAAACTAGAAGCCAAAACAAACATAAAGGAAACTCAAAAACACAAGATTTATACTTTCAAGCCTTCAAATCTCCTTCTCTCCTTGACAAGGTGGAGAAGAGATGCACCTAAGTCACTCCTAGCTATACCCAAGTATGAAATTATGTGGATTGCTCAATGAATTTCAACACAACAAGGATTTTGACAAGGATTTGGATAGGAATTTTGGCATAGTAAGGATGCAATGAGATGAGATGAAAATGGCTTGGATTATGGTTGTATTTATAGGCATTTTGGAGGGGATTTGAGATCAATGGTTGAGATTGAAAGTTCAAATCTAATGGTGGAGATGAAGAGATGAGATGGAGGGCTAGATCTTCATCAACAAAATGGAGGGTTGTGATTATTTGTGAATTTTAAATTCACCTTGGGAAGGCTTTGTATTAATGAGGATTAAGACTTGAGAGTGAATAAAAAATTAGTTTCCGTGGGAGAAGGTGGAATAATTTTTTATTTTATTGGTGAATGAGGTGACATGTGACGTGTTTATTTGGCAAACACATGTGTGAGCTCTTTGCATTAAAAATAGCTCTAACATGGAAAATGAAATGTGAGGTGGAAGGGTCATGTGACCCCTTTGAATAAAAAATTGTTTTTTATTCAAATGGTGTGGGGAGATGGGTTAATCAAGGTTTGACCCAATTAATTAAGTGTTTAACTTGATTAATATAGCTGTAGAAAATTAGTGAGAGGGTTAATTAATGGTTAAAATTAATTAAATAAGGATTTATTCAATTAATTTGGTCTAGGGGCTAGGTAAGTTAGAGTAGCTAATTAAATAATCGGTATTTATTCAATTAGGCTAGGTTTAAGACATAGGCTAGGGGAGATTAATTAAATAAGCATGTTTTATTTAATCAATCTAGGTTAGGAGATGAGGGAAATTAATTTATCCTAAGTTGTCCATCCCTAGCCATTCATCCCAAATTCATCCCTAGTAATGAATTAATCCAATTAATTTATTGCTAAACCTTAGACTATCATTCACAATTAATTAAATAAATATTCTAATATTTATTTAATTAATTGTGAATGATAGTCTAAGGTTTAGCAATAAATTAATTGGATTAATTCATTACTAGGGATGAATTTGGGATGGCTAGGGACGGACGGCTTACGATAAATTAATTAAATAATTTTGATTTTATTTAATTAATTGGTGGAAAGGATAATTAGTAATGTGAGGATGCAGGAAAGTGGCTTGCGGGGTCAAAACATTTTCAGGTGTCTACATTTTGCCCCTCTTTGATGTGGCATTGTGACCGAGTGGGAATGGTGTCAGGTCAAAGAATTTTGCCATAGGTGACGGGAGGAATGGAAATAGATGAGGGATGCCCCCCCGAGAGATCGAGAGAAAAAAAAAATTAGGCAAACTCTCGAAAAGGCGGAAATGGTGGTGAAAAAGGGGTTCAGGATGGAAAACTAGGTTGATAGAAGAAAAAATGGATGAAAACAGGTTTTATAGATGTTTTTGATGGATTATGATGTGGCTTCTGTAGATTATGATGTGGATTATGATATGGATTATGTGGATTATGATGTGGATTATGTGGATTATGCGTAGATGGATTGATGATATGATGTGATGTGATGATATGATGATGTTATTTATTATGACATATGAGGATGTTTATGTGATGGGATTATGATGGATATTGATTATGTGATGGTTATGGTATGGACTTATGGATGATGGATTGTTGGTTATGCATTATGTGATGGGCGATGCTATATGGATAATGCTTATGATGATTATGATATGATTTATGATCTAATGATGATGTTGTGTATGCAGGATGGAGGATGCTGGTCATGATACATGTGTTGTTAGAGCCATTTTGAGGGGTGGGGGGGAGGTGTTGGATGCAAGGTTAGTGGATGGTTGGGGGGGTGTTGGATGCAGGGGGAATGGTGTTTCCTCAGTCACTTGACACATATTGTAGCCACTTGGGTTATTTGGGTTGGGTAGGTTAGGATTGGATGGTTAGGATGGATGGTTATGTCTTTGTCGTCATTAATGCAAAGCCAAGAGAACATTATGTCTATAATAACCACATGGTTTGGTTGGTGAGGGACAAGGGTAGGATTGATTGGTGGGATGGGGGGATTAGGCATGGATATTGTGCTGATATTTTTAGAGCAATCCTAAGTTTGTTATAGCAAAGGGGATATTTTTCACCAAGGTATGAACAACCAAGGTAATGTTGTATATCCACGTTTTGCATGGACTAGACCCACAAATAATAGAATGATCCCATGCATGCCCAAGATAGGACAACCTTGTCTAGAGAATGAGGAGAATTCATAGCATAAGCCCTTAGTACACAAAGGTATGATGAACCTTAGATGCAAAAGGAGATCAATATGCTAGAACCGACCCTACAATTCACAAGATATGAATACTAAATTGGAGTAATGATGTAATGTCCCCTTTCTCTAGTCAGAGTTAGTCTATCATTGGGTTCTCGTAGACTGACTATCCTAGTTAGGGAACCATGATTAGTTGACCTTGGATGAGTTCTTCAATGGTGTAGATGTGGTTTGGGTTCAGTGGGATCTAGTTGGCAATTCCTGAGGTGGCTTGCTTGCTATTGCCCATACTTGCTATTTTTAGTAAATTCAGGAATGGTGTCATTTCGAGATTTTCAGACTTGTAGTGGATGTGTCTCGTCGAGACCTTTCCGGCGAGCTATAGAACTCTGGATTCCAAGTTCATCTTGGCATTTATTTTAAAGTCCGAAGGATATTAATATTTATTTGTCGGGGACTTTATAAATATTAAGGCAAGTGACATATATTGAAGTTATATTTTAAAAGGTCACTTAAAGGACTTGGGCACCCATCTCTAGGAAAAGATGAAGTGTTTTTAAATGTAATATTCCCTCTCAAAAAGGAACGCCCCTCTTAGAGAACAAATAAAAGATGAAAAAGTGAGTTTCATTGCTCATGCTTGAATATTGTGAAATTGTTGCTTTTTGGCTCTGCTAGGGTTTTTGGAGAGGGTTTGAGGAGGTTTGAACCTTGGTGGCTTTTGGAGATGAAAACCTCCATTAGTGACAACATTCTACAGGCGTGAAAAACCGTCCAAAGGTGGTTGATTGGCAAATGCATACAGTGTTTGCATCTTGTGCTTCAATGGAGTTCGTTTGATGGGATTGTTGGGCATATTGTTCATATCATTTGCAAATTATTGATGTTCAGCTAATACCAAAGGAGTAAGGACAGATTTTAGAAGTTGAAGGAGAGTTTAGTGCAGTCGTACTTCCTTACATGCTGGTCGTACTTCCCTTAGAGCAGTCGTACTATTTCTTGGGGCAGATTTTGGGGTGTTTAGCTGAGTTTGCACACTCATACTTGGGTGTTGAGGAGGAAACAGGGACTACAACTCAAAGCAGAGATATTTCGAAGAGATTGCTGTTGGTTTTGTTGAGTCTACATCGGCCAAGTTGTACCACATTGTCTAGGAGGACGTTGGGTCTTCTGGGACTCATTTCTATTTGTCTGCGGCCATTCTACTTCTCATTTTGGGGGCGTTTAGGGCCTCTTTGATCATTGTATTCCTTTGTATGCATAATACTATCTTTCCTTGGTGATTTGGAGGTGATCTACACTACCCATTTGTTGGTCCAGCTACAGCAGTTGTACGAAGTTGCATATTTCCATATGGGTATGTGATAGTAATTCATTATATGGTATTTTATGAATTGGGTATTTAATATTTTGCTCATGTCTATTGTATCTTTTATGGGTTTTCAATATATGCTCTATATTGTATTGTTTCTGACACATCTCAAAAAACTGAAATCCCTTTTGCATCTTCTGTCTAGTCTAAAAGAACACATTAAAAATTAAAAAATAACACTATTAAGATCTTAAAAAGAACCAACAGATACGGCACATTACAGTGGTATCAGAGCATAGCTCTTCCTGCCATCCTATGAGGTCAGATTCAGACATGCAGATAAAAAAATGAGACATGCAACCTGGTACACAGATATTATCTCATATGGAACATGTCACGGACTGATATACAGGTTCCCCAGATAGATCCTTTTGATACAAATACAGGTGATAGCCACAGAGGAACAACCTGTAGTGATTTACAGTGAAGAGGAACCCATTATAGAAAACATGGATGACAAAGAGAACGAAGAACCTAGTTTGTGAGATATTCTGAACTCGTTGGCTAGGGGACAACAGGATATAGAGAGGTGTTTTACTCGGATGGATGAGACGATGCGAGAATCACAAACAGAACTGGCTCAGATTCTTACCCAGTTGATAGCTCATGATGCTAGGAACAATAGGGACAACAACAACAATAATAATCATGAAAGAAACAGGAATAACTTTTGGAACAGGAATAGAGTTAATAATGGAGGTGACAGGCACAATGGAGACAGGCACAGAGATAGGGATGATGAGGGTGAAGTGTCAGTCACTAACAGGAGAGCTTCCCAGTTGACAGCAGGTGACAGACCTAGTATACCTATTTTTGCACCTAGGAACAATGTTCCTGAACAGGAGGCTACACAGATTGAGTTTCAAGATGAAATACTGAGAGACTGATGGGCTTCCAGTGAAGAATTTAGAGTTGAGATGACTTTCGGAGAGTATTATGATCTCAGGATGAAACATAGACCCCGCAGGGGAAACAGACAGCACAATTAGGAGCTCCAAAAGAAAGTTAGCAAAATGACTTTGCCTTATTTTGATGGTTCAGGCAAAACCACTGCTAGAGCATGGGTCCAAAAGTTGGATAGCTATTTACAAATCAGCGCTATGCCCGAAGCTGATGCAATCACTTATGCAGCTTTACATTTGGAGGGCAATGCTCATAAATGTTGGAGTAATGGTAAGGTCACATTGGGTCACAATCAGATCACTTCATATGTTGAGTTAACTGCCACATTGATCGACAAATTCGATAAGAAAGATCCAGAAATGTAGTTCGAGTTAGCTCAACTCAAGCAAATGGGCTCAGTGGATGCTTACATCTCAGAGTTTCAGGACCTACCTGTTATGCTCTCTGATATCTCAGAGCGCAGATTGATGATGTTATTCATAGATGGGCTATCAGATCCTTTGTGTGGTTGGATAAAGGGTCTAGATCCATCATCTTTATAGGAGGCCATGAAGAAGGCTCGTGACATGGAGTCCTCGGCATGGAGGAGTAAATTTCAGTCTAAAGGATTCATGCCCAAAAAGGATAAAGACAGAAAACACTTTCAGAAGGAATCCAGACATCAGCCTAAGAGTTCTTCCAAGTTGGATAGTGATCAGTTGAATGCCCTTAGGAGGAAGAAACTTTGTTTTCATTGTCGAGAGCCTTGGGATCCTAAGTGATGGAGACAGGTTGTCATTGATGTCAAAAAGGTGTTGAGGGTGTTGAGTTGTTTTCCATTGATGGTTTGGAGTTGTTGCTTCATGATAGGGGTTCACAAAGGTTGATATGAAGTCATAGTGCTTCATGTTGATTATCATGCTCTCAATCAACATGACTTAATCATGCATTGTCATTGTGATATTTATAGAACTTCATGGGTGTTCATTGGTTGACTTGCTTCTTTGAAGTGTTTCAAGTTCATCAAGGATGCTTTGATATTGTTTGTTAGATCAGAATTGTTGGTGCCTCTTGGGATATTAGTCTTGGTCATTCATGGCAGAAAACTTCATTATGGGATTGCATCTATACAAGACATCAAGGTCATGGTATGTAATGCAAGTTGAATTCTTCTTGGTATATCAGATTGCTTCAAGTGTTCACATAAATTGATGAGTTCACAGCCATAAGGAATGGTGATAATCATGTTACTTGTTTGGTGATGTTGCTTCAAGTCTTGGTGTTGGTGCCTTACATTAATGAGATTATATCAGGATGTCAAAGATTCTCATGTTCATGATGATTCATTGTTATATGATAAGTTGTGTCATCAACATCATTATCATGATAGTTTGACAAAGTTGTCTTCATGAAATCAGATGTGCTTTATGTGTTATGCAATATCATGTCAGGAGAGCTTGGTGTTCAGTCATTTGTCATGCAAAGTTATGCAATAAGTGTTGAGTTGTTCATGCTTGAGAGTTGTTCATGAGTTGAGATGTTGAGTTGATGCAAGGTGCTCACAAGGTGTTATGTTGATGGTGATCAAAGGTCCTAGTTCATGATCCATTCAAGAAGGAGGAGTAGCTGGTCATAAGGTCTTTATGTTTCAATGTTGTCTAGGAGGAGATTCATGTTTTTCTTACTACATACTATGTTGATCATTAGGTTTTGTCTGGCAGAGTGCTTATCTTGCAGATGATAGATGGCAGTGTAGTGTTGGCAGATGGCAGAGATTTAAGATCCCTGATGAGGTGTTTTGAAATTCTTAAATCCTAAACTACATTCCTAAAAGACCTAATACATTCCTAAAGACCTAATTCATTCTATTTTCTGCCCGTCACACATGTCGGGGACTTTATAAATATTAAGGCAAGTGACATATATTGAAGTTATATTTTAAAAGGTCACTTAGAGGACTTGGGTACCCATCTCTAGGAAAAGATGAAGTGTTTTAAAATGTAATAATCCCTCTCAAAAAGGAACGCCCCTCTTGGAGAACAAATAAAAGATGAAAAAGTGAGTTTCATTGCTCATGCTTGAATATTGTAAAATTGTTGCTTTTTGGCTCTGCTAGGGTTTTTGGAGAGAGTTTGAGGAGGTTTGAACCTTGGTGGCTTTTGGAGATGAAAACCTCCATTAGTGACAGCATTCTACAAGCATGAAAGATCGTCTAAAGGTGCTTGATTGGCAAATGCATACAGTGTTTGCATCATGTGCTTCAATGGAGTTCATTTGATGGGATTGTTGGGCATATTGTTCATATCATTTACAAATTGTTGATGTTCAGCCATGCCATACCACATTGCCTGGGAGGACATTGGGTCTTCTGGGACTCATTTCTATTTGTCTGTAGTCATCCTACTTCTCATTTTGGGGGCGTTTAGGGCCTCTTTGATCATTGTATTCATCTGTATGCATAATACTATCTTTCCTTGGTGATTTGGAGGTTATCTACACTACCCATTTGCTAATCTAGCTATAGCAGTTGTATGAAGTTGCATATTTCCATATGGGTATGTGATAGTAATTCATTATACAGTATTTTATGATCTGGGTATTTAATATTTTGCTCATATCTATTGTATCTTTTCTAGGTTTTCAATATATGCTCTATATTATATTTTTTCTGGCACATCTCAGAAAATTGAAACCCCTTCTACATCTTCTCTCTAGTCTGAAAGAACACATTAAAAATTAAAAAATAACACTATTAAGATCTTAAAAAGAACCAACAGGTACGGCACATTACAAATGAGAACAGTCCACAAGCACAACATACAAAAGCAATGACCATGCCCTATTGTAGGTATTTTCGCCACATACCATGATATAGTGAGATCAAGGTAGTTTTGAAATGATCCTTGAATAGAACAAAAGATAAAATCAATAATCAAAAAGATCAACTGACCAAACAAATAGACATTGTATCTCTTGCCAAGATAGGTGTGGATTTAAAAATTCTGCCTATTGTAGGAAAGATATATCTGTTAAGGCAGGGATTGATGGATGATTAGGCTAATTCAAAGGATGGGCAAAATGATATATGCCATAAGTTGTGGTTGAAGTTGATTTGATGACTGATGATTTTTGCGTGAAAGATGATGCTTTCGTAGTATACCTAGCGAGTGTACTATGTTTGGGTCAAGTGTAAGCTCAGGGAATAGGGACCATCCAAGTGGGATTGGATGGATGCATCTTACGTACTTGCGTACTGGATACTTCCTTCATATTCCAGACTGCCTACATACCATGTATCCACGGGATCAAGGCACATTAAGATGCGGGTGGTGATGATATGTAGTTTTGATTTGTGATGATGATGTGGGATGGGATGGAATGATGTTAATGATGTGGGATAACTGGAATGTTGGGATGTTGATGTAGGATGGAATGCTTTGATGTTGATTTTGGGATTTTTGGATTTTCTAATGTTTTTGGGAGTTTGTGGATTTTTTTTTTTGGGGGTTTTCTAGATTTTCTATTTTTTTTAGATTTTTTTATTTTCTAATTTTTTTGGTGTTTTCTAAATTTTTTTATTTTTTTGGATTTTTGGATTTTGTGATTTTTTTGAATTTTTTTATTTTTTGTTGTACAAGGAGGGCATACAAGGATCTATTTATCCGGGAATCTGCCTTGGGTGGGTGATGAACGGTGGCATATTTGACGTTGAATGTTTGAAATACCAAGCCATGGGATGGAGGATGTATGGAGTGATTTGCATAGGTGAGGACTTATTAGATGGTGGAATTGGTCGCTACTCATGGCGCCTGAAACAAATTTTCACCATGGTACTTATCCAAGGCACCACCGAAGTGGTTTTCACCAATGGACGACTTTATTGCACTCAATTCTTCTTTATTTTTTTTATTTTTTTGTTCTTTTTTGCTCTTTTGACTTTTTGATTTTTTGATTGGGATATCTGATGGGTTAAGCATAGAACTTCTTGAGATGCATGATGTTCATTGGCTCATCCAGAGGCTGCCCCTCAGGTGTTGCTAGTTGGTAAGCTCCTGATCCATAACTGGCTATTATCACAAAGGGTCCCAACCAGTTTGGTTCAAACTTGCCTTTCTTGTGTCGCTTATGTAAATTTCTTTGATTTTCCATGAGAACAAGGTCACCTATCTCAAACTGGTGGGTCTTGATTTTCTTGTTATAGTTTCTTTGGAGGTGATTCTAATAGGCTTGCAAGTGGTTGAGGGCATTGAGACACTTTTCATCCAGGAGTTCTAGCTCGTTCAGACATTCAACCTGATACTCCTCATCAATGAGATACTGCAGTGAAATTCCGAGAGAGGGGAGCTTGACCTTGATGGGTAGGATGGCTTCGGCACCGAATACAAGGGAATATGGCATGGCTCCTATGGGGGTATGGATGCTGGTGTGCTAAGCCCAAAGTGCGGGGTTAAGCTATAGGTGATAGTCACAACCAGCTTCATTAACTATTTTCTTTAGAATTCTTAAGATAGTTTTGTTTGAAGCTTCAGCTTGACCATTACCTTGGCGGTAATATGGCGTGGAAAAGTGATGTTGGCTATGGAACTTCTGACAAAGAGTTCAGACTTCTTGATTTTTAAATGGTTTCCCATTGTCAGTGATGATGGCAAGGAGGATACCGTAATGGCATATGATGTAGTGGAGGATGAATTTGGCTATTTGGATTCCAATGGTGTAGGTGAGTGGAATGGCTTCCACCCATTTGGTGAAGTATTCGGTGGTGGTGATGATGAACTTAGGTCCATTGGATGATGGTGGATGGATTTTTCCAATGAGGTCGAGCCCCCACTGTGAAAAGAGCCATGGAGTCGTAATGGGTTGCAGTTCTTGTGACGGAGCATGAATTAGATCTATGTGTTGCTGGCAAGGAAGTCATTTCTTCACAAACTGGTGCACATCATTATCCAATGTCATCCAATAATACCATGTTCTCAGAATCTTCTTTGCGAGGGTAGGTTCACTAGAGTGTGCCCTATAGATACCTTCATGTACCTCTTGTAAGGTTGTTTGTGCTTCTCGAGAATCGAGGCACCTTAGAAGGGTACCATCAAGACTCTTTCGATATAATGTGTCGTCGATAAGGGTGAAATGGGAGGCTCAGTGGATGAATGTTTGACGTTGGGTGGACGATAGATCAAGTGGAAGGATGTTATCATGGAGATAAAGGTAGATGTCTTGATACCACAGGGATAGGCGACCAACAATGTCTCATACCAATTCTAATTGTGGAACATCATAAGCTAGCATTTGCAATTCTTCAATGAGGAACTCACATCGTTAACTATTTTTCCGCATGTCTACCAAAGATCTTATAGTGGCCATGGCATCTACTGCTTTGTTGTGAAGCCTTGGGACTTGCTCAAAGTGGATTTCATGGAAATATTCTTTGAAGTCATCTATCATCCGTTTGTAGGGTAGAAGCTTGTCGTCCTTTGTCTTGTACTCATTATTGACATGTTTTATAACCAATTGGGAATCACCATAGACCATAAGCTTCTCTATTTTCCATTGTATGGCCATGCTAAGTCCTATGATAAGTGCCTCATATTCTACTACATTGTTTGTACAAGTAAATGTGATTATGTAGGATTTTGGGATGCAATCTCCTTGAGGGGTGACATAAGTTCCCTGTCCCCGAGCCACGATGTGTGCATGATCCGTCAAAATACATTTTCCATTCTATTGTAGGTGTCACTCTAAGGATGGACTCATCTAGAAATTTGAAGAGAAGTGGATGCTTTGTTGGGATTGGTGTGTCTACTAGCTAGTCCACTATTACCTGTCCTTTGATGGACTTTCTTTCTGTGTACTCAATGTCAAACTCGCTAAGGATCATCACCCACTTAGCCATTCATCCTGTAAGAGTTTCTCGAGACAATAAGTACTTTAGTGGATCAATCTTTGCTATGAGCTTTGTTTTATGGCTGAGCATGTAGTGTCTTAATTTTTGAGATGTAAAGACAACTACAAGGCATGCCCTTTCAATAGGTGTGTAATTGATCTCGTATCCTACTAGGGTACGGTTGATATAATAGATAGCTCTTTCTTTTCCTTAGTCATAATTTTGTGCTAACAAGGCCCCTATTGTTGTTTCTGTTGTTGAAATGTAGAGTAATAGAGGTCATCTTGGCTTTGATGGTATGAGAACTAGAGGTGTAGCGAGATATTCCTTCAATCGTTCAAAGGCATTTTGACAATTCGAATCCCATATAAATGCCATGTTTTTGTGGAGGAGATGTTGAAATGGTGGCATTTATCAACTAGTTGTGCTATGAAGCGTAAGATAGATTGGAGTTTCCCTTGAAGGCTATGTAGTTGCTTCAGGTTTTTTCTTGGAGGCATTTCGATTATTGATTTTACCTTTGCTCGATCCACTTCTATGCCTCATCGTGACACAATGTAGCCAAGGAGCTTTCCCGAGGTGACTCTGAAGACACACTTCTTTGGATTGACATGCACTTTGTATTCTTCTAGTCGGTCAAAGATTTTAGCTAGCATTTGTAGGTGTTCATCTCTTGTTTTCAATTTTCCCAAAAGGTCATCCACATAGTCTTCCATGATGCTGTGAAATAGGTCATGGAATATCATGGTCATGGCCCTTTGGTAGGTTACTCCTATGTTTTTAAGGCTGAAAGGCATTACAACCCAGTAGTATGTTCCCCATGGACAAATGAATGTCATCTTATGTTGGTCTTCAGTGATCCTGATTTGATTATATCTTGAAAATCTATCCATAAGTGACAACATTTCGTGCCCAACTGTTAAATCGACTCTAATGTCGATGTTTGCTAAAGGGAAGTCATCCTTGGGGCATGGTTTATTGAGATCTCTGAAATCCATACACACAGATGCCCCCAGTGACTTTAGCTATAGGCATAATGTTTGATACCCATTCTGGATAATCAATAGGGCTGATAAATCCCATGTCTAGGAGCTTTTTGAGGTCAGCTTTAACAAGCAATGCTACTTGGGGATTCATATTTCTCAACTTTTGCTTTACTGGCTTCGCATTAGGATGTATTGCGAGGTGATGGACCACTAATGTTGGATCTAATCCCGGCATGTCAGCATATGTCCATGTAAAGTTGTGGCTTCATGCTTTGAAGAATGCCAAGAAGGCCTCTTGTTTTGTTGGTGTGAGGGAAGTAGCCCGAAAAGTAATCTTTGGTGATTCTTCGGTACCAAGCTTCATCTCTTGGGATTCCTCCACAAGGATTGGTGATTGTTCTTGGTAGAGCTCTGGGACTTCGGGAGGTCCACCCTCTCATCTCCTAGCACCTTGGGGAGGTTTTCACCAGGAGATATGTCCTTTATTTTTATTTTCTCATCATCTGAAAGTGCCACGAAGTGGTTTTCACTAGGAGATGTATTTTTTTATTTTTATGTTTTTGCGACTAAGAGACATGGAGGTCTCCCCGAAGTAGGCGAATGTGTTGAGTTCCATGATATAACCGGCTTTGTGATCTCCCAGGGGTATATGGTTTCTAACCCCCATCAATTTGGCAATTGCTTCATCATTTTGTGCGACATCTAGGACCGGAGGTCCTTGTTGGTCCCAATCGATAAGTTGAGGATAAATGAGAGGAAGTTCGTTGGATGATGATGGCGTAGTTGAAAGGCTATATGGAGGATTCAAATAACTCACCGAAATCCTCAAAAGAGTCTTGATGGTCGTCTTCGTTGGTGTTTTCTATTATAGGAAAGGCTCTTGCAACCTCACTTAAGATATATTTAAGTTTCATGTGGGGTAGACTCTTGTTTTCCATACCCTAATCCTTGATGATAAGGGTTCTTTGTAGCTAGAATTGGCTCAAGAATGTCTTGTTCATGAGGGCCCATACCACCTTGTCCTTTGTAACCCATGTTCTTGATGATGTCGAGACCCTTTCCATATTTATTGACAAGTAGGATAGGAGCTATTGGTTCTTCATCTTCATCTATGTATAACCATGATGACACATCTTCAAGGATATCTTGTTCCATTAAGTGTCTTTGCTCGAAGCTTGGAGATGGTTTGCATTTGATGATGATGGTAGAGATTTCCTTTGTCTTAGGTTTACCAAATGTTTTAGGGGATGGTGGAAGTTGCCCTACACAAAATGTGTCATGTAGGTCGTATTCTCCACACCCTATGTCATTAGCTTTGATCTTGATCTCTGGTATAGGTGATGTTTGGGAGGTGGATGCGATATTGCAAGGGTCAATGTATGAGGTGGATGGTTTTGGATTTTTGTTGGAGGTGGATGGTTTGATGGCATTGTTAAATAGGCAAAAGGTTTTGTCATGTCCTTCCAATAAACTGCAGTATTGGAAAGGACATGGATCAGCGTATATAGTAACCTCAAGGCCATTGTATGGGAATTTAAGGCATTGGTGAAAGGTGTATGGAACGGTTTGCATGGCATAGATCCATGGGCGGCCAAGGAGGATATTGTAGGGGAGATCAAGATCAAGTACTTGACATTTTGTCTCCAATATCTTTTATCCAACCTAAATTGGAAGCTTGATAGTCCCTTTGGATAGTTGTTTAGTGTCATCATATCCTTTGATGGTTATGATTTCACTTGAGTCTATGACAACATCAGAATATCTTGATTGTTTTATTAGTTTTAGAGTGCAAAGATTTAGGCTAGAGACACCATCTATTAAGACTCGTTTAATGGTATGTCTATGTATGCGGACTTCAATATGAAGGGCCTCGTTGTGAGATGTGCTAGTGGCAGAAAGATCTTGCTAAGAGAATGTTAGATGATGAGGTGATGAAAGGTGTCCCACCATGGCTTGGAATTGGTTTACATTCAAGTTGTTGGGAACACGGGTTTCCATTAAGGCCTTGTCAAGGACCTCTTTATGGAGGGGTGATGTGCGAAGTAATTCAAGGATGGAGATTTGGAATAGAGTTTTACCAAGGTGTTCGAGGAGGTTGTATTTGTTGGTGGGTGGGTGGTTTGTGGGTGTGGAGGTGTTAGCTTAGTCATCAGTTGGGGCTCCTCGAATAGATATGCGGTCGCAACAAGTAGTGACGGTGCAATTGGGGATTTTACCTTGTATGGTGATAGTTGCCACACGGTTAGGAGATTCTTCTATGCGACCCACAATGGAGTCGAAAGAAGATGGAGGGGGGATGACATAATAGGCTTGGTTGGATGTGGAGGCCTTAACTTTGTTGTGGTCGAGAAGTGGATCCTTGTAGGATCCTAGATTTTCATTGGGCGATCTTTTAGGAGGTTCATCAATGGTAATATCGCCATGACCTACAAGGTCTTGGATGCAATTCTTTAACCTCATGCAATTGGATGTCTTATGCCCTTTGACGCGGTGATTTTCGCAATAGGCATTTTCGTTAAACCATGAGGGTTTGAATTGATTGTCATTGTAGGGACGAATAGCAAGCAATTGGATTAAGTCGGTCTTTAAAAGGTTTCTCAAGACATTTTCAATTGGTTCACCTAAAGGTGTAAATCTTCTTTTGGGTGCATTGGTTTGTCTTGGTTGACCCTTAGGGATGTTGACGTTGTTATTGCTTGTGGATGGGTTTGATGGTGTGGGAGTTTGTACATTTTGGACATTTTTAACATCGGTGACACCATCATTGAGGGTGTTTTTATTCTTACACCAAAAGCGGGGTTTCTCGTATGATTGGTTGTTGTTTGTGTTCGTGTTGTCGTTTTTGTTGTTACTATTGTTAACCTTTTGTTGTTGTTCTTGTTTTCATTGTTTTCTCAATAGATTTTGATAGCGCACTTGTCTATGAGAGCTCTCTGAATCGTGGTTCCTTTGTCAATAACCTCTTCGAAGGTAGAGGCGCATTGGATTTGGAGGTGAAAGCCTATTTCTTGATTTAGGTTTGTCATAAACATAGTGACCAATTGTTTTTCGGGGATGGGCCATGTGAGCTTGCTTGCGAGACTTCTCCACCATTGCAAGGTGGCAGAAGACTCCCCATTTCTTTGTTTGGTGTTACAAAGATTTGTCATGGACACTTCATGCTCAAAGTTGTAAGAGAAGTGATTGACAAATTTATCTACAAGTTCATGAAATGTTTTGGTACTAGGGAGAAGATGTGCGAACCATTCATTTTCTTGCCCCCCTAAGCTTCTAGGGAAAAGTCTCATGAGATATGTATTGTCATATGAGACTTCTAAGCAAGCAATGTAGAACTCCCTTAAATGTTCTCAAGGGTGTCCTTTCCCTTTATATTTGTCAAATTTAAGTGACTCAAAGTTCTTGGAGAAAGGAGGCATGGGGATGTTGCAATCAAAGGGATATGGGCAAATATCTTCAAATGAGTATTGTTTTCTTTTATGCCCATGTTGCATGTCATCAACCTTTTGGATCAAAGTTTGAACAATGCTTGATAAATCCGAGGTGGTGTTGGCATGTTTCATTGTTGGTTTAATTGTTGGAGGAAGTTGGGTATTTGTTGTTGGGGTAGAGTTTGGATTTGTTGTTGTCGGTAGGCGATGAGTTGTTGTAGGATGTTTTGTGGAATTTTTTGTTGTTGTTGGGGGTTTTGATTTTGCTGAAATGTTTGGTTGGTGTTTTGTGTGGAAGATGATGTGAGGGTTGCGAAATAGGAAGTTGGATGTACGTAAGGTAGATGTTTGTGGATTGTTGTTGGGGTTGTTGGATGTATTATATGGTGGTTGTGAGAAGAGTTGTGTCATGAAGGCGATAGTGTTTGACTCAAATTGGGGGACGTTTGTGGAAGCGTTGGTGTAAGTTGTGTTGTTTGGTATGTTGAGAGTAACTTATGGAGTGGATGTGGATATAGTTGATGTAGATAGGGATGTGGAGATTGACATTGACGTGAAGGTGTTGGATGATGAAGGTTGTGAGGTATTGGGGACATCATTTGATGAAGATGGTTGGGATGTAGAAGGTTGGTTTAGCACCTTAGCACCATTTTGGATCAAGAATTCTAAGTACTTATTGGGATCCGACTTCAGGATTTGATCTAATAAATCCATGGAGTCGGCATCTTGCATAAAGTCTATGACCTCTTGATCAATGTTATTTCTATTGGATGGTTGTGATTGGTTTCCCCAAGGATTTATCATGGAATTGTTGTCGTAGGATGTTTGTTGTTGATTTATGATGACATTGTTTTGGTCGGTATTTGGCATTCCCCATGGCCTATTTGACTCCATTTCTTGGTTCTACCTAGCTTGGGACCTTGTTTGTGGTATACAATGAAGAATTGTGGATTGGTTTTGTGATGATAAGTGAAGGATGTGAACTTAGAGATTGATTTTCAAATTTTGGATCAAAAATGGATGAGTGGATATGATAGGGTATGAGGATGATTTTTGGATTGAGTGATCAAGGGATACTTTGGATGATGATTTTGTATGAAGGATTAAGGGATACTTTGGATACTTTTGATAATGATGTTGGATGGATAGTCAAGGGATATTTTGGATACTTTTGGATAATTTTTTTGGATGGATGATTAAATCAAAAGTGGGCTCAAATAAATCTAGATATTGTTGATCTCAAAGGGATTTTCCTCTCCTTAAGGTGGACTAAGACACTTAAGCAAAAAAGGAATGGAGATAATTTTACTTGGGGTAGACAAGACCTCCAAGCAAAATACGATCCTTAGAATTCACTTAGGAGTAGTCTAGGCTCCTAAGATAATTTACTCTAAGGTTGATAGGGCTAATTTATAAAAGGACTTAAGGTAGACAAATGCTTAATCTTTTTATAAATTAGAGGATGGGGGATGAGATCTAGATTTAAGTTTGCATAAATTTGATTTTGAAGGATGATTTGGATATTTGATTTGATTGAGCTTTGGATTTGATTTGGATAGTGTTGATTGATGTTTGGATTATGTTTGATTGGATTTGGACTAAGGTTGGAATGATGTTGGGATTTTTTATTTGGATGGGATTTTAATGAAGGTGTGGATGATTGTTGATTTTGATTGGAATGGATGGAATGAGTGTAAAGGTCCAAAGGTGAAAATCAAAATGTTTCTAAGGTCAAATGGTAGGGCATGGAATGATGGAATTTTGATAAAGGATGTATTAAATGGATAATGGATGATTTTGGAATGGTTTTCAAATGTTGTCACGTCACAAGGATAGTCAAATTATGCTTGGGAGATCAGATATAGGCCAATTGATGATAGTTGGACATGGGAACCAACGACCCTAAAAGGTGAGCCTAAGGCATTAACAGAGGAACCGTATGCACTAAGGGATAGGCCTAAGGCGCTAATAGAAGATACTATAGCACTAACAGATAAGCCAAAAATGCTAGTAGAGAGCCCAATGGCACCAAATAGAAAACCAAAGGCACTGCTAGTTTGTTCTAAGGGCTAAAGTTGATTGATTTTGTGGAAAATTTTGATCTTTTGGCTTCAAAGCTTCTTGGCAAGAAATTAAACAAGCAAGAAGACATGATGCCTTGACTTCAAAGGATGAAATTGGCTTTTGGCTTTTATGGGTTTTGACTTAGAAGACACACCATTCACATGAACATCCTAGAAAAATTTCAAGTAGGAGTGTCATATCTAATGGACCCACTCAAGTGCGACTTCAATCTCCACTTTTTAGAAAATGGTGATTTTCATCCCCTTAATACCATCTACTATTGCTTGGATGGATAGGAAATGCAAGGTCACGGACCACCTTACACCCCTTACCTTAGAGACAAATGTCTTACCCAACATTTATCACAACTCAAGACAATGGAGGTAATAGTGTGGGCTCTTCTCCTCCTATAGCAGCAATGCACTGAGGATATGATAGTTGAAGGTCTTATGCTAGGCTTGAACAAGCTTCTAGGGAGTCCTCGATATACACAAGGTACGTGAGGCACAAACCATGAACACTAGCATGTTGAAGGGATGTGGCATAAGTGATTAAGCAAACACCACTTCACCTTGTGTCTGGAATCACCCGGGGCCCCAATGCTGTCCCAATGACAACGTGACTAGATTGGGGTACAAGTTTCCTTCTCCCCCTTTGATATACCCCACCGATACACATGGTTGAGGTCATCCCTTGGGCTAATGAAATCCCCAAGCATGCCTCCTAAGAAGAAACCACTCCTCGCTTTTGATCATCAAAGATCGCATGAAGCGCAAGGGGAGAGCATATGTAAAAAAAGTGACCCCTTCGAGATACAACTAAACAAAGAAGTTTGCAAGTGGACTTTTGATCCCCAAGATCACCCTAAGGTGCGAGGGGAGAGCATACGTCCAAAAGCAAACAAAGACATGGCAAATAAGATAAATTTAGCCCTACATTAACCTTAATGTGCAACTAAAAGCTAGTGATAAAAATAAGACTTTGAAAATGAATCTACACAAAAGATGTCAGTAGTTTTGAAAATGATACTTGGACAGACATTTTGATACATGCAAGAAATGGGTTAGACACTTGCAAAAACTTGTAAACTCTACCATACCAAAAGTGCTAAAACAGAGACCAAATGCACTGACCAGAGGATTGACTGCACTAGAACATAATCCTAAGGCGCTAAAATAGAAGCCTAAAGTGCTACTACAGAGGCCTAAGTGCTAAAACAATAATCTATTGTGCTCAAACAGAAAGCAAAGACAACAAAAAGTAAATTTATACTTGCAGGCTCTTTGTCACTGAAGCTGAATGCACTGTTCTAGGTGCCTGATCTGTTGAACCGACAAAAAGGGGAAAACCTACACAAAAATAGAGTTATCCTACCACCAAATGATCACAAAAAGTGTTGACCAATATGCAAGGTTAGTTTAACAAGATTATACAACAGTTTTCCACCCAAAAACAGAGTTAATGATGCAAAATAAGAAAGACTAAGTTAACCCTAAGTGTTCTTCCCAAAATATAGTAGATTAAGTAATATCTCAAAAAATTTAAGGCCTAAAGACTTTCTAATATCAAAAACCAAAACCCTGCAAGCAACAGCCAGTAAGAAATCAGATTTTAGGAGTGATTTTGAGACAAAAAATATTGTTGCTGCCACGAACAAATGCGCTAAACTAGAGGCTAAAGGCATGGAAACAGGGACCGATGGCACTGAAACAGAGACCTCTGGCGCAGAACCAAAGACCTTTTGTGCTGACAGAGAGGTCATATGCGCTAACAGAAGTCCTGAATGCACTAAACAGAGTGTCGACTGCGCTAAACCTACAAAACAGAGTATCGACAGCAAATAAAAATCAATGAAATTAAAGGTGCCAATAGAGGTGCCGAAGGCGCGACTGCGAGAGACTAATGTGCTAAAGTGACTTGCATGATAGAATCTTGCAAGTCACACAAAAAAGATTAGTAACAAGGATAGGGGCCCCACCGGGCGTGCCAAATGAAGATGAAAGAAACTAGAAGGCAAAACAAACATAAAGGAAACTCAAAAACACAAGAGATTTATACCTTCAAGCCTTCAAATCTCCTTCTCTCCTTGATAAGGTGGAAGAGAGATGCACCCAAGTCACTCCTAGCTATACCCAAGTATGAAAGTATGTGGATTGCTCAATGAATTTCAACACAAGAAGGATTTTGGCAAGGATTTGGATAGGAATTTTGGCATAGTAAGTGATGCAGAGTTGGCACAAGGGAAGCAACAATGGTCTTCTCTTCTTTTTGCCCACTCACCCACTTCACCTATCCTTCAACCAACCAAAGGCACATCCAAGGGTATATGAAGGATTTGTAAACCAGGCTATGGTTCAATCCTCAAGACTATTTCCACACCTTCTAACAGGTCTACAAACACTTTCTTTATAGTTGGTTTGATCCCCAACTTCCCACAACTCTCCAACCTCTACTTGGACTAGTAAGGCTACTAGCCCTCCAAATCTAGTTTTCTCCACACAACTTGACAAAACCCTAAAGGACCAGACACACAAATGATGGATTTGAGTACCCTTTAAGGGACCCTAACAAACTTCCAAGTTTCCAATTCCAACTCTATTCTTGCAACTCAAAACTCCTACTAGGTCTCTAGGCCTAATTGATCATTTTAGGTCTAGGTTACAAAGAAAATGGTCTAGGTTGGGTTCATAGACTTGGGACAGGAACTTGGAACACTTCCACAGCCTTCAAACAACTCAAAACCACCATTCATTCACTCCTCATGTCATGATTTTGTCATCTACAACAGCAAATAGCACAATTTTGGTCAAATACATATGAATACTTGACCTAGGGCATCACCTTAAAAATTGAAGACAGTCTTTCCCAGAAAAAGGCTTTTGGAATCATGTAGTATACACCCCTAGCCTGCATTTCACCAATTTGCATGAGATTTCACCGGTTGGAGTGCATTCTAGGGCCGGATTTGTATGACAAACCCTAGAAATCAGGGTTTTAGACCAGTTTGGAGTAAAAATGCAATATCTTTCACCTACGACCACTTCAAAACCTCAAATTTGATGCATTCAAACCCTAACTCAACCTAGTTTTAGAAAAAGTACATTGATCCACTTCGCCAATCCGTACAGGTCGTACAACAATAGGAAAACAAGGAAAAATAGTCACTTTTCTTGATTTCTGTGCTCAAAACTCCGTATAAAATCTCCTCCCCTGTACTGGAGTAAGGTGTCCATCATATCAACTGATCCAAGTCAGTATGCCACATCCAAAAGTAGTTTCGACTGTTCAAAACGAGTTGTAACCGGCCAATGTGTCATTGACACCATTGGCAACATTTTGACACTATGGGATTTTTGCATTAACACCAAGATATCGATTGGTTCAACTTGTCTAAGGATTTCAAATGACCAACACACTCCCTAAAACATGTTAAAACACTAGAACAACCACAAAGACTCAAAAACCAATCATTAGACCTACGAGGCCTAAGTGGTACAACTAGGGTCCAAATGGACTAAGAATGATTGAGGTTTATATGATTACCCCAATCATCTTGACCACACAAAAGGGACCTTACAATCATGGCTAAAAAGCCTTATTACAACACACATTGAACAAAACAACACACCTTAGCAAAATGCTTCAAAATGTACTCTTGGGTGCCCTGCACCATACACCCACTGTCAAACAGAACTCAAGTCTCTTGAGTTGAAATGTTGTCAAATGTGAATCCTGCCTTCTCAATGGCTTCTCTGTTCATCCAAGTTGCATCTTCCTGAGGCTTATTGAGCCACTTCACCAAATATTCATAATAGGTGTGCCTCCTCGTTTGTTTTGCAATCCTTTTATCCAAAAATACAGTCAATCTGATCAAGAGATGAAGGAATCAGTTCTTGAAGTGTCTGATCAGTTTGTTGCTCTACAATAGATGTCTGAGGATTAGATCCCTTATAGGGATAAAGGTCTGAAACATTAAAAATTGGTGACAAGGCAATGCCATTCGATAGCCTGATTTTGTATGCATTTTCTCCACATTTCTTGAGCACTTCACAAGGCCCAATCTTCTTCATGAGTAGCTTAGTGTATTTACCTGTAGGGAGTCTCTCCTTTTTAAGGTGTACCATGACCAAATCCCCTTCTTTGAACTGTAGATCCCTTCTCTTTATGTCAGCAGACTATTTATACTTCTAAGAAGTGGACTGCAATTTCTATTTTACTTGTTCATGGACATCTCTCATCACTTGGACAATGTCTTCAGCCAATGCACTGCTCTTCTCCAGTCCTCCAACCTCTCTAAGTTCCAAAATACCCCTTGGGTGAGTGCCATAAACAATTTGAAAAGGTGACAAGCCAGTGCTTCTGTTGACAGTGTCATTGTATGAGAACTCTACCTGAGCCAAAACTGAGTCCCAACTAGCACCCTGCTCTTTAGTTAGGCACCTTAGGAGGTTGCCAAGTGACCTGTTGATCACCTCAGTCTAACCATCAGACTGAGGATGATAGGTTGATGATAAGGACAAGTTTGCACCTAGTCTTTTCCAAAGTGTCCTCCAGAAGTGTCCTATGAACTTGGGGTCTCTGTCAAATATTATTGACAAAGGTAAACCATTTAACCTGACTATTTCTTTGAAGAAAAGTCCTGCAATATGTGAGGCATCATGTGTGGTTTTACATGGGATGAAGTGAGCCATTTTGGAGAACCTATCTACAACCACAGAGATGCTATCATGTCCATTCTTGGTCCTAGGCAAACCAAGTACAAAGTCCATGCTAATGGAATCCCAAGGCTTTGAAGGGATAGGTAGTGGAGTGTATAGACCTGCATTGGATGTATGACCCTTGGCTCTTTGACAGATTTGACAAGTTTCTACAAACTTTCTGACATCAGATGGTAACTTTGGCCAATAGTAGTATCTCCTAACCAATTCTAGGGTCTTATCAATGCCAAAGTGGCCTAACATGCTGCCACAGTGCTTCTCCTTAATAATATTCTCCCTAACAAACCCTCTTGGGATACACACTAGGCTACCTTTGAAAAGAAAGCCATCTTGTATCAAAAAATTAGAAAAATCAGTGTTATACCTGCCTGTCATGGCTTTGCAAACTTGGTAAGGTTCCTTGAAGTCTTCATCTTCTGCATACTGATCTTTGATGGCATGTATGCCTGTACTCTCCAACTGAATGGTCTGCACAACAAGATTTCTCCTACTTAAGGCATCGGCTACCTTATTGGCCACTCCTTTCTTGTGCTTAATGGAGAATGTATATGCTTGGATGTACTCCATCCACTTGACATGTCTGTGGTTTAACTTCTGCTGCCTGTTCAAGAAGCTCAATGCACGGTTATCAGTAAAAACTATAAGCTCCTTGGGCAATAAATAGTGTCTCCACTTCCTCAATGATTGAACCATTGCATATAATTCTAGGTCATAGGTAGAATAGTTATGTTTTGCCTCATTCAACTTCTCACTAAAGAAGGCTACAGGCCTCCCATCTTGACTTAGGACTCCCCCTACAGCCCTCTTACTTGCATTACACTCTACCACAAGGACCTTGTCAAAATCAGGTAGTACAAGGACCGATTGTTCTGATATTTTCTTCTTTAACAATTCAAAGGCTTGATTGCCCTCATTTGTCCATACAAATATACATTTCTTGCCCCCTTTTATAGTGTCAACAAGTGGAGCACAAATGGCACTAAACCCTCTAATGAACTTTCTATAAAAGCTGCACAAACCATGGAAACTCCTTACCTCAGAGGCTGTAGTCGGTGTTGGCCAATTAAGAATGGCTGCCACTTTGTTTGGACCCATCTTGAGGCTGCCCTTAGAGATGAAAAACCCCAAGAATGTCAATTCTTCTTGTAGGAAGACACATTTGTCAAGGTTAATTCTCAACTTCTCCTCTTGAAGCCTCCTGAGCACTTGATGGATATGCCTTATGTGATCTTCCTTGCTATCACTAAAAACCAATATATCATCCAAATATACAACAATGAACTTATTTAGGAAAGATTTTAGCACCTCATTCATCAACCTCATGAAGGTGCTAGGTGCATTTGACAAGCCAAAAGGCATCACAACCCATTCAAATAGTCCTTCATTGGTTTTGAAGGTAGTTTTCCACTCATCCCCCTCCCTTATCCTAATTTGGTGGTAACCACTTTTTAGATCCATCTTGGTAAAATATTTAGCCCTACCCAAGCAATCCATTAAATCTTCTATTCTAGGCATTGGAAATCTATACCTAATAGTGATCTTGTTGATGGCCCTGGAATCAGTGCATAGTCTCCATGTTCCTTCCTTCTTGGGTGCAAGTACTGCAGGTATTGCACATGGGCTAATACTCCTCCTTATAAGCCCTTTATCTAACAAGTCTTGGATTTGTCTTGCCACTTCTGCATTTTGCTCTGGGGTCAACTTGTAGGCTGCTTGGTTTGGTAGGGTGGATTCAGGGATGAGGTCAATGCAATGACTAATCTCCCTCTTTGGTGGAAGTGCATCCTTGCCTTCATCGGCTATCACATCATGAAACTTCTCCAATAGTTCTTCCACTTTCTTTGGTCCAATCCTCCTAAGAGGCTACTGTACTTTGATCTTCTTAGGATTTTCACCTTGGGCTTGATGACTACTGCAAAACAAGGCACCTTCTCCTCCTTGAGGTTAGCCAAAAACTCTTTTTCACCTACTAACATAACTGAACTAGGAATGATCTTTTCCTTGCTGTCATCAATCAAAGGAGTCATTGTGAGATTTTCACCATTTTTGGACAAATGAATCACATTTTGCTTACCATCATGTTGGGCACTTGTATCATGTTGCCAAGGCCTTCCAAGAAGAAGGTGGCATGCATCCATATCTACTATTTCACAAAGAATCCTATCATGATATTCACCTATCTTGAATTCCACCCAACATTGTTCTTTCACCACAATTTGTTGGTCCTTGGTTAGCCAAAAGACTCTATAAGGGTTAGGATGAGGTATTCTTTGCAATCCTAACTTATTCACCATTTCATTAGAAGCTATATTTTCAAAAGAACCTGAGTCAACAATTACCATGCAGACTTTCCCTTTCACCTTGCAAGTGGTTCTAAACAAATTATTTCTTTGGGGCTGCTCCTTGGTGGCTGGCATGATGAGGGACCTGTTAAACATGATGCATTCTCCGCTCTCTGGTGTTGCAGGCTTGGAAAAGGCTGTTTGATAACTTGTGGTGCTTTGACAGTCATCCTCTTGAAGGAGCTGCACCCTTCTATCTTTCTGATTTGTAGAGTTGTTTCCCATCTTCTCCAGGCACCTAAAGGACTGATGTCCTATCTAATTGCAAGAGAAACACCTTCCAGTGAACACATTGGGACCCCTGCCCCCACTTCTTCCTCTGCCATTACCTCTCCCTCTAAACTGACCCTTATCAGCATTGTTTCTATCAGCCTGCCCTTGGCTGCCTTCTTGTGATCTGCCATCTTGGGGTCTAGGAAAGTTATCTCTATTTTGAAATCTGCCCCTGCCTCTAAAATTCAGATTGCCTCTGCCCCTGCTGTTTGTATCACCTCTCCTTCTTTGTTTATCCTCAATCTTCAATGCCATTTGAAAACACTTATGGACTGTCTCAGGGTTAAAGAGACTTAATTCATCTTGAATGGAGAACTTAAGACTATTAAGATACCTTGCAAGCTTCTGTTTTTCATTCTCAGGCATCTTGGCTTTCAAAGACATCTTGTGAAACTCCTCGGTGTATGTGCTCACGTCCATGTCCTTCTATCTCAAGTTTTGTAACTTCTTGTGCAAGTTGACTTCATAGTCTTCAGGGACAAATTGCTTCTTGATTTCAAGCACCATCTTCCTCCATGTAGTGATAGGGTTCCTATCATCCTCTATCCTCTCACTTTGAATGAAGTTCCACCAACTCAAGGCTGGCCCTTTCATTCTTGATTTGGCAATCCTCACTTTTTTATTTTCTGCCACTTCCTCACATTCAAAATAGTTCTCCATTGCCTCTATCCAATCAAGGCACTCCTCTAGGTTCATCTTACTAGGAAACATAGGTAAATCCACCTTAGTGTCCTTCCTACTCAACTTTCCAAGTGCATCTAGGAATTGTCTCTCTGACATGCCTCCTTGTGGCTCTTCCATAGGCACTTCTTCTTCTTCATCTTGATCCTCTTCCTCTGAATCTAAGATGACCTTTGGTTTCTTCTTCTTATCCTTGTCCTTCTTCAACTTTTCTATCTCAGCCTCCATCCTTTTGTTCTTGGCTGTTTGCTCTCTCACTATCTTTGCCAATTCGGCATTTGTCACCTTTTGAGGAATCCCCCCCTTTTCTTCTCTATCTCCCATCTCTTTGATGGCTCTGATACCACCTGATGCAGAGTTGGCACAAGGGAAGCAACAATGGTCTTCTATTCTTTCTGCCCACTCACCCACTTCACCTATCCTTCAACCAACCAAAGGCACATCCAAGGGTATATGAAGGATTTATAAACCAGGCTATGGTTCAATCCTCAAGACTGTTTCCACACCTTCTAACAGGTCTACAAACACTTTCTTTGCAGTTGGTTTGATCCCCAACTTCCCACAACTCTCCAACCTCTACTTGGACTAGTAAGGCCACTAGCCCTCCAAATCTAGTTTTCTCCACACAACTTGACAAAAACCTGAAGGACCAGACACACAAATGATGGATTTGAGTACCCTTTAAGGGACCCTAACAAACTTCCAAGTTTCCAATTCCAACTCTATTCCTGCAACTCAAAACTCCTACTAGGTCTCTAGGCCTAATTGATCATTTTAGGTCTAGGTTACAAAGCAAATGGTCTAGGTTGGGTTCATAGACTTGGGACAGGAACTTGGAACACTTCCACAGCCTTCAAACAACTCAAAACCACCATTCATTCACTCCTCCTGTCATGATTTTGTCATCTACAACAGCAAATAGCACAATTTTGGTCAAATACCTATGAATATTTGACCTAGGGCATCACCTTAAAAATCGAAGACAGTCTTTCCCAGAAAAAAGCTTTTGGAATCATGTAGTATACACCCCTAGCCTGCATTTCACCGATTTGCATGAGATTTCACCAGTTGGAATGCATTCTAGGGCCGGATTTCTATGACAAACCCTAGAAATCAGGGTTTTAGACCAGTCTAAAGTAAAAATGCAATATCTTTCACCTACAACCACTTCAAAACCTCAAATTTGATGCATTCAAACCCTAACTCAACCTAGTTTCAGAAAAAGTACATTGATCCACTTGGCCAATCCGTACAGGTCGTACAACAAAAGGAAAACAGGGAAAAATAGTCACTTTTCTTGATTTCTATACTCAAAACTCCGTACAAAATCTCCTCCCCCGTACTGGAGTAAGGTGTCCATCATATCAACCGATCCAAGTCAGTATGCCACATCCAAAAGTAGTTTCAACTGTTCAAAATGAGTTGTAACCAGCTAATGTGTCATTGACACCATTGGCAACATTTTGACACTATGGGATTTTTGCATTAACACCAAGATACTGATTGGTTCAACTTGTCTAAGGATCTCAAATGACCAACACACTCCCTAAAACATGCTAAAACACTAGAACAACCAAAAAGACTCAAAAACCAATCATTAGACCTACTAGGCCTAAGTGGTACAACTAAGGTCCAAATGGACTAAGAATGATTGAGGTATATATGATTACCCCAATCATCTTGACCACACAAAAGGGACCTTACAATCATGGCTAAAAAGCCTTATTACAACACACATTAAACAAAACAACACACCTTAGCAAAATGCTTCAAAATGTACTCTTGGGTGCCCTGCACCAATAAGGATGCAATGAAATGAGATGAAAATGGCTTGGATTGTGCTTGTATTTATAGGCATTTTGGAGGGGATTTGAGATCAATGGTTGAGATTGAAAGTTCAAATCTAATGGTGGAGATGAAGAGATAAGATGGAGGGCTAGATCTTCATCAACAAGAATGGAGGGTTGTGATTAGTTGTGAATTTTAAATTCACCTTGGGAAGGTTTTGCATTAATGAGGATTAAGACTTGAGAGTGAATAAAAAATTAGTTTCCATGGGAGAAGATGGAATAAAAAATTTTGTTTTATTGGTGAATGGGATGACATGTGGCATGTGTTTATTTGGCAAACACATGTGTGAGCTCTTTGCATTAAAAAGATCTCTAACATGGAAAAGGAAAGGTGAGGCAGAAGGGTCATGTGACCCCTTTGAATAAAAAGATATTTTTTATTCAAAGGGTGTGGGGAGATGGGTTAATCAAGGTTTGACTCAATTAATTAAGTGTTTAACTTAATTATTATAGTTGTAGAAAATTAGTGAGAGGATTAATTAGTGGTTAAAATTAATTAAATAAGGATTTATTTAATTAATTTGGGTCTGGGGGCTAGGTAGGTTAGAGTAGCTAATTAAACAATTAGTTTATTCAATTAGGCTAGGTTTAGGACATAGGCTAGGGGAGATTAATTAAATAAGCATGTTTCATTTAATTAATCTAGGGTAGGGGATGAGGGAAATTAATCAAATAAATATTTAGAATATTTATTTAATTAATTGTGAATGATAGTCTAAGGTTTAGCAATAAATTAATTGGAATAATTCATTACTAAGGATGAATTTGGGATGAATGGCTAGGGACGGACAACTTAGGATAAATTAATTAAATAATTTTGATTTTATTTAATTAATTGTTGGAAGGGATAATTAGTAATGTGAAGACGTGGGAAAGTGGCTTGGGGAGTCAAGACATTTCCAGGTGTTTACAATTATAATCTCATCTAAGATCCTTTTGATAAAATTGAAGGTGTGTTCTAGTGCATTCAAATAATCCTCATCAATAATATCTATCTCTTGAAGACAATGCACACGATATGTAGTTCCATCAATGAGCTTGTGAAGAGAGACTCAAAGACGAGTTTCAAGCTCTAGAGACATAACTATCTAAACATTGTAGACTAAAGAATAAGAAAAGGTGCTAGTGGGAGTATGAATGTTTGTATGATAGGCCCACAAAGTGGGGGAAAAGTTGAGTATGCCAATTCTTATCAAGTTGATCAATAATTTTGTACGAGATTTGTTCAATGGTTTTTTTTAAGCCTTGGCTTGGGCATTGGACTATGGATAGTAAAGAGTAGAAGATTTATGTTGGATATGAAACTTCTCAAGGAACTTTTTTAGTTCATGGATTTTAAAAGAGGAACTATTGTTAGATAAGAAGACATCAGAAAGACAAAACCTTGAAATTATGATTTCCATAAGAAAGTTACAGATGACCTTAGTTCTAGTAAACTTGAGGGAAATCTCTTCCACCCACTTTGTAAAATAATCAATCATTCTAATGATGAAGGTGTGACCCTTAGAACAAAGAGGAGAAATATTACTCATAAGATCAAGACCCTCGATAGAGAAATGCCAAGGTGAGGTAAGATGTCGAAGTTCTTAAGTAGGAGCATGAATTAGATTGTTATGTTGCTAACATTGGAGACATTTCTTGATAAACTCATGGGAGTCTTGCTCCATCTTTTTTCAATAGTATCCCATATGCAAGAGTTTTTAAACTAACATTCTACCACTAAAGTGACCTCCATATGAACTAGAGTGTACCTCCTACAAAGTAACAATAGGTTCTTCCTATGTCAAGCAACACTAGAGAAGTCCATTGTACTTTTGGTGGTACAAGACACTATAAAGAATAATGTAACAAGTAGCATTCATTCAAATATGAATATGAATATTTTTAGTATAATTGGGATGGAAGGTACCATTGTCAAGATAATCATAGATACCAAAGTATCATTCACCTGCCATGATCACATGGCAAGAAGTGAAGATATAAGAAGGGAAACTATCGTTAGTGGCAATAAAGAAAAGGGTGTGAATGAGAAAGTAGAAATTGTTTGTAGAGCTAGCCATGGGCATGAGAGAAGTAGAACTAGCCATAGCATTAGCATGATGATTATATTTTAGAGGAAGAGCATTAACAATATAAGATGAGAAATGGTCAAGAAGAGCCGAGGCAAGATTGTGATGAGGAAGTTTTCCTTCCTTTGTTTGACAACAGCCTATAACCTCATGCACAACCAATTGCAAATCATCATAGATATGAATGGAGGCAATGCCAAGAGAGATCAACATGCAACCCACTAGTGAGAGCTTCATATACAACTATATTGTTGGTGCATAAAAAGTTGAGGCAAAAAGAAAGAGGAACAAGTTCACCAGAAGGAGGAACAAGAATGACACCTACCCCTGAACTTATCTTGCACCAAGAGCCATCAAAGAATATCTCCTAGGGGTGGTCAATGTCAACAATGAGAATGTACTTGTTGTGTAACTTTGCACACCATCAAAAAAATTATATTTTTGCAAATAGGGTATGCATAGGAATGACATGGCCCAACTTTTAACTTGAATGATGAAGTATGGAGGCCTCTAGGGCTGCAATTGAGGCCATTCTAAAAAGAAATCCTATCGATTGAGATTCAAATCCCACTACCTGTCCATGAAGACTTGGGGCCATATAATGCTGGATTTATGTTTAAGGCAAGTGGAAAGGTTTGGGGGCCTTGTCTTGATACTCAGCACCAGTTAGATCTAGATGGAAAAGTACAAACAAAGAACAATGCCTAGAGGATCTTTCTTTGTACCATGTATAATGGAGAGAAGACCACTTGCAAGGATTGAGGTTCTGTACTCGTATAATTCTATAATACCACATAGCATGTTTTAGAGGTATGTGTAAGAATGAAGTGTGACATAGCTATATGAATAGAATTGGCTTAGCCCGACAATATACGAATGTTGTATAAATTATGAGTAGGGTGCTATTAGTAGTGTATTTTCATAAGTAAGAACTAGTTGATCATAGGACAAAAAGGGCATTTCAATGGTAGTGAAACCATATAGAGTGGCACAATATGGAGGATGGGTTGTGTATGTGTATTTTGGGATGAACATTTTAACAATGCAGGTCCAACATAGATTGGAAGAAAATTAGGGATGGAGGTACAATAAAATATAGATGGCATGTCATATTAAATTGAAAAAGGATGTCATGGATAGTTTTAATGTGCAAGGGAGGAAGGAGGCTTGGTATAATCTTTTCTAGGAGAAGACTCAGCCACTGTTTGATTAATTTTATTTGACAACAACTAGGAATTCTTATAATTTGTCTTGGAGATTGAGGGTTGCAATAGTGAGATTACTGGATGAAGAGATGACTTTGAAATAGTCAGGACCCACCCAAGAACACAAACACAGTATACTACTTTATTAAAACATGCATGTAGATATTAGAGGAAAAGTATATGTTTAAGTGATACCCACTCTATTTATCTTATCCAATCTAGTAGCTTCCATGAATTTATGTAGAAAGGAAGTGAGGTTATAAGGAGGCCCTACCATTAGATAAAATAATTTGAGTTGGTAGCTAGGGCTGCCACATAATACAACACATACCTTATAAAGAATTCAAATATAAAATAAAGGTCTATGTTTCTAAGATTTAATCTATGATGTCTAAATAGATGTAGATCAATAGTTGTTAAGAGTTTGGAAGAAAAGCAAAGAGAAGTCAGAGGAAAAACCCACAATTGGCTAGAGGGGATTGGCAAGTGGAGGGGTCCACACTTGTGTCTTTTAATCGAGACAATTAAAATGATAGTTAACTGACCTCCAGTTAATTTAAGAACTTTGTAATAGATTAAAGACCCGTAGGCTATAATTATTGTCATTATCTGAAATTAAATTCCATGAAATTAAAATCAAAGGTGGAGACAAGTTTAATATTATAGTAAGGTTTAATATTTAATATGTACGTAGGTGAGTAGAAAATGTTAAAAAAATGTAAAATTGAATATAAAAATAAATCCCACATAAATGTTTGTCAAAAAATCAAGAGTAAAATCAAAGAGAAAATATGGACGGAGAATTAATATTCCAAGAAAAGTTAAATGTTTCCAAAGTATTTGCCGATGATGGCATGGTTCGGTGGTTAAGTCGCTCAGGATGTAGTGGCGGCCACTAGAGTTCAAACCCCCGCTGGGCCAACGAGCTCACAAGGCTTTACGCCTTCGCTGGACCAATGAGCTCGCGGGTTTGAAGTGTTCTTCCTAGGGGATGAGGTCCCCCAGTTGTGGCCTCACCGGTTCATTGCTCCGGGCAAAAGCATTCGCGTGGAGCCGGAGGGCGTGTCGCACCAGCGTCGCCGGTCACGTTAAAAAGTTTACCAGGCGCATTTAAAAAAAAATGTTTCCAAAGTATTAGCACAAAGATAAATATTAAAGTGGAGGGTAAATATAAGGCAAGCTATAGGTGGGAAATGTCAAGTGAGGATTCACTGAGAAAGGTAAAAGATTCTTTTAATATTTATGTAGGCAAGTGACTTTTATTCCAACAAAATGGGAAGAGGGAGAAATATTTTCACAAATGCCAAAGTAAAAGGTGAATTGGAAAATCATTTTTATTTTCTTAAATAGAATTGGGTCTATTATTTTGTATTGCATTAATATTACAAAATAATATTACAAAAGGGAGAAGTCGTGTCAAAGGCAAAGGGATGAGAAATAAACTCATGCAACATGCAATAGCAAGTGAGATATTTTTTGAATTTCAAACAAGAGTCACATCACTAGACTCTTTTTCTTCTTTTCCCCCTACTTTTCTCTTTCTTAGGTACATATGTCTAATATTTTCAAATAAAAAGCTACAATTGAACATTTTGCAAATCCATGCTATTTTCATTCATTGTTTATTTTCTTTTCTTTTCTCTATTTCTTTGTTTCTTGGTTCCAAAGAAACCTAATGTATGTGTCAAGGATAGTTGGTCTTTCATGATATGTGTAGTTGAACTATGTACTTTAATATAATCAATATGTCATAATGGTTCCAAAAATCTTAATGCTTGTTTGTGTTGGAATTATCAGAATTAGAATGCCAATACTAGGATAACTTCCACAAAGAATATGAGAGCACAAAAGACAAATAACTATAATAAAAAGTGAATGAAAATTACAATGAGGACCATTTCATATAAAGGTAAGGAAGAGGAGGTAGGAAGGTAGGATTGAATGTATGACTACCCCTCCAAAAGTGAAACACATGTTAGCTCACTGGAGACAAGTGTGAGAGCATATCTCAAGTCTCTATGAAGTAAGACAAATAAGAGAATAACCTCTAAGTAAACTTAATCTAAGTGTGAATAAGTCTAATCTAGAAAAGTTGATTAGCTTACTAGATGTATAAAGACCCTATTTACACTAACAACCCCCTAAGTGCAACTTAGGGAGAATAAATGCAAAGATGATGATGATGATGGGTCTCCACTACAAGACCATGTTAGGTACCCATGTACAAACAAATTTATCATAAATGGAGTAAAGGAGAAAATCCAATGGGAAATAGAACTAAGGGCCCAAAACTACTCCAAAATGAGCAAAAATAGCTCAGAACTCCACCTCCAAAGATAGTTGACCCAAAAGATGCCAAAATTAGCCAAGTTTGACCCCAAGGAAAAAATAGAAAAAGATACATCTCCTGCATGAGTTTGCACTCATGTTCAACTCCTCTCCTATTTTTGCATGATTAGAGGGCAAAAATAATCTATTTTAACAATTATTAAAGGCAAACTTATGATTTTTCTTTAATAAGTGTTATATTATGCCTATTTTTCCTCTAGTTTGTGATATAACAAGTATTAAGGCAATTTATAGCATTATTGCACTTAATAATTATTAAATTACATTTATTTTGTCTTCAATTTGTGCAAAAATAAAAAGGGTTCACATGTTTCAACAATAGCCCTTAAGGCAAGGATAACTCTCTTCTCTCCATGCAAAAATAACATCTCAACCTGCCCTTTGACTCATGAAAATATCCAACTCTGCCCTAAGTCAAAACAAGGTCAAAAGGACCTTCATTGTCTTCATCAAACCTTCCACTTAAAACTTCTTATCATTTGATTAGATTATCAGGTCAAAAGGAAACATTAAAATTCACAAAAAGCATCATTAAACCCCTTATGGCTCGCTCGGCCACCTTCAAACTCACTAGGTCTTAATAGTCTTGACCACGGGCATCTTTTGGAGATAATGATTTTCTTAAAAAAAAGTCAAAAGACTTCAAACATAGCCACGAATTAGGGCTTCACTTTGGACAAAACATTCTCAAACCCTAAACATATCTCACTATTACCATTCTTTTGAGCTTCCTACTGGGAGAGCTCCGCCATGAGAGGGTTTGAAGGCTTTTGATGGAGGTTTCTCTGCTTGCTACAAGTATCACACTGATTCTTCTAGTGAGTAATCTCCTTCCTTTATTCGTTCAGGTATTCTGCTTTTCTAGGAAATGATGAAGAAGAAGTAAAACCCTTGCCTTTCCTTTGCTATTTCCTCTGGTAAATAATGCCTTCATGTGGCTATTTAATCTCTTATTTACTAGCAAATATAGTTTTGAAGAGAGGATTTCTCTATATACTTCCTTTAGATGGCCACCTCTCTGTGTTTTAGTGACTGCATTTGTCAGGAAAGCTTTGTATATCCAGCATGTTTCTTGTTGTCTACAGTTATCTCACAGTAAGAGGCTATTTTATTTCCCTGTGGTTTCTTATTTGGCATGAAACAATGATGTTACTTCTATAATTCCTCATGTGTTGCCTGAAAAAAGTGAAAACTTGTTTTGTTTTTTTCCATCTCCTGGGCATACTCTCCATATTGGCGAAAACTTGTGAAGAAGATAGTAAAAAACTCTCCATACTTTTATGATAATGGTGAACTTATTCTCTCTCTAAAACAAAATGAAACACTTGTTAAACTTTACTTGGGATTGTAGCATACTGCATGTGTATTTCTTTATCTAATTATTTTGACTGCTTTAATAAAGCTGATAACCTCCTTGATGATCTCACTATTATGCTTTATATCTACAATTATATGGAGAAGCCTTCATACCTTTTTAAGATACATTACTCTTATGTCAATGATGTTTGACATCTAGGGACACATGGAGATCTATGTATACTTCCTTTAGATATTGTAATTTAAACTATTTGATAGTCACACTCCTTTTGCTCATCCTTCAAAAGTTCTAAAACAAAACTCTCATTTTAAAGGCTCCTTTAGGTAAGCATGTTCCCTCTTGAGAACAAAAGTGATAAATCTTATTTCTCCATGAAATTTGTATTTTCTATACTCTGCAATGGAGACAAATTTGTAACTCCTTGATGTTGTTCCATTAATTTTTTTATGGCTGCTACTATATCTCTTCATCTCTGCATTTTATATGCTCCTGTAGCTCTTCATCTCTGCAATTGAATATGCTCCTATAGCTCTTCATCTCTACATTTGAATATGCTTCTATATCTCTTCATCTCTGCATGATGGTTGTGACAGTTTCCATGATGATTTTTTCTTCAATCTTTGATATATGCTTTTGTTGTTATCTTAACACTGCTCCTTCTAGAGGGTATGATTGCCTTTTGCCACAACAGTACTTATGATGACTATAAAAAATGTACTGCTTTTGTTATATATCTGTCCACATTTTGAAAATGCTCTTGGTTTTTTAGACTGCACTCTTACTTAACAAAGCATTGACTATGCTAGTCAGGGTGTGGCTGTTACTAGCTTCTCTATTGGCACCTTTTGATTCTTCATAAGCCCCTTCCATTTGGGATGACTGTGACAGACCTACATCCATACTTGCTTCTTAGTTGTCTTATTCAATGCAAATCTCTTGTAGGATTCATCATGTCTTTAATAGGTTCAAAATCTCATCTCTTATATGCTGTCAGGTACTCTATTTAGAGTGACTTGAAGAGTAGCTATAACATTTGACATTATACAAAAACAATGAGAGATGCATTATGTGACTACCTCCTTTTGTTATTTGATCACTATTGTCCTCAAAGGTGCATGGTCGTTGTCCTTAATCTAATGCATCCTACTGTGTCCTATTACATTCATTCTGTAGCTGCTCTCTTTAATTTGCCTTGAGCTCCTCTTGACAGTTCTCATGATGTACACCACCTTGAGATCATTGTCCCAACACTTGGATTGGTTATTTTTATTGTTCCTTCTATGACATCCATTTCACATATGTTGCTATGACTATTTTCTCATATAGATCACTATTGTCCTCAAAGGTACATAATTTATGGTGATTGTTTGTTGGAAACAAAGCTTCCCTTTAAGTTGTCCTTTGATGATGGGCATGACTATCCCTTGTCTATAGATTGTTCCTACTATTGCACCTTCAACATGGATGGTTATTTGTTTGACTAGGTGAAAGGTGTTCTTCTAGGTATTCTTCTACTCATCTAATGCTCCTCATGTGATTGTACCTCCTCACTATTTGGTAAGCTATTCTTCATGTCTGATGACTATTGTCCACACATGACATTAATGATTGATTTTCATGGACCTATACCTGCACAATGAACAAACTAGTTAGATGAAAGCATGTAGGTTGATAGCCTCTCCTTCTTGATTATCTGATCTCTTTCTCTTTCTTGCTTCATCTTATGCATCCAATGTCTGTTTATCTATTCCATTTTGTTGATCAGATGTAAAATAACAAGTACATTTTGAGTTATTGCAAATAGAAGTAGAGATGACACCCTGAGCTCTAACATCATGTTTACTTCCTCCTATAGGTTCACTTGGAGCTATCACTAGGACAGTAGAAGATGCTGATGCAGACAACGGGATTCGTCATTCACTCAGGCAATGATGGGTCCCACCTTTCTTTTATATGCTTTCCTTTAGTTCAGATGTACTTGTTATTGTGCATTATATCATATACAGTTACTCGCACGGCTTGTATGGGACCATATAAACACTTCTCCTTTGAATATAATCAGTTATTTCATGCAATGACTTGTGTATAATTTTCTCTTTCTTGTAAATCAATTGCATAACATAAACTGAACATTATTGCATGCATAGGTGTTTATAATCATGAAAAAATTGATAAAGTTATATGTACCTTTTTGAACTGTATCAAACTACAATGAATGAAATGCAATGAACACAACTGAAACATGATCTGCAATGACTTAGTTTAAATTTTCTTTCACCTGTCAGTCCCTGAATACCTCTTGTCTTGCTGGGGCACTCTTCATCTTATCTGGCTCATGTAGCAGCTCTGTTTGAGCTGCTACATGATCTTGGTAACATGATCATTGAAAAAGTCCTCCATCAGGACAGTAGATATTCTAGGATGGCCTATGAACTTAAGTTTTTTCTTACCCCTTCCTTTGAACCTTCCTCTTCTTCAAACCAGCAATAGAAACTATTGTTATAGCCTGACCAAATTGGCTACAAAGCACAATTTGGTAACATTTTTGGTGACCTCTACACTAGTTTTTCTTGCTAAAACTCTCAAGGCTAGTTGCCTAGTTGATCCATTAGGCAATAGAGTCTTTCTTTAGCCTTTACAACTCAAAAAACTTATTGCAACCTAGTTGCTAGAAACAGAATAGCAGCAGAAATAAAACTGAAAACAAAACAATGTTGGCTCCAAACAGGACCAGCCAATTGTGCATCTACACTTCTTGGAAAATAAAAATTGAACTGAAATAGCCTACCTACCTAAACTAAACAAATGAATAGCCTTTCTAAATGAAACCATTAACTGGTTCTGTAAAATATCTTCCCTTCCTGATTAGTTGAGTATGCTTTCCTTGTTTTTTAGCAGCCAACATGGGGTGTGGAAAGGGTGGGTATTCAAAGAACCTATGTAATACCTCTTCAAGAAAGAGAGCAAAAATACATACCCACTTGTTCTATTAAAAAATACAATTGTTTTGCACTAGACAAGTGCATTGGTCCTTCTCCTCTTCCAGTTCATTCTCATGCCTTGCAACCTTGTTGCTTTCCAACTGGATTAGATGTCGAATAGAACACCTTTTGACAAACCGATGTACAAACAGTCAATGTTGATTTGTTGTTTGCATTTTGTTGCCTTATCACCCTGAATATGAATTATGGACTAATTAGGGGGGTTTGAAACCTTACCCATATTGGAGCTTTCTAACTCCTACTCCTCTTCCAAAGTGAATTTAAAATCAGGAAGCTTTTTTAAAACTACTATTTAACAGTCCATTCTTTGAGACAAAGTGTCTTCTATGATGGGATGTTGTTGCAAGTATGTGCCTAATCGGTGTTGTCATTGATGTCAACAGGACCAGCCAATTGTGCATCTGCACTTCTTGGAAAACAAAAATTGAACTGAAATAGCCTACCTACCTAAACTAAACAAATGAACAGCCTTTCTAAATGAAACCATTAACTGGTTTTGTAAAATATCTTCCCTTCCTAATTAGTTGAGTATGCTTTCCTTATTTTTTAGCAACCAACATGGGGTGTGGAAAGGGTGGGTATTCAAAGAACCTATGTAATACCTCTTCAAGAAAGAGAGCAAAAATACATACCCACTTGTTCTGACTGAAAATACAGTTGTTTTGCACTAGACAAGTGCATTGGTCCTTCTCCTCTTCCAGTTCATTCTCATGCCTTGCAACCTTGTTGCTTTCCAACTGGATTAGATGTCGAATAGGACACCTTTTGACAAACCGATGTGCAAACAGTCAATGTTGATTTGTTGTTTGCATTATGTTGCCTTATCACCCTGAATATGAATTATGGACTAATTAGGGGGGTCTGAAACCTTACCCATATTGGAGCTTTCTAACTCCTACTCCTCTTCCAGAGTGAATTTAAAATTAGGAAGCTTTTTTAAAACTGCTATTTGACAGTTCATTCTTTGAGACAAAGTGTCTTCTATGAGGGGATGTTGTTTCAAGTATGTGCCTAATCGGTGTTGTCATTGATGTCAACATATTCTTGTTGTCATTGGTATCAACTATATCTTATTCTATTACTTGTTTATAAAACTTGTATGTTGAGGATATTGAGAAAATTAGCCTCTCCGGAAGAAACAAGTGAGTTACAGAGAAGTGCAGTACAGACAGTGAGTTGTATGCTGAAGAATAGTCTGGTAAACTGCTCCATATTTATTCCTGCTTGAAGATCATCTTCTGCAGATTGGAAGTAAGTCAAAAGTATGTATGAGGATGCTACATTCTGAGTTTGAGCCATACGCATGAAAATTTGAGTGAGTTCTATTCACTAGAGTGAAACCTGCTTTTTCTATAAGTTCAGTTGAGACAAGAAGATAGTATTTGGCTCCGCATTCCTCCGCAATAAAGTATTTTGCTCTGTAGTTCTAGAGGGAAGTCTGGGATGATGATAAGTGCCTACAATTGCAACAGTTTGTGGTTTGGTGGTCTGCAAGCTATCTTTCTTTTATGACAATTGAAGACAGTGAAGTTTATGTGTTCCGATGAGAAGATTCCTATGGATAAAGTGGTTAAGGTTCGTACGGTTGCTCCTGATGATTATAGCATGCTTGTGGATGTCTCCTAATCATGTTCCTATCTAGACTTTGGTCTGCATTAAGAAATTGTGATGGTGTGTGAAGATTGTTCCCAGTTAATGTAGCGTGTAACCAGTCTTGGCTGACCTGGTTGATCCCAGTGATTGTGAAGATCTCTGGAAGATTATGGAAGCATGTTGTGGCATGGAAGATCGTGTTGGAGTCCCAGCTAAGGCATGGTGTGATCCACATTTCATTCCCTTTGCATGATATTACAATAGGTCATGACCTATTTTGTAAATGTTTGTAATACCGACCTCGAAGATTGTTCTAATGGTTGATGATTGTGTTGTTGACCTTGATGATCATTCCAAGGTTGATGTAGTGTATAAATACTTGTAGTTGAATCATGGAAAAGGTGTCCTTGAGAAAAAACGTGAATATATTAAGAAAGGTCCAAAGGCAGAGTAGAGAAGGGGGCAGAGGAAAGAACAGGAAGAGAAGAACAGAGGAAGAGCAGAGCAGAAGAAAGGAAAAGTAGGAAAATTATTATACTTTAGTCACAAGTACAGAAATGTGTTGATCGTGGCAGTGAATAGGGTTTAACAGCCCTCAGGTTTTAACAACCCTTATTGTAATCTTGTTAGGTTTAGGGTTGAGCTAGTGAGCCTGCTAGACCTAGTTGTTCTTCATGGTAGTAGGCTAGTATGTTTAGGCCCGTGGGGTGACCAAGCCTAAACATCACTATTTCAAGATGGCAATATATATTGAGAGTTAATCCTCTCCGTGGTTTTTCCCCACCTTGGGGTTTTCCACGTAAATTTGGTGTCTCTTGTGTTTGATGTTGTATCTGTGGTTAAGTTTTTGATTTCATGCACTCATTGTTAAATCATAATAATTATGGATAAGTGATGAATGTTTAATTACAGAAAGTGTTTAAGTTTTTGTGACAACTGATTCCCCCCCCCTCTCAGTTGTCTGACACATATCAACAATTGGTATCAGAGCCAAGTTCCTCTGAAGAAAATTTAATAGCATGAGGAAGATCCAAAAAGTCTTACAAGAAGGAAACGCCACATTTTGATGGAACCAATTATGTTCTCTGGAAGGCTAGGATGAAAAACCATCTTCTTTCTCTTGGTGTCAAAGTTTGGAAAGCTGCAAAAACATAATACACCATACCTCAAAATGGTTCGATGACTAAAGATGAAATCAAAGAATATGAGATAGATATCAAGGCAAAGGATGCTCTGCTAAGCTCATTAACCGACTCAATACTAACGAAAGTGGTGGATCTTGAAACTGCAAATAAGGTATGGTAAAAGTTGAAAAATCAATATGAAGGAGATGACTCTGTGAAGGAAGCCAAGTTACAAAGTCTGAAAGTGAAATATGAAATCTTGAAGATGAACAATGATGAAAACATATTAGCTTTTATGCAAAGAGTTGATGAACTTGTTACAGGGATAAAAGCCATAGGAGGAACTCTCGAAGAAAAGGAAATTGTCATGAAAATACTCAAATCTCTATCTAAGTCCTACTGTCATAAGGTGGTCGCGATTGAAGAATTCATGCAAGTAAAAATAGTTAACAGGGATCAGTTGCTTGGTAAGCTTACTGCTTTTGAAATGAGGGAGTTAGATGATGCTCTTCCAAAAGTTGAGACTGCCTTCAAAGCTAGTACTCCTGAAAGTACTTCCAAATCAAAAAAGTATAAGGTAGAATTTGATGATGAGTTAGATGAAGTTGAAGCCAACTTTGTGGACAGACTGCAAAGAGGATCCAGTAAGTATAAAGGCAAATTACCTTTCAAATGTTTTTCCTGTGGTAAAGTAGGTCATTTTGCTTCTAGATGTCCTAAAAGAATTGAAAGAAATAGAAAAAGATATGAGAATAGGCCTAGGACCCAAAAGAAGTGTTATTATTTTGAAGATTTTGATGATGATAAAAGAGTATCAAATAATGGTGAACTAGATAATGCTAGTTCCTCTATAAATGAATGCTTGTTCATTGCTATTAAGGAAGATCTTGTGTCTACTAATTCTCCTAGTTGTGTGAAGGAAGAAAAACCAGTGGAAAGTGCTTTGGCTGCTTAGGTCATTAAGGACAAGGATGAATGGGTTATTGATAGTGGTTGCTCTCAAAACACATGACTAGTGACAAAAGTAAGTTTGTAAGTTTGGAAAGATATGATGGTGGACTGGTTAGGTTTGGAGATGATACAGCTAGTAGGATTTGTAGAAAAGGATCTATTTCTTTTGATGGCAAGCATAATATTGAAGATGTCTTGTATGTGAAAAGACTAAAGCACAATCTTCTGAGTGTGGGTCAGATGTGTGACAAGGGCTATGACTTAAGCTTCAGGGATAATGGATGCAAGATCAAGGAAAGCTCCAGAACAGTCATTGCAACTGGTAAGCAGACTAAAGGTAATATCTATCACTTGAAAGGAACCGAGAACTATTGTTTGTTGACTTAGATTGATGAGAGTTGGTTATGGCATAGAAGGTTGTGTCACATAAATTTTGATAATATTATGAAGATAAGTACTATACATATTGTTAGAGATCTACCTAAGCTTGTGAAGCCTGCTAATCCAGTTTGCAAGGAGTGTCAATTTGGGAAACAGACAAGATCAAGATTCAAAAGCAAGGATCAATCAGTTGGAGGACTAATTGAGCTAGTGCATACAGATTTGTGTTGACCTACCAAAGTAAGAAATTTGCAAGGAGACAAGTTTTCATGCTGCTCATTGATGATTATTCTAGAATGACTTGGGTCACCTTTTTGAAAGAGAAAGCTGAAGCTCTAGATAAATTCAAGGCATTTAAGGCAATGGTTGAAAATGAGATGGATTTGAAAATCAAATGCTTGAGGTCTAATAGAGGAGGAGAGTTCACATCAAATGAATTCAATTTCTTTTGTGAAGAACATGGAATAAAGAGATAGCTATCTACGCCCAGAACTCCACAACAAAATGGAGTTGTTGAAAAGAAAAATAGAACAATTTAAGAAGCTGCTAGAACCATGATGAAGGAAGCTCATCTTCTGGAAGCATATTGGAGAGAGGCAATTCACACCACAGTATATATCCTAAACAGAGTTCAAGTAAAAGGTAACAGTTCAAAAACTCCCTATGAATTGTGGCATGGTAGAGTTCCTATTGTGAAATACTTCAAAGTCTTTGGTAGAAGATGTTATATCAAAAGAGAAGAAGATTTAGGCAAGTTTGATGCTAGATGTGATGAAGGAATATTTCTTGGTTACTCCACCAAGAGCAAGGCCTACCAGTGCTATAATAAGAGGTTGAATAAGATCATTGAAATTGCAAATGTTAAAGTTGATGAATGTAAGGAAAAGTCTTCATAATCAAGTAGATATGAGTCAGATGATCCAAATGTTTCAGAAGTGGTGTAGCATGAAGGCAACACAGATGAAGAAGAACAAGCTCTGGTAAGTGCTACCAAAACTCCAAGATATGTAAGAATCAGTCATTCTAAAAATCAAATCATAGGAGATAAGAGCAAAGGGATCTGAACTAGAAGAAAAGATGCAGAAGAACAAGTAAATTTATGTCTGATCTCTAAGATTGAACCTAAAACTGTGGATGAGGCATGCAAAGATGAGAATTGGATAAAAGCCATGGAAGAAGAATCAGACTTGGGATCTTGTTCCCAGACCAACAGACAAGAATGTAATTGGTACAAAGTGGGTCTTCAGAAACAAAATGAATGAGAATGGAAGTGGTAAGAAACAAAGCAAGATTGGTATGCAAAGGATATGCTCAGGTTGAAGGAATAGAATTTGAAGAAATTTTTACTGCAGTAGCAAGGATTGAAGCAATAAGGATGTTTCTAGCTTTTGCAGCATACAAAGATTTCAAGGTTTATCAAATGGATGTAAAGTCTACCTTCTTAAATGAAGAGTTGGAAGAAGAAGTCTATATTGAACAACCAAAAGGATTTCAGTCATCAGAACAAGGGGATATGGCATGCAGATTGAAGAAAGCATTGTATGGATTAAAACAAGCTCCCAGGGCATGGTATACATGGTTGGATAGGTACCTGATACAAATAGGGTTCAGTAAAGGTACGACATATAATAATCTCTACTTCAAGATCAATGATGAACAATCCTTGAATGTTGCAGTTTTTGTTGATGATATTATTTTTTGAGGCAATGAAGGTATGTGCTCAGTTTTTGCTGGAAAAATGCAAAGTGAATTTGAAATGTCTGTGTTTGGAGAGATGAACTTATTTTTAGGTCTGCAAATAAGTCAATCAGATAAGGGTATCTTCTTTTCTTAGTCTAAGTATGTGAAAGAGTTGTTAAAGAAATTTGGGATGGAAGACTCTAAACCAGTATGCACACCTATGATAATTGGTTCTAAGTTGAGCAAAGATGATAACTCACCATTGGCAGACCAGAAAAAGTATAGATCTATGATTGGAGGATTACTTTATCTGACTCAAACCAGACCTGACATGATGCATGCAATGTGTCTTGTGGCAAGATTTCAGGCAGAACCCAAGGAATCACATGTGATGGCAGTCGAGAATTCTAAGATATTTAAAATGCACAATAGATTATGGTTTGTGGTACACCGGGATAGTGACTTTGTTCTTAGTGCATATACTGATGTAGATTGGGCCAGAGATGTGGATGATAGAAAAAGCACAAGTGGAGGTGCATTCTTCTTGGGAAAAAGATTGGTATCTTGGTTGAGCAAGAAACAAGATTCAATATCCCTGTCTACTGCAGAAGCATAATACATTGCAGCAACATGTAATTGCACTCAAGTGTTATGGATGAAGCAGACTTTGAAGGACATCAAAGTTGTGTATGAAGATCCAATTACAATCTTTTGTGACAATACAAGTGCCATCAACATATCAAAGAATCCAGTGATGCATTCAAGCACAAAGCACATATCCATTAGGTATCATTTTTTGAGAGAAAAGGTGACAGAGAATGAAGTGAAGTTGGAGTATGTTTCTACCAAGGATCAGATTGCAGGCATTTTTACCAAGCCTCTACCTAAGGATACTTTTGAGTATCTTAGAGAAAAGTTAGGGGTTATCACCCCGCCGCTCTAAACTAAGATGCACAATAGTGCATCAGTCCAGAGGTGCTCAGAGGTCTAGATTGATGCTTTTTAGGGCTACTTCTCAGGGGGAGTAGTTAGAGAGTTCAGAAGAGAGATTAGATCAGAGAAGATGAATGCAAGTATGTGCCCTTTGCCATTGATGTCAAAGGGGGAGAGAAGTCATGTGAAAAAACTTAGAGTGCAGATGAGTAAGATAAAGAGTGCAGATGTGTAAGAGAAAGGGGGAGAATTTTGGAGAAATAAAGAATGTAGGTGTGTAAAGAGAAAAGGGGAGAATCTTGTCTTGATGGCTGTTGCATTTTTTCACATCATATGTTGCCATCAATGACAAAGGGGGATATTGTTGCAAGTATGTGCCTAATCGGTGTTGTAATTGATGTCAACATATTCTTATTGTCATTGGTGTCAATTGTATCTTATTCTATTACTTTTTTAGAAGACTTGTATGTTGAGGATATTGAGAAAATTAGCCTCTCCGAAAAAAACAAGTGAGTTACAGAGAAGTGCAATACAGACAATGAGTTGTATGCTGAAGAACAGTCTGGTAAACTACTCCGCATTTATTCCTACTTGAAGATCATGGTCTGTGGATTGGAAGTAAGTTAGAAGTATGTCTGAGGATGCTATATTTCAGGTTTGAGCCATATGCATGAAGATCTGAGTGAGTTGTATTCACCAGAGTGAAACCTGCTTTTTTCGTAAGTTCAGTTGAGACAGGAAGATAGTATTTGGCTCCGCATTCCTCCGCAATAAAGTATTTTCCTCTGCGGTTCTAGAGGGAAGTCTAGAATGATTATAAGTGCCTACAGTTGCAATGGTTCATGGTTTGGTGATCTGCAAGCTATCTTTCTTTTATGACAGTTGAAGACAGTGAAGTTCATGTGTTCTGATGAGAAGATTCCTATGGATAAAGTGGTTAAGGTTTGTTCGATTGCTCCTGGTAATTATAGCATTCTTGTGGATGTCTCCTAATCATGTTCCTATCTGGACTTTGGTCTGCATTAAGAAATTGTGATGGTGTGTGAAGATTGTTCCCAGTTAATGTAGCGTGTAACCAGTCTTGGCCGACCTGGTTAATACTAGTGATTGCGGAGATCTCTAGAAGATTGTGGAAGTGCGTTGTGGCATGGAAGATCATGTTTGAGTCCCAGCTAAGGCATGGCATGATCCACATTTCATTCCTTTTGCATGATATTGCAATAGGTCATGACCTATTTTGTAAATGTTTGTAATACCGACCTTGGAGATTGTTCCAATGGTTGATGATTGTGTTGCCGACCTTGATGATCATTCCAAGGTTGATGTAATGTATAAATACTTGTAGTTGAATCATGGAAAAGGTGTCCTTGAGAAAAAATGAGAATATATTAAGAAAGGTCCAAAGGTAGAGCAGAGAAGGGGGTAGAGGAAAGAAGAGGAAGAGAAGGATAGAGGAAGAGCAGAGCAGAGAAAAGGAAGAACAAGAAAATTATTATACTTTAGTCGCAAGTAGAGAAAGGTGTTGATCGTAGTAATGAATGGGGTTTAACAGCCTTCAGGTTTTAACAGCCCTTATTGTAATCTTGCTAGGTTTAGGGTTGAGGCAGTGAGCCTGCTAGACCTAGTTGTTCTTCATGGCAGTAAGCCAATATGTTTAGGCCCACGGGGTGACCAAGCCTGAACATCACTATTTCAATATTGCAATATATATTGAGAGTTAATCCTCTGTGGTTTTTCCCCACCTTGGGGTTTTCCACGTAAATCTAGTGTCTCTTATGTTTGATGTTGTATTTGTGGTTAAGTTTCTGATTTCATGCACTCATTGTTAAATCATAATAATTGTGGATAAGTGATGAATGTTTAATTGCAGAAAGTGTTTAAGTTTTTGTGACAACTGATTCACCCCCCCTCTTAGTTGTCCGGTGCATATCAATAGATGCTCCTTAATGTCCAAGCAATCAGCAACAACCTTGAAGCCCTTTTGATATTTGGCCTCCTCTTCCAAAAGCTCTAGCTACATACTTGCCTTGTTGTACTTAAACTGATTAGCTTCATCTTGTTCAAATGCAAAAGGAAATAAATCAGAAACCTGCTTTACCTTGTTACCCTCATCATTCATTGGCTTGGGCTTTGATCATTACAAGAATTCAACAAAGTGACAAGCTCTCTACAAGCCAAACAGCTAGGATCTTGACAATCAAACGTAGTGTTGACTTGAAAAGGGTTATCATCTTTAATTAGTTCACTTGACTTCTCTTCAAGACAAGTTGCCTTCAAGTCATCCATGCTAGCCACTTCATTGTAGTACAAAGGGAGTTCTCAAAATAAGTCAAATGTTTCACATCTATGGAGAACGTGGTCTTCTTTGCCTTTTTGCATAAGAGGACTCACCTTAGATTTATAGCAGCTTTCCTGAAGGCTTGATGAAGTGTCATGATCATCCTTCTGAAGCATAAGTTCTGATTTGGTTTCTTGTTCAACCTGGTAGACATCTTCATGCAAATCAATCTTATTAGCCTCCAAAATAGGGTTGTCCCTTTGCTCTTCTAGTTAAATTGAGGTTCTATCTTCATTCTTGTCTTCATTAACCAACAACCTATCATGTTCTATAATGTCTTCTTGTTGTTCCAAATCAGCTGGTAAGGTGAGCACGTGCATGCTCTCTTCATCATTGTCAACAAAACCAACTAGTTGATGAAACAAAGAAACTGAATCTTTCTCCTCATCTAGTTTCTTCTCTATTGAAACTTGTACAATTTATCTTTGCAACTGAAGATTTTTACCTTGTAACCTCTGCATTTTACTTTCATTCATCTCATGAATAGCATTAGAAAACCCCTCAAATGAATTAGAATGCAAAGGATTCAGTGTCAAGCTTGAACCAACCTTTGGCTGTCCTTTTGGAACAATGGGATCTACTTGTTGTTGGGTTTGTTGTGGCTGCCCTCTCAGCTGCTCCCTGTTTGGAACAAGATGTCCTTTTGGTAGAACATAAACATTAGATGGTTGTGATGAACTAGAAGCACCTTGCTGGCTTGTTTGGGCCCGGTTTTGGCCTCTACCAGCTTGCTATCATATATCGACGGCTCTCTTTTGGCCCTTGTATTTGCTGCTATGGACTGGGCTAATTAGTTTTGCCCCTGTGTATGATTAACCCCACAGAACTTTTCACCCTGCCAATTCATGAATGTTGTATTAGGCTGCTCCTATTCTGTATTTTGCTAGACAGTGACATTATTTTGCACCATTAAAACCTGATTTATCATGCCATTTGAGCAAGTTGACTGGTTGTGTGGTTGGTTACATGGGTAACACCAATCATATTCTTGTCCCATATTATTCTATAATGGTACTAACTCTCTGGAGGAGCTGGCAGCATGCTGATTATAGGGCTGGTAAGGCCTTGTGTTGAAATTCCTTCTTTGGCCTTGATTTTCAGGCTGGTAAGGAGGTCTATTTTGCTAGTTATTTTGTTGCTAGTTCTAATATGGGGCCTGATAAGGTCTATAAATCTGATCTGGTTGCCTTTTAATATTAACCAACTCTTTGCCAATTGTTTGTAACAGCCCTTTAAGCTCTTGAAACTCTCGATATGGGGTCAGGACAACATTTGTCTGAGTAGTAACTTGATAATTTAGAGTTGGTACAGCAAGTACAACAACAATATGTGGGGTTTGCAATGGGACAGGTGGCTGCACCTCTAAAAAAATGGGCATAGGTGATCTTGGGCCTATCTTACCAGGCTGAATTAGGTTGTTTTCAGCCCTTATGGCAACATCATAAGCATTTGGTAGTGTTGTACCACCCATTGATTGAACCATTACTGCAATGTCACTATTTAAAGCTTTAAGAAAGTACAAAATGCATGATTGGTAGTAGGCCTTACCATTGTTGGTATTCTATCCCAAGTCCTTTGAAAATGAAAGTTAAAATCTAACATGTGCTCTTGTGGAGCTCTCTTTATTGTACTCAGTTGTTCAATCAATGATAGGTTGTCTAACTTGTCTTCAAACTCCTTACGCAATCTTCACCTAACAAATCTCATGAAGCAATTGATCCTACAACCAATCCTCTAAACCACTGAAGTGCCCTGCCCTTCAGAGATCCAGCCAAAAGTCTAACTGCAACATTTTCCTATGTTACATGATGCACTAAGCACAAGGTAGCCACATCTTTGATATGTTTGATTGGAGTCGTTTGATATTCACCGATGAAGAAAGGCAAGCCTCTCAAGGCTGTCACCAGAATATCATCATGATGTGCAAGTTGCAATGGGCTGCCAGCATTAAATGTAACAAAAGGCAACTATCTTGCCATTGGATTGGTGGGGTCAAACTTCCCCTCATTTGGATCCTTTTCATGTGCGATCTGGACTAGATCTACAAAAAATTAGAAATATAGAGCCGCCAAGTATGTTCTTTTTACCTCAAAAGTTTGAAACTCTATTGTGCATACCAAAACAAAAAAGAAAATTGTATTCTAGTGGCTTGAAACTCTATCCAGAGTCCCACCAGGCATGCCAAGAATAATAAGTTAAAAGAAAGGGATAAGTTGGGAAGTTGAAATTGCATAGTTCAATACAGATTTTCCTCAAAATGAGTAGTCTTATGCTTACATGAATTCTTGAACTCTTATTTTTTATTTTGATTTAGAGTACCACTAGAAAACACCGTGTCCATTTAAAACATTATTAGCGAAAAAAACCCTTGTACTCCCTTTTTTTTGAGCAAACATTAGACTTAGTGTTAAACATATCATCTAGGTCAACTAACTCATGTATTGACAAAAACATACTAATTTACTCTTGTAAAACCATCCTTCCGTTAATTTATTCTCGCAATTCGTGAGAATAGAACCTAGTAAACCCATGGAACTAACCATGATTTGTACCATGAATATAGTGATGTCCTCAAGAGAAATTTACCGTAGTGAACCCAAGCTTTTCTATAAAAATAATGTGTGGCAATGGTTCCTGATGCAGAGCACCAAGGACTAAGAAGAACAATTCAAAAACTCAAGGAAATGACTCTCAAGGTTCACTGTTCTTGACATAGATCAAACCTCTCATAAGGAAGAGTTTTAAGTCAACAACTATACTTGTTCATGACACAAAAGTGAGTGGACTTCAAGACACATATCTCAGGACTCCTAACTCAATCTAAGATTCCATCAAACCCACTGTACAGGGCCTACAGGACAACAATCTCTATTATGTCTTCCAGAGATAGTCACAACACTACTGCTCCATTAGAATGACCATCACAGTATCCTCCTTAGGAGGTCTCAACTTGAATAAACTCAATCTAATTTAGATGCTCCTATAACAAGTCAACAACATACCAAACATACTTAGTACCTTCCTTGTGGTGACTGTCTCCTGGGAGCACTAACAAAGTCAAAATAAGGCAAAGTGAACTGATTTCTCAGAGAAGTCTCTTCCTACTTCTTGTCATAGGACCATGGTCAGATCTAGAGCCCTTTGTGTTGATCACAATGCTTGGCATTTCACTGATTTTCCACTGAACACAGTCAATGGTTACCATCTATCTGCTACTGTTCTTCTCTAAAGCCCAACACATGGTTTTGTTGGGTCATCTACATGGCAAACTCAGTCCAGATCGTTTCCCTACCTCCAAAACCTTCACAAGCCACTGCCCTAACTATTATATAATCCATTCCACTAATCATAAACAAGAAAGATCAGTGGAATGAAGAGAAATGCATCGAGCTTGTTCGGGAAACCCTCACTCAGGGTTTATGACAGTTTGTAGGAAACCAACGATTTCTCCCACCTAATTTAGTGTCAAGTCTTCAAACAATGTTCAAATCAAAGCTATCTTGATCCACTAACCATCCAATATAGACACCAACCACCTCCAGACTGTACAAGTACGGATTGAACAGGAAAACAACAAATTTCAGGAGAAGACAGCAATTCTAAAAGACAGTTTGATAATCCACAGTCATAATGTGCTTTCCAGTCAACATCAAGAATCCAAACTTGCCTCAATGTTAGTCAGTCCATCATTCTTCACTTCCAATTATCCAACATTCCACAACAAGGCCGTACTGTACAGTAGTACAGGTTTAAGTGCACAGGAAATTCAGGAAATACACAGAAAAGGCAGGGAACTATATCTTTATTGCTTAAGATTCCTTCATATCTGTTACAATCTTCATGTTCAAGGCTTTAAGAATCCTTCTCCAACCTCCTAAGGGTAGTTAACAGGCAGTTGGTTGATGGGCTGGACATAACCATCGAATACCTTCTACAACTACCTGTGTTATGACAGCAAATACCTTATTTGGTTATGTTTAACCACTTACAACTTCATCATCAGTGGTTTCATGATTTGTTTATGATTTGTTTGAGACATAACAATGTCCCCAAGGCTTTCACATGCCTTAAACTTCATAACCATGCCTTGACAAGGTTTACAAAACAAGAAACTTATATGATTGTCCCCTAGATGCAAGACTTAATATGACTGTCCCCTAGATGCAAGACTTACAACATGACAGCAGTTTTTAGTTATTTGGACATAGTCCTTTACATATATGGCATCCAAGCCTTATTACAACATGGAGATGGTCTCAAGGACCTTATTAAACAAACATGATATCAAAACAAAACATGAATTTAAATGCCTCATGGATGCCACCTTGGGCTAGGTGCTCCTGCACCATACTCCCCAGCATGAAAAAAAAACTCTTGTCCCAAGAGTTATGTGATCTGCTCCAAACCTCCTATAGTCTCTATGAAATATTCCTCTGATTTGTGACAGGAAACATGAAATCTCCAAGGGTCATCCTTCTCCTTCTCCCACCTGCATGGCTCTTACAAACATTGTTAGTATCATAAAACATGTTTTGGTGTCCTTTCCTAGGACCTTGTTGCTGTGGTGTTTCTGCCTTCTCCATCTAATTTGTTCTTCTCTGTAAGGTCTGTTGTCTACCTTCCTTTTCCTGCCTCCTTATAGGGCAGTCAATGTCCCCAATCTTGATATGACTCAAGTCCCAAACCTGCTGTTCTTTAGGACTATCATAAACCTACTTCTGCTGCAACTGTTCCTGCTGTCTAACCTACACATCCAACTTCAATTTCTCTCCAAAACAGATAGTAACATGTTCCTTCTTGTCTCCACAAGGTAAAGGGATTAGTCTAAACTGTATACCATCTTTGTGTACCAAATAGTTATTAGTATAACCATCATGAATTGTCCTTCTTAAATGTTGCCATGGTCTACCCAAAATGATATGCTCACAAGTCATTGAAATAACATCACATAAAATAGAATCATGATATGGACCAATTGAAAAATCAACATATGCCCTCTGATTAACCCCTACTTGATGTTCTTGACTTACCCAAGTGGCATTGTAAGGACTAGGATGATCAAATGTCTTCAATCCCAATTTATGCACCATATCCCAAGAAACTAGATTATCATGCGAACCTGAATCTATAATCAACTTACACACTTTTCCATTGCTTAAACAATTAGTTTTAAAAATGGATACCTGTGGTGCTTGCTGCACTTTGCCTTTTTCCACCATGAGAAGTTCTCCAACCATTTCTAGAGAGGCTGATAATATTTCCTGGTCTTGTTGCTTCTCCTCCTCTTGTGCCAAGTGAACTCTTCTATCCTTACTCTTATCAACATCGTCCCTCTTAGGACATTTGAAAGATACGTGTCCCACTTCATTGCAATGATAACACCTACCTATGAATACTCCTCTACCTGATCCAAACCTACCTCCACCTCTATATCCACCTCTTTGATCTGTAGAAAACTCTTTGCCTTTCTCATTGCTGCTTTGTCCTTCATTAGTAGGTCTGCCCCTACCTCTATATCCTTTACCACTACCTCCTTGTCTTTCTTGCTTCCTCTTCACCCTCTCTTCAGCCCTTATGGCTAATTGAAAACATTCTCCAAGTGATTTTGGTATTGTCAAACCAATCTCATCTTGCAAGTTATACCTAAGCCCATTAAGGTATCTTGCCACTTTCTCCTCTTCATCTTCCAATCCTCCTCTAATACTAAGCTTATGAAATTGCTCAGTATAGGACATAACATCCATGTCCTTTTGTTTCAAATTATGCCTCATCCTCTTTGTTTGAATGGAGTAATCAGATGGAAGAAACTGATCCTTCATCATATCCTTCATCCTACCCCAAGAAGTGATTCTTGTTCCACCTCTAGCCACTCTTTCTATTTGCACACTACTCCACCATGTAAGTGTTGTCCCTCTCAACTTTGTTTTTGCAAATTTAATCTTCTTCTCATCACTCATCTCCTCATACTCAAAAAAAATTTCAAGGGCATCTATCCACCCTAATAGCTCTTCACTATCCATCTTCCCTTGATAGATAGGTAACTTTATGTTTGCCTTGGTTCCACTTCCTTGGACTGCCTTAAGCAATCTCACAAATTTCTTTTCTTCAGGATCCAATTCATCCTCAGGAGGCTTCTCATCTACCTCCTCATCTCCTTCTGAATCATTTTGTTCGTCCCTTCTAGGATTCTTCTCCAATGCTTCCAACCTTGCCAAGATTGATGCATTCTCCCTTCTCACTTGTCTTAACTCTCTTTCTCTTGCAGCATCATGTTCTCTTCTCTCCCTCAACTCTTTTTCTCTTGCCTCTAAGGCTTCTCTCAATTCATTGTGTTGGTTTTTTCCCAGACTGGATGCTTATTCCTAGATTTCCCTTCAAGGTAGCCATCAGTGATCAACAGGATCTCTGGGCCAGGGGCCAACAGTGTAGGAGATAGACTCTATATTTTATCTCCTCTTCTTCTTCAGGCTCTGCAAGACCTAGGGGGTATTCCCTACTCAACATCCATGAGATACGCATACAAGGATTGGGATGCTGTCAGAAAGCAGATAAGTCCTCCTGTAAGTAGACCAAAACTGAAAGATAAGAGCAAAGGGGCTAGCTTTGGGCCTATTTGCAGTTGTAGACAGAGGACTGAGGATCCTAAAACTAATTCTAATGTCCTAATGGTTGTTTTAGAGTTTGATTATGATTTTGAGTTTGGATGCAAAGCTGGACATGGTTGTAACACAAACACAAAGCAAGATTGGTGCCTATCCAGGGCCTGGAGTCAATAGACATACACCTGTGAATGATCAGCATGAACAGCTAAAACTAGATTTCAAGGGGATATATGTGATACCTACCTTACAGATATCTCCCAATACAGAGTGTTAAGTTATCTCTACTTATGGCATCCCTACTGCAGTATACCCTTCCCAATGTTCAACTTGAAAACTATTTAATCTACCCCTTGAGCAGAAGTTAAAAGATCAGACATTCAACATAGGAATTCTATGTTCTAGAGTCTCAAATATTGCCCAAATATCCAAATTCAGAAGAAGAATACATGCAATACTGGAGACAGAATTAACAAAACACATGCTAAGATAGCATTTCTCATATAAGATTAATCATGAAATCAGTGGGTTCATGCCAAAACATACAACAAGAGATACATAAACTCACAGGTTTAGCTGTACAGAGCAACCAGATCAGCTTGTTTTGAATTACAGAGCCAAAAATCTTCAACTTTCAACAACAACCAAAATGAGTAACACTTCCTGCTTATAACAGCCAGAAAGTGTACTACAGCAATTAATTACATGGCTATTACAAAATCTGCCAGATACAGATCCTTCAAAGGAATGGCGCTCAAAATTTATTACAGCAACAGACAGAGGAACCTCGAGCCACGCGCCGCTATCTGGAAGTCTTCATTCTCAATCAGGCAGCCTGATCACTTGTACCATCGCCCATACTCCTGCTACAGTCGCCATTAAGGGCCTCAACCACCCGCGGTCGCTTGAAAACCGTCGCTGCAGTCAAAAAGAAGTTTCCCGCCAAAATGCTTCCTCACAGGTTCAAAACATACAGGGGAATAATCCCACATTGGTGCCGCGGAGACAACTTTAGCACTTTAAAAAATATGGCCGCATGCACACCAAGTGTCGAGCGTTTTGCTGCGCTCGACATACGACCCTTTGTCCACAGCCCATTGGCCAAACATATACCATCGGCCTTCCTCAAAAATCTCCCGCCGACTCCAGTTGTCTCGCCGACGCCCAGAAGCCAAATACCACCTATCGGCCAGACCACCAACTGTCGGCCCAACAAGAAACATCTCTGTCGATCAACAAAGTCACTCCGACAGCACCCTGGCCTCCCACCTCCGTCGGTATGACCAACACCGTCGGAGCAGCATCTCAAACTCACGCCGATGACGATCACTACACCGATGACACCATCGGCGAGACCATAAACGGTTCACCCGATAGCCACCTTCCATGCCCCGTCGGCCAGACCAAGACCATCGGCCAAACCAAAAGTCTCCCCGCCGATACGCCGAGTCTCGCCGAAGACCACCATCAACTCCATCATCGGCCAGAGAAAGAGTACGCTACAGCGATGTCTCCCGATCGGCAAGAAAAACATCATCGGCCAAGCATTTCAAAGTTGACCCGATACTCAATCTCACTCCGATGGCACTCCCCATCGGGGTGACTTCCCTCCATCAGCAAACTACAAAAGACCTCTGCCGATATGCTAAATCTCGCCGATGAACACTTAACTCATCCCCCATCGGCATGACCAACGCCGTCGGCGGAACCACAATATCCTTTGCCGATAGGCAATAGTCTTGGCGATGGACAAGAACACTTAGGGTTTGAAAGAAGAAACCCTCCAACAAGCAAGCTCAGCCTCCAGGTCAAAATGAGCACCAACACATTGTTCTCCCTAGCCATTTGATTTTTAGGGGCCATCTTCACACTTTCACAAACCCTTACTGTTTCACCCTTACTGTTTCACAAGATCCTACCACTCCCTCAAGGACCTACTTGCTTTCTTTGATACCAATATGATGCAAAGCACCAAGGACTACGAAGAACAATTCAAAAACTCAAGGAAATGACTCTCAAGGTTCACTGTTCTTGACAGAGATCAAACCTCTCATAAGGAAGAGTTTTAAGTCAACAACTATACTTGTTCATGACACAAAAGTGAGTGGACTTCAAGACACATATCTCAGGACTCCTAACTCAATCTAAGATTCCATCAAACCCACTGTACAGGGCCTACAGGACAACAATCTCTATTATGTCTTCCATAGACAGTCACAACACTACTACTCCATTAGAATGACCATCACAGTATCATCCTTAGGAGGGTCTCAACTTGAATAAACTCAATCTAATTTAGATGCTCCTATAACAAGTCAACAACATACCAAACATACTTAGTACCTTCCTTGTGGTGACTGTCTCCTGGGAGGACTAACAAAGTCAGAATAAGGCAAAGTGAACTGATTTCTCAGAGAAGTCTCTTCCTACTTCTTGTCACAGGACCATGGTCAGATATGGAGCCCTTTGTGTTGATCACAATGCTTGGCATTTCACTGATTTTCCACTGAACACAGTCAATGGTTACCATCTATCTGCTATTGTTCTTCTCTAAAGCCCAACACATGGTTTTGTTGGGTCATCTACATGGCAAACTTAGTCTAGATCGTTTCTCTGCCTCCAAAACCTTCACAAGCCATTGCCCTAACTATTATACAATCCATTCCACTGATCATAAACAGGAAAGATCAATTGAATGAAGAGAAATGCATCGAGCTTGTTCGGGAAACCCTCACTCAGGGTTTATGACAGTTTGTGGGAAACCAATGATTTCTCCCACCTAATTTAGTGTCAAGTCTTCAAACAATGTTCAAATCAAAGCTATCTTGATCCACTAACCATCCAATATAGACACCAACCACCTCCAGACCGTACAGGTACGGATTGAACAGGAAAACATCGAATTTCAGGAGAAGATAGCAATTCTAAGAGACAGTTTGATAATCCACAGTCATAATGTGCTTTCCAGTCAACATCAAGAATCCAAACTTGCCTCAATGTTAGTCAGTCCATCATTCTTCACTTCCAATTATCCAACATTCCACAACTAGGTCGTACTGTACAGTAGTATGGGTTTAAGTGCGCAGGAAATTCAGGAAATACACAGAAAAGGCAGGGAACTATATCTTTATTGCTTAAGATTCCTTCATATCTGTTACAATCTTCATGTTCAAGGCTTTAAGAAGCCTTCTCCAACCTCCTAAGGGTAGTTAATAGGCAGTTGGTCGATGGGCTGGACATAACCATCGAATACCTTCTACAACTACCTGTGTTATGACAGCAAATACCTTATTTGGTTATGTTTAACCACTTACAACTTCATCATCGGTGGTTTCATGATTTGTTTATGATTTGTTTGAGACATAACAATGTCCCCAAGGCTTTCACATGCCTTAAACTTCATAACCATGCCTTGACAAGGTTTACAAAACAAGAAACTTATATGATTGTCCCCTAGATGCAGGACTTAATATGACTGTCCCCTAGATGCAAGACTTACAACATGACAGCAATTTTTAGTTATTTGGACATAGTCCTTTACATATATGGCATCCAAGCCTTATTACAACATGGAGATGGTCTCAAGGACCTTATTAAACAAACATGATATCAAAACAAAACATGAATTTAAATGCCTCATGGAGACCACCTTGGGCTAGGTGCTCCTGCACCAATTCCACTATCTAGAGTGAAAACATATTTTGAACCAGTATAAACAAGCTATCTTAGGATAAATAGGAGTAGATTATTAGATAGAAGATTAGTTCAAGAAACCATAGTTGAAATTGAAAACTACATGTCATTGATGACTCAATACAGATAGACTTCTGTTGATGATGGGTAACCATCGTATGCTCTCACCTCGCCTTCACGGATCTTGGTGATCAGAAAATGAAACCTATCCTCAACATGAGTCTAATTCGGAGACAACTTATAAGGTGTTACTATAAGTAAACCACCCAAACAAGAAACCCTAATTGCCATATGCTCTCACCTCCCCTTCGCAGATCTTGGTGATTAGAAAGCAATAGGGAATCTTTGAATGGACTTAGTCACCAGAATACCCAATTTGACTTGTGAGAGCAAACTTAATTCCTTGATTGGACACCTGATAGGAACTCCTCAACAATAGAATTAAAACAATAAACACCCCTTCTAGCTATTTGTGATAGTGGACCATTTACCATCCCTATTTCACCTGAGTGGGTGGTAGTCGACGAAGAACTGTCTAGGGTGAGGAATAACCCTAGAAAGGGTTGCATACCCACTCGCAATTGCATCAAACATAGTGCAAAACAAAACTACATATTTGCAAATCCCAGCGTCAGTCGCATCCTGTGTGTACCTTGATCCCGTGGATACAGGGTATGTAGGCACTCTGGAAGGCAGAGGATGCCCCCAATACTTAGGTACCTATGATATAGGTTGTTTCTTTATAATCAACATCGTAATCTCAAATTTTAAACATAAGAAGATTAAACTAGATAAACTAAAGAAGTCTTCAATGCTCAGAAGAATCCTCGGGAGGATTGATCTTGGACATGGCCAGTTGCTAAAATCTGAGGGAGGGTACAAGGTTCATCGAATACTTTCATTGAATGAACTTACGGAAATTCCTTGGTGTAATATATGGGCCTATTACATAATTTCCTGTAAGTGACTCAAGATCCAGATTGATCCCGATGAGTCTAAGTCTCTGTCCAGAGAAACTAATGATTCATGTCCTTGTTAGCCCATATGGCTATTATTTTCACCTATCATGTATTGGATAGAGTCTTGGTCCGATTGACCAGTATAGGCATGTTTGGCCATAATTTAATCTACCCCATATTGGGTAGAGATGTGGTTCGTAGACCCTGTTCCATGTGAACAAGTATGCCCAAAGGACATAAGAGCTTGTATTGGTTGTATCTCAGTATGTCCCATTTGGATACTTTAGCTCGGATTGGCTACTTGATATTTCCTGAGTGTTGGTGCCTGAATTGACTGTCAGTTTCTGAGCAATTTTTCATGCAGGCACCTTCCCAAAAAATCCAAAAGGTTCTGAGTTTTGGCACCCCTTCAGTGTTTTGCAGCATCCGCATCATCTTTCCTGAGGAAGGGGTCATCATGTTTTGTCCATCAGCAAAAGTTTTGTTTTTTTGAGTGCTCCGATTGTGTCTTTGAACTTTCGGTCTGAACCTCGCTGGCGAACCTCAGTGTTGAACCTCGCCATTGAACCATCTGTTTGAACCGGTTCAATGGTTCAAAGCTTTATGTTTTTGGTTTCATCAGCGTGATGGCAGCTATCGGCATAGGTTTGTGGTCTTGCTCCGACGGTCTAAGTCACACCGACGAAGATGGGAAGCCAAGTTGCCATCGGCATGACTTTTGTTGTCGGCGAGCGTTGCTTTTGGGTTGGCCGATGGTTTTTGTCTTGGCGACGGGTGTTTTTTGCTTGGCCATCGGTGAGACTTGTTTTATCGGCCTAGTCGATGGAAGTTGGCCCGATGGTCTATCTCTGGCCGATGATGGGAAATATGGAGTTTGCGATGGCGTTGGCGAGACTATTGAGGTCGGTCAGAGGAGTTTCAGGTTGGCTGATGGGATTGGTCTGGCCGACAGGGGATTGCGATGGGCTTCATCGGTGTAACACATGAGGTTGGCCAGAGGATTTTTGGATGCTCCGATGGAGGGAGTCACGGTGACGGAGGTTGTGTTTTGTTTGCCATCAGAGAGACTTGATAGATCGGCGAGAGTTTTTTGGGGCAAGCCGATGGCTTAGCTTTAGGCGAGGGCTTGTGTGTCGAGCGCGGCAAAAGTGCTCGACACTTAGTATGTTTGTGGCCATGTTTATAAAACGTTGAAGTGGTCTTCTCACTATGCATGTGGGATTAATCTCCCTACATTATTTTGAACCTACGAGGAAGCGCTTCTTAGCGGGAAGCTCCATTTTGAATAGTGCGACGGTTTCCAAGTAGGCCGCGGGTGGTTGAGCCATCAATGGCGATTGTAGTAGGGGTGTGGGCGACAATACAAGTGATTAAACTACCCGATTTTTAGTATGAAGACTTCCAAATGGTGGCACAGGGCTCGAGGCCACCCCTGTCAACTCTCCTGCCTACTGCATTGATAACTTATGGGCGCCATCTCTCATGGGCTGTATCTGGCAGTTTTTTGTAAAAATCATGTAATTAATTACTGTGGGTACACTTTCTGGCCGATATAGGCAGACTGTGTTACCATTGTTTTGGTTGTTGAAAGTTGAACATTTGGCTCTGTAATACAATACAGCTGATTTGGTTGCTCTGTGCAGCAAAACTTGTGAGTTTATGTATCTCTTGTTGTATGTTTTTTGCATGAATCCACTGATTTCATGGTCAATTTTATATGAATAATGCTATGTTTGCATGTGTTATGCTAATTCTATCTCCAATTTTGCATGTATCTTTCTTCTGAGTCTAGGTATTCAAGGAATGTCTAAGATTCTAGAACATAGAATTCCTGTGTTGAATGTCTGATCTTTTAACTTCTGCTCAAGGGGTAGATTAAACTGTTTTCAGATTGAACATTGGGAAGGGTATACTGTAATAGGGATGCCATAAGTATAGATAGCTTAACACTCTATATTGGGAGATATCTGTAAGGCAGGTATCATATGTATCCCCCTGAAATCCAGTTTTAGTTGTTCATGCATATCATTCACAGGTGTATGTCTACTGACTCCAGGCCCTGGATAGGCACCAATCTTGCTTTGTGTTTGTGTTACAACCATGTCCAGCTTTGCATCCAAACTTAAAATCAAAATCAAACTCTAAAACAACCATTAGGACAGTAGAATTAGTTTTAGGATCCAAGTCCTCTGTCTACAACTGCAAATAGGCCCAAAGCTAGCCCCTTTGCTCTTATCTTACAGTTTTGGTCTACTTACAGGAGGACTTATCTGCTTTCTGTCAGCATCCCAGCCTTGTATGTATATCCTCATGGATGTTGAGTAGGGAATACCCCCCTAGGTTTTGCAGAGCCTGAAGAAGAAGAGGAGATAAAATATAGAGTCTATCTCCTACACTGTTGACCCCTGGCCCAGAGATCCTGTTGATCATTGATGGCTACCTTGTAGGGAAATCTGGGAATAAGCATCCAGTCTGGGAAAAAACCAACACTGAGTACTCAGATTAAACTAAAATTTTAGAAAACAAATGCTAAGATCTAGACTCATACTTAGAAAAATGAATGAGAATCTTGTCTGGAATTGAAACTTGATCACGCCTAAGTAAGATAAACCAAAAAAAAATTCCCTAAGGTCCCTGAACTGGGTCCTTACAAATTTACAAGTGTCCATCTCTCTTTCTAAAGATGATAGTAGTAGTAATTTCTTGAACAAGCAACCTATTGTATCGTTGTGCACTTTAGAGTCTAGTTTCAAATTACAACAAGTTTTTCTTAAAGCCATTGATATGTTGCAAGATTTTTTATTTGATAGTAGGTCAACTGATTCAAAAATGCAAGATTTTGGATCAAATGCTAGAAGTGATAACAATTTTGGTCACATGGTCATGCTTAATTGTATGCAGTCTATCAAACATAGTCGAGAAGAGTGATAATTTTAGTAATAACCCTAATCTATCCTATTCATCTACACTTAGATTGTCTAATATTCAACTTCTATGAAAAAAATACCACTTCTAGCAATTACATTACTCCATGTCCATCTTCATGGTGCAACCCTTCTTTAGGCGTACTAACCAGTGTTTGTTTTGTACCACCACCATCACTAATACCATTTTCATAATGTACTCTGGCATGGCCATTTTGCCATATGGAATTGAAAGCCATTGTCCTAATCAATTCTTGGAAGAGCATGTGCTTGCAACTAATGACATTGATATAAGCAAGCGATACAATATCAATTACAATAAGAGCATTCCGTATATGGCTACTACTAGTCATGTATCTGCTACTAACATTAACACATTTGATTTGGCTATTGACAATATCAAAAAGCTTATTAGGACAAGTTATTGGTGTATGTACATGAATCAATACTAGAAAATACAGTTGGATAAATATGCAATGGATGAAAATATGATTCTTCACAATCTTTTCTAGCAAACAATTTCAAATATACTTGATATTGTTGTTTGAAGAACGTCATATGCTTTGAACAATATTGTGCCTTTTGTTTATAGAGAAATGCAAATTACAAATTAAAAAGTTGTATGCTTTTATTACAATCTTTGCTATTAATATGGATAGCTTGAAAGCATATATAAAATATATTTTGTATAAATATGATTTATTTTAAGTCCTTTTTTTTTGTTTGCAACAAATATATGAATCCAACAAAGCTATTGTTATAGATGTGCAACTTTTCTAAAAGTCTACATTTGAAAATGATAAAAACTACTTCTTATTACATTGAAATTTATGTTTTTTGTTTATTTATTTTGATGTAGAACATAAAATACAAATGTTAGAAGAAATAAATGAATTGGTTTCAATGTGGTCTTGTCCATACCATTGTCACCTTGCCTACTATGGTCAAAACAATAACAACTTAATAGAATGTAAATGAAAAGCTTCAACTTTCAAATGACCTAATCCCCTATAGGAATAACAATATTGGCGGGTAGTAACAAATTATCTTTTCCACATAACTTTAGGGAACTCAACTTTTTGCTCTACAACTAGCCTGCCCTTGTTTTGAATTTGGTATTGGGCAAGAATGGATGGCGACAGTCCAGGGGGAGCCGTGACCCAGTCCCCATCCCTAACTCCCGGGGACTATGCTACTGGCATGAGTTGTCAGAGGGATCACGTGTTTTCATCTTCGAAACAAGATCCCAAGAAGTGGAAGGATGCTCTTGTGGGAGCCGCTAATGGCAAGGTCGATTGCTCGGTTAGCCTGCCGGTTATCTCTGAGATTGAAGGAGCCAAGGTGCTCAAGCTTCTTGATCAGATGATTTTGAGAGTGGTGGAATCTATGGATAACACCCTTGTTGGCAAATTCTTTGCCTTCAGACCCAATATTGACTTGGTTCGTCATTGGATGGCGGTCAAATGGTCTCTCAAGGGGAGCGCCTCCGCCAGTGCTATGGCCAGGGGGCTGTTCCTGTTTAATTTTACCTCTCAGGAAGACATTCTGTCGATCCTGATGGGTGGTCCATGGATGTATGGGAAGCATTCTCTCTCGTTATGCAAATGGAAACCTGGCTTTGACCCCAAGGTGGATCTTAACCAGTCAACTCCTATTTGGGTGTGCTTGTCGGGTCTTCCCTTGGAGTTATGGGATGAGGAAATTTTTGATTGGATAGGCAATACCTTTGGAGATTACGTGACGGTGGATAAAGTCACTAAGGCCAAGGCGAGGCTTGTCTATGCTCGGTTCTACATCAATGTGGATGTCCTTAAAGTCCTTCCTACCTCTATTATTTTAGAATCCAAATACAGGAAATGGACTCAGAGTATACAATATGAGAACTCTAGAGTCTTTTGCCAGAATTGCTGAAATCTGGTTGTGTCTTCACCTAGTGCAGGGCCCCTAAGTGCCCCCACCCCCAAAGGAGATGCTAGTGGTTTCGAATGAGGCCTCGAAAGACTACCCCTTTAAAGATGACATCTTAAAAATAGTGGACTTGCCCCCAGCCTCCCTAGGGAAATCTGTGGGGATCTCGATAAAGGCAACACAGTAGGACCCCCCTGTGGAGCAGGCTTAGGCCTTGGCAGTCGTGTTCTCAGAGGAGGTCACATAGCAGGATCCCCCTGCAAAGTAGGCTTAGTCTTTGGTAGTCATTCCCCCAGAGATAGCTTAACACTCAATGGTTGTCAATGAGGAGACCCAGAAGATTGATGGACAAGAGTCAACAGAAACCCCTAATTAGTTTGAGGTTGAGGCCATTACGGTTGATAGGGGACAAGAGGACTTGGAAGAAGGAGAACTTGGATTGGATTACAGTTCTCAGAAGGGTGTCTTCTCATAACAGAACAAGGTAAATGGAGTGAACAGCCTAGGTGAGAAGACGGGCTTTTCCAAACTTGGAATGAGCTCTTTAGAGAAGAACTTCTCCCCATCCCTAGGTGCAGGTCCGAGCAAGGAGGCAGAGGACCAGGAGGGTTGGTCTATCGCAAAGAAGAAGGGAAAGGGAAGCAATAGGAGAACAACTGATGTGGGGGGAGATAGCAGCAGAGGTAGACCCTCACATATGAAGACCAGGCAGAGAGAAATGGAACAAGAAATTGCTAGGGGAAAGCAGGCCACCTTGTTGGCCCCCTAGAAGGATCAAGAAATGAAGATTATCTCTTGGAACATAAGAGGATTCAAAAGCCCTCAAAAATAGTTACTGGTAAGAAACTGTATTTTTGATAATAAAGTTGATATTCTTCTTTTGCAGGAAATTAAAATGATGGAGGAAAACTTCAAACTTGATCTAAAGAACATCTGGCCCAACGCGAACTACACTATCAGTGGGGCTCAGGGTGCTTCGGGTGGTATTGTTACTCTATGGAATCAGAATATTACTCGTAATGTGATCTCCTATGCTAGGCATTATATTGAAGTTTCATTCCAGTGTCATACTAACAGGTGGAACCTCATTAATGTCTATGCTCCTAATAACCGCAGCAGTAGGAAGGAGGTCTGGGATAGCATGGCTGATAAAATTAAGAATAATAGAGGCACCAATTGGATGGTTGCGGGGGATCTCAATTCCCCTCTCTATCCTTTGGAAAAAATGGGGGGACTTATGGATTACTCTGATAGTATGTCAGACCTTGTTGATTTCTTAGGAAATGCTGGACTCATGGATATTGAGCTGATGGGGAAATCTTTTACCTAGTCCAACAAGAGACAAGGGAGCAACCTTATCCAGGTAAAGCTTGACAAATTCTTAATTTCCTCTTATTGGGCTATTACGAATCTGGTGCATCAGTCAGCCCTTCCCCGAGTGGGCTCAGACCATAACCCTATGTTGCTTAACTGGTTTGAAAGGTGTAAAAGAGGCATCTTCCCCTTCAGATTTGAAATGATGTGGGCTCTTCACCTGGATTTTAGGGACTGTCTTTCAAGGTGGTGGAATATTCCTGTCCAAGGACCGGCAATGTTTAGATTGGCTCAGAAACTGGCTAACATGAGGAACAAGGCGAAAGGATGGAATAAGTACACTTTTGGTAATGTCTTGACTAGGAAGAAAAGAATAATGGAGAAACTTAAGGAGGTGCAAAGCAGAATGGAGCAAGGGGACAGGTCAGAGGAATTGCAACCCCTTGAGAATAACCTATCTAAGGAATGGGCACAGACGCTCAAAGAAGAAGAGATCAACTAGAAGCAGAAGTCCAGGGTCCAATGGCTGAGGGAAGGGGACCGGAACACTTCTTTCTTCCATCAGTCCACCCTAAGGTATAGGAAGAGAAATACGATCAGGATGCTTAGACATGAGCAAGGGAGGGAGCTTGAAGATGATGGGGAGATCAGGGTTTTAACTTCTAATCACTTTGAATCTCTATTAGCTAACCAGCATACCAGTGCATTTGCTGGGGACATTGATTCCCTATTAAGGGTCATTTCTCCCATACTTTCAAAGGATGATAATTGCTCATTGACTAAACCCATCTCAGTGGAGGAGGTTAAAATTGTCATTTTTTCAATGGGCACCTTCAAAGCCCCAGGCTGGAATGGTTTCCCCTCGGCTTTCTTCCAAACCTTCTGGGAGATAGTTGGGAATGACGTATTCAATGCTGCCAAGGACTTCTTTAGGATGGGTAGACTCCTGTGATAGTTGAACAACACCTTTATTTCCCTAATTCCAAAGAAGATCGATGCTAAGCTTATGACATACTTTAGGCCTATTAGTCTCTGCAATACTGTGTACAAAGTCTTCACCAAAATCCTGGTATTCAGGCTGCAACCCCTCCTAGATAAACTCATTGCTCTGAATCAAAAGGGCTTTGTACTGGGGAGACAGATTCTAGATGCGGCTATCACCACCCACGAAATTATTCATTCCATCCACAAGAGCAACAACTCAGGTATGATCTTCAAATTGGATATCTCCAAAGCATATGATAGGGTGAATTGGGATTTTTTGTTTAAAGTCCTCAGGAAATTTGGCTTTAATGAGAGGGTTGTAAATATTATTAAAAAATATATTTCCATGGTGCACTTCTTGGTGTTGGTTAATGGTTCTACCAGAGGATTCTTTCCCTCTAGGAGCAGCCTTAGGCAAGGTGACCCTCTTTTGCCCTATCTTTTTATATTGCTTGCGGAAGTGATGTGTAGGAATGCTTGTAATTTGTTGATGTAGGGGACTCTCTGAGGTATCAAACATGCCTCTACCACTCAGACTATGGTCATATAGTAGTTCATGGATGACACTATTCTATTCAGGAAAGCCTCTATTGTGGAAGCTAGAAGATGGAAGGAGCTCCTCAAAACCTATGAGTAGGTCTTGGATCAAAGTATCAACTTTGAGAAAAGTCATATTTATTTTCTGAATACCCCAGAGGATTTATAACAAAAGATCACTAGAGTCTTAGGTTTCTCAAGTGAAAGGTTTCCATCCACCTACTTAGGCCTCCCCCTCACCACTACTAAAGTCTGCTAAATTCTAGAAAGGGTTGTTGGAGAGAATGCAAAGGAAACTGGTTGGATGGAAAGGGGTTCTTCTGATCCAAGTAGGGAAGTTCCAACTCCTCAAAGCCTCCCTCTAGGGGATACCCAATTACTCTCTAAGTCTCTTCAAGAATCCTAAGTTTGTGGTGGACAAGATTGAACAGATACAGAAGAAATTCCTCTCATTTGGTGTTGAAGAGAAATAGAGAATTACTCTCATTGGATGGGAAAAGGTTTGCACTCCTAGATATCATGGAGGTCTTGGGCTAAGAAGAATTCATCTTATGAATCGTGCCCTCTTGTCCAAGGTGGGGTGGAACCTTATTCAAGGCAATATTGACTAGGGGGACATCATGGTGGCCAAGTATCTCAATGGGGATAAGGGCAAGAGATTACTCTCGAAGGCTGGTCTCCCCAAAGGCTTGGTCATTTAGAATGGGATCCTTAAGACTCACAGCCTTCTTCATCAAGGCATTAGGTGGAAAATAGGAGATGGCAGGGATGTTCACTTCTGGGAGGATAGATGGTTAAAGGACAAACCCTGATTGAGTTGGAGTATGACAGAATTGTGGAGAGGGCCTACAGGGTCTTTGGCTCTAAGGTGGTTGATTATATAAGGACTGACAGGGTTCTCAGAAGCTGGATGATCATGTCTGTTGGTGGCCCAAAGGGGGATGAGATAGGGTGCTAGCACTTCGGCTCCAAAGGGAACTGGATGACTACAGACTCTCTCTTCCCCAAGAGAGATAGGATGATCTGGGATAAGGACAACAGAGGTTTGTTTACAGTCAAAAGTGCCTATGGTCTATTGTTAGACCCAAATGTGAACCAGTTATGGGGGAAATTCTGGATGCCCAAACTTCTACCAAAAGTTAATTTCTTCTGGTGGATCTTGATGCACAACAGAATTCTGATTATTGACAATGTAAGAAAGAGAGGATTCCAAATTCTGAATAGATGCATTCTTTGTGGTTATGAGGAAGAGATGACTGACCGTCTCTTTCTTCACTGTAGCTTTTCCTGGGAGATATGGGGTTTAACCTTTGAAAAACTTAATATGAGTTGGTCCTTGAACAATAATTTAGAAGCCTCGGTCTAGGATTGGAGGCCCCCCTTCAAACTTGTTCTTCTAGCTTCCAAGGAGATTTGGTCCCAAATTCCTCCCCATTTAGCCTGGAGCCTATGGAAAGAACACAACAATAGAATTTTCAGAGAGAAGTGCAGAACACCTATGGAAGTTTTCCTATGCTTCTCTAAACTGATTACAAAGAACATCAACTCTTGCAAGTTTAAAGCTGCGGATTATTCTCGAGGGGGAGAAGAACAGAGGCTCTTAAAACAATGGAACATCATCTCGGACTCCTGCTGGGTTGACAATTCTAAAAGGATTGCTAGGGCAAAGACCAAATGGTCCTTACCTCAGCAAGGGTGGTTCAAACTCAATTTTGATGGAGCTGCTAAGGGGAACCCGGGGGTGGCCAGCGGAGGAGGAATTATTAGAAATGACACGGTAACCTTTGTGGCTACCTTTTCAGGTGGCATTGGTATAAAGAACAACAATGAGGTGGAAGCGCTTGCTATGTTATTGGGGATCAAGCTGGCCATTTCCCTGAATATTAGGCTTCTTCATGTGTAAAGAGATTCTCAGCTTGTGGTTAATGCCGCCCAAGGCTTCGACCCAGATCAGGTGGAACTTAGCAGACATTATGGGAGACATCAAACTGCTCCTCCATGGAATGGAGGATTTCAAGATTTTGCATATATACAGAGAAGGGAATGTTGTCGTTGACGCCTTGGCCAATGCGGGCAGTGGCAGAGAAGGATGGCATTGTTGGAAGAGTATGTCTAGCCTGCCTAAAGGGATTCATATCCTCATTTTGAAGGATGGAGATAGCTACAGGGTTTAGGTGGCTTGGGATTGTTGTCATTCTCTGGTGTTGGCTAGAGGGTGGAGGGAATGGTGCTTCTGTTTGTAACCAGTCAAGGGAGGGCTGTGATCTGGTTTTTAGAAGTGGCAGGTCCAACCTTTTGAATTTTCAAAATTATGTGAGAGGGAATTTGACCCTTCAAAATTGTAGAGGCAGGAATAGAGGTGCCTTGGAAGGACTGTGGTCCAGTCAGAGGACTAGATTTCCTAAGTGATTTAGGGTTGAGGCTTACATGGAATGTCAGAGTACCACCTCCCCCCTTATCGATAAGTGGATGGCCGGGAGGACAGGTTGGCAAATCATTAGATACACATACATCAGAACTAGGGGCTATCCAGTGGTTAGGCACAGCTTGATAAAAAGGACACCATGTGGTCTGATGGTAGGATTACGGAGGATGGATTGGATAGTTTTGCAAATGGGTAATTATATTTGGTTAATGGTCGCAACTAGTGACGTCTACTATCACATGAGGTGGTGGCTGAATTCTCTCCCCAAGGAGATGCTTTTGAATGGCAAGGATGTGGCATATCACCTGATTAATTATGTTGTTATTGTTATTTCCTTGTCATGGCTTTCCCATTTTAATGGGTCTCTTGCTATTTTCAATACTACCTGTTTCAATTTTAGTTGCCTTAACAATTCCCAACTCAGTTGCCTCTGCAAGTTTCAAACTGTCATGATGGGTGGAGAGATTGTCAAAATTGAACCCAATTCGGTGGAGGAATTCAAACATGACCCTATAGTGTGGCATATCATTCAAGAAGGGGAGGTGGTTTCTTTTCTGGAAGGGATGGTTGGCCATGATGAGAACCTTTCACGCCAATTCGTGGAGAATTGGGATGATGAAACCAGAGAAGTCAAGATTGGTGGCATTGGGTTCCAGGTGTCTAAGTAAGTGATCAAGCAGGATACGGGGATTCCTATCAGAGGGAAGAAGCATTTGAGACGTAGCAAGGTGCCCAACCCTGAACATATGGCTCTCTTCTTTAGAGAGGGGGAGGCGGTCGTGGAGTTGCATGGTGGGTTTGAGAGAGAAAAGCTGCTGGAGCCATGGGGCCATATCTGCTTAATGATTATGAAGTTCTTCACATTTGAAGGGAGATTCAAGATTTTTTACCACTACCACTTTACTCTCCTTAACCACTTTAGAAATAAAATGGAAATCAATTTTCCTTTTTTTTTGTTTTCTTCCCTAGATAACTCTATCAAGTCGGTTAGAGAGGTTAGGGCTAAAAATGCTGGCCACCTACTTATTCCCATTCATCAGGGCCTCATTCTAAGACTTTACCAGTTCCACCTTGCCCTGTGCCCCCTGAAGCAAATCAAGGCTAAGTTGCTTGAGGACCCCCAGCTAAGTGTGTCTCCTGCTTCTAAAGGCAAGGTGAAGACCTGTGTAGGGACCCCTAAGATTTCCCTCAAAACCCCTAAGGGTGATTCTCATACTGTGGATGATATCCCTATTGGAACCCCTGCCACCTCTAAGAAGAAGCCCCAATAATATGCCACCCCGGGGCCAGGGAAAAAGTCGACCAAAAGAGATAGACTGGATTTAGAGGATGAAGGGGTTGCTATTGAGAAAAAAACTAAAAAGGGTAAGGAGGCTGTGACTGCGGTTGATCCTATGAAAATTGTTGAGCTGGACACTGGGCATAAACTTGTTGGTAGTGGTGAAGGTGTGGAGGCAGCTAACCTGAGGATTCGTCAGTCTACTCGCATTGCTGGCAAACCTTCTGTGAACCCCCAGGGGGTGGAGATCTCTGATGAATCAAAGTTTGTTGAGGAAACAATGGAGGGAGGAGAGGAAACCCCCACTGAGTCTGTACACGAAGTCGAAGGAGTGAGTCACTTTGCCTCCATGAACAAGTCTAGTTCTGAGGACTCGAGTGAAGCTATTAGGGTTTCTGGGGGACAAGACAGCAAGGGGAATTTCTCCCTGTGTGTTAAGATTGTTGAGGATCTGAGGCACCTCTACAGGAAGATTGAGGGAATGCAGAAGAAGTGGAAGATTATGGCTGAGTTTGCTGCTAAGGCCCTGCATCGTGCGGCATCGATCTTTGAGGCTATCAAGGACATGGATGTCAAGGTCAAGTAGGTGGGGCTCGATAGCCTTGGAGACTACAAAGACATGGTTAATTTCCTGGCTAAGTTTAGGATGGATGATAGTCCCTAGTTTCTGGTTGCTTTTGTTGTTTCTGCTATTTTTGATTAGGTGTTTTTTGGTCTGTTGTTTATGTGTTGTTAATGTGTTGTTTCTAGCTTGTTAATAGTCTGTAGCCTGGGGGGCTATTTTGTAAAGGGTTCTAGACCCTCTTCTCTAGCTGATCTAATCAAAAACAATATTGGTAGGTTAGATTTTTTATCTTATAGTGTATCAGGTGTGCTATGTACTTTATGTTGAATTTCAACAACTAGAAAAATTATTTCTTGTGTTGTATGATGAAAGCCAAAAACTTAAAACCAAAAATAGAAAGTGACCTACTATAGCTGAAATTAGTGTTATTTTCCTGGAATAACAATACAACCTTGTAATACTAGATACATCTACTGGGACAATACTAGCTCCATAGCTATTGTCTACTTCAAACATAATCACAATCACTTCTACTTTCATGACCAATCCGACCACATGTATGCCCATAGCGGTCAATAGATTCTATAGGAGCAATTGAACACTAAGAACATATTCTTGTCACTACATAATCTTTTAGAGCCTGATGTAGATTATCCAAATTAGAACAAATAAGAAATGATAATCAATGAATTAAAGCCACCAAACATACAAAAAATTTCACTTGATTTAAAAAAATTAAGAACTTAGTGTCACTCTAATGATGATGTGAAAATCATTTGTTGATCTATGATGAACTCATGATGGGAAAATGCATGTGATCAATTAAGTGGTATTCAACCATAACATACATGATTTCATGCTTGCTCTTGTTCTTCACTTAATTCCAATATTTTTGTGGAATAGATGACAGGGTAAGACTACTACTATTCATTACCTACCCAGTGATTGAAATGGAACGTAACATGGTTATTTTTTTAAAACAAGGAGGCAATATGTTAAAGCAAGTAGCTATGGTAAAGTCATCTTATGCCTAAGGATTTAATAATAGCAACATTACATACAAGCACAAAGACATGACCATTAATGAAGTTCTGAATTGTATATTTCAACACTTGTAAACATCTTATTGCAACTATATAGATGAACTAACATGAATTTAATGAATTTATTGACTACAAAATGTAACAAAATTAAAGAAATGTAAAAAATAAATTACACATTCTTTGGAAGGTCCCAAAGGTAAAAATCAAAAAGGTGGCCAACATCTGAAGGTTCAGTCACATGAGGAGGAGGATGAAGAGGATAAGGAGAATGACTGGAAGATTATAACTAGAAGTGGTAAGAAGGGAAAACTAATGTAGTCATGGATGCAGGTGGGCCCATCTTGAGGGGCAGGAAGACGGATGTGAGCAAGGCCAAGAACACAGCTTTGCTGGAAGTAGGGAAAGGAACTTAGGATACTCTTAATAAGTTTGTTAAGAAGGGAGGTGAGCACGTCTAGGTGCCAGTTAATAAATGAAGGTGATTAGCTGGAATGTCTGTGGCCTCAATGGCCCAGAGAAGCGTTGCTTGGTCAAGCAGTTGATAGAGGTAGAAGCTCCAGATGTGTGTTTGCTACAAGAAACTAAGATTGATAAAATTGGAATGGAAGAATTGATGTGTAGGTTGTGGAATAATGGAGAGGGTTTGGCAATTGGGGCATTTGGTTGGACAATAGGTTTAGTAATGATTTGGAATAAAAGCAAGTTTTCCAGAGAGGAATTATTTGCTTCTGAACATGTACAAACGATCAAACTGAAACATGTTCAAGGGACTGAGGTTTTCATGATTTCTAATGTACACGGTCCCAATATTAAAAGAGACAAAGTGAAATACTGGGACAGCCTAAGGGCCTTAAGAGAATCCTTTCTGATGGATAATTGGCTTATCGGTGGAGATTTCAATGCTACTATTAGTCCTAAAGATAAGAAAGGAGGTAGATTGATAAGTAGCTTGGGCTCAGTCAAGTTTAGGAAGATGTGAGAGGAGCTTTCTTTGGTTGATGTTGTTCCCAAGGTTGCATGGTTCACTTGATCAAATAGAAGGATAGGGAGTGATAATATTTTGTGTATATTGGATAGGTTTCTGATCAATTCAGAATGGCTCTTATCCCCTGTTCATTTCTTTTTAGAGGTTAGTGATTTTAGAGGGTCTGATCATTGGCCTATCTAGCTTCAATGCTCCTCATGTCAGAAGTCGAATGGTATTCCATTTAAAATGGAGGCTTTTTGGTATGAACATCCTGATTTCCTAAAAATCTGGAGGGTTGGTGGAGACAGGATATAAGGAGTAATAAGAGGTTTGTGATTTTCAAAAAATTGAATGAAATCAAGAGGTTGGAAAAGGCTTGGAACAAAGAAGAAATGGGGAACTTGTTTGAATCTAAGGTAAAGGTGGAGGATGAATTAGCTCTAATTGAGAAGGAGATAGTGGTGAATGGATTATCCTTAGATTCCAGGGGAAAAGAGAAAGATAAGATTGATGAGCTTAATCACCTCCTAAGGATGGAAGAGATTTTTTGGCTTCAGAAGTCCAAGGTGAGATGGCTGGAAAAAGGGGATAACAATACCAAGGTTTTTCATATCTTGACAAATGTTAGGAGGAATCAGAACAAGATCTTAAAATTGCTTTTGGCCAATGGTACTATTTTGGAAGATATCAAGGCAATCAGAGAGGAAGGTATGAGATTTTTTAAAGAAGATATGTTAGGTGAGGAAGGGGTCAGTAATGAGGAAACACAAAATGATATTCTTGGTAACATCCCCATGCTTATGGATGATAGAAAAAAATAAAATTTGATGCCCCCCTTCTCTAAGGAAGAAATTAGGACTGCTACCTTCTTTCTTGGTGCGTTGAAGGCCCTAGGTCCATATGGTTTTCAGGAAGGTTTTTTTTAGAAGTTCTGGGAGGTAGTGGGTAATGATGTATGGCAAGCCGCAGAAGAATGTAGAAGCAGAAAGTCAATGATGAGTTCTTGGAACGAGACTTTTTTGGCTCTTATCCGAAAGGTCAAAACCCTGAAATATTTTGATGAGTTTAGGATGATTGCCTTGTGTAACGACATATACAAGATTGTGACCAAAGCCATGGCTACTAGATTAAAGGTGTGTCTGGAAGGGATGATCTCTGATGAACAAAGTGATTTCCTAAAGGGAAGACAAATTTTAGATGGCATATTGATGGCACATGAAACTATTCATTTCGATCAAAGAAAAAAGGAAGGAATGATCCTTAAGTTGGATATGAATAAAGCTTATGACCAGGTGTCTTGGGATTTTTTTATCAAGGTCATGGAGAAAATGGGTTTTTGTAGAGATTGGTGCAATTGGACTTACAAGTGCATTTCCTTTGTGTCCTATGCTATGTTGATTAATGGGAGGGCCACTAATTTCTTCCCTGTGAAAAGGGGGTTAAGACAGAGAGATCCATTGTCTCCATTTCTTTTCCTCATTATGGCCGAGGCACTGAGTTAAGCATTGAATACTACCATGGATGATGGCATAATTAAAGATTTGGAGTTGTCGGGAGGTACGCCTAATCTATCTCACCTATAATTTGTTGATGACATTTTTCTTTTTGGGGAAGCTACAGCTAGAGAAGCGTTGGGCTTCAATAAGGTGCTCCAGAAATATGAGTTGGAGGTTGGCCAGAAAGCTAACTCTAGTAAGTCTCGCAATTACTTTCTTAAGGAATTTTGTGTTGAATCCTTCAAAGTTCAAAGAATTTTGGGGTTTGAGGTTGATTCCCTTCCCAATAGTTAGCTTGGAATGCCTTTGGTTGATAAGAAGACCTCAAAGGTTGAATGGAGAAAGGTGGTGGACAAGGTGCAAGGCAAGCTTGCTTCTTGGTGTTGGTTTTTTCCCAGACTGGATGCTTATTCCCAGATTTCCCTATAAGGTAGCCATCAATGATCAACAGGATCTCTGGGCCAGGGGCCAACAGTGTAGGAGATAGACTCTATATTTTATCTCCTCTTCTTCTTCAGGCTCTACAAAACCTAGGGGGTATTCCCTACTCAACATCCATGAGGATATACATATAAGGCTGGGATGCTGACAGAAAGCAGATAAGTCCTCCTGTAAGTAGACCAAAACTATAAGATAAGAGCAAAGGGGCTAGCTTTGGGCCTATTTGCAGTTGTAGACAGAGGATTGAGGATCCTAAAACTAATTCTAATGTCCTAAAGGTTGTTTTAGATTCTGATTTTGATTTTAAGTTTGGATGCAAAGCTGGACATGGTTGTAACACAAACACAAAGCGAGATTGGTGCCTATCCAGGGCCTAGAGTCAGTAGACATACACCTGTGAATGATATGCATGAACAACTAAAACTGGATTTCAGGGGGATACATATGATACCTGCCTTACAGATATCTCCCAATACAGAGTGTTAAGCTATCTATACTTATGGCATCCCTACTGCAGTATACCCTTCCCAATGTTTAATCTAAAAATAGTTTAATCTACCCCTTGAGCAGAAGTTAAAAGATCAGACATTCAACACAGGAATTCTATGTTCTAGAGTCTCAAACATTGCTTAAATATCCAGACTTAGAAGAAAGATACATGCAATACTGGAGACAGAATTAACAAAACACATGCTAACATAGCATTTCTCATATAGAATTAACCATGAAATCAGTGGATTCATGCAAAAACGTACAACAAGAGATACATAAACTCACAGGTTTTTATGGACAGAGCAGCCAAAACCAACTGTATTGTATCACAGAGCCAAAATGTTCAACTTTCAACAACCTAAACAATGGTAACACAGTCTGCTTATATCAGCCAGAAAGTGTACCACAACAATTAATTACAAGGCTTTTACAAAAATCTGCCAGATACAGATCCTTCAAAGGAATGGCGCTCAGAATTTATTAATGCAGCAGACAAAGGGGGGGCCTCGAGCCATGCACCATCATCTGGGGTCTTCATTCAAAAATCAGGCGACCTGACCATGTGTACCATTGCCCACATTCTTGCATCGTCGCCATTAAGGGTCTCAACCACCCGCAGCCGCTTGAAAACCGTCGCTGCATTCAAAAAGGAATTCCCGCCAAAACATGCTTCTCTGCAGGTTGAAAATACACAGGGGAATAATCCCACATGCACGGTGAAGAGATCACTTTATTAGTTTAAAAACGGGGCCGCATGCATACTAAGTGTCGAGCACTTTTGCCGCGCTCGACACACAAGCCTTCGCCCAAGAGCCCATCGCCATGACACAAGCCATCGGCCAACTCCCAAATTCTCCTGCCGACCTCACTAGTTACTCCGATCGCACCTCCACAAGCCCCTGTCGGCCAGACATAGTCTATCGGTTCGCCTCAAAAACCTCCTACCAACCTCCGTTGTCTCACCGACCGCTACACCACAATTCCCCATCGGCCAGAGATGCACCATCGGGCCAACCTTCTAAACTTCCACCGATAGCATGAGTCTCTCCGATCGCTACTCCAAACTACCCTGTTGGTGTGACTGACACCATCGGCCAACATGAAATTCCTCCTGCCGATAGAACAACTCCCGCCGATAACATATCGGCTTCCCCCTTCATCGGTCAGACCCTCCACTGTCGGCCCAACGCAATCCATCCTCGCCGACAACACAAGTCACGCCGAAGACCACCTCCGTCGGTGTGACTTACACTGTCGGAGCAACCAAAATCTCCCCAGCCGATCTCACTAGTTACGCCGACAGACATCGGCCTCCCATCTCCGTCGGTATGACCAAAGCCATCGGCTAACCTCAAAATGCCTATGCCGATACTCAATCTCACTCCGATGGCATACCACATCCTAGGTCTTCGGCGAGACCATCCTCCCTCGGAGCAACAAGAAAATCCCTGACCGATAGCACAAGCCCTGCCGACGACCACCTTGAACATCCCTCATCGGCCAGACACCTTACATCGGCAGCCCAAAAAATCGCTTCACCGATAGCCAAACACACGTCGATGACCACTCCAAATCCTCATCAGCCTAACACTACCCCATCGGCGGACCCTCCAATGGCTAGCCTGATATAAAACCTCACTCCGATGGCATTCCCCATTGGGGTGACCTCCTTCCATTGGCAAACCACAAAAGATTGCTGCCGATATGCCAAAGCTCGCCGATGAACACCTGAGATACCCTCATCGAGATGACCAATACCATCGGTGGAACCACAAACTCCATCGCCGATAGATCAAGCTCCTGTCGATGGACAAGAATACCTAGGGTTTGAATGAAGAAACCCTCCAACAAACAAGCTCAGCCTCCAAGTCAAAATTAGTGCTAACACTGGCGCTGAATGGGGACGTGCAAGTGAAAAACCTGCAGTGAGAACTAGATCTCCGGGCAGACTAGGCAAAAAAGCCAAAAAAATACGAACTGTACAGAACATTTACACTATATACATATTTTTACAAATGTGCACAGCGACAAGTCATCTATGCAAAATAGAACTTAAGGAATTGGCCATGCACAGGCAATTCCAGAAATTCACCATCTAGGGCCTGGAGGAAATAAGAATCCTCCCCATGAATGCTGCAAATCTGATATGGGCCCATCCATAAGGGTTTGAATTTACCATGTTTACCCTTTTCTTGACCTTTTACATTCCATATGAGCACCAGATCATTGACTTGAAACTTCCTTTTTGTAGCTCTCCTGTCAAACTGATATTTCACATCTTGTTGTCTCTTGAGGTTGATCTGGTGTGCTTTCCTTCTATTCTCATCCAATGCAACCAGTTGATTCACTCTTTCTGTCATGGAGTCTTCAATCTCTTCATCATTTTCCTGGATGAATCTGTAAACTGGTAGGAGATTGTTTATGGGCAATATGGCTGATGCACCATATACTAGCTCAAAGGGTGACATTCCAATAGCCTCTTTTACTGTCACTCTGTCAGCCCATATTGCTAACTTTAATTTTGAGTCCCAAGCTCTCTTGTTCTTGTCCAGTATCCTCTTGATAATTTTCATGATGCTTTTATTGCTTGATTCTGCTTGACCATTTCCTTGTGGGTGGTATGGTGATGCATATGATAGATTGATCCCATATTTGTTGCAAAAATCAGTAAATTCACCTGATCTGAAGCACATAGCATTATCAGTGACTATCTTGAATGGTACTCCAAACCTGATGATAACATTTTCCAGTATGAAATCCATCACCACCTTACTTGTAGCTCTCTTAGTTGGAATGGCCTCAATCCATTTGGTAAAGTAGTCAGTTGCCACCAAAATCCAACTATGTCCCCCACTTGACTTGTCTGCAATTTCACCTATGAAGTCAATTCCCCATTGCTGAAATGGAGCATCCACAGTTACAGTTCTGAGGGGTAAAGCACCATCATATCTCAATTTTCCTGAGAATCTTTGGCAAGGGTCACACTTCCTTACCAACCTTTGTGCATCTGAAAAGAGAGTGGGCCACCAATATCCTGCTCTGAGAGTCTTATGAGCTGTTGTTTGGGCAGTATAATGTCCACCACACAATCCTTTATGCATATCAATCAAAACATTGTTAGCCATATCCTCATCCACACATCTCAGCAGCACACCATCAGGGTTTTTCCAGTATAGCTCACCTTGAACAATAACATACCTGATTGCATGTAACTTTAAAGTCCTCTTTTGACTGTCACTGAAATGGGAAGGACAATTCAGATTTTGCAAGTAGTAGATAATATCCTTGTACCATTCAGATCTTGATAAATTTACACTCTCATTTTGGACTGCATTAACTTGGCATGCTTCCAAGTTTGACTGTGTCATCATCTTGGCTAATCCTTGTCCTCTTACCAACTTGGTAATTTGTATGTCTATGTTAAACTCTTGCAGTTTGTTTATCCATCTGCACCTTCTTTCGGTCACCTCCTATTGAGTGAATATGTCTTTGACTGCTGCATGGGGTACATATGCAATTATATGTGATCCTATCAGGTATAGTCTGAAACTTTTGATGGCTCTGACTAGTGCATATGCCTGTTTTTCCATAATATCATACTTCAACTCAGAAGCCTGCAAGGACATACTGAAGAAAGCTATGGGCTGTTCAAAACCATCTTCATTTTTCTGTAGCAAACACGCAGCAATAGTGTGAAAGGAAGCAAATGAAAATACTTGGAATGGCCTAGAAAAATCAGGAGATTTAAGAACAGGGGCCATCTTGATTGCCTCTTTGATACTCTGAAATGATTCTATTGCTTCACTTTCCCAGTTGACAGTTGCATCCTTCTTCATCATCTTGGAAATGTTCCTTGTGGTTTCTGCAAAGTTGGGAAAAAATCTCCTAACAAAATTTATCTGCCCAAAGAAGGACTGAACTCCTTTTACAGTTTTTGGCATTTGAATTCTGTTAATAGCAGCCACTCTCTCTGGATCTATCCTAACTCCATCCTTGGAAACAATGTGTCCCAGGAGCTTTCCTTCAACTACCCCAAAGGCACACTTCTTTGGATTTAAAGAAATACCATACTTTAGTGCTCTTATGAAAATCTGCTCTAGATGCAAACAATGCTGCTCTTCCTTCTTTGAATATGCAGTCAAGTCATCCTGATATACAGTCAGGATTGAATCAATCAACCCTACAAAAGCAACATCCATTGCTCTTTGAAATGTAGCACCTGCATTTGTTAATCCGAATGGCATTCTAACATATACATAAGTTCCCCATGGAGTGGTGAAGGCAGTCTTATACTGTTCTGATTCCTTTACCTTCACCTGATTATAACCTGAAAATCCATCCATCATGGATAAGAGTTCACAACTAGTCACTCTCTGCAACATAGCTTCCATAATAGGCAGTGGATAGTTATCCTTTAAAGAGGATACATTCAAGTTCCTGAAATCAACACAAAGCCTAATATCACCGTTCTTTTTTCTGACTGGGACAAGGTTAGACACCCAAGTTGAATGTCTGATTGGCACAATTATTCCAGCTTCCCTAAGCTTTTTAAGCTCTTCTTGCATCTTTGGAGCTAAGGTAGGATTAATAGGTCTTTGCCTTTGTCTAAATGGCTTAGCTCTAGGCTTCAATGGGACCTCATGCTGGAATAAATCTTCCCTATAGGCTTTTAGGTCCTCATATGACCAAGCAAAAACATGTTTATACCTTTTCAGTAATACAATCAGCATACTCCTGATGTGTGGTTTGAGCTGTTTGCCAATGTATACCTTCTTGGGGGCCTGAGATGTCCCCAAATTTATCTCTTCTAAATCTTCCTTATTTCTGGGAGATGTCCTTGTGACCAATTTGTCTCTACTGTCAAAAGCTCTTTCCAAAGCTACTAACCCTCTAGGGATTTTATTAGTCTTCAATTGAATTATCTCTTTTCCCACAAGAGTTTCTTTTCCATCTATAGTTTGTACAAAAGCTTGGAAATCAATTTCTTGATTCTCATATTCATCTATGCAGTGCAAAAATTTTAACAAATCCCTATCATCATTAAACACTTGCCAACTACATATATTTTCTGGTACTGCAGGCCTGATTTTAACTTCTACATTTGTAACATCTGACAGAGTGATGTCATCTGGCCTTATTACAATATTAGCTAAGAAATCAGCCATAACATTCTTTGATCTCTCTACCCAGCCTATTGAAAATGCATCAAAGAGTTCAATGGTATCCCAAACAGCATGCTTGTATTGTTTCAATCTTTTATTTTTTGAAGCATACCTATCTCTAATTTGGGATACAATCAGCTCAGAATCCCCAAATACTCTTAGCATTTTGATTCCATGTTTGAGAGCTATATTTAGGCCTAAAAGCAAAGCCTCATATTCTGCAATGTTGTTTGTGCAAACAAACCTCAGCAAGAAAGAAAATTTGAGGAGCTTACCAGTTGGAGACAGGAAAACAACTCTAGCTCCAGAACCTTCTTTTGCACAAGCTCCATCAAAATACATGGTCCACAGACCCTGCTGGTCCAGCTCTTTAATGCAGATATTTTTCTTTTTATCTTCTCTATCATCTGAGACAACCTTGAAGTTATCACAGTCAGTGTTTACAAAGCATATCTGTTCTTCTACTTCTTGGTCTTCCACTGTCTCTGATGATCTTTGTTCTCTGATTAGCTTAACATCCCTGCCATTCATTGGAATCATGGCATATGACAGGTCCAGCTGCATACTTCCACCAATTAGTGCAGCCCATCTTCTTGACAGCAACATACCATACTGTGGCTTGATGTCAACCACTGTTATATTCATTTTATATCTCTTTTCAGGAAATGCTACCAGTTTGAAATCTACATCCTTCATGATTCCAATAACTAGTACCTCTCTGGCATCCATAGCGTAACATTTTCCACGTGCCTTGTCGATTTTCAATCCAGCTTGTTGCATGACGGCTAAAGGCATGACATTTGTAGATGCTCCAGAGTCAAGCATACAATTTCTGATTATTTTTCCATTTATAACCAGGGATACATAAAATGGTTCCACTTGTGAAGGACACTTTGTCATAGTCACTCCTAAATAGACTTCAGGAGCCTCATCTTCTTCATTACACATGACATGCTTCTCACCCTGGATCTAAACATTTTGTTTATCTTGAAAAGGCACCCCTGAAATTAGGGATATTGTCCTATCCTTGATCTCTTCAACCTTCATCAGTTCCATAAGTGGAACAGAGACTTTTACCTAGGAGAGGACTTGAGCTATATCAAATGGAGCATAATTTTGTATAACAGTTGTAGCTTGCTCCACAATCTTGTTTTTATCCTGAACTGATTTAGCTTTTACTTTCATAGTTCCCTGATCATCATTCTTGTCTTGGGAACCTTTACTTTGATCTTCAACCTGAGGAATTCTGTTTTCTGGTCCTTGGGATTCATGACTTGTTCTATGTCTAAAATTCTGTTTATTATTACCCCACTGCCTTTTTTGTGGTTCAATTCCTTTATGACCATGCACTGGCTGACCTGCAGAAACATCTTCTGGTTGACGCGAGCTACTTATCTGAGCTTTACCTCTGAGATTGTAGTTACTCTTGACTTGGGCAACTGCTACAGCTGTGAAGGCCCTAATTTCCTCATCAGAAGGTTGTTGTAAGTTACTCAGAAAATTGTGTGAGCTCTGAGCATACACATAGCTCTCTTCATTACCTTCATCATAAAAGTTCTGTTGACAGGCCTGAATTCCATCATCTGTACTCTCATCAGCATCATAAAGAGGGTATCCATTGTTTGTGGACATCATATTAACATCATCATCTTGCACATAATGTGGCTCATTGCATTCATTACAAGATGTAGCATTATCACACAAGGACTGGGCAATCATACACTATGACTGTGAATGTGGCATCTGACAAATTATACACCATGGAGTATCATCAACAATATTTACAGCTTTCTTTAGAGGATCAGGAGTTTCTCTGACATGTTGAGTCCTCTGATTTGTGTTGTTATGTGGGAATATAGGCTTACCATTATGCCAATTGGTATTATAAGGCATATCATGCAATGATGGCCTCTTTTCCTGCCTTTGATAGACTTGCCTATCAGGACCTATCCCTTTTTCACTTCTAGCTAGTCTATAGCTTAGGTCCTTAACAACATTTGCCAATTTGTCTATCTTATCTTCAGGGGCAGATGTATTACCTTGAGTGTTCTGAGGCTTGTTTGGATTCTGCAGAATTTTTACATCATCCCTTCTGTTAGTCTTGCCTGATGCTTTCCTGTTGTTCTCAATATTTACTGCAATTCTGAAAGCATCCCTGATAGTAGCAAGACTTTTATCTCTTAATCCATATGCAGTTTTTGCATCAAAGGCATTGATATACAATATTATGCACATAGGTTCATTTGGCCTCATGTGATGTGGCAATTTGTTTAACACTTTAGTAAATCTTGCATTAAAATCTGCAACCTGCTCATTTGACCCTTTAGTGATACTGGTAAACTCATTTACAAAAAAGCTAGGGTCAGTTTTGTCACCATATTGCTCCTTGAACATCCTTTTAAAATCATCCCATGATGAAATACTCCGGTCAGGCAGATTCTTATACCATTCCCTTGCCTCATCTACTAAAGATTGCATGAATAACTTCATGAAAACATCCTCATGCTCTACCTCAAAGTTATCCATGACATTTTGAAAAGCTTTTAGATGATCTTCTCCTGACATAGTGTTGTTTCCTGAAAATTTAGGCACCTGCAGCCTCAGATGCTTGTCAATGGGGTTAGGATACCCAGGAATACCATCAAATACTAGCTGTCTGAATCTATCTAACTGCATGGGCTGTCTGTCAAACTGATTAATATTAATATTTCTGTTTGCATTCTGGTTTCTTATATTGTTCAGTGGTATCCTAGCATCATTCACATTTTGTCTCTCATCATTATGCTGATGTTGCACATCATTTCTCTGTTGATGTCTCTGCACATTTGCATTCTCAAGGGTAGGAATTGAATTATTTTGGGTAGCCCTTAAAGCTTGCACTTTCTTCCTCAGGTCATCTCTGATTGTTATTGCTTGCTGATATTCGAACTCGGCCCTTAAGCTCCTAATTTCATCAGCTAGTTCTTCCTTGCTAGGCCTAGAGGAGGATGGTTTTACCATATTCTGATCTTCATCTTCATCATCCCTCAGAGACTTTGCCTCTTCAAACCATTCACTAGGGTCTAGAAATGGGCGTTCTTGGAACACCTCTAACCTCATTCTCACGCTACCACCCTTTTGCCTCTCATATGCACCCTGAATATCAGCTTCTGCATTTGAAAAGTAAGGCACATGCTGTCCTGATGGCCTAGGGTTATCTTGCATATCATCATTTTTTCTGGGGGAACCCTCATGACTGACTGAGACAGCTCCCTTTCTTCTGTACATCATTCTTCTTGTTACTGGTAACTCTTCAAATAAAGGATTTTGTTGGGATCTTCTCCCCTGCATATAAGTTTTACTTTGACCAGTTGGGAGATTACTTCGGAGTCGCCACCTATTACTAGGAACTGTTTTCTTTTGAAAATTAGGGTTCTTTCACAAATCTCCCCAATAGAGTCACCAATTTCTGTTGGTTTTTTCCCAGACTGGATGCTTATTCCCAGATTTCCCTACAAGGTAGCCATCAATGATCAACAGGATCTCTGGGCCAGGGGCCAACAGTGTAGGAGATAGACTCTATATTTTATCTCCTCTTCTTCTTCAGGCTCTGCAAAACCTAGGGGGGTATTCCCTACTCAACATCCATGAGGATATACATACAAGGCTGGGATGCTGACAGAAAGTAGATAAGTCCTCCTGTAAGTAGACCAAAACTGTAAGATAAGAGCAAAGGGGCTAGCTTTGGGCCTATTTGCAGTTGTAGACAGAGGACTAAGGATCCTAAAACTAATTCTAATGTCCTAAAGGTTGTTTTAGATTTTGATTTTGATTTTAAGTTTGGATGCAAAGCTGGACATGGTTGTAACACAAACACAAAGCGAGATTGGTGCCTATCCAAGGCCTGGAGTCAGTAGACATACACCTGTGAATGATATGCATGAACAACTAAAACTGGATTTCAGGGGGATACATATGATACTTGCCTTACAGATATCTCCCAATACAAAGTGTTAAGCTATCTATACTTATGGCATCCCTACTGCAGTATACCCTTCCCAATGTTCAATCTAAAAACAGTTTAATCTACCCCTTGAGCAGAAGTTAAAAGATCAGACATTCAACACAGGAATTCTATGTTCTAGAGTCTCAAACATTGCTTAAATATCCAGACTCAGAAGAAAGATACATGCAATACTGGAGACAGAATTAACAAAACACATGCTAACATAGCATTTCTCATATAGAATTAACCATGAAATCAGTGGATTCATGCAAAAACGTACAACAAGAGATACATAAACTCACAGGTTTTTATGGACAGAGCAGCCAAAACCAACTGTATTGTAACACAGAGCCAAAATGTTCAACTTTCAACAACCTAAACAATGGTAACACAGTCTGCTTATATCAGCCAGAAAGTGTACCACAGCAATTAATTACAAGGCTTTTACAAAAATCTGCCAGATACAGATCCTTCAAAGGAATGGCGCTCAAAATTTATTAATGCAGCAGACAAAGGGGGGGCCTCAAGCCATGCGCCATCATCTGGGGTCTTCATTCAAAAATAGTGCGACCTGACCATGTGTACTATTGCCCACATCCTTGCATCGCCTCCATTAAGGGTCTCAACCACCCGCAGCTGCTTGAAAACCGTCGCTGCATTCAAAAAGGAATTCCCGCCAAAACATGCTTCTCTGCAGGTTGAAAATACACAGGGGAATAATCCCACATGCATGGTGAAGAGATCACTTTATTAGTTTAAAAACGGGGCTGCATGCATACTAAGTGTCGAGCGCTTTTGCCGCACTCGACACACAAGCCTTCGCCCAAGAGCCCATCGCCGTGACACAAGCCATCGGCCAACTCCCAAATTCTCCTGCCGACCTCACTAGTTACTCCGATCGCACCTCCACAAGCCCCTGTCGGCCAGACATAGTCTATCGGCTCGCCTCAAAAACCTCCTGCCGACCTCCGTTGTCTCACCGACCGCTACACCACAATTCCCCATCGGCCAGAGATGCACCATCGGGCCAACCTTCTAAACTTCCACCGATAGCATGAGTCTCTCCGATTGCTACTCCAAACTACCCTGTTGGTGTGACTGACACCATCGGCCAACATGAAATTCCTCCTGCCGATAGAACAACTCCCGCCGATAACATATCGGCTTCCCCCTTCATCGGTCAGACCCTCCACTGTCGACCCAATGCAATCCATCCTCGCCGACAACACAAGTCACGCCGAAGACCACCTCCGTCGGTGTGACTTACACCGTCGGAGCAACCAAAATCTCCCCAGCCGATCTCACTAGTTATGCCGATAGACATCGGCCTCCCATCTCCGTCGGTATGACCAAAGCCATCGGCTAACCTCAAAATGCCTATGCCGATACTCAATCTCACTCCGATGGCATACCACATCCTAGGTCTTCGGCGAGACCATCCTCCCTCAGAGCAACAAGAAAATCCCTGACTGATAGCACAAGCCCTGCCGACGACCACCTTGAACATCCCTCATCGGCTAGACACCTTACATCGGCAGCCCAAAAAATTGCTTCGCCGATAGCCAAACACACGCTGATGACCACTCCAAATCCTCATCGGCCTGACACTACCCCATCGGCGGACCCTCCAATGGCTAGCTCGATATAAAACCTCACTCCGATGGCATTCCCCATCAGGGTGACCTCCTTCCATCGGCAAACCACAAAAGACTGCTGTCGATATGCCAAAGCTCGCCGATGAACACCTGAGATACCCTCATCGGCATGACCAATACCATCGGTGGAACCACAAACTCCATCGCTGATAGATCAAGCTCCTACCGATGGACAGGAATACCTAGGGTTTGAATGAAGAAACCCTCCAACAAACAAGCTTAGCCTCCAGGTCAAAATTAGTGCTAACACTTGGAAAGGGAAGTGGCTTTCTCTTGCTAGAAGGATCACTCTCATCAAAGCCTCCTTGGAGGTGCTGCCCATTTACACTGTGTCTGCCTTCCAAATGCTCAGCAAGGTATCATGTATGCTGGAGAAAGCTCAAAGGATCTTTCTGTGGAGAGGCACGAAGGAGACGTTCAAATATAGTCTGGTCAAATGGGAAGAGGCATGCTCATCTAAGTGTATGGATGGATTAGGCTTTCAGAATTTAAAAAATATGAACAAGGCTCTTGGAGCAAAATTAGCATGGAGGATTTATGATGAGTAGGATAGAATGTAAAGTTTAATAAGCCAACTACTTACATAACAATATGAGCAACCTCTTCGACAATAACACCATACTGCCAAAGAGCTCTAGCATCTAGGATTTCCTGAGAGTCTGCAACAATCTTCTGAAACCCAACCTTGTTTAGAAGGTAGGCAAAGTGAATAAGGTTAGGTTTTCAAGGGATCCTTGGATTGAGGATAAGTCGTTGAGGGACTTTACTTCATTTGTTCCCCTAGCTTCCTCCTTGGAACCTAGAGTGGGTGCTTTTGTCCAAGATTATATTGAGTTCAGGGATGATAGATGGAGGTGGAAGTCCCTAGACAATCTTGAGGAGGAGATGGGCAGGGCTTGGAAATATTTCTCAGTTAAGTTGAACAAGGTGCCTATTTCTGGGAATGAGGATAGGATGATGTGGATGGGTAGTGGAGAAGGTAGAGTGACTGTGAGTGTTGTTAATAACTGATACTTTAGTCAAGGTCAGGCCTTGAATAACTCAGTGATGGCAAAGATTTGGAATACAGGGGTTGCCTAAATCCAATGCTTTTCTCTAGATAGTTTGGAAAGGATGGGCGTTGACATGGGATAGACTTGTTAAATTAGGTAAATGTGGCCCTTATTGGTGCATTTTGTGTAAACTTTCATGTGAAGACAACGATCACCTTTTCTTGCACTGCAAGTTTGCAGGTGATTTATGGTGCAGGATTCTAAGGAGGTGGAAGTTAGAATGGGTTACCCCGAGAAACATAGCTATGCTGCTAGAAGGATTGGATTTTAGATGCAAGAGTCAAAGACTCAGGTTTGTTTAGGATTCAGCTAAAGCTATTTTAGTCTGGAATTTATGGCTAGAGCATAATAGGAGGATATTCCTAGGTTAGGAAAGGGAGGTGGATAGAATTTGAGATTTAGTGGAGTGCTCTCTAGGTGAGATAGGTGAAGCTTGGAAGAAAAAAGAATGGAAGATTGTGGCTAAGGAAGAGGTGTTGGCAAATGAATGGCCCATATTTTGTTGGTTGGGGGAAGTGCATAGGTCTATCTAAAAAAGTTCCAAGGATAAATATATAAGATGGTTCCTGCCTAAGCAGGGGTGGATTAAAATGAATTTTGATGGTGATGCTAGAGGCAATCTGGGTAGGGCTGGAGGGGTGGCATTTTTAGGGATCATAGAGGGCAACCCTTGGGTTTCTTCTCCTATGATTTTGGAGTAGATTATAACAATTTAGCAGAAGCTATGGCCTTGTGGAAAGGCCTCCAGATTGCCAAGAGTAAAGGCTAGGACAATCTTTGTGTAGAAGGAGATTTGAAGATTGTCATAGGGCTGATGGATAGGGGGCCCTCAAAAAATTGGAGGTTGGAGCAGAGTATGGTGGAGAATAGGTGGTTAGCCCGTCTATTCTGTAATTTTAAGGCCTCTCATATCAAGAGACATGGGAACCAGGCTACTGATGGGCAGCTAACCATGACATAGACTCAAGTATGAGTGGGGTCTCCTCTAGTGGAGAATGGAAGGAAACTTACCTTTATGATTTGTTAAAGTTGATCCAAAATGATATAAAGGAGCATTCTTTGAATAAAGGGATAGTTCATTAAGCAAGTAATGATAAATGGTCAATTCCTATAGCTTGTTTCATGTGGAGGTGACGGGAGGTAGTCTAGCCTTCATTATTTTAGAAGGTGGAGTATGGTAGGGAAAGGCTTTATTTCCCTCTCTGCCAGCTGGTGCCCTTAGACAATGATGTGGTAGGTACATTAACTTTCTAGGCTTTCTCATGGTAGAGATTGGTGTGGAAGATTGTGTGGCTAAGATGGGAGGTGGTGGCGATGAACAGAGCAAAGGAAAAGGCAAGGTGACAGCCAAGGTGCCGCCTCAGAGGCAACTTAAGAGGAAGATTTGAAGTCCATCCATTGGAGGTAGGATGAAGCAGAGGTATACGTTGAGGAAAAGGATGAAGATACTATTGGGGAGGAGGCCATAGATGGTTTTTTTAATAACATAGAAGATGAAGTTAAGAATCCTATTTAAGGGAATGGTTGTGTCAGATGCTCAAGCTTGCAAAGGAGGTGGATGTGAAGGAGGGGGTAAATGTTTGAGAGGCTATGGCAAACTTGTTACTCAATCCTAGCACTGTGAGGGGGTGGTGGAACATGTTTGGGGCTGCTCAGTCCCTTACAGTTCCCATGATGCTATCAATTGTCATGGCTTCAATGTTGTCTCACAAAGATATGATTAAGTCTACCAAGTAGTCTGAGGAAATTAATGAGGTTGTGATGGGTCATATGCACAATATACTATTAGGGGTGGTGGAGACTTGAAGGATGGTTGATGATATTGTAGAAAAATTGGGTGTGCCTATTCTGGATCATGCTTGACCGACATATTTGTGTGCCTACGATGATGCATGCGATGTTGTGGATTTGTTGGGAAAGGGAGATAAGTAGTAGTGTAGTTTTAGCTAGTTCATGCTTTGTTTTGTCAGATTGTTATCTGTGGTGAGTAAGCTGTGTAATTTGCCCTTCTCACCCAGGTTTTGTATGTACGCTAGTTTAGACTGTAGATGTTAGGTGGTGGTTTTTATGGTTTCTCCATATGCAAAGACTTCTGGGCATGTCCCCAGTTTTGATGGGTCCCTGGTCCCTAACCAGGGTTTTATTACCAAAAAAAATTACACATTCTCATTTCTTTGACACTATTAATTCTAACCTATACTAGTTTGAAGGGTTTCTATTCGCATTCTATATCTATACATCAATCATATGAATTATTTTTTGACTACAAACATCATCAAATCAAATTCGATTGTTATTGTAATAGGTAATTACAACAAGATTCATTATATTCTCCACAATCTTAGTTGCGATAAATTGTTTCTTTTTTATTACCTAATGGTTGATTTGTTACTATAAGTTCTGTTATCTACACCATTTATGCTCTATTCAAAACCAACTTAATCTTAATCAAAACACTCATCTTGTCACAATTGACCACCTATGCTTCTCTTGATTGTATAAATGGTACTCACTGAATCATACTGGTGTGGTCCAATATCTATGTTGTCATGAAAATGGAACTTGAATTGCAGCAACTCCACACCAAAAGAATCAAATTTCTATTTGTTATTCTTGGTCAAGATCTTGATCCAATCATCATAAATAGCATATTGTTTACATTTACTATTTATGATAGTATAATTGTTCTTCAAACAAGTGTTAAAATCGTACATTTTGATACAGTCCACATTCTAAAGGATATTGTATCATTGATTGACAGATAATACAAATATGGTGGATGGAATGCTACGAACTTACAAATAGTTGTTCCCTGCCATTATAGTTACAAATTATATAATCATCTAGTATAGAAAAGAAATGGGTCTCTCTATTGATGATGAATTCACGTTACAAGGATTCACTATTATAATAGTCGAGATGTTCATATTATTTCTATTGTTCATTTTAGTCAAAAACACTTTACATTTTTGCATATCGCTTATATGCAATTTATTAGTCTTTTTATACTTATTTTGTGGTCATTGACCATCCTAAATTCAAGACAAATAGGCATGCAAGAACTAGTACAAATTTTCCAATTTGAAACAAGGAAACATATGAAACCAACCTTTGCTTACACAGTGACAGTGTAGTCTTCTTTATGTTTATGTTTTCTTGTATATACAACTATATTATATAATAATTGTTGTAATTCAATTTGATTTGATGTGAACCATGTCTATCACTTGAATTTTATTTCACAATGTTGTTAAAGAGTTCTCTGTATATGTGTAAAGTTTTGTTTCTGATAATTATTATTTGTTTCAAGGGTCTAGGTATTATAAGATACACATGCTTATCTATTTTGTTGCAAAAATAAGGTTTCTATGTTCACCCATCTCCAAGAATTCTATTTATATGGTTATGAATTTTGATGGTCAAAATATTTCCTTTTAGAAGACCTAGCTATGCCTATTCTGACAAAAATCAAATAACTTCCTGAAGAATGTCAGAGAAAGATTATAGAGCTTTATCTCTATAAATATGGTCTTCCTTCTATTTTGCATGAGCAGTTTGCATGGAATAATATAACACATGTAAAAATAAGATGCGGATATATTATTCATAATCTTCCTTATGGTTTGCATAGATTAGACACTTTGGTTGGTATGTTGAATCCCCATTGCAAGGTATTACTATCCTAGATGACTCCTTATAAGGCAAATACTACACATGAAAGCCTATTGCATATCCTAAATCTCTATTTTGAATTTCTCGATAGTTATCTTGAGTGGTATATAAAGCATATAGGTACGAAGATTATTGGTGAATTGTATTCTCCTCGAATAGCTCATCATGGAAGAAAAAGAATCAAGCATTCCTATGAATATCACTATATCACCAATTTTGTTGAATATCACTATATCATCAATTTTGTCACTACTACAGACTTGTCAGGACTCAATCTCCTTCATGATGTTAGAAAATGGTGAGAAATCCAACAAACTTAAGAAGCACATGAATAGGCCTCTTCTAAAATAGAAGACCATGGTTGAAAATAGCTCAATGTGCAATTGTGTGGATGACGTATATAATTTCCTTCGTATATGAAATCTCCTTTTTCTTGTATATATTATCTTTTAAAGCATGGTGGATCCCTTTTGACTAATTTGTAACTATTTGTATAAGTGATTATCATGCAATTTTTTATAAAGTTTGAAATCGTTGATCAAATTAAATCTAAGTAAACATGTTTAAAATATTTACCCAAAATAAATTGATCATATTCAATAAAATTGTAAAATTCCAATTAAATTAAAATGCAAATAAAAAACAATATTAGTCAACACCAAAAGTGAACAAAAATAAAACAATTTCTAAAACATATGTAAATTGAAAACATGCAATTTATACGATATATTACCCGTATCATAACTATGTTGCATTCTACCTATATTTAACAAACTTGCCTTATATTTTTTGTCAATAATTTTGTATTACAATTTTTTTCCCTACTACACATCATTTTCACAGTTCTCAATGAAGGACTGCAAAAAGAATAAGTGCATATACTTCCCAACTCAAAAATGGGAACAAACAGAGATAGGAAGATATGATGTTGTGTGTTGCCCCCCCTTTTTTTAAAAAGGTGTCCATGCCCATTCTTTTGTTTTTCCTTCATTATTTGTTGGTCTTTCTCTTTGTTTTTCCCTCGGGCCAAAGTTTACGTAGCCATTTTCAGAGTTGTTGGCAATCTCTCATATTTTTGAACTAAAGTCGTCCGGTTCACAAGTTCTTGAACCGCTCGACTCACTGACTTGCCCTAAGGTCCCGCACCTGTAGTGTTTCTTTGTGTCTTGATGTTGAGGTCTTCCTTTGTTGCCAGGAGGTCGGGAGTTCTTTGAAGTCCTGAACCTCTGCCTCCTAGTTCAAAAGTTTAACTTTTACCTGACTTGCCGACTTTGAATAGCACGCTTTTCCAAAGGGCGTTTCCTACTGCGCTAGCGTATAGTATGAAGGAATGACACTTGTCACTTTGCATTCAATTAGAAGTACGTGAAGACACAGTGGCACAATTTTCAGAGGGAAACTCAAGGCATGCATTTATTAATTATAAAGATAAATTCGCTACGAACATTAAATATCTTCCCTTAGCGAATTTGTGAGAAATGACTTTGATAAGTTCTTAAACTCACCTAAGGTGATATTGTTTTACAAGGGAATGTGTTGCAGAAAGTTAAATGGCTAGTTTTCTACATGCGAGATATCAACAAAGTTCCATTTTCACAAGTTAGCATAACTAGCAGCTCTCTCTTTATAAGGGCAAAATATTTTCTTTGGGGAGTTAGAAATTTTTATTCCCATGTATCTCTGCAAGGAGATTCTTGTTGGTGTCTTGTCTCATCCTGTGTTCTCTACATACATTTCTGAGTCTTTGGTGTTTTGGTTTCTTGAGTGCATGAAAATGAAGTTCAAATTCCAAGGGATTCTCATGGCCTCTATAGTGGAGAATGGTCTATCTGAAGTAAGGGATACTAATTTAGGCCACATGGATTTGGATGACTTCTGGAGGAGGATGCAGTCCAAAAATTGAACTCCCTTGGCTGAGAAGATTACCCGCAGCGGCTTGGATAAAGCGGGTGGTTTTTTGCTTGTTGTGCATTGTTTTGAGTTGATAGTTGCATGCACCAATGGGTATTTTCTAGATTCTCAGGAGATAAGGAACTCCAGTGGTGTTGTTGTGGCAAAAATTGACTCTGAATTTGTTGCTTTGGCCCTAAATTTATAAGAGTATGAAGGCAATGCTGATGTTTCTGTATCTTCAGCTTGGAATTATTACAATGAAAGGAAAGATTGGTGCTGCACCTGTGTTGCTAAGCATTGGTTAGAAATTGAGAAGACTGGTAAGTCTCGGCTTCCTGCCAATTTGAAAAGGAGCCATTTCAAAGAAGAGATTTCAAATATGATAACGTTGTTGAACAGAGTGGTTGGGAGTCCGGAGTTGGGTGCTTTTGAATTTTGGATGTGCAGATTTATTCTATTGATTTGTGGAGACCACTGCATCAACTGGCTAAAGATTATCAGTGAGTACTTGCATGAACAGCTGACAAATTTTGCAAGAAATGTGAGCTTCCACATGTGTTCCCAGCTAGTCTGTATATTGGCTCGAAGAGACGTTGATTGGCCTAGTTTGAGGATTCAAGGGAGTCCTACGGCAAGTATGCCTGTGTATCAGGTTTTCCCCCAATTGCAGAAAAATGAAGGTATGAAAGGCTTTAGGCATGTTAATGATGTTTTTCTATGATGTTAGCTAAGAAAATTGATGGATTAATGGAGAAAAGGTTTTTAGTTGAAGCATCTACCTTGGTTATGAAATTTGGAAGTTTTTATATACAATTTGACCGCTTCTATTTGAGAATTGAGGGTTTTGAAAATACCCCATTAAAATTGCCCCGATATCCGTCTGATTATTTGGTGTTGCTGGAGTTATGCTGCCAAATGGCAATTGTTAATGTTAAATACCAGGCTATGAAAAAAGAAAGGGTACTCTTTCCCTATGTCTTTGTCTTTTTATTCCTATAAATGTAATGATGGGGCCCAGAATGTTGACAAGTTATTGTCGGAATTCAGTCTCCATAGTTTGTTCCCTCGTGTGTCCTTTGATAGTAAGAATTTTATAAAAGAAAACATGCATGGAGGTGGTTATTATTCACACCAACCTCAACGCAAGGATTTTTGGGAGGATTGTGTTGATGAGAGGGAAGTTCAGAGAAGAAAGTGGATGAGACTAACTGTAGATCAAGTTCGTGCCTTCAAGATGAACATCCAAGTCCCTGATATGACTGATGATTTTTTAAATATGTTAGATGAAGGCTATGACACAGTGTCAAGGGAACCCATGCCTCCTGTAGGATGGTTTGAAAAAGAAGTCTCTGATATTATGTTGCTTTCTTTGCATGTGTTGAGAAAAACAAAAAAGTGGTTAAAAGGAAAGGTCAAGGAGTGTGCTGGCTCCATGACATCGAGGGATTCAACCTCTCAAAATCAAGGCAGATCTCAAATTGCCCATTCATATAGAAAATCATCTAGTTTGGACCTGACTCTCCAGAGAGTCGGCTCACAATCGAATGGTGATGATGAAACGCCACCTGAAGAAACTGGGAGGATGAAAACCACTTGTGAGCAAGATGTCCAAATAGTGAAAAGAAATACTAGATTGGCTACTTCATCATCTAAAGTAGGCCATGTGCCCCCACCTAATAATCATGTAAGTGATTCTGATTATTTTATTTTCTCTCAAATTGGAGAAGATAATTTGTTGCACTCTTTGCTTAGTCCGCCGAGCTCCTCACAACAAAGAGAATTGTCAAAACAAAATTCACATCCTGTGCCTATAGTTGCTACTTCCAATGCTGCCAATGTATCAGCCCCATCTCCAAATTGGTTGAAAAAGGTAGTTCAGAAGAAGAGATACACTCTTCCTACTGATGAAGGTATTGATACTGTGGCTAGTTTGTTGCAAATGGTTCCCAAACCCAAGCGTGCAAAGAGAATGTCAAGAATAGTGACTGATGCCACCTCAGGAAACCAATTTCTAGAGATTGTAGACCCACTGGTAGATAAGAATGAAAATGAAGTGACAGAAGCTAACTTCAAAGTAAGCCAAGTGGATCTGGGACCATCAACAACTGTGGGTGATTTGTGTCATGTCCAATATTCAGGTGATAATATCTCTAAAAGGGTAAAGGGATTGCAAGAAGAAAATTTAAAATTGTTGGCACATGTAAGTTCCTTGTCCTCTTTTGCTCATTCAATTGCTAGAATAATAACACCCTCAGCTGAGGCCTGCTCAGATGTCAACCTTCGTACCCTTGATTCAAATTTTCTTCAGCAAGTCAAAACTTCTATCTCTGAGAAAAGGTATGGATCAATGGGTTGAAAAGATCGTTTTTGATGGTCTCATTTTTATTGAGGCAGTGAAACTGTTTGATTCTATATATGTGAGGAGGGAGGTTTTGATAGTAGAATTTGAAAAAGCTAGAAGTGATCACCACAGTCTGAACATAGCCTCTAAGGAAATACAAGAGATAGCCAACATGGATCCTGGTATCTTGATGGCTAAAGATGTTATAGCTAATCCTAGAGAGCTAGATACCACTGTGTGGGCTAATGCAGTAGAATGGAAACTCTATATCATAACTACAACAGAAGAAGAGATGGGAAAATCCATTGCATTCTATTACAAGGAGATGATGAGAATCAAAAAGGACTTCACCTCTCTGGGGGTAGAAGCTAACAAATTTGATGATGAGAAACTCTTAGATGTCAAGGTAATTAAATAAAACTTCAAGAGGGTGGTGACGGAGGAAGTAGTGAATTATGATACAATCACAGGGGATTCATTGGGTAAGATTTCTAAATTGGTAGCCTATATTAATAGTTGCAGAAGTGGCTTTGATGAAATGCATTGTAAGGTGACATACTCCGACAGGGCAATCATGAAGAAGAAGTGTCACATTAGTATGATAGGATCTCCACCAGGCATGTCATTAATACCTATCATCAACAAGTACAGAGCGTATAAGGTCAAGTTACAAGCACAAGTACCCCAAGCGGTGCAAAGTGTCACTAGAGAAGGTGAGCAGTTGAAGGAAGATGAAGAGATGGACGAGGTGGACGATGGTGATGGGGATTTACAAATCCTTAATTGATTTCAAATTTCATGTTTTAAGTTATTTCATATTTTCCCTAAAACTATTGGCTCTGGAGGGCCCTTTTATTATAATTATTGTTTAAACATCTTTTAATCGGCTATTTCAAGAAGCCGTTATGATTTTAAAGACAATTGTGATTTGGCTTAGCTATAAATTCTGGATAGCTAGTCGAAATCTGGATCTTTTGGAAAAACTTTGTTTTGCAAGGGTGATAGTTAATTTTGTTTTCAGCTACTTTGATATATGCAATGCAAGTTAATACATTGGAGATTTGGATGATCATGGACTTTGTGTTGTCATTATTGAATTCATATTCTTCTGAAGTTGAATGTGTTTCTGCTGATGTTAATGATACTCATGTGTCTAGTGGTTGGATATTTATAAATCTTGCTCACTGCTGAGAATAGTTTATCTATTGATATACCATTTGAGGTGGTGAATATTTATATATGTATATGTAAGTGATCTGTTGTCGATTCATGTTATGTGGCTGGAAGTATTTGAACTCCTGGTGATTGGGTTGTAAATTTACCTTTACTGCTTTCTGGTCAAAAGCTCTGTCTTTATTTTTGCTTTCTGGTTAAAAGAAATTTTGAGTCTTTCTTATTCATTAGAATATCTGTCGAAGGTAACTGCACCTTGTTAAATAAGCAGAGAGCCTATGTAAAATACCAATATATTAGGCTCAACTATTGATTGCATTTGTCACTTGTCCGAGCATGAGTATATAGAGTTAGGTGACAAATCTGTTAACCAACACTGTGAAGATGGCCCATGTTTTTATGATTGATTGTGAGGCAGTGGAATAGGCAATTCGAATGGTGGTGGGGATAGAAATTCTTCAAGAATTTACACAAGTACTATAGTACTTATAAGTTGTTTCTATCTTTCCTTCCAATGCAATGGATCTCCTCCCCTAGATTCCAATCTCCTCAAGAAATTGGCATTTGATTTTGTGCAAAGTTATCTCATATCGGAGGAAACTTCCAACTATGGAGTTGAAAACTATGAACTATTTCACAGTTTGGCTCCCATAGGGGGTCTTTTTAATTTTAATGAGATACAAAAGGATTCAACAATGGTTTTCATTTATAATGCTATCAAAATTGGGATACAAAATAATTGTATCCTCACTATGGAAAATGTTGTAGATTCCCATCAATTACATCTTGGTCCACACTTTGCATCAAGGGTGAAAAGTACTTTTCATGCCCTTCATTTCCTCTTGGGCCATGTTCCTCATCCACCTCCAATTGATCAATTTCTCCCTATCCAAAATGTTTTCCCTACCATCTCGAATGTTGCTCAAGTTCCTCCAATTGTTCCAAATACTCTGACAACCCCTCCAATTGTTGATGCTTTCAGTTGTAATGATAATGCTTCTAGTTTAATTACCTAATATGTATCAACACTTTCTTTTTTCTTTGGTTTTTTAAGGGCATTTTGAAACAATTATATAATATATTATGTTATGCTTTTAATGCTCCTTTGAGAATCTCCACTTGTAGTTTGTATAATTTCATATCTATTTTTAATATAAGTTCAGGGTAAGTGCATGGAAATGAGGTACAAAAAGGGGGTCAAAAGTAGCCACTTTTTTTCTAAAATCAATTAAAGTTGAACTTGGATGAGTAATTCAAGTTGTGTACACTCAAAATTTAAAGATATGATAAGAACAAGAATTGTAGTACTCTAAATCTAGTTTCCAAACTACTGAAGATTTTAGAAAAGGGTTAAAGTTAAGGGGGTGAAATGCTGAGTGCACACAAAAGTGTTCCTATTTTATCAGTAAAATATAACATAGTGTCTGATGTGCACCCCCTATTGTTTTTGCTACATTAGGTAATTTCAAAAGCCATTTAGTGGAAATACAGCTAAGAGTGAACACTAAAAGTTGTATATTTTTTATATTGTTTTTTTATTTTTTTGTATTTTTTGAAGTGGATGCATCCTGAAAATTGTATGGCTAGAAAGCTAAGAAGTAGCTCTTTATTTTGGTGGTGGTTTTGTAAAATTTTATTGCAAAACATGTAAACCTAATGAGGTTAAGATTTGAGTTCAAGTTGTTTTAAGTTAAAAACACAAGAGATGTCCAACACTTAGGCTTGTAAATCCAAGCCTAAATTGGAAAGGATCATATAGATTTTGAATTCAAGGCATTAAAAATACATATATTTTAAAACATGCATGAGTTATTATGCCTTTCATAATGCAAACATGTTTTGCTAAAAATCTCAAGGGTGGCCACTAATTTGTCCCTCATTTCCATGCACTTACCTTTCACATAGTTGTATGAATGCATAAGACAATTGAGAGGGGGGTGAATCAGTTTTACATTAAAACATTAAACCCTTAATGCTATCCCAATCTTCAAACTCTTATTATGCATTAGTAGAATGTAAACATATGAAGCATCAATGCAAACACATCCAAACACATAAGAACACCAGATTTACGTAGAAAACCCAATAAGGGAAAAACCACGGTGAGGATTAGCTCACATATATATGAATAGCAACACTGAATACAAGTAGGCTCACTACCCAAAAGAAAGGCTCACTGCTAGAATGACTCACTGTCCAGAAGAGAGAAGAATAAAAGAGGATTGTTACAAATAGATTCACTATCTCAAGGCAACAGGAGAAATCCACCACTACAACTTTACGCCATCCACAACCTTTGGCTCACTGCCTCTAGTAACTTCAAGTAAACTGAAATGTAGACACCTTTTGCTCACTGCATCCGGAAGTCATAAGCATTTACACTCACACTCAATTCACCCTTGATTCACTTTCGCATTATCTTCTCTGCCTTACTCCACTCAAACTTCATCTTGAATTTATACCATCCACGACCTAAAACAATCTCAATTAGGTCGACCTTAATGAAACGTGTGCACCTCAAATGTGCAACACCGAAATAGGTCAGCACCAAACACTTTTGTGGTGGAAAGAAGTGAAGGTGGACCATGTCAAGAGTTAACTAAGACCCAAATTTGTATTACTATGCTACTCATCACATCCACAATCCATGAGGTGCCTCTGTAAATAGCGCTATTAAGCCAAGTCAGCCAAACCTGAACTAACACAACAAGCGACCACATACACGTCTCTCCAAGTCCAAACATATCATGTGGACCACAAAGAAATATTCCACGACATCGACACATCTTTCCAGAATCTCCCAACATTATTAGAATCTTCTGCAACACTGCCGCAACCACCTGGAACAAAGTGTTGGTTTTTCTTCTGAATCAGCATTAGGGTTTGCCAGTTCTAATGTACGGGCAGATTCAGCCAACTAATACAGGAGGTTGTGTGAGCTACTACCCTTCACTTCTGGTTCTGCCGCACCAAGGGGGTGTCCCTATAACTTTAAGATGTGACCTTGATTAGCTCGATGACAGAATGATTTAGCTTGACAGCAACAGGCAGAATACTCTCATGTCTAGACCAAGATCTGCATGGTAGATCACAAGGTTGGCAACATTCTTGGACATATGTGTCTGGTTGGGTATGAGAGTATGCAGGGGTCCTAATCCTACTCCTACAACTAACAGGTTGAAGTGATGAAATGGGTGGACATAATGTCCTAGATGTAAGACAAGGGGTTTTTGCTCATAACTACTGACCCAGGAGCAAACTGGTGCCTATCCATTGGGCAAGGAGTCAACTAGATGTACACAACAGATGGTTTGCAACTTTCACTCAAGTTTTAGGGGGTTGGACTGATGCTTGCCTTACAAACATCACCTAAGAATGGGTATCTAACTGTCTCTACTTACAGATATCCCTGTTGACATGCAACCTTCTCCATACATTGACCTAAAACAGTTTAATCCACTCCTTGAATGGAAGTTACAGATCAAGCATGCAGTATAGACATCTATACCCTAGAATCTATGAAACCCTTAGCAACCAGATTCAAAAGAAGGATGACATGCAACAAATGGAGATAAGCAGATAGACACATGCAATAAGCATTTTTCATATAAATCAACATGAAACTGAACACATGTGCAAAATGCATTCATGCTGCAACACATAAACTCCAAAATGGGATAAAACAACCAAGATCATGCCATGTTCTTCATTATTTACACAAAAATGCCCCAGGCCTTCAACAACCTACAAATGAGCAACATAGCCCTACTTATACAGCAAGGAGGTGCTCAGCATTAACCACCAAGTAAACTCAAAATTTGCCAGATACAACGCATCATCAAATTGGCGCTCAAACATTCAATGTAGCAGGTGGAGGAGGGGACAGGAGAGGTTCTCGAGCCTTGTGCCGCCGCTCGTGGATGTACAACTTCAATCGGGTACCTGATCTGTCCACGCCAACGCCCATACCCTATAACATCCGCCATTAATGGTGTACCAACCCACGGCCTTGGGAAAAACATCATATTGTGCATCGCAACCGTTTCCTGCGAAGATTTATCATCCTAATATTTCAAATCATGCAGGAACAAAATATCCCAATGCACCCCGCGGCAACCTCCTCATCACCTTATAAGCCAGGTCGTGAGCATATATGATGTTGGTGATTTTGCTCTCGACGACACTAGCCTAGACTTCATCATCATCATCATCCCTCAGCATGATATCCAGAAACTCAATATCACCCTAACGTCAGCATCATCATCTGCATGATAACCTTACCTTCACACCCCATCGGCCAGACCCCCCACATCGGCAAACCTCATACATGTCTGCCCGACACAGAAAGTCACCCCGATGCCCAACTTCATCGGTCAAACACAAGGCATTGGAAGAAGATCCCCCAGCTTCGCCGATGCGAGAAGTCACCCCGATGAACATCCTGCATGTCCACAAAAATCCTGATGACGTCATCGTCATATCTGCATATTGCGCATCTCCTCATATCCGGATGACGTCACCATCATATTGGCACCAGGGTGATATTCGTAAGATCACCCGATATTTTAGAATATCACCCCCCTTAGAAAAGATCATGATGTTGACAAGCAAATATCACCCTCCTAAAAATATGATGTCAACAACATCGAGTGATAAAGCAAACATGAAGTGATAAACTAATATCAGGATGGTCTTAACCAAGATCACCCGATGTTCAAATATGATAACCCCGATGCAAAACGGGTCATACTTAGAACCTTGCAACAGCATCATCAAGATGATCTTAACTAAGATCACCCGATGTTAAAATATCACCCCGGCGTAATATCATGCAGGCAGAAAATATGATGACCCTCACAAGAAACATCAGGGTGATGACCGGAAACAAGATGATGATGACCTCCTCCTCGAAGAAAATATGATGCTGATGTTGAAAATGCTGAGGAGGCCCAGAGACTTAGAACCTTTTTTGGATTTTTTGGGAGGGTGCCTGCATGTTTATATGCTTGAAACCTGACTGCTCATGCAGGCACCAACACAAAGAATGTCTTCATTCTGCACTAGTATTGAGCACCAACACAAGAACTGAACTTGTGGAGCAACCCAACACTAGAAACTTCAAGGGAAGGTAGATACATACAATATAAGCACGTTCCCATATCTGCAAGACAAGAAACCTTAATGTGGAGAAATATAGAGCAATTTCATTTCTCCCAGACAACATTCTTCATAGTCAAACACTTTGTCAAACACATCTTCTATTGCCGCATGATCCAGAACCAGAGATTCTAGATATAACACCTATGAACACCTCTGATCATTACTTCCAAACTGTACAGGCATAACTTCAACCATCAGGAAATGCGAAGCACAACACTGAACATACCTCTATCACATTGCATGCCTTTTTATTCAAATTTTCTCAAAAGCACATGGAAACCAAGTGAACCATCTGTTAGAGGTTGACATCAATGACAACATCAACAAGCTTCCAACAATAGCTTCACCTTTTATCCAAAAAAATACATTAATTGAAAATAAATATGGAGATTTTTAATCAAATGGTGTTGATTTTGAATAAAATTACAATAAAGATTACAAGCACTATTAGTATAAATTGTATTTCGATAATACAAGAGAACTTGTTTATAACAAAATGTACTCAAATCAATGATAATTTGTCAATGCATCAAAATTTCAAATTTATTTATGCTTTTGCACATCAAATTTGCATATACAAATTTGACTTTCAAATTTTACTCAAATTTTTGATGGGATCTTGCAAGTTGTTGCATTTGAATTTCATTTTCATTTTAAAACCAGTTCATTCTCTTTAATGACAATGCATACTTATGTATATTTGATAATTTGAATCTTTATTTTCCATAAATTGCATTTTAGCTCTTATTCATGCAATTCTTGTTGAACGAATCATAAAGTCTATCCAAAACTATATATGGACATTTTTAGTCAAATGTTGTTGATTTTGAATACAACCACAATAAAGATTACATGCATTATCAGTACAACCTGGTTTTGATAACACAAGAGAACTTGTTTATAGCAAAATGTATTTAAATCAGTCATCATTGTCCTTAATGATAATGCATACTTATGTATATTTGATAAGTTGAATTTTGCTTTCTCAAAAATTGCATCTAAGGTTGTTCATGTAATTCTAGTTGAACGAATCATAAATTATATCCAAACCAAAGATTGACAATGTATCATCTAATATAGATACAAAAAAATTTGTTTTTTCTAATAAAAAGCATATCAAATCAATCATTCTTCTACTTTTATAAAGTTCCAATCCAATAATGAGAATAAATCTATTTCAATATGTCATTAATTGATAGGAACTTGGCACAATGTGTATGTTCGTATGCCAAATAGACAATTTAAAAATTATTTGAGTAATGAATTTGATTATGATAAAAATCAAATCATGTGATAATAGCAATGACAACTTTGTATTGCAGAATCACAAGCAAGGAGAGAAATTAGAACAAAAAAGCAATAATCTAAAGATAGAATAAAGTATGAATTTAGTAAACATCCACTTCATCTATATCACAGGTAAAACATATCCCTCCTGTTTTACAATTACAAAATTTGTATTCACTCAAAAAATGAAAAGGAAGATAAATGTTATAGACATGCAAAAAAAATGAAATAATAGAAGTAGAAAAATATAAACTAAAAAATCAATCTCAAAGTTGCAACATTGATAGTACATTAAGAATCGAAGGATTATTTAGGATTAACACATTTAAATACAATATAGGGGATTGTCTCTTTGATGCATTAGAGCTCCTACTTGATAATTGCTATACATCAATTGAATTATGCAATGGAACTATTGATCACTTCCTAAATTATCTTTCACAAGGCAATGCAGAAGCAATTACTTCATATAACTATGGATTGGATCCTTATACACTATATGAATTACATAAAATACAAGATAACGAAACATACCTCCGTAGAATGTGACTCTCTGCAATGTCGATGACAAATAACAAAGAGATTGGATTATGGGGAGACATATTTTGTATTCATTAGCTATCTAAATGGTTAGAAATATAGATATGTGTTTGGTCAATTACAAGAGGAAAGAAGTACTTACATTTCAATCAATCATCCCATGGACAATCATACTCTATCTTATTCCATGATGCAAATCCTCTTCACAGTCATTTTGAACCACTTCTATGTTATCAAATACAACCATTTAATATCCAACCACATATAAAAGCAATAATAGAAGTAGAAAAACATACATTGAAAAATTAGTTTGAAATTTCCAACATTGATAATGCATTAAGAATCAAAGGATTGTCTAGTTTTAGCACATTTAAATACAATGTAGGGGATTGTCTCTTTGATGCATTAGAACTCCTACTTGATAATCACTATACATAAATTAAATTATGCAATGGAACTATTGATTACTTCCTAAATTGCCTTTCACAAGGCAATGCAGAAGCAATTACTTCATATAACTATGAATTGGATCCTCACACACTATATGAATTACACAAAATATAAGATATTGAAACGTACCTAGGTATAATGCAACTCTTTGCAATGCCAACCATAAATAATAAAGAGACTAGATTATGGGGAGAGATATTTTGTATTCATAGGCTATCCAAATGGTTAAACATACAAATATGTGTTTGGTCAATGACAAGAGAAAATAAGTACTTACATTTCAATCAATCATCCCATGGACAATCATATACTCTATCTTATTTCATGATGTAAATCCTCTTCATGGGCATTTTGAACCACTTCTACATTATCAAATATAACCAATTAATATCCAACCACATATAACCTTACGTAAAATTAAACAATTCATTAGAAATAATATTAAACATCACATAACTTTGTTGACCCAAAGCGAAAACATTAGAGATAATAACCCCAAATCTTTTCAAAAAATTAAAAAAAAATGCACAAAACATGTAATAGTACCTACAACTTTGGAAATAAAACTCCAATGTCACCACTATAATTGTTCAAAAAAAATTAAAGATACACCAAAATATGCATGTTCAATTTGTGAAATATTGCATTTCAAGAAACATATGTCAATTTTCAAAGACAAAGAAAAGCATACATATTTAAATTCAACAAAAAATACATGTATTATATCATGAAACTATATTTGTTGTATTGCAAAGCATCATTGAAACAACTCAAGCTACCTAGATATGCAACACCAGATTATATCCAGATGAATAAACTATTGCAATATGTAGCAATACTTTCATAATTAGAAGAACGACTAGTCTCATTTAGAATTGCATTTGGACAAATATGGCAACTAGGCTACGAAAAATCTCAAATAGTTCTAACTGGCATTATTATCAATGTACCAGTTAACATAAACATTATACAAACAACATTACCACACTCTACTAATGAGACATCAACAATTGCTATTGCTCTTAAAAGATGACTAGAATATAGAAATGCATACAAAACAGGAATGGTATGTGCAACTATCATTATGAGAGCTTTAAATTAATTACACAAAATAACATTATATAAAATAGAAAATGTTCAATCAAACAAAGATTGGAAACAAGATCTTCAATACAATCATGACAATGATAAAATCAATTAAGATACTACAAGCGAAAGTGATGTGCAAAGCGATATAGAAAATGAAAAACCTTGTGAGACCTTAATACACAAATTCATTGAATCAAAATCTATACATGAAATGCAAGACAAGATTATAGAAGTTACACAAGCTGAAGGGAATAATCCTATTGGAATCTTTAAAGACAAATAAGTTGAAGAAATAAATTTTCCTACACTATTCTTTGGCAACCCACGTGATGAAGACATAACCAAAGCTTTTTCATACCAAAAAATTGCACAATGGGAATTACAACACTCAAATAGAAAGTTTTCTTACCATACAACAAATCTATTTTTCAAGGCTATTAAGATACTCATACACCAAGTTCTATCCACAATGTGGATAAGACTACTCAAAGGTCGACTAAAAGAAGAAAGCTAGTAGCAAAAGATGTCAAACATAAACCAATTTAGAGAAGATTCTTAGATCTGACATTGGTTACATTGATTTTAAAAGGATAAGAATATCTCTAGATTATTTGTGCCAATTGAAAAAATGCATTTGCAATGATTTGACAGCTTGGACCACCTATCTTTTTTATTACTTTTACAAGTGTTGAACAATACTTGGAGCCACTATCAAAAACACTTGAACAGTTACACAAGACATATCAAACAACATCAAATCAACAGCACAACTCAAGTAATGAAACTAACAAATTTCAAATCATAAGAAAAGATCCTTTGACATGTGCATGTTATTATAGGCATAGAATCAATGCAATTAAGAAATTGATATTGACAGACAATTCCTTCTTTCAAAAAGTCTTGGATTATTTCTCTGTAATTGAATTTCAAAATCGTGGAAATGAACATGACCATTTCCTCCTATGGATTAGAGATGCACCAATTTATGGTAGAGATAGTAATACAAATATTGAAGAATTTGTAGACAAATATATTACATGTAATACTGAACAACTACATTTTGACATAGCTATGATGCACAAACATCACCACACAAAACAATGCAGAAAATAAAAAATAAATAAACTTGTCGTTATAATTTTCCACTTTCACCAATGGGAAAAACTACAATTCTTGAACCATCTATAGACAATGATCAAACTATAATTTCTATAGCAAAAGATATTTTTTCCACTTTACAACAAGCAAATTATGACAATTCATTGTCTTTTCATTTATGTTTTTAAAAGAAATTAACATAAGTGAAAATGATTACATAGTGGCCATCAAATCTACAATCCATAGGCCTACAATATTTTTAAAAAGAAAACCATCACACAGATAGAATAATAGCTTCGCAAAAACATTACAAGAAATATGGAAAGCAAATATAGATGCACAATTTGTTTTGAATGCATATGCCGCACCAATGTATTGCAGCTCTTATATGACAAAAGTGGATAAGTCAATGACATATGCATCCAAAAGAATTCATAAAGATCATGAACAAAATAATATAGATACTATAAAGATGGTAAGTAAACTTGGAAATGCATTGCTCAACTTACAACAAATGTCTTTGAAACAAGTTGCTCACCTTGTACTCTCTCTTCCACTAAACTACAACTCAAAAAATGTATATTCATCGACACAAGGCCCGATGATGTCTGAACATTTATTTTAAAGTCAGTTAAACATTTGAACGAAGAACCAGATGATTCAAAAAAGGTAACTTGTAATTCATTAATAGATTATTATCTTGCATGACCTAAAACAATAATAGACATTTGTCTTGCATAATTTGTTTTAGAATACAAAAAAGATGGTAGGAAATTAGAAGCCAAAGCCAAGTCAAATGGTATACGGTTTGTCAATTTTAATAAACACATTGACTTGGAGAATCACTATAGAGAGCAATTACTACTTTATGTGCCATTTACAATAAATGAAAACACACTAAAAAATGGTTTTGAAACATGGCATAATGCTTATTCATATCATGAGAGGATAATTAGAGCTAATTGCATTAAATATTAATTACAATGTCAACTGTACATGGGGTGACATTAACACTACTATTGCACAGCTCAAAACTGAAGATCTTAAGACATTCACAACCAACCCTTTCTTAAAAAACATCCATCACAAAAAGAACAATATAACATAGAATTAGATGTTAATACACTAAAACTCAACAAACCCAAAAAAAAAAAAGTTCTGGTGCATTTGAAATTGCCAAACATCCTCATATGATTGACAACACCGAATACTACAAAATGAGGTGAATGTTAAACAAATAACAAGAAGAAATTGTAAAAGACATTATATCAAGAAATTGAAAAATAACAAAACTCTATTACATTTGTTCCTAACAAGAGGAGCTGGAACTGGAAAAACTTTTACTGTAAAATCCATATACCAAAGTCTTATTCGCATATACAACAATTCTATTGATAATGATCCAGAAAAACCAAAAGGCCTAATGCTTGCTTATATAGGAAAATCAACATACAACATAGGTTGAATGACAATACACTCAACATTTCATATGCCTTTTAACAAGTCAAATTTAATCCCTTTGAATTTTGAAACATTGGATGCAATGTCAAAGCATTATCAACAACTATGTGTGCTCTTGATAGATGAAATTTCACTAGCAGGTGCAAGATTTTTGTAATATATTGACAAACGATTACGAGATATAATGCAAATGCCTACTAGCTATTTTGGAAATGTTGATACTATTTTTTTTTGGTGATATTTATCAAGTAGAAATTGTACAATATTTTTTAGTATTTGAAAATTCACTAACTTCAAATGAATTAATGTCGTACAATTTTTGGAAACAAAATATAAAGTACTATTCCTTGAAAATAACAATGTGACAAAGAAATCAATTTTTTGTCAACACACTCAATAGAAAACGCATTGGCTCACAAACAAATGATGACTTAGAATATCTTAATCAAAATTACCTCCACTCACCACCTATGGACCCAATGTTCCCTTTTCTATTTTGTAGAAGAAAAGATGTTGACACACACAATAAAAAATGCTTTCAATTGCACATAGAGAACTAATCATATTGAATTCAATTGATGAATATGATGACAACTGTGATGCAATATCATTCCATAATCACTCAACCAATTTACCATCTCAGATACTCTTGAAACTAAATATTATAGTTGAAATGTATGCTAGTAATTATGATACACAAGATGGTCTAGTCAACGGATTCGATGGAACATTTAAAGCATATACCAAAGTTGCTAACTTTGACATTGTTTGGATAAAATTTAATGATCCACAAATTGGACATTGACAAGCAAAAATGCTAGCACAATGCTATAACAATTGCATTGACAAAGATTGGACACCTATACTTCAAACTGCTAAACCTATTCAAAAGCTATCAAATTAAAAGAAATTAACTATTAGAAAGCAATTTTTAATTCAGCTAGCATGTGCTCGCACTATTCATAGATCTCAAGGACATATAATAGAAGGACTTGTATTTGATTCTTCTGGCATAAACAAACATGGATTAGCATATACGACACTTTCATGCACAAGAAAAATTGACAAATTATTCTTGTTGAAACCTCTTACACAAAACAATTTCAAAGTAAAGAAAAAAGTATTCATTGAAATGTCACGTCTACAATCAATGGCAATTTGGCAATTTGAAAATGCACATTTAGAACACATTAATACTACACACATATTACTATGTACATTGAATACTCATAACCTACCTCTACATATAGAAGACATACTCAATGATCATGATATAATGTCATCTGATATTTTTTGTTTACAAGAAACACATATTCAATCCTCTATTTTAACAATCCATTCCAAAATTTCAATTATTTCTCAACATATCACATGCATGGTGTAATGATTTTCACAAAAAATAATTACACGATCTTAAAAACAATGCAACACAAAACAAATAATGTTGAAGCTAATACAATAAGAATAATTTTCAACAATAATGAAATCAACATATCTAATCTATATGTAAGATCTACTACACCATTAATAGAAATCATAGAAATCACCAACCAAGTATTTCCTTGTGTAAATACAAGTGCTACTTTATACATTGTAGGCGATTTCAACATTGACATGTCTATAGATAACAACAAAACAAAACAATTTTCAAATCATATGCATAACCACAACATGCACTTTCTATTATGCAATTTACAATCCCTATCTAGACCCCTTATTGACCATGTTTTCTATAATATGTACATAGAGAAGCATATTGGATTGATCATCATGCAATTTTTACAAAGCTTGAAATCATTGATGCAAAATAAATCTAATTGAACATGTTTTATATGTTTAAAAAAAAATGATCGTATTCAATAAAATTGCAAAATTCAAACTCAATTAAAATGCAAATAAAAAATAATATTAGCCAATACCAAAAGCCAACAAAAATAAAACAATTACTTTAAACATATGTAAATGGAAAAAAAAACAATTTATATGATATACTACTTGTATCATAACTACATTGCATTCTACCTACATTTACCAAACTCACCTTATCATTTCAATAATTTTGCATTGCAATTCTTTTCCCTATTGCACATCATTTAATACTCTCCAATTCAAAAATGGGAACCAATAGAGATAGGAAGATACAATTTTGTGAAGATGGCCCATGTTTTTATAATTGACTATAATGATTGACAGTGTGTTATTTAATATATATGCACAAGCATTTTGTATTTACAAATCAAAAGCCTATTGAACCAATCATTCAACTACTTTTAAAAAGTTCCAACACAATTATGACAATAAATCTACTTCAACATGTCATTAAAGATATCTAGAGGTAAAAATTAATCACTATTTATTATAAAATTCTATTGTTCATTTATAACAAAATTCTAACTCCCTATTATTAGAAAGCACAATTCCTATATTAACATTCCATAATACATATGTTAACATTTGATAATTTTGTTGCAGAATCATGGAAACCAACAAAAGATTAGAGAAACAAATGCATACCAAACAACGAACATCCAAAAGGTAAATAACATCTTTAATTCACACCTATATCATACTAACTCAACTTTCGAGCATTTAACTAATTCTCTTCTAATCCCTGCAGATCAAAAATTAAAAAAAATCTAAATTTAATGTCAATTGAAGATCTGCATGCCCAGAAAGCTATAAACATATTTGAAGGAGATATCATTGTTGTCTATAAATTACATTATATAAAAATAACAAAACACGTGAAGTGTTTCCTGCTGACCTAACAGATGCAAAAGTTGAAATGACAATCACCCTAAACTTAATTAGTGACCTTGCCAATTAATATGAAAACAAAATAGTTCTAGGATCAACCATTCACCTTTTAGGCTTCTAGATTGCTCCAAAAAAGATTATGATCGTGGTGATTGTGATTGCATCCTTATCTTAAACAACTCTAGCACTGTGGAAATCATACAACGAATTTATCAAGAATACAAATTCATACCAAGTACCACCATCAAACAGTTGCTCAGAAGCACATATGACTATGCTATTGGAACTATAGGTGCATTGGTGGTGGCCACTAAAAAACTAGCTTTCCAATATCTAATTGATCTTAAAGATGGAGATTTTGAACTCAACAAAGCACAGGTTAATAATGCTCTTAACTCATCAATTCATTGTATTTTACATCTTTCATTTCCTCATGTATTTCTTTTATATATGAAAATAAATGCTAACTTTCTTGATAAAAAAAAGCTAAAAATGCATCCAAATTTGGCACACCATTTCTTTGTTGAACACCCAGAATAATGAGATGGGGGGGTGGGGGTGGTGGGGGGTGAATCAATATTCTCTTAAACCATTTACATATCAAACATTTAATCCATTTAACATATTTAATTTCAGTAAAGGAAATTAAGCATGAAGCAAACAACCACAACTCATAACACATGAACACTAGATTTACGTGGAAAACCCAAGAAGGGAAACAGGGTGAGGATTAGCTCACAATATAAAGTAGTATCAACAACGAATTACAAAAGGCTCACTACCCAGAAGAAAGGCTCACTGCCCAAGGACTCACCATCCTGAAAGAAAGAGATAGAAGAGGTGGCTCACTACCAGAGTTGAACTATTATAATTGCATCTAACTTATGCAAGGAGTACAGTTCCAATGAAGCTCGAAGTACTGAAACAATATTCATCACATTGTTCTGAAATACCCGACTCTACTACTCTGCATTCATTCAATTTGCTTCCATGGGCACTTGTCACATCACACATTCATTCACACTATTATTCACATCACATTCATAGCACACATCCAATCACAATCCCTTGACACTCATTTATACTGTCTTCAACCTTGAGAACATTCTCCAAGGTCAGAAAATCACCATAACCCAAAAAATTCAAATTAGGTATGGACCTAAACATTCCCGCGATGGAAAGGAATGATGGTAGACCACAACACATCTTAGCTCAGACCTAAATTCATCCAAGCACGCTACTCCACACTTTCACAATCACCAAAGCAACTCCGCAAATAGTGCAAACAACCAAGGTCGGCCAAACCTATGTAAACACAATGAACTTTTAAGTACATGCTTCCTCAAACCCAAAGACAACTTGCAAACCACGTGCAAGGCTTCAACACAATCTAGAGTATTCCACAAACATCCTGAAACATCCTGAAATCCAACAACTTCCTTTGCAATAACTTTCACTTGCTGTACAACCTTATCTTGTTTATCTAGTACGATTAATTATCTCTGTCATACACTGTATCTCTAGAAATTGACTTCTGGAGCACCAAACCATGAACAACTTCAATAGAAGAAAGATATAAACCTTATAAGCACAATTCTAGAACCGCAAGACCTAAAACCTCTTTGTGGAGAAATGCGGAGCAAATACATTTCTCCCAAACACCTTTGCAACACTCAGAAATGCAGTCTTCATACTGGTGAACACAACTTCCTCTGCATAACGAACCATAACACAAATTTAGATTATAACATCTCTCCACATCTTTGAACAACATATCCAAACCACAAAGACCAATCTTCAACATAGAGGAAATGTGGAGCAAAACTAGAGCACTACTCTGTTAAGCCAAATAGTCTCTTCAACACACCATTTTCTTTATTAATCAAATTTTCTCAAAAGCACTTGGAAACCAACCAATAGAAACATATTCTCAACATCTTTAGCGTCTCTACAAAGAAACCAAATCATCTTCAGCAAAACAACTTAACCAAATAGCTCATACTATTTCAACAGCCTTATCTTTGTTCAACCAACCTCATCTTCAGAGATAGTATCCACTCAACACTAACTACTCATACTCTTGCACTATTTCTTACTCACACAGTTGACATAGTTGACACTAATGACAACACAAGCTTGTTGACATCAATGACAACACCGACTGCACATACTTGCAACAATCTCCCCCTTTGTCATTGATGGCAACACATAATGTGAAAAACCATCAAGACACAACTTTGCACCAGACTTCTTTTCTTTCTCTCTCCCCCTTTCTTTTACACATATTCCTTTCTCTTCTTGACCACTGACTAGATTTTCTTTTTCACATTGCTCTCTCTCCCCCTTTGACATCAATGGTAAAGGGTGACACACCTTTTCTTTCACTCTTACCAGGTCACAACACCTTTTCTTTCACTACACTGAATTCTCCCCCTTAGGAGTACCCACCAATCTATATGAACTCTTACTCTCATTCCAAAGGACTTCAGGACCTACAAATTTGGATTTGGACTCTGAATATTTCCTAGCAACACCTTACAATCTCAAAGAGAAATATTTCATGCCAGAGAAATGTGGAGCATTCCATCACCTTCACAAAACCAACACTTCCGGAGGCCAAATCTCCTTTATATCAACCCATGCATCTCCTTTATAGCTACATATCTTATCTTCTCAAGAATTCAAACTTAAATCTACACTGATCGGGGCACGACATCCAACCATGAACTTTCCTTCTTCTTTAGGAACATAACATCTCATCTCTTGACAACCTTCATGACAAACATATGACATCAATACATATTATGACATCACATATGGCAATAATCTCCTCCTTAGATCAACACTCATCTGTCTGCAACCTTTTTCTTGCAAGCTCCTCCTATCATCAGTCGCTACTACTTGCTCCCCCTGAGAGGTAGCCATCATCAGTCCAGGTAAAACAGTATCTGCTAGAGCCATGAATAACAAAACAGAGAGCTTTTTAAATCCTTTTCCTTTTCCTTCTATTTTTGTCACTATCACTGTCACTTTTATTCTCAAAGTCTAAATCTAATGTATCAGAATCTGATGAACCTGATGAACTAGAAGAATCATCATTAGAGGTTGATTCATCTGACTTAGGGATAGACTTCTGTTACTGCATTATAAGCCTTGGCATATTCTTCAAATACTCAAGTACACTTTTAGTGATTCCACCAAGATCAATGGAAGTGAAGAAATTGATAGCAAACCGTAAATTTTGGGATTGTCCTTCAAGAAAATTAAATCAAAGGACTCATGCATTGTCAGATCAATTAACCTCTCATTAAGCAACAATATGTCTAATTGCTTAGCCAACTCTTGGAAGAGAATCTTTATAAATGTCCAGGAAGAGGAAGTAGTATCCTCCTAGAATCTTTACCCAAGAAGACCATAATAACGAAGGTATATTTTCTCTTGACTGCAGCACTCTAACAACATGATGCATAACTCCATCTCTTGACCAGGTTCAAGCATAATCTTTAGTAGCTTATGACCAGCTTCCTCAAAATCAACACTTGACATGATTGTCAAGTAAATTGTGTGCCTTAAATTGACCAGGTTTGTCTCTGTGTCATCATGTATTCTTAGTGCTTCCTCGCCTTCCTCTTCTTCATCATCATCATCATCAGAGTCATTACCTGAATCATTATGCACTCAATACTAACTACTCATGCTCTAGCACCATTTCTTACTCGCACAGTTGACACCAATGACAACACAAGCTTGTTGAAATCGTCCGAAGAAATGAATTTTGAGCTATGTTATTTAAAAAGATTGTTAAACAAATAGATACAAGAGACAACATGCTTCATACATTTCAATCAACATATATTAGTAGACTAAATAATAAAAGAATCTTGGATCGATTAAACACTTTACTACAATCAACATTTGAGGTAACTAATTTCAAACTCTTGAATTTCTTTACTTATACTTTTTTAAATCAAAGCCCAAAGATAATAATACTTGAACATGTGTTGCAGGTTCTTGGAATATTAAAAATAGCCAATGCCTTCTTCGGTCCATTCCATGCATTCTGTCCAAAGTATAATTACAAATTTGATAGCTATGGAACACTAGAAGATCAAACTACCCATTACATTATATGCAATGAAGAAGTTACTTACATCTACTCCCTTTATCTTAAAACCATTTTGACAATTGATAACAAGTAAACTATCAATTATTCTTTTGACAAGTCTATCATTTAGGTATTGCTCCCTAGCCTACAAAACATTACCTCTGAAGAGAACATTGAAGACAAATCAACAATTGTCTTCATGCTATGAGACTTTTATACAAAAGGACAATTTAAACTGAATCAAAACAATGTTATCATCAATGCAAGTTGTGGTGAAGACTAATCAACACATCGTATGGAAAGGTATAATTATACTCCACTTGCTAGTACCTTATTCAAAAAAACTATTTCAAAAAATTAATTTGTTCATTACTAATATAATATTTAGACAATATAGTATTTAGACATATTGCTTATTACAACAACTTATTTACTACAACAATAATGTGTTCACAACCATCTTTATACACATTTTGTAGGATGCAAATGAAGCATAAAATCACATACCGATGGAGCTCTATGTTTTTAACAAGCTTTTGGATGAAGGAAGTTATATGTACTTTAGGATATTTGCTTGAAAATAATTCTCTATGACAAACTATCACCTATTTTGAATAATTGAAAAACAATATTTGTATTCAATATTTGTCATTTACAATTTCTCCCTTATTATTATTATTTGCTTTCAAATGCAGTTTGAACTCTTTTAGAAGTAGTAATCTTACTCCTTCCATGTTCAATTTATCAAGTAATTCAATAAATTCTTATTCTTTTAATACTTTAGCAAATTTAAATTGCTAACAATACTAGTTTACATCAACTAACAAATCACACATCTCACAACAAGAATGCGGATGCAATTACTTATCAAATCACTATCATAATTATAAATTATTTGAATGGTTTAAAAAGTTGCAAAAATCACATTGTTGTAACTCATAACTATGCTTTTTCCATGTCAACATACTATATCATTAAAAGCATAAAGCTATAAAGCAAACAATTAAAGAAACAAATCATATCTCAAAATTGTTAAAATGTAACATGTTAAAAAATAGTAAAAAGGAATTAGACTTTAAAATAAACCACCCAAAATATAGGCTAATATAAAAAGGTTCCAATTCAAATATAAGTAAAAAATAAAAGGTTTAAAGCTTAAAAAAAATTATATAATAATAAAATCTGCCTTATATATAAAATTATAGAATAAAATAGAATAGATGAAAGATAATTATAAGAAAAATTAAATAATTTATATATTATAATTTTTTTTGTTCAGTAAGTGTGAGGATATTTAGGCTAGCCCACTCCAGCGGAGGTCACAAGGGGGACCTCCTCTCCATCCACATATTTAACTTAGAGCTTAGAAGCCACTTATACAAATCAAATCAACTTAAGAGCCACTAGATGTTATTTGGGGGATTCAAACTTGGATCTCCATCTTGAAAACTATATGGCCTTGCCAATTAAGCACAACCCCTTTTACAATTTATATATTATCATTATTTCAATAATAAAAAACTTATAAATATTTTATCTAGCTAGAATAATCAATTATATTTAAATTTTCTTAAATTATATGTACCATCATTAATTTATTTCTAAAATTATTACTTATCAAATCACTATCCTAATTATAAATTATTTGAATGGTTTAGAATGTTACAAAATTCTAACATTGTTTTAACTCACTAGTATGACAGTGAGCATATCTTTTTTTTTTCTACAATTTCTTTTTTGGTTTTTATTTTTTTAATTTTTCCAATCTCTTTTTTCGTTCCATGATTTTCTGTAGCTTTTTCTCCTTCCAACAGTTTCTAATCTCTTTTTTTATTTTAATTTTTTATTTTTTCCAATTTCTTTTTTTGTTTTTATTATTCTTTTGATTTTCCATCTTTTTCTCCTTGAACGGTTTTTAATTTCTTTTGTGTTTCTTTTCTTTTCCAATTTTTATTTTTTATTCTATATATTTACACTGAAAATGAGTGCTCTGATCTCCACCTCACTATGATTGTAGAATGCTTATCAGCGTAATAAATATGCTTTTCCATGTCAACGTACTATATCATTAAAAGCATAAAGCTATAAAGCAAACAATAAAAAGAAACAAATCAACCTCAAAATTGTTAAAATGTAACATGTGAAAAAATAGTGAAAAGGAATTAGACTTCAAAATATACATCACCTCCAAAATGTAACAAAAAAAATAAAAGAATCAACTTTACAATAGACCACCCAAAATATAGGTTAATATAAAAAATATTCCAATTCAAATACAAGTAAAAAATAGAAGGTTTAAAGCTTTTAAAAAATAATTATTATATATTCATAAAATATGTGTTATATATAAAATTATGGAATAAACTAGTATATTTATATTTAAAAATATATATATCTAAAGTACATGGAGTGATATCTCTTTTCCATAGTTTATTTGAAAAAGAAATTTGAAAAAATAAAAAATAAAAAATAAAATGAAATTGGAAAAAATAAAAAATAAAAAACAAAAAAGAAATTGAAAATAAGAAAATCACAAAAACTATCCAAGCAAAAAAGAAATTGGAATAAATAAAAAATAAAAACCCAAAAAGAAATTAGAAAAAATAAAAACTAAAAAAGAAATTGGAAAAAAAAAAAAAAAAAAAAAATCACAAAAACTGTGGAACCAAAAAAGAAATTGGAACCAATGATCTTCAAATGAAAATAAGTTTCCTTTTTGGAATTTTATTTTTTATTTTTCTATAAATTTAGGCAGAAAAAAATGAGTGCTCTCATCCCCACCTTGATGTGACGGTATAATACATCAAAGATAATTATGAGAAAAAATAAATAATTCATATATTATAATTATTTAAATAATAAAAAACTTATAAATATTTTTATTTAGTTATAATTATCAATTATATTTAATTTTTTTAATAAAGAGGGTAAAATTTTTATTGATTCAAGAAAGCAGTACAAACCTAGAAATTACAATCCCCCCATCAGGGGTCACAAGCCAGCAACAAAGACATCAAGTAACACCCAAAACACATCTCATATCTTCCATAACCAAGTCCTCAAGCTCCCTATCAAGGCCCTCAGGGAGATAGCTCTAGTCATCCACTTTCCAATTTTCCATCCGTTCAAAAGCCCATTTAGCCAAACCATCAGCCACCTTATTCCACTCCCTAAGGATATGGAAAAAGGTGATAGAATCCAAGACCTTTCCCAGAGAGATAATTTGTCTAACCACCCCAGCCAGCTGCCAATTTACATCCTCCAACTGTTGCTTATTCAACAAATCTACCACAATCTAAGAATTCGACTCACAAATTATCCTCCTCCATCGAAGGGCATAAGCCCTTTTCAAAGCCAAGAGAATAACCAATGCCTCCATGAAATTGTTAGAGTGTTGGCTACAATACTCCGAGAAGAAGAACACAACCACTCCTGAACAGTCCCTACCAATGCCTCTGACACCAGCGTGACCCGGATTGCCTCTAGAGGACCCATCAGTATTGATCTTCAGAACCTCCCAAGGTGGAGGTCTCCAATGACCATCTCTTTGAACCTTCCCTCTAACACCACAACCGAAACCAGGCCCAGTCCCCCCCTTGGCGCAAACAGAAATCCCCAGACTCTGAATAATTCACATGTCTCCAGGGTCCATAGGGGCCAAGAGATCGCACCTAGCTGCTAAAGTCTCCTAAAGACCTCCCAAGATCCTCATCCAAATCTACAATACCTAAAGTTTCTTATCCAGGAAAATCTTGTGATTATGCTCTAGCCAAATATGCCAAATGATGAAGCTGGCACCAATTGTCCAAGCAATGTGAAGGAAAGAAGTCTTGGCTAAAGAACTCCCCATCCTGCTCTAGAAGTCCTTTAAAGATCAGTCATGCCTACACGGCTGCCTCCAGACTTCCCACCAAAACTGCTAGATCAACATAACAAAAGCGCATTGGAAGAAGAGATGAGAAATGTTCTCATCGCTATTAGAGCACATTACACACATAGAGGGGCCCTAAAATCCCCACTTCCAAAGATTCTCCCAGGTCAGGCATCTATTATAAATCACCAACCAAGAAAAGAATTTACACTTGGGCCAAGAGAATTTATTCCAGATCTACTTCCACCAGGGGACCCCCGTGCACCCAAACATCTGCTCATCCAGAACCTGATAACTAGAGGCAACAAATGAACTTGCCTTTTTGGTCACCTCCCCAGGCCAGAACATCCCTCTCCAATAGAGAGTTACAAACCCTACCAACCAAGATGTCGGCTAGCTCCTGATGGTCCTCCACCGATCCCCCAGGTGACCACTCATGCGGGTCCTTCCACCTGTACACTGTAGCTCGACCCAGAACGTAAGGGGATTTAAAATCCATCACATAAGTCCAACCAACTTCCAAAAAATGCCTACATAAGTCATGCAAGTGAGGGTGTGTAGACATAATAGGAGGATGCCCATCCCAGGAATCAAACCGGAAGAGAGCCTCCGAACCCCTATTGCAAATCCAAAATAATCCTTGTTTAATCAACTTGGCTCCCCTCTTGAGGGTATTCTAAACTATAGAACCCTTACCCATTAGGCTATATCTGGGTACATCCACACAATCCACATCCCCAAGGTATTTTGAGGTGAGGATCTTAGCCCAAGTCTGTTGCTGCTAAGTACACCATCTCCAATAGAGTTTAGCTGCTAAAGCTTGCCCATTCAAATCGACCTGACGCAACCCAAGACACCCTACTGCTTCGGCCGACACACAACATCCCACCTGACCAAGCTCCACTTCCTTGAAAGTAGATTACCAGACCAAAGAAATTGTCGAAAAAGACTCAAAGTCTTTCACAAAGCTAGTAGGGGCAGATAACACAAAGCACCTGTATAACGGGAGAACCTGAACCACAGACTTCAACAGAGTCACTCTTCCTGCAGTAGAAAGCCACCTATAATTCCAATGACTTACCTTTTTTTGAAAGTTCTCAATAACATTCTGCCAGAACACACGAGGTAACATGTGAATAGCTAAAGGAATGCCAAGGTAGACAAAAGAAAGTGAGCCAATCTAAAACTTGAGGATACCCACAATTCTCTGCTGAATAAGATTAGGAGTATTAAAGAAATAAATTAAAGACTTGACTTCATCGATGCTTTGCCTAGAGGTAGCCAAAGAATAGTCCAGGGCCTTCCTTAGATTGACTGCTTCATCCACTCTAGCAAGACCCATTAACGTTGTATCATCCACAAACTAAAGATGGGATTGGGAGGAATGTTTGATGTAGGAGCATCCAATGGTGTAAGGGCAATCTTGCATCACCCAAAAAAAGATGTGTTTCAAATTTGTGGATGTTCTTTCCATTTCTTTTCAAAATTTGTGGTTCTGGTTCCATAATCGCTTGAATAATGAGCTTAAATAATGGGTTGTTGAGGGCCATTTCGACGATCAGAAAGAGGCCCAGGATTGAAGTTTCTACATATTCTGGAGATTTGAATTCAGAATAGTTTATTGATTGGATCAATGACATGGAGGAGTATTTTGAGTATGAAGATGTGGAGGACACAGATCGGGTCAAGTTTGCAAAGACAAAGTTGAAGAGTCGTGCCAATATTTGGTGGAAGGAGATCCAGTTGGAGAGAAATAGAAGAGGAAAAGGAAAGATTACCAGATGGGATCGGATGGTGGAGAAACTGAAGAAGCAATTTATTCCTGTGGACTATGAGATGGAGCTGTTGAAGAAGCTGCAAGGACTGAAGCAAGGTAACAAGTCTGTTAAGGAGAATACATAAGAGTTTTATAAAATTACTATCAGGACAGGCCATGCAAAGCCCAACAAGGAGAAGGTAGCCCGTTACATTAATGGGTTGAGGTCGAGTATTCAAGAGGAGCTGAGCCTAGTTAGAATGACCACCATAGAAGATGCATACCAATTTTCCTTGAAGGTGGAAGAGAAGCTGAATAAAAGATTCAATAGAAAACAAAGGGGAAGAGGTCAAGGTGGAAGGACTGGTGGAAAACCCTATGGAGGCCGTAATGAAGATCAAAAGAAAAGTGAAGAAGCTGGTACCAGTCAAAATCAGAGAGGGGATAATGCCTACCGCCCTCGTGACTAGAACAATGGTGAGCAAAGATGAAGAGGAAGAGGCAGACCTGGAAGAGGAGGTTTCAGAGGAACCTGTTTCCAATGTGGAGAAGAAGGGCATTGAGCATACGAGTGTCCGCAACATCAAGGAAGGACAAATAGAAGACCTGAAGGTAATGCACGAGTTGCACATGTAGATGAAGATGCACAATCTAAGCACTCTAAAGATGCTGAAAGGGGAGAAACCCTAGTTGTCAGAAGAACTTTGTTGAATGAGGAGAAAGAACTCAATCAGAGGAAGAGTTTATTTCGCACAAGGTGTAAATGTGAAGGTAAGTGTTATGATACTATTATTAACAATGGAAGCACTGATAATCTTGTTTCAGAGGAGATGGTTGACAAGTTGAAATTGACAAGAAGAAAGCATCCGCATCCATATTAGATTGCATAGTTGTAGAAGGACCATAGAGCTTTGGTCAATGGGCAGTGTTTAGTGAAGTTCAAAATTGATGACTACCATGATGGGGTGTTGTGTGACATCATACCGATGGATGCATGTCATATGTTATTGGGGAGGCCATGGCAATATGATAGGAGTGCTGTCTATGATGGCCGTGCAAACACATATTCCCTAACAAAGGATGGAGTTCATCATAAATTGAAGCCCTTGAAGGAGGTGGAAGAAAAGGTATGTAGTACTGCTAGAATTTGCTTGGTAGATGGTAGAATTTTTTTGGAGGGTATGAAGCATGAGCGTCATTGCTTTACATTGATTCCTAAGATCAGTTAAGAGAAATGTGAAGATGTACCAGCAGAAGTTTCAGATATGTTGGAAGAATTTTAGGACATTATCTCTGATAATGTACCAAAAGGTTTACCACCAGTGAGGAAGATAAGTCATCAAATGGATTTGATACCAAGAGTCAGTTTGTCGAATAAGGCAGCCCACAGAATGACCCCTGCAGAGAGTGAAGAGCTAAACAGACAAGTTCAAGAGCTGTTAAGGAAGGGGCTAATAAGAGAGAGCCTAAGTCCATGTGCGGTACCTACAGTACTAGCACCGAAGAAAGATGGAGAGTGGAGAATGTGTACAGATTCTTGAGCCATCAACAAGATCATGATCAAGTACAGATTTCCATTACTCATAATGGATTGTATGAGTGGAGCCAAGTACTTCACAAAAATTGATCTGAAGAGTGGGTATCACCAGATCTAAATTAGAGAAGGAGATGAATGGAAAATAGCCTTCAAGACAAAGGAGGGTTTGTATGAGTGGTTAGTCATGCCATTTGGGCTAACCAATGCACTTAGCACATTCATGCGGCTCATGAATGAGGTACTAAAAGAAATTTTCGGAAGTTTTGTTATTATCTATTTAGATGATATTTTGATTTTCAGTAAAACTTGGGATGAGCATCTGATGCATATCAGAAGAGTGTTAGAGAAGCTGAGGGAGGAGAAGTTGCTAATTAATCTAAAGAAATGTAGTTTTGCAAAGGAGTTGGTATACCTGGGATTTGTTGTCTCAGAGGAAGGTCTTAAGATGGACCTAAAAAAAGTAAGGGCTATCATTAAATGGCCTACACCGAGGAGTGCCATAGAGGTACGATCTTTTCATGGTTTGGCAAGTTTTTACATAAAGTTTATTAGAAAATTTAGTAGCATTTGTGCACCCCTAACAGAGACAATGAGAGGGGATAGAAAAGAGTTTAGATGGACTAAAGAAGCAGACAAAAGTTTTGACACATTGAAGCAAAAAGTTATAGAGCAACTTGTTTTCGTACTTCTAGATTTCAATAAGGTATTTCAGGTAGATTGTGATGCTAGTGGTAGTGCTATAGGAGCCGTTTTGAGTCAAGAAGGTAAGCCCATTGCCCATTTTAGTGAGAAGCTTAATGATGCCAAGAAAAAGTATTCTATTTATGATCAGGAGTTTTATGCAATAGTTCAGGCTTTGAAGAAATGGAGACATTATTTGTTGCCAAAAGAGTTTGTTTAATATACTGATCATCAGGCTTTGTAGTATCTTAATAGTCAAGGAAAGTTGAACTAGAGGCACTTAAAATGGGTTGAGTTTTTGCAGAGCTATACTTTTGTTTTGAAGCCCAGGAGTGGGAAGTCCAATAGAGTTGCAGATGCCTTGAGCAGAAGGCAAAATTTGTTGACAGAAATGAAGATAGAGGTTGTTGGGTTCGATGAGCTCAAAAATTTGTATCCTGAAGATCCAGATTTTGCAGAGGCCTGGAAAGCTTCTTTGGAACCTGTTACTTTGGACAAGATAAAATGATTGGATTTCATAATCCAAGATGGCATGTTATTTAGAGGAAGCCGGTTGTGCATTCCAAGGAGTTCCATGAAAGAGAACCTAATTAAGGAGAAGCATAGTGGAAGATTGGCTGGACACTTTGGTCAAGATAAGACCATTGCTATTGTTGGTGAAAATTATTATTGGCCACAGTTGCAGCAGGATGTGAGGAAATTTGTGTAGAGTTGCAGAGTATGTCAGATGGCGAAAGGAGCAAGTCAGATTACAGGTCTATATTAGCCACTACCTATACCAGAGAAGCCATGGGATGATATTATTATAGATTTTGTTCTTGGTTTACCAAGGACACAAAGAGGACATGATTCCATTTTTGTGGTGGTGGATAGATTCTCGAAGATGACACATTTCATTCCTTGCAAGAAGACTAATGATGTTGTTCATATTGCTGAATTATTTTTTAGAGAGGTGGTGAGATTACACGATCTACCAAAGAGCGTAGTTTCAGATCAAGATACCAAGTTTGTTGGTTATTAATGGAGGACATTGTGGAAGAAGTTGAAGACAAATTTGAAGTTCAATTCTGCACACCATCCATAGACTGATGGATAGATGAAAGTGGTGAATAGGAGTTTGGGTAACCTGCTACGATGCTTAGTAGGAGATAAGCCCAAGGGATGGGATTTGATTTTACCATAGGCAGAATTTGCTTACAACAATTCTGTCAATAGGAGTACTGGTAAATCACCATTCCAGATTGTATATGGCAATAGCCCAAGAAATGCTTCTGAGTTAAGGAAGCTGGACAAAGGAGAAAAGACAAGTGTTGAAGCTGAAGACTTTGCAGAACATCTGAAGAATTTGCATGAAGAGGTGAGAAAGCACATTAATAAGATGAATATTTAGTACAAGGCTAAGGCAGATCAGAAGATGAGATATGAGGAGTTCTAGGTAGGAGATGAAGTCATGGTTCACTTGAGAAAAAAAAGGTTCCCAATTGGAACATACAATAAGTTGAAAATGAAGAAATTTGGACCATGCAGAATCATGAAGAAGCATGATTCAGGAAATGCATATGAGGTAGAGTTGCCGAGTGGGATCAATATTTCCCCTATGCTCAACATTGCTGATTTAACAAAATATCATGAAGGTGGCACAGAGGATGGACCAACAGAAAAATAATGGAGTGTTCTGGCATATACTTCAACAAAGGAGATAGAAGAGATCTTGGATAGCCGTGTGGGAAGAAGTACTTGGAATAGGCAATATGAAGAATATCTGGTGAAATGGAAAGGAAGGCTTGTTGAAGATTCTTCTTGGTTGTCTAAGGTAGAGGTTGACTGTTTAGGTTTTCCTCACACAAACACCTGAGACGTGACATGGTCACTTCTCAAATTACCCTAGGTGTCTGATGCAGGAGCATCCAGTGGTATAAGGGCAATCTTGCATCACCCAAAAAAAATGTGTTTCAAAATTGTGGATGTTATTTATATTTCTTTTCAAAATTTGTGGTTCTGGTTCCATAATCACTTGAATAATGATGTAGAACTTTCAATTTTTTTAAACTGCTAAAAATAACAACTTGCTATTTTAGGAAAGTTTGCATTTGGGCATGGATTGAAGTGAAAATTTACAAGAAGCTTCATAACCAAAAAATAAGACCTTTGGCAAAGGAATCACGCAAAGATCATTTGCGAGCTGAAAGATATTAAAGTTTCTGTTTCCTGAAAAATGCCTAAAAATTATTCAAACTCAAGTTTGAGGCATTAAACAACCCTATACGAGCCTAAAAATGGTTGGAACTAGCAGAGCAGGTTCTTAGTGCATAGAACACTCCATGAGCTTTCCGACGCATAAAAAAAGTTTGTCAATCGGACACCCAGATCAAAAGTTATGGCTCCCGGAAGTTGACCTATTTTTGGAGGGAGATGCAAATTTTGAAATTAGGTTGTTAGCCACCAAAAAGGCTATTAATAACCATTTTTGGCAACATTGAGCAGTAGTAGAGTTAAGGGGGAAAGTGTAGAGTCAATAATAGGCAGGAAAAACAGAAACCCTAGCAGATTTGGGGTTACAGATGGCAGATGATTCTAGAGTCTTGTGAGAGGAAGTTGTAATGTGTTGCAACCTATGGAGGGTTGATTCCTTTGATTGTATTTGAGCTTCTGTAATGTAATAAGTTGTCTAAATCAATAAAGAAAGTTCTATTTTCTGTGTGCAATTTCTATTGTTATGTTTTTGATGATTTACCCCCTTCATCAATGTTATTGTCCCATTGCCAACCCTGAACAAGACCAAGTTCCACATGAGATTTCAAAAGTCTCCCAAACCCTTCAGCTATAAAAATAAATAAATATGGGGATAAAGGATCCCCTTGTTGAAGTCCCCTAGAAGCCCCAAAGAGTTGAAAAGGCTCTCCATTGATGAGCACAAAAAAGGAGGTAGATGCGACACAACTCATAACCCATTCAATCCAGGCATGGTCGAACCCAAAATCTCTCAAAATCTTGGTTAGAAAATCCCATTTGACACAGTCATAGGGTTTGGCCATAACCAACTTAATGAACATAGCCTTCTCCTTGGAGCAAGCCATAGAGTGAATAGTCTCAGCTGCAATAATCACACCATCCAGAATTTGCTTACCAGCCACAAATCTACCCTATTGCTCAGAAACCAATCTATCTAACCACTGCTTCAGGCGTTCAGCATCAACTTGGTGATTATTTTGTACCACACATTACAAAGGGAAATAGGCCTAGAGAGATCCAAAGAATTAGCCCCCTCCCACTTAGGGATGAGAGCCAAGAAGGGTGCATTTAAGGCTCTTAGCATTTGCTTATTCTTTTGAGATTCTTGAACAACCTAGAGAAGATTAAGCTTTATAACCTCCCAAAACTTCTGAAAGAACTTAATCGGGAACCCATTAGGACTAGGAGCTTTACCTTTCCTCATCTGAAACACAATATTCTCCAACTCCAATAGAGAGATTGACTTGAGAAGGGACTCATTCATTTCACCAGTCACCAAGGGAGGAATGCAAGCCAAAATTTTAGCTTCTTCCTCACTGGCAAGAGGGGAATTATCAAAGAAGAGCGCAAAGAAGAACCGAACGGACTCTTTCGAAATCTCACTAGAGGAAAGAAGAGGGTCACCATCCGGGGACTTGAGAGATGAAATGATTTTCCCTGTCTTATATCCTTAACCAAATTGTGAAAGAAAGAAGTATTTCTATCCCCTTCTTGAAGCCAATCAATGTGAGATTTTTGTTTCTAGAAAATTTCCTCACGAAGCTCCCATTCCTCCACCTCCTTCATAGATGCAGCTTCCAACATACTCAGCTCCTTAGATAGCCCTTGAGCCTGGATCTGTTGGGTAATGGTGTCCAAGTGCTCTTGTGCAACCCTTTTAGCCTGGAAAACATTGTCGAAATGGTGTTGATTCCATTGTTTCAGCATATATTTGACATACTGGAGTCTTTTAGCAAAGGAGTACATAGCAGTGCCAAAAGCAGGCTTCCCAACCCTCCACCATCCTAGGATCAAATCACGAAGAGACTCATCATGAAGCCACATAAGTTGAAATTTAAAGGATTATTTTTTAGAGAATCTAGATAGGCAAGCGGAGAATTTGATTGGCCAGTGATTCGAGCCCTCCAATCCAAAATCTCAGAGCTAGTCGTCCATTTGACACCAACCCAAAAACTAGACACCAGAAACCTGTCTAACCTTTCAGAAATAGCATCATCACCAGTCCTCCTATTGTTCTAGGTAAATAACCCATTCACGGGTTTGATATCTATAGACACCTAAAATTGACCCGTTTCATTCTTTATGCATCAAACTCATATCACATCACATACGTTATTTATGTCTGGTATACTCAGCATTAATTTAATCATTTTCTTCTTAATTAATTAAATAAATTTTATTTATTTAATTGATCTGTATTATTCTTATTCTCTCTTCCGATGGTTAAATAATTTTAATTATTTAATCTTGTCTTCGTTCTTCTATTAATTAAATAAATTATTTTTATTTCTTCTATTTTCTCACCCGTGATTAAAAAATTTTAATTATTTAATCATTCTCACTTTCTATTCATCAATAAATAAATAAAATTAAATATTTTATTTATTTCCCAACATGCACATAAATTAAATAAATTTTATTTATTTATTTAATTTATATTTCATCCTCTATTTATCTTTATCATTTTCTTCTAAAAACGTGCAAGTGGGCCCCTTGTCCACAAAATAGCAAAAATCAAAATGTGGGAATATTTAATAAATTAGAAAAAAATCAAATATCCTTATCACAAAATTCTCAAAATAGAAACAACATTCTATATTTGAGAAGGAATCTTATCTTTATCAACAACCCACCTAAGCTTTCTAATTAAAGCACCTTTTTTATGGACACTTGGCGTTTGCACATTCATCCTCTTCTCTCGTTCATCCTCGTCCATCGATTCTTCCTTTCTTTCTCCACCGTTGATCATATTTCCTCCAAGTCTATAAATACCCCCTTCTTCTCTCATTCTAACATCCTCAATTCTCATAGCGTCGAAATTATCTTCATTTTTATCATATCTTGAGCATCCATGGCAACATTCTACATTGTAGTTGCATACTTTCAGGATCAATCCACAATGAAACTAAGAAATCATGCAAATTAGGTGATATTGTTCCTTTCCATTTTGTTTTATCTTATGTACATCTAATTTGGGATTTCTTGAAGGTATCGTAGGTTTTGTTGTTTTAGTTTGATTTCTTAACAATGGAATTTTCCTATATACACATTCTGGCATGCCCAGTGGGACCCACTTTGCTTGATCTTTTTTGCAGGTTTTTAAGTAAAAATTTGCATGTTTTCTAACCCTCATATTGCAAGTTTTGCATTTTATCTATTAAATATGACCTCCTAGGCTCAAACCAACCTCACCATTACGTCCAAGGGGCCATTTCCATGAAAAACAAGTATAAATTTGCCTAGTTTTCGTGGAGAAACGTGCATTTGGCAAAGAAAATAGTGTTCGGTCTGCAAAAAATCACATTTGGCAGTATCATACGCATTTGAGCAACAGCAAATCACCTTTGGCATATCCAGTCACATTTGAATAGTAGAAAATCATCTTTGGCATATCCAGATACATTTGAACAGTAGCAAGTCACCTTTGGCTGTATCTAGTCGCATTTAGTTGTATTAGGGTTTTTACTGTTTTCTACGGGATGGAAATAGTTGAGCGCCTTTGCATGACAGTTGATCACCTTTGATCAACAATAGTTCACCTTTGCACAGTAGCAAATTACCTTTGAAGGATAGGTAATCGCCTTTGGTAAAACCCTAATCGCAATTGAATATCATTGAATCGTATTTGGTTATTTTTGTTCGCATTTGGTTCTGCAAGTTTAAATCTAAGGTTTTTAGATATTAATGATTTCTTGTGTAGCTTGTCACATATGCTTATCAAAGAATAGAGGACATGAAAACTACTAATTTATCTTCTGCAAGCTCAATCAGTCAAAGAACAATCTTATTTTCTCACTAAAATTAGGCATATTTGGGCTTGGAGCTTAAAACGAACATTTGCATGTTGTGTGTCTTTTATCTTTTTTAGTTTGCTCACTACAGTTTTCTGCCTATCTTGGTGACTTTCAGGGGCATCTAAGGAGCTAGAACAACAGGGGCATCAACATACATAGTAGATTTAAGGATGAAAATAGATCAGGTGCAATCAATCCATCTCATATCTCTAAACATTGCTTGTCAAAACACTTCAATTTGGGGCTTAAAATGAATCTTGTCTTCAAATCAAACATAAAAAATTAGGTAAAAAATTAACCATTGTCTTCATCACATCTTGATTTGGGTCTTAAAACAAACAAGTGCATGCATTGCCTTCTTATCACACCTTTCATTTCTTAAAGGTCAATTAACAACTGCAAGTGTGAATCACGTGCGTGTGTGTATGCTCTCTCCTCGCATTGCAAGGTGATCTTGGAGATCAAAAACACCACACTTGATTCACTTTTGTCAAACCCTATCTAGGAGGCTTGCTAGGGGATTTCATCACACCTAGGGATGACCTCAACCACGTGTTCTAGCGGGGTATATCAAAGGGGGGAGAGTGAAAGTTGTACCTCAATCTAGCTATGTAGTCATTGGGACAGCCTTGTGGCCATGGGTGATTCCAGACACACGGTGAAGTGGTATTCACTTACGCTTATGCCACATCCCTTCAACGGGCTAGTGTTCATAGATTTGGGCCCCTCGTACCTTGTGTATATCAGGGACACCCCTAGTTAACCCTTGTGCAACCTAGCTTAAGACCTATCGACCATATCCTACCTGATTAACCATTAAGGTTTGTTGTTGTGTTTGCAAGTGTTTGCTTAATCATAACATCTAATCTTGGAAGGAAATTTGAACATTGTGCTTGGCATGTGTGTTTATGCATTTACATTGTGTTTGATATTCCCCAAGTCAAACTACCAATCTTTCCTTATCATCTAAGCAATCACATCCTAATCAAACACTTAACACCATGCCAACATTCGAAGACCTAGCACAAAGGCTCATTCATTTACTTCACAAAGCTCTAAAACATCTAGACCCGCAAATGACTCATGACATCCATGACATGATTCAAAAACTTCAAACAAGCCAATCCCCTCAAGTACAACACCTCTTAGCACACGCACAACACTTCTTGGCCACTTGTCAAATCCAATCATCACATCAACAACTTCTACATCAATCCTATGTGGCACCTATATCATCACATAAAACCTATCCATCCACCTATCATGTTACCTCCACACCAACTTATCCTATTTCTTCTAATCCCAGTTATTATCCATATCAATTCTCTCAACAATTATTATCCTATGTGATTCCTCCACCACAAGACCATAACAACTTCCAACACATTCAACCACAATCCTATGTGCCACCTCATCACCTAACCCATTCACAAGGCCAAAAGGTGTTTTCACAAGAGGTACATGTAGCCCAAAGAACCTTTTGTACATAAATCAAACGTCGTTAAGTCCATTCTTGGAGCAAGATCTGATATCTTTTGATGAGGGGGACACTTATGTGTCACCTAATCCTACTCCAAGTGGCCCCTTGTACATAAGTCAAGTGTCCTTAAGTTAATTTTTGGAGCAATATTTAATATCCTTTGATGAGGGAGACACCAATCTAGGTTATGCATTCTATGAGTTACCTCCACCATCTAATCACATGTCAATCCATGAGCCTACTAGTCCTATCTTAGAATCATAATGTGATCCTAATGCTAATCCATCCAATCCTCCTAGCCCTCTATCCAATCCATTTCCCATTCCATTCACTTCCATAATACCTCCATCCAAGCCTGATCCCGATCTACCTAATCACATTATCCCTTTCTCTAATCATGTTCCTACTTCTAAGCCCCTAACACCATCTACCCTTATCATCATCCATCCCCTATATTGTCCATCCACCTATACCCTAATGAAGGATGTGATCCATTGGCTACTAGCTAGGAACAACTTATCCCTATGTCAAACACCTATCTTAGCACCTAGCATCGAACCTTCAAATGCCTTACTTATCCCTTCAAGCCTATCAAGTGACCCACAAGCCATTGAGCCGATTGAAGAGCCTCCCATCGTGAGCCCAAGTAAAAGTCCATCATATTCTCTAATTGATGAATATCAAGAACCCATCCAAGAGCCTCTCACTTCCACTTCCATGAAACCACAAGAGTTATATCAAGAATATGATCCTAAGCACATGGAAACATCAACCTCTTGTCTAATTCAAGATCAAATCCTTTCCATGCAACCCATTCATAACATCTATCTTTTCCATGATCAAGATGATATTACCTATGAAGAAGCTATCCATGAGCACCTTGATCTTATCTATAATCCCATAACTATCCATGAGCAAAATATCCAAATTTCTCCTATCCATCCTCCATCTATCCCTAATGCACAAACATCCACTTCTCATGATGAGACATGTGCCTCCCAAGAACACATAAGCATAGAAGATCAAACATATACCTTGGATCCTAATGAGCATAATAAAGATCCTAATGATCCTCCTTCCACATCCACCATCGACCATGTTCCACATCCACCATCATGTCCTATTAGTCTATCCACCCTCATTCACAAATGTTCCTCCCTAGGAACACAACAACCAGTGTCTACCATCTCATCTTCTCCATCCAATAAAGAACTCGTGTCTAGTGTTCCACCTACACCTAGTCCCATTGTCGATCATATGCTTCAAAACATGAACTATCAAGGTAAAGGCTTAGGCCTTCTTGAACAAGGTATTTTGGAGCCAATCCATGTCAAAGTCCCTTTCCCACGCTCACATGGCCTTGGATACACACCCCAAGGACACCAATCTAAAGATGTTGGTAATTCCTCCATTCATCCTAAGTCCACCTCCTTCCATTGCAAATCCCATCATACCCTTAAATCATAAGTTGCCATTCCACCTCTATTATCTTATAAATGTCAAAAGCGTGTGACCATACACCTTCCCCCATCTAATTTGCCTCTGTTACTTCCAACTCCTAACATCCCTCCATCGAATCTACAACCACTTCTACCAATGCCTCATTATCCACCCATCCATAAATCTTCTAAAAATCCCAATCATGGCCAAGAAATGCACACATCATGTAAACATAAAGCTTCCACTCATTCCACCAACTCCACTTCCACCAATCCCATGGGATTCAAAAGCAAAAATTTGGATGCCTCTACCTATAAAGCAAAAAATCCTAAGGGTCCTAATGCCTTAGGGTACAAATGCAAAGAATCAAGAAAAACCCATCTCAAAAGCTGCACACACCTGCACACCTCAAAGAAAAAATGAAAAAGGTGTGGGTCCCCAAGCAACAAGCAACTACTTCAAATCCATCTCTAAAGCTGCATACAACCACCCACCTCAAAGCAAATATGAAAAAGGTGTGGGTTCCTAAGCAAAAAGCAATCAAGTCAAATGAGGCATCCACCTCTCAAGAATCCCAACCATCTGCTTTCTCCTCTTCCATCCAAAAATCCCATTCCATCCAAAAGTCTCAAATCCTTCCATCCCACGTGAAAAGTAAAAATAAAAAAAATACCAAGTCTATTTGGGTCTCTAAATGCCTAAATCACCCATACACTAAGCAACAATCTCCATTACTTCCTACACCTCCATCCCATCACAAGCTTAAATGTTTATCACGGTGTGTGCAACCATTGGTCATGGTTCCCTTCTATCCCACAACATTCCCACATACCTCTATCTCCCCATCCCTCGTTCACTATCCTACATATCTTCCTTATCACCTTCCTATGGTCCATGCTTTGGCATAAGTCTTTCATCCATCCATCCATAAGTCCTACATAATTCACATCATAATTCACTATCTTCCCTACATAATCCACTATCATTCCATCCATAATCCATATCATAGTCCATCTACCTAATCCATCTTTCATACAATCTCCTTACTAACATCTTTGAGCATAACGACATTTGACATGGTCCATGCGACGACATCCATCTAGCGAGACTATCACCTTTCATGGAACTAGACACTTGAGTCCCTTTCATCCATATCCCCCCTATCCTTTTCAAAAAAATAAAAAAATAATAAAAAAAATTAAAGAGAAATCTCTTCGTCCAACGGTGAAAACCTAGTAAACAGGTGCCTTGGATAAGTACTGTGATGAAAACCTGGCAAATAGGCGTCATGTGCAAACTGATCTTCTATGTCACCTACACTTGGGGGCACCTTGTCGCATCCACCTTATCATCTTCCATCCTAGCATATCATATCCTACCATCCTTATCCATTCCACGTGCATACACCTATCCCATTGCATCCATTCATCCTCCCTTCCTCATCTTGATCTTGATACAGACACAGGGGCAAAATGTTGAAACAAGCTTTGGAAAAACTCTTGATATACCTTATCCCTTCTAATCCATCCTATCACCCTATCATCATCCCATTGTCATAATCCTAATCCTATCATAAGTCCTATCGCATAAGTGTTGTCATGAAAATCCTAAGCATTACACCTAGAATGGGGCATATTATTCCTATGCGACATAGCCTTTGAGACCACATCCTTGCTCTCTTATGCATACATCCGATGTAGCCTATCCCCTTATCCATCCATCTATCATGAGTCATCTAATCCTATCTACCTACCTCCTTGCACCTAGACTTGGTCCTCCCTTGTCATTGGTATCTAACACAAAACGTTGCACAAATTGTAAATCCATTGACATCTCAAAACATATTTCAAAATCCAAAAAAACCATAAAAAGCCTTGAAAAAATCCAAAAAATGTAAAAATCCATTGACATCTCAAAACATTTCCAAAAAAAACAAAATCATAAAATGTCCTGAAAAAATCCAATTTTTTAAAAAAATGTCTTGAAAAAATACAAAAAAATTAAATATTCCCAAAAATGCAAAACAAATTAAATATTCAACAAAAAAAATCCAAGCAATAAACTTGCCCCTCGCATCATTCCAATCAATCGATATCAACAAAATCAATCATCAAATCCCTTCTTTATTTCCTCAATCATCCAACAAATCAATTCACCACTTCTTCAAATCAATCCTTTAAGTCAATTTCTTCATCAATCCAATCAATTCATCAATCATCTAATCAAATCAATTCTTCAATCACTTTATATAATCATATCAATCAAATCAATATAAGCAATGATCTCAAATGCAAGTCACACTAATCCATATCAAGCAAGCTAATCAATCGAGTCACATTATCCAATCACATCAATGGTCTTGATCCTAATCTTATCGTAAACTAAATCAATCATCATCATCATCATCAATGGGATATATCGTTCCCACATCCTTGTGTTGATCTAGGGATATATCATTCAAAGCTCCAAATAACACTCAAAAGCAAAAGCAAACAACAAAAACAAATGTAACAAATGAATTGAATTTGCACTATGAAGTGTTATTTATAGGCCTATAGCCCTAGGGTTTCCTTACCTTTCTGCACCTTTTTCCTAGCATGTTCTAGTCGTGAGTCAACCCAGTCTTCCCCTGTCAACTTGGTCCGCCTCTTGAGGGGCATCATCCCCCAGTTTCACTAGGGCAACGCCTGTTTATCCAACGTATCATATCTTCTTTGAAACGTCCTAACAGACATTGTCTTAAAGAGGAGCAAAATGTAGACACCTAAAATTGACCCATTTCATTCTTTATGCATCAAACTCATACCGCATCACATACGTCATTTATGTCTACATATTCAGCATTAATTTAATCATTTTCTTCTTAATTAATTAAATAAATTTTATTTATTTAATTAATCTACATTATTCTTATTCTCTCTTCCTATGGTTAAATAATTTTAATTATTTAATCATGTCTTCATTCTTCTATTAATTAAATAAATTATTTTTATTTCTTCTATTTTCTCACCCATGATTAAATAATTTTAATTATTTAATCATTCTCACTTTCTATTCATCAATAAATAAATAAAATTAAATATTTTATTTATTTCCCAACATGCACATAAATTAAATAAATTTTATTTATTTATTTAATTTATATTTCATCCTCTATTTATCTTTATCATTTTCTTCTAAAAACGTGCAAGTGGGCCCCTTGTCCACAAAATAGAAAAAATCAAAATGTGGGAATATTTAATAAATTAGAAAAAATCAAATATCCTTATCACAAAATTCTCAAAATAGAAACAACATTCTATATGTGAGAAGGAATCTTATCTTTATCAACAACCCACCTAAGCTTTCTAATTAAAGTGCCTTTTAATGGACACTTGGCATTTGCACGTTCATTCTCTTCTCTCATTCATCCTCATCCATCGATTCTTCCTTTCTTTCTCCACCGTTGATCATATTTCCTCCAAGTCTATAAGTACCCCCTTCTTCTCTCATTCTAACATCCTCAATTCTCATAGCGTCAAAATTATCTTCATTTTTATCATATCTTGAGCATCCATGGTAGCATTCTACGTTGTAGTTGCATACTTTGAGGATCAATCCAAAATGAAACCAAGAAATCATGCAAATTAGGTGATATTGTTCCTTTCCATTTTGTTTTATCTTATGTACATCTAGTTTGGGATTTCTTGAAGGTATCATAGGTTTTGTTGTTTTAGTTTGATTTCTTAACAATGGAATTTTCCTACGTACACAATATCCACCAAATTCATACAAGCCGCATTGTCCCTCAAGAGATCCGAGGAAGGATCCAGATGGGTAATCCTACCCCTTTTCTCTTCTAGAGATGAGATAACATTAAAATCACCTGCAAGAATCCAAGGGAGAAAGGGCTCCAAAGAACACAAGTATCTAATATAAGATCACAAATGAGCCTTACCAAGGAGATCCATAAGAGCATAAATATTAGAAAGAAGAATTCTATCACTAGACTCCAGACTAGAAGCAACAAGAGATATAGAGTACTTGCCAGAAAGCCACCAGAGAGAAAAACTGTACACAAATCCCATAAGCAAGCAAGTGCCCCTGAGCTTCCCTGCGCCCCACACATTGACAACAACTCTACCCCAGATCTTAGGAGCCAAATTCGGCATAGTTTCAACATACAACTTAGTCTCCTAGAGGAAAACCAAATTAGGAGAGTGAACATGAATCAAATCACAAATAGCCTTTTGTCTAGGAATGTTATTCATACCCCTAACATTCCAAGATATCACTATCATCATTGGGGTTGAGAAGAGTGAGAGTCAATAGTCCTCACTGAGCTAGACTCTACCAACATCTCTCCAATTAGCTTTACCTTTTCCTGATCCTTCTTCCTACCTGCTTTAAGAGGCTTCTCAAGAGTCCCCTTTTTGGGGGGTTTTTGCTAGAGGCCCAAAATAGGAGAAGGAGACTTGCCTTTACCAGAGTCCCCAAAAACCTTCTCAATGATGATCCCAGAACTAGGGGGATCAAGAACCATAATAGTGTCTATTGTTAAGCCAATTCCCCCAAGCTCAGGTCTTGAGGAAGGGAGATCTGTGTCCATTTGAGCTAATCGACCCCTGCTGAGGCTTGGTTGGAAAAAGTATTTGGCTGATCCACCAGGCACTTCTCAATAAATCGTACTATCAACAACTTGCATTTCAAAGGGAACACCTTCCTCTTGAACCAAGTCTTGTAACGCTTTAAACCTATTGAGGGTTTCCTCATCCTACATGTCTTTAAGAGTCCTCTTTTGTCCTCTATTCCTATTATGAGGCTTAATAGGCACAAAACCATCTTTATCCGTCTCCACCCCCTGCATGGGGGCCTTACCTTTGTCCACCTTCAAGGAAGACTGATGAGAAGCATTAGCCATACCAGCAACTGAAGCGGCTTTGGGGCACTTTCGCTGCAGGTGGCCATATTCATGACATAACCAACAATGAAAAGGTAATGCCTCATAATCCAATTGTTGGGTCCAAGAGGTTGCCCCAATGGTTATTTCCACTGAATTCAACAATGGGTTATTCAAGTCAATTTTGACGCACACTCAAGCAAATGAAAGAACCCTTTTAGTTAAGGTTTGTTGAGAGGGCCCAATAGGCTTACCGAGCAAGAGAGTAATCATCTGTAATATATCACTTCACCATCATTCCAGGAGCAAGCGAGGGAGGCATACCCAAACTAGAATCTTAGAAGGGAGCTCCTCCGCGGAGTTGAAACCCACATGCCAAGGCTTAATGAATAGGCCCACCTGGTTATAGAAGTATGACCCGCCTTCAAAAGCCTGATTCCTGTCAACAATACATTAAAAGTCCACCATGAAGAAACTGTTGGCTACCAACATAATATCAAAGTCCACTTCAAGGTTCTAGGTCTTGCGAATCCATGAATCAAGAAATGGGAGCAAAGCCCACATACCCATGAACTTGCAAATCAACACATGCTTGCTGTAGTATTCCACGTCTTTCGCCGCAGAGTCTGGTTGTATCACAAGCTCTGGTCATTCCTGCAATCTCTCCAAACACCCGTATACTTTGTGTAGCCGGACACCACCATTCCTCATCAAACCCTCGCCAGGGTTACCCAAATTTGCAAAGCTCTGACTTCCTCCAGGAAGAGAAGAACCTGGATTGGACTTGTCTGTCGATGCATGCAACTCCATGAGAAAGAAAGAAAAACCCTCGTCTCGATAACTAGATCACTGGGGGCAGCAAAAACAAATACTAAAGCAACTCCACAGAAAAAGTAAAACACAGAAGAAAAAGAATCAAACCCCTCGTAAGCATGCAAGCACCCCCCACTAGAAATCTGCACCTCCGTATGTCGCCTCACACACATGCAAGCGCAGCCAATTAGAAAAAGAAGAAGAAGAAGCTGCGACCTGTTACAGGCCGTGAGCTTCCAAACCCCCACAGCTCCCCTTACTCATCATCTTCAACGTTAGGTGTCTATATTTAAATTTTTGTTAAATCATATGTAACATCATATATTTATTTATAAAATCATTACTTGTCAAATCACTATCTTAATTATAAATTATTTGAATGGTTTGGAATGTTGCAAAATTCTCATATTGTTTTAACTCATAAATATGTTTTTCCACCTCAACATACTATATCATTAAAAACATAAAGCTATAAAGCAAACAATAAAAAGAAACAAATCATAGGTAATATGTGAAAAAAATAGTAAAAAGGAATTAGATTTCAAAATATACGGCCAAAATGTAACAAAAGCCAAATAAACAGAACCACCTTTAAAATAAACCACCCAAGATATAATATTAAAAAAGGTTCCAATTCAAGAAAGTCGAAAAAGACATCCAAGTCAAAAATAAAAGATTTAAAACTTTAAAAAATATATATAATTATATAATCATAGAATCTCTATCATATATAAAATTATGAAAAAATTAGAATATTTTTTTTAACATTTACAAGGTCAAAGATAATTATAAAAAAATTAAACAATTCATATATTATTAGTTAAATAATAAAAACATCTATCAAATAACCTCGAATCTGTTTATTTTATTTTTAAATGATAAAAAAAATTATCATAAAAGAATGACAATCAATCTATTTCACAAATAGAATACATATATTACATTATAATACAATCTATTTTTTAAAAAAAATTTAAATAGAAAACAAGAGACAATCTACTTACGTTCAAGTATATTACAAACAAATAAATACGTCATAAAATGACTTCTAACGTTAAAAATCTTCTATAAAATCCAAGAAATGAAGTCCCAACTGATGTGAACCCTCCTCATTCCATTCCCGCCGAGAAGGCGAGATGGCTGGAAAGCCTGCAATATAGTTATTACATGCAACAAATTAAGTCCCTCCCAAACAATTTCAATAAACCCATCAATAACTTCATAGCCAGAGACAATGTTTTACAGGAATGCGGATTGATGCTAACATTTCGAAGGCTCGCATGCATCCTTGTTCCTCCTGCTCTCACCTCATTCGTCTTCATTAACGCTTTTATTCTGTTATCCTCCATTTTTCAGCGCTAAACACTCTCCTGCTTAACCCATTTGCCTTTTTGGGCCCCTGCGTCTCATCTTTTCCTTCCAGCTCTCGATCCGTCTCTACCCAGATTTATCTGAACTACTTACTACCTACATTGTCTGTTATTTCACTGGATTTATGTGTCTGCCCATACCCACCACAATGTGCATTATGGTTTTCTCTCCTCGCTGAATTTTGCACAAAGAAGATGATAAATTTGGTTCCAAGAGGTGGTACTCGATCCGCATTCAATTTTGGCGCTCAGCTTCTTGCTGAACAGGACACACATTTCGTCTTCCCACAGCTCAATTTTGCATAGCCCATTGCTCTAATTACAAGAAGTAAGCATAGCAAGACTCTTCAGTTCTTTGCGACTCGGAGCTGCATCATTTGACTGTGTTTACAATTTGGGGCTTAGTTTTTAAACTCTAATTCAGGTGCACATTTTCCTTTTCACTCATTTCCTCTTTTTCTTTTAAAAAACGATGAGTGGCATTTTGAATAAGTTATGTAGAGCCCAAAGGTCAGGCCTTACAGTTTAAGGATAGAAATCCTCTGCGATTGTTTTGGCTCAAAGATAAACATTAAACACAATCATAAATACCAAATAGGTAACAGAGAGAAGCATTATAAATTCCAAAAAGGATGTGAGGAATTCCATATCAGTGCTCCAGCCAAAGAAGCAAAACTTCAACAAAAGCGTGCAGAACTAGAGAGAAAAGTAAACTAGCAAATGGAGAAATAAGAACTAATTGAAAAAAAGTGGAACAATAAGAACTAATTGAAATGAAAGTGGAACACTAGAACAAGAATTGGAAGAAATGAAAAAGAAACCATCTAACCCTAGTTATGCCACCATTGATTCAAAAATTAAAGAACTTTTGAAGAAATAATACGTTCTAAACCAAACCAAAACTTCACCATCTAACCAATCAAAAACAGAGCGAATAAGCTGTTAGAGCTTGAGCATGAGCATATTAAACTTGCACTCGATCTTATTTGCCCCTCCCCACCCTTATCCCTCCATCTCTCATTTCCTGTGCACTCCTCTCATCTCCCTTGACTTCACCTCATATTTAGTTAGCTAGTTCTGCAATCCACTCATTTTCCCCCTCATCTTGAGGATGGATAACATGGATGCTAAATAAACTTACACAATTATTTCCAAAAATACATTATAGCTCCTTTATATGAACCATGGAAAAATTCATATCTACTATAGGTAAAAATGTTTTAACCAAATTATTTGCTGTTATTTAAAACAAACTACAAATTCAAAACATTGGTTTTTTTTGATGAATTAGTATCTATAATATTACTTTATAAAAGAGATAATGTACACTGTTTTCACAAAAAAAGTGGGTGAAATGGGATCACATCCCTGAAGTCTAAATCGGGCATCGCCTAGACCAACTTCAAAATATGCAAAAAGAAATGTGGATCAAACACCAAGTAGTTAGAGCTATGAAACTAGAAGGACCTTAGGTTTGCCCCACCCATTCGGGAGATCTTGGCCATCAGAAATAGGCTCCCATCTTGTAATGGCAACATCTTCATTGGGTTGCTCTTGGTGATCACCATCTAGAGGAGGATTAACATTCCTTGTGGGACAAATAGCTAAAGGCAATCTAGAAAATTTGTCATTATTGGCTTGCCAGAGACACCCCTACCACGGGCTTGTGAGGTGATAGAGGGCGGGTGAGTATGTTGAGGTGGAGGAGAACCATGAGAATCATTTCTATAATGGCCCTAGTGAGAGGGGGAGGTGGGACCTGCGCAACCATGCAAGGAGTGTTGCCCCAATGATCAAGCAACAACTACAAGTGAGCAACCACAAGGGCAACCTTGTTGGCTTGCACTTGAATCTTTAAACAAAAGCTGGATCAAATCATAGATTAGTCTAAACCTATGCTCCACAGGGATGTGTCCCCTACCCAAAACCCCCCGTCCCCTACAAGGGATGTTCTGGGTACGCGGGGACGGGTAGGAAACTTTCCCTACCCGTGCCCTTTTTTTGCAAAACTAGGAAACGTCTCGGGGACGTCCCTGAAAAATTAGGGGACTCCAGGAGACGGCCAGGACGTCCCTTGACCGTCCCGGGGACGGCTAGCTGTCCCCTACGTCCCAACTGATTTTGACACTTGCATTTAAAAAAAAAACAATTTTAAAATTCTAGCAGCAAATGGACATTGCAATAACAAAAGATTATTAGTTTCTAAGTCCTATTGAAACATTCCAAACATGTTTAGTTCAAACCATTTCTCTGAAGTATATCCTGCATAAGTATTTTTCTATTTGAGTTAGACACAAGAAATGTTGAGTTATTTTCCGTGCTCAATCAAAACAATTTTTCCTCTAATTTTTGTCGTTGTTTGCTATCTCCAACATTTTTCTTAGTTCATTTCTTCTATGTATCAATGTTGGCCTCTAGCAACCCATTTGAATGTATTTGATTGAGGAACAAACTGGACCAATCTTCCTGAAAGTCTATAAGTTGGTGACTGTATGGCCTCTGTAATGTCCCCAGTTGGCATTTAGCCAAGTTTGTGATCAATAGCCTATTTCCTTGTGCTTTAGTAGACTATTTGGCTTGGTTAGGGAGCTCCTTAAGTCTTGGAGAGCACAAGTTCAGTTATTTGTGATGTTTTGCTTTGGCTTTGAGCTCGGTGATGTCTTAGGATGGCTATGCAACTTTCAGAAGTTTGTTCAGCTTCTCGGATAGCTCTCCAAGATTCTTGGAGGAGTCGTCTATTTTTAGAAAGTCACCCGAAAGGCGTCGTTATTCATCTCAAATCATATGGAGTATGTTGGTACAGTTTATTTGACATTTCGGTGAAGTTTGGGATTTTTCGCAAAAAACAAGTATTTTAATGAACTAACAATTAATTATTTGCACTTAGGCTTATAAGTTGTAAAATAATTATAAAGTGCAAGGGTATGATAGCTCATTGGAAAGGGGAAAAGTCACTCTTTTACTTAGGCACATAAAAGTGAGCTAATGTGGTGAAATCTTGGAGCTTTGTCATTGGTGTTACTAAGAATCACCTTGTGAAGGCCTTTCTGAGTAGAAGTTGGTCACATGTCGCCTATTGTGAAGTGAAGAGTCGACATGGGACCACACTTATGCATTGTTAAAGAGCATGTTTGTGCTTAGGTGGAGGGTCTTGAGCTTTGAAGACCTACTGATTGTGGTGGACAATGGCTTGAAGAATGTCAAGAAGCTTTACTAGGAGCTGTTGACCTTCCTTAATACATTTGATTTTTTCAGAGGCATGGCAAGTTGTTGATAATCACTTTGTTAAGGGGGGTTCAAATCAAAGCTTGACTTCACTAGCTTAAGATTGGAGATAAGGTTTCCAAGGAATTTTTCCAATCCCTGCGATCTTAGTCTTCACAAGTTACATCCCTTCCAACAAGCTAGTATTGGAGAGCAAGGCTATCAATCTCTTGCTTCATATTTAAATTTATAATTTGAGCAGATATCTCCACGTTGGTATTTGAAAAGCAAAAGGAACAAAAAAGAGCATTTTAAGCAAAGCTTCTAACTTAAAAGGTTTCGGTATATTTTTAAATGAAGTCTTTGTCTCACAATATCAAGCTAAATTGAAGAAAGGAGTCTAAAATGCTAAAGAAACAAGGAAAGCAAGGAAATAGGCAATAATGAAAGACCACCTTGAAAATAACAAATGGGGATTATGTGATTTTAGGATCCTTGCACGGAGTTATCAAGGTTTCCCCTAGAGAAAGGGTCCTAAGCTGAGTTAAATATCAACCTCAATTGATCTCATATTATTTTTTGAAACATGGGAACACAAAGAATCTAGAACCCCTAACTTAAATGAATACATTCTCTTTTCAATATGGATTAAAAAATCAAAACATAAAGGGTATTTGTTAAATCAAGAATGCTTTTGGATATAACTGTGTGAGAGTTTTTTGCATCAACATGTCAGATCATACGCCATGATCCATTATTAGAATAAAGAGACAATGTTGTGGTATTTGTTGCTCTATCAAAAAGGAGATCAAGTCAAAATTTAAATAAATTAAGAATAATCATTATGACCAATATATTTGGTATAATATCATGAAATAACCCTCCTTGTTCTGAGCTTAGATCTGAGTCTAGTTTGTTCTCACAGTTTGAAGGGTTTTCTGTAGTTTAGTTGTAACCTGCTTCCATTTTGATGTTGTTTTCATAACATAGCAGCACATGCAAGATACAATATTTGCAAAGACTCTATTCTAGCAATACCCACAAGTTGAAATATAAAGGAAATGCTCTAAAGAACCATTCCAAGCAATACCCATATGAAGGAATGCTAAAAATATCAAGAAACCAACATACCCATTTCGTTGTTATAAAAAATACAGGTCTGATATAAACACAACAGCAGCAATAACTTTATTTCTCCTTCATTCTTCAAGTAGATGGATTTACACAACAATAAATTGTTTGTCTTTGCTACAAAAGATCTTTCAGCTCATACAAAACCCCACGGAAGGCATTACAAACAAAGAATAGACCATACACTGTAAACCCACTTACATAGACTGCTGGTACGGCCCCTTATTTGCTGATACAGAGATATTTCTGACTGTATTTATGCTCCCAGCTGCTCCATTAAATCTGAAAACCCTGTCCCAATGATGGCGACTAGATATGCAAGGAGAAACTTATAAATTTCTGCCCAAACAGTCCCTACAATGCTTGCTGCCTGGTACGGCCAGGTACAGAGGAGGTCCGGCCAGATATGTGAGTGTTAGCACTCCAAAACTCCTCTAAAATCTCTGCTATATCTTGCAATGTGGTCTCTAGTATGTCCCAAGAATTATAGATGCAAATAATTGAAGATATATCGATTAAATCACCTCCGCGACTGAACCCCAAACTCCAAACTGAATAAAATGAAGCATAGTTGCAACCACTAGATATGGCTGCCCAATAGCTTCCTTGGGTGGTCTCTCACACCTACGGAAAGTTGATACTGGTGGAGGTTTTCGTCTCCAAAAGCCCAAGATGGTTTCTACAAACCCTCATTCACTTGCAAAGCAAAGGATCATAAAAGTGTAATATCAAGAATGAGAAGAAAAATGACTTCATTTTCACTTTTATTATTCTCTCTTTTTCCAACGCCACTTTTGGAGCCTTTTTAATATTTTAAAATTACTCTTCTCCAAGCCTTGGGTGCCCACATAAAACTAATGACTTTATTCTTTTAAATATTCATTAAGTCTTTAAATATAATGAAGTCACTTTTTAATTAAAATTCCATTTTAGCTCCGAAAAAGACCTTTTAATTAAAATAATGATAATTTGACACACAAGGTCCCTGTTTAATGCATCCATAATTTAAAACATTTCATCCCGGTTCCGATGAGCTATAACACTAAGGTGCTTTTAAAATAATATTTAGCAACCTTAGTAAAATAATTAAAATAAAGCCATTAATACACTCATTTTGCGGAAACTGCCGGAATGCATCAGAATCGAAAACTAATTGCATTGGAGTGATCTCGATGAAGAATAATGATAATACCGGGCGACTTACTATAAATAGACGCCCTCTCCAAGATTCTTGGAGAGCACACCAGAAGCCAGAAATCACCTCGGAAAGTGGCATATGAGTCCTCTAGATCAACCGAGCTCATTGGAGTCCTTAAATACCCCTTTTGATAACGTTGACACACACCCACAAGGTCAATGCCAACTGCACTGCAAGAGAACTTCAAAATGGTGACATTACATATCATTTCTCTTGCTATTTTTTAACTTGCACCTTTTAACTCTAGCTTTCACAAGTATCAAAATCTTGCAAGTGATCACCCTTTCATTAACTTCAAAGTTGACATAAGGCAAGGGGGGCAATGTCTTTCTTGGATATTTCATTGCGAGAGTAGGGAGGGCTCAATTCAACATCTTGACTCAAAATTTTAATCTCAACACTTTATAGATGGAAGAAGATTCCAATCCGACACTTAAATATAAAAGAGATTATCAAGCCAATAAAGAAAACCCATACAACACCGAGCTTCTCAGGTTGATCTCTTGCCATGATCATTTTTTATGGGATGGAATATTGGTTCAGTTCACACATTATGACATGTATACAGGGGATGAGTAAAATTGTCGATTATGTCATTTACTGCACGATTCTGATTACTACTCCATTATGGTAACTTTAAACATAGATATAACTCATGATGAGACTACCATAAATGTTATTGATAATTGGGTGATCTTTGATAATAGAAAATCTTCTTAGTTTTTGAGTTATCATTACAATTTTTTAACTACAATTTGGAAGATGCCATGATAGTGAATTTACGTGGTAAATTCACTCTCGATTTGTCTAGATGCTTAGGCTTGAATGCTCAAAAACTCCATATTAGAGACAATCTTATTCTATCAAACCCTTGGTACAATTTGGAATGTAATAACACAAGGAAAGATCATATAATAATTACTCCTTATAAATCCAGTAGGTGTATTAAGGGTAAATGATATAAGTGTTTAATTAAAAAGAAAATGCCAGTCTGTAATTAATACTAGGAGAAGCTTCTCTATTTATTTAAGCATGATCCCAAAAGATTTTGGGCTAACTTTATTACTATAAAACCAGAAACTGGAAACATTATTATGAATGAATTGAATGCCTACTGCAATAACCTCTATGCATCTCTTGTTGGAAGAATGAATGCATGGAGTTTGAGAGAATTGAATGATACACACATGAATGAATGTGGTTTCTATTTATTATTGAATAGGGGAAGTTACAAGGTGGTTGCAACTTAATTGTAATTTATTTTTGAGAGATAACTAATGAGTTGTTATTACATCATTAACATAAAATATAAATGTTCATTTGTACAAAGTTTAGTCTTAACATTATCTCTAATAGACTAATATCCCCTCTAATGACTAAATTGTAGACTACTTCAAATTTGTCTAGAAATCTGACAAAAAGAGTGGGACCAAGAGGTTTAGCCATTAGGTAAGGAGATTGTTCTTGAGAAATGTAGTGGCGAGGAGAGAAATATTATTAATGTCAACCGATTATCCAATGTAGTAATGATGAACCTCAATACACTTGGTGCAAGCATGATAAATTGTTTTTTTCACTAACTTCAATACTATTTAATTCTCACAAAAAAATGGAGTCATTGTAATCTGAGAAAGTTGCAAATCACTCAAAACTTGTTGCAACCTGCTTCACAATTGACACTAATAGTTGCTTTGTACTTTGCTTTAGTGGAATATACAGCTATAGTATGTTGAAGCTTACTTCTACATGATACAACTCCTAAGCATAATGAAAATTTATAGCTAGCAGTTGATCTTTGAGTATCAATTGAACCAACCCAATAAGAGTTTGTATATCTTGTCAACTTGAAACCTTCTATCCTCTAATAGAGGATGCCAAAGCCAAGAGTACCTTTGACATATCACAATACTCTTTTTGCTTCTTGCCAATGGACAAGCTTCAGTTGGGCGAAAAATAGAGAGATATAACTAAAAATAAGACAAAGATTCAGTTGAGTGGATGTAAAATATATCAAACTGCCACCAATTGTTTATAGAGTGGCTCATCGACCAATGAATCATCATCATAGGCTAACAACTTTAGCTCGACCTCCATAGGTATGGTGAAAGGATTACAATCAAGCATACAAAACTGTTCCAAAAGATTCATAGCATTGTTGACTTGAACCATAAAAATGAAATGGTCATGTTGCTAAAAGTCTAAACCTGAGCAATACTATAGGAGGCCTAGATCAATCATGTCAAAAGTAGAACATAGATTAGATTTCATCGCTGCAATGTAGTGGCGTCACTACCTGTGATGGCAGGATCCTCAACATAGACATTAAGAATCACAATATCATCATCATCACTTTTGACATAGAGAATTGGATTTGAAAGACTTTGTTCGAAACTAGAATCTCGAAGATGTTGATCAAGTTTTATATACTAGGCTCATGGAGCTTGCTTAAGCCCATACAAAGACTTAAGAAGCCAACACACTAGATGATCATTACCAGCTACTCGAAATCCTTTAGGCTGCACCATGTATACCTCGTTCAAATCTCCAGTTAAGAAGGCACTCTTGACATCCATTTGATACACCTTCCAACCAAATTGGACTGCTTTGGAGAGAAGTAACCAAAATGTGACCATCTTTGCCATAGGAGGAAAAGTCTCCTTGTAATCTATCCCCTCTTGTTGTAAGTAGCCTTTTTTCAACAAGACAAGGCTTGTCCTTGTTCAAAGTACTGTCGACCTTATACTTAGAGGCAATTTGACCAACTCCCAAGTATGATTTTTCATCAAGGCATCGTATTCAACCTATATAGAAACCTCCCATTTAGGTTTACCTTTTGCTTCTACATATTGTTGTGGTTTAGGCACCCTCAAAAGGTTAGAAAATAGAGCAAAATGAACATGCTCATTTGAATCGACAATTTGTTTCTCTACTCACTAGGGTCAATTAGGAAGGATGGCTTCCTACATATTTTGAATAGTGGAATAATATCACTTTGGTCTCTTCTACTATGTGATTCGAGACTCTTGTGGCAAAGCAATCGGATATGGAGTTGAAGTCAACTCAAGTCTATGTATTTGATATACTAGTGGTGTAGGAGAAATATTAATCAGAGATTGACACTAGTGATTGTGATGGAGTAGAAGAAATGGAGTTTTCATCATTTGAAGGAAACACTACACTAGTTTGAGATTGATGTGATAATCAAATATGACAAATGCAACAATTGCATTTTTCAATTTAAAAGAAGTTGTTAAAATGTGCAACGAAAAATATAGAAATATAGTGTATGTGCTCTACATCTCAGAAGGCCTCAAGATGCATTAAAAAATAGGCTATTTTTTGTAAAATGCAAATTTTCTAAGACAAATGTACTATTGATTGGCATAAAAGTTTAGCTCAATGTGCCAAAGCAGATATTAAATATCTAGTATTTAGTGGATTAATAGGCTCATCCATAGATTTTTATTTTTTATGGATTTTGACCCATGTGGTTTTTTGTTATCTCCAAGATGACTTCAATGATTAGTCATTACACTAATAACATTTTTTTTTTCATTTATGTTTGTAATAATTACAAGGCAAGGGGACCCTCTTAGTAAATAAGCGCTTATAAGGATTTGTGTTAGAGGTTTTACCTTGAGTTGCTTAGCTAGTGTTCTCACATTGATGGCACAATAGTGATAACAATAGATCCAGACCCGCGTGCAGCAGAGAGATCATCATGGAGAGGACATAGTTATATAGGAGAACAAGACATAGCTATGTATCTTTGAGATTAACACATAGTTTATTGTTTGAGGCTTATGTAACTTAGTCTCAACTACTTTGATTAGGAGTTTTTAGTTGTTAGACTGTGTTGATTGGTTAGTTGGACTCGTTGATTGTTCAGGCAAACTAAGTGTCACTCTAGTGAGTTGTAAGCTTAACTTGACACTTCACCTACTTTCTCTTATTAGATTCATGGTGCACTTGCCTATTTAAAGGGCACACATTCTAATTTTAATAATGATGTATATAGAGCCTCGTTTCTAAAATTTCATTCCAATGTAGTTTATTTCTTTTTAGTTTTAATAGAAGATAGATGCAATATTTGCTGTTAATATTTTCAATAGTATGTGTTTGTAGATTAGTGTATTCAAATCTGCTGTTTTGTTTGGAGTTTTCCGTTTTAAGCTCTTTGTAGCGATATATTAGCTAGGTGAGTACTATTATGAATTTATGATCATTGTCTTTGAAAATCACCATCATAAATTGCATATCTAGGCAAGTTACAAATTACAAGATTTGACAATTTCCTCTTCCCTGTTCTACTGAAAATTTGGGGAGAGGGTCTAGTCCTTGCACTTGGTTGCAACTCCTCGTTGGCCTAAAAGGTTGCACCTATGGCTCCACCTTGCTACTAGATGGCAATGAATCCACCTTTGCCACATTGACATCATCCAATCCAAGCTCTCCTACTTTAGCTACATCCACATCCTTCACAACTTGCCTCTTGAAATCAACAATCTCATCCTTTGTAAACGAGGAGGGCTCCTCATCCTACATAGTCCAATCACTATAGAGATCAATCACATCCAAATCAACAAGCTCATCTAATTTGTCCTCCAATTTTCCTATGTGAAGCCTGGTGCATGTGCACCTAACCCACAGTGGCCTTCATGAGGCATTTAGTTGTTTTATGTTTATTTTTATGTTTTCAATAAGGTCCTAAATGACCATTAAATGTAATAAGGTCTGTTTGACCGATGCTTGCTATTTTTAGGTTGTTAGTTAAGGGTTTGTTAGTCGGTTAGAACTCCTAGCGGCTTGGAATTGTCTCCCAGTTGCCGGGAACCAAGTCAGTACTACCCTTTGTGAGTAGATAAATACTCCCCCAGGGACAGATCGAAGGACAGATAGAGAGTTAGTAGTCAGTTCAGTTTAGTTCAGTTGTGGAATTGTAAACAGAGCATCTGTAATTGCATTTCTGAAGAAGCATAATAAACAAGATTCTGTTGCATTTGAATTCACTGTGTAATTGATTTTCTGTACTGAGGTCGGATGGATTCGTTTATCCATTCCACCGGTTGATTATCTGAATCGGTGGAATGGCTGTATATATATTAGTTAGGGTTTTGTTTTCTGTTTTGTTTGTGTTAACGCTTGCAGGATTGGGCAAGGAATGCATTAAAGGGTTCTAGCATGGTTGTGTGCTAGATTGTTGAAGTGTAGAGAGCTGCATGATTGAAGGTGAAGGAGATCGATCTGAGCAGTCGCAAAGTAAAAAGCAGATCGAAACAGTGAAAATCCGCGTAGGTTGCAAGAGACATACAAAGTGTGTGTATATCGCTTTTGTATGCGAGATATACAATCCGTGAGTATATCACTATTGTATGTTGAGAGTATATTTCTTTTGGTCCATCACTGTTGTATCGAAGATATACAAGTCTATTGCAGATACAAAGAAGTCAAGATTCGGTCAATGCATATTTGAAATGCATGTATGAATGTGAATGTACATTGAAGATATACATTCTCTGTGTATATCACTAGTGAGTATTGGGTACATTTCCTGTGTATCCTGCAGATGAATGTTGTGAGTATCCCACAGATGCACATTGGGGTTTGTATGGTTTTGAATGTATATGGCAATATACATTCTACAGATACAAGGCTTGGATACAAAGGTTGACCGGCAGCGAGGGTGAAGGTAATCGGCGATCGGAGGTCATGTGTTGTATGTTCAGTGTAGAAGAAGCGGTAGATGCAAGTGGGTCGCGGGCGCAGCAGGTAAGGGTTTGTATGTATATTTGAGAATGTGTCTTGCGAAAGATGCAAGTGCTACAGTGATCGGAAATGAAGGTATTTTTGTGAAGCCGATGGTATTTAGGTGTTGCGATAGGCGAGAGAAGTGAGATTTTAGACAATGAAGGATGTATGCATATTAAATAATGCATAGACATACATTTGAAATTGTATGTTAGGGGTTTGAGTGGTGGATGCTCTGCATCAAAGCCAAAGGTTGTATTGCACAAAAACTAGGTCTAGTGGGGGTAGCACCCTTCGCAAGGGTTGGGCACAATGCCCCTAGTGGGATCGAGAGGCAACACCCCTTGCAAAGCTTTGGGGGTAGTGCCCCTAGTGGGGTTGAGGGGTAGCACCCTTGGCACATTCCTTGTTGCGGTATAGGGTGTGGTCGAGGGGCAGAGCACCCGCCACCTAGCCCAAATAAAGGCTTTCGAGACCACATAGACCTTCAAATCCACTATAAAATCCTTTGAATTTGCTCAACAATGTTGAAATGCTAGCGTGCCTCTGTTACCTTGGGTGGATAGGGCTTATAAAGCTAGAAAGTCACATTTTTCAGTGTCTTTTTAGCGTTTTTCTTGTGTTTGCCAAAACATCCTTGTGCGTCATGAGTTTTTTGTATGGATTCACTGAGTACTCGTGGCTTAACTAGCCAAAACTTGCCTCAAAAACTCGACGAGTTTTTCTTGGAAAAAAACTTGGGGCGCAAGAAAACTCGCGAGTAGTTAAACTATGGTTAGGACCATAGTTCACATATTCAAACTCGACTCAAACTCGGCGGACCCAAAATTTCTGACTTTGCAAAAAGTCAACAATTTAAAAAATTACTTAAGTTCTTAAAAAACACATTTTATGCAAAAATCAGTTACAAAATGTATCCAATGAGTCTATAAAACGTTGGGGAAGTGTTTTCTATTAGATTTGAATACATATAGAGTACAAAATCGCATCATCATATGGATACAATAGCTAGCTAATAACTATTATGAATTTATAATGATTGTCTTTGAAAATCATCATCATAAATTGCATATCTTTGCCAGTGGTGAAGAAAAGAGCTTTCCCCTAGCTTGCTTGTAACTGTGCAACTCTGAAATAATGAGGTCCCTCACCTCAACATCGGGTGTCATTCTCCCAATGCATGTTGAGAGGCCCTCCATAACCTCACCATTAGGATCTGTGAAACTATTAGAGAAGAAAAACTTGGGATTGAGGTAGTACCCTGCTACATGAGTGGGTTGGTGGAGTTGATTGTTCCACCTCCGATCAATGATCTCCCAAATGTGATCAAATCTGTCTCTAGCCCAGTTGTAGTAGTTTCAAATGGCCTCTTTGGCCCTACCCATTGCCTCATAAATGTACCCCATTGGGTTTTGATCCCCATCCACCAAGTGCAACCTCTCACCAAGGGCTCCAACACCTACAAGTACAAACAATTAATGTTACAAATTTACAATGAAATTAAATAAAGTTTAAAAATAAAGATTTCAATTTGACATTTATATTGAAGTTTGAGGTTACCTTGATGATCTTTACAGCTCTTTGCAAAGACATCAAAAACTGTCCTTGCAGACCTCTCTCCATCAACCTTCTTTGAATATGATGAGTCTAGCCATGCTTGACTCACAAACATCTACTTCAAAGGTGTCAACAAACTAATAATGCTTTGCAACATTAAGAAGTGAGTTGCAAACATTGTGACCCCTGATTGCACAAGCTCATTCCCCTTGGTGTGATCTCTCATCAAGCTAATAACTCAAGGGTGATTGTAAATATATTTTGTGATGTTTCTTGCATCTTCTACAATTGGTCTCATCCAATCAATTTTTCCTGTCCTATAAAAGTTCAAGGCAATGTGCCGCACAAGGGGTCCAAAAGAGTGATAGATGCCTCTCCTAAAGTAATCTCCCTGCCACTACATATGCCGTTGCATTGTTAGTGATAATTTGCACCTCATTCTCTGTGTCTACCTCTAAGACAACTAGCTCTAACATTAGGCTCAACGTTTTTGCATTTTTTACTTTATAGAGGCTTCCATTTACTTCAAGAAAATTATCTCACCATTTGGAGCTACCAAAAAATTGATAAGGGTGCGGTTCTTTCCATTCGTCCACCCATCAGAAAAAATAATGTACCCAAACGTTTGCCATTGCCTTTTGTTCTTGCAAAATTAACTTTGCATCTTCAACAACATCCTAGAACAACTTACCACTTAAGTCCCTTGGAGAGGGCACATTGTACCCTTTCCTTGCAACTATTAATATTGTCACCAAATTTGCCTAGTATGGGCTATACACCACATTGAAGGGAAGGTTGTTGTAAAACCAAAAACTCGCACACCTCCTATCTGCTTCTTGGTGCATCTCATCGTTCCACCCTATACCTTGCAATGAAGGTTGTGCTTGAGGTATGTTTCTAGGTACAAAAAAGCCTCATGTCTACACTTTGCTCGAACTAGATGAGGTGGATTTGCTTCGTTTGCATGGACCATGACTAGAGCCTACAATGCTTATCAAATCTTCATCCGTATTTGCTTCCATGTCAGGATTAATGGCTGCTTGTGATGTTTTCCTCTCTAGTTTCTTCTCATCCAACAATGCAAGGAGTGCTTGCATCTCATGTTTTTCCTCTTCCTTAGCTTTTGGACATGGCTTGGCGTCACGATTAGGAATCATTGCAATATTGTATTTGAGGTGATGCCTCCATTGAGCTTCTTCGTGCATTTGATACAAATGACGCTCCCGGATATCGTTCACATTACAACATTTTTCCATGCGGGGTCTTTGCTTCCAGCAGGACGACTTCCAGTAGTTGGAGCTGAGTCAGATGCCATTGTATCTAACCTACATGTTTAAATACCAAAAAAAGTTCCTAAATAAAGAGTGATTTGAATACAAAAAAACCAAATAAAATTCATATATAATACTGTAATTGAATAGCTATGTGGCATTCCATTATTTAATTTATCCAAAAAAATATCATTTTTCTGACACAAAAGTGTAAAACCCTTTGTTTAAGGGAAAAACAATGATTTCACTCAAAAAACTAGTAGAAATCAGTAATTAATTTTCAAACATCGAATTTGTTGCAAGTAGTACTGTAAATAATGTTTACTTGGCTATTAATAACATGCTAGTAGTGATTTACATGCTTGAGAAAATAGGAAAAAAAGAGAAAAATATTACAAACTTGGAAATTGAAAGTCCTCAAATCTGCTCTTGAATCGACTAAGAATGCTTTCAAATTGCTCTTCAAATCCACTAAAAATCCTCAAATCTGTTGTGTGTTGTTTAGCTAAGGTGCGAGAGTTTAAATAGGCAAAAAATCTCTATTTATCCGTATAAATCCTGTGTAATTTTTGCATTTGATCCGCATCTGGGCAAGTAGTTTCATTGGACTTGTTGATTTTTGGGCGAGGACTCAACAAAATTCCGGCAAAAAACTTGGCATCGACCTGGCATACAGACTTGGCGAGTAGACCCATGAGTTACTCGTTTCACTCAGAAACTCGTGAGTACTTGGCAACTTGCTGAGTACTCAGTGAGTATGTATACTATGGTTAGAACTTAGGACTAAATTTTTTCAGTGTGGAATTTGCTTACCATGGTCTGAAAACTAACATGAAATCACAAGAAGTAATTTGAAATCTTCTAGATTCATGAATAGAGTGAGCTGCTACCTATGAGAGGGAATTCTTAGAGGATTATAGCAGGTGTGATGGCCTTGCTTCAGTGATTAAAGTGATCCAGACATGTGAGAGGTTGTAGATCTGAGTTATTCCCAGCTGATCTGTTTGGTTTCAATGTGTTCTAGGAGCTGCAAGTATGACTAGTCTTGGTCTCAACGAGTGTGACCATCTAGAGGGCGCTTCCAACTTTACATCTTGGAAGTGCAGATTGTAGATGCTATTGAAACTTTGGAGTTTTGGGGAGACAAAGGTTTAGCTCCTACTAACCCTATTTGGTTGGTTGAACATAACAAAAAGTCAGCCAAGGCAAATCAAATCATCTTAGATTAGGTGAAAGATCATTTTATCCCTCACATCACAGAGAAGAAAAAAATGAAGGAAATGCATGATGCCTTGATCACTCTTTTCCATAGTGTGAACTTTTTTTGCAAGATCGTGCTAAAGAACAAGTTCAATGCCACATGTATGAGCGGTATGGACATAGTGGCTAGTTACCTTATGAGATCATGAGCTTTGAGATCAACATGTTACTATTGAGGTGAAGGTGGCAAATGATGAGTTGGTGCCTATAGCTATAAATTGGTTCTCTCCATCTTGAGATCCATTTGTTTGTGGTGTTTGTGCTTGTGATAAGCTTCCCACTTTTGAGAAGATTTGGGATGATTTCATCTAGGAGGAGACAAGACTAGAGACCAATTCAGCTAGAGCGGAAGAGAGTCAAAACCTAGCCCTCATTGGGAAGATGAGAAGTGATAAGAAAGGAGGACTTGGGAAAGGTCAAAATGGGATGGAGGATTCTTGTTCTTTGCAACAAGGGAAGAAAGACTTGAGCCATATCAAGTGCTTCAAATGCGACAAGAATGACCACTATTCTTCTCAGTGACTTGAGAAGAAGAGGGGGAAGGGCAAGTAGCAACAAAAGTAGTTTGCAAGCATTGCAGAAGCTTCAACAGTGGATGAACTTTCATTCAAGCTTGAAACAACCTTCTCCATGGTATTGTGCCTATCCACTAACACCATTTCTACTGAAGGCTGGTATGTGGACAATGGAGCATCGAGACACATGACTTTCAATAAGAAGGCTTTTAATAGAATTGAAGAACAAAAGGTAGGTGTACAAGTGGAGCTTGGTGATGATGCCACATATTCAGTTATAGGGACAAAATCTTTTTCCTTTTACATGCCTTAAGGTGATATTCTCGAGCTTCATGATGTCTTATATGTTCTTGAGTTAACTAAGAACTTGCTTTCAATGTAAGTTGTGATAGATCTTAGGTGTGTGGCTGAGTTTGATGATCAACAAGTCATTATTAAAGATTGCAGCCAAGATCTTAGTCAAGTTTTGGCTAGAGGTATGCGAGAGGGTGGCCTTTATAGGTTGCTTGTTGATTCAATTAGACATGGAGCCTTCGTGCATGATACCAACTAACTATGCAAGCTTTTGCACACAATACTTGGTCACCTACACGATGGAACATTACCTCTCTTAAAGGACATGGTGCAGGGATTGCTAGACTTCAAGATAGAGAAGCCATGAATGTGCAAGGATTGTACACTTGGCAAGCATGCCAAAACTACTTTCCCTAGTAGTGAGCATAGATTGAGAGAGATTCTTGATTTGATTCATTTAGATGTGTGCAGACCTATGACAACTTCATTAGCTAGTAACATTTATATGTTTCATTTATTGATGATTCCTCTAGGAAAACTTGTTTTTACTTCATGAAGACCAAAGACGAGGACTTTGGGAGGTTCAAAGAGTTCAAAACTCTTGTGAAGAATTAGACACATAGAAAGATTAAGGTTTTGAGGTCTGACAATAGAGGCAAGTATACCTTAAAGGACTTTGATGCCTTTTGCAAGGATGTAGGGATCAAGTGGGTGTTGACTATGCCTTACAATTCTTAGCACAATGGGGTTGCAAAGAGGAAGAACAAGTCGATTATAGAGACAACAAAGGCCATGATCCATGACCTAGGTTTACCCATGTTTCTTTGGGTAGAAACATGTAGTTGCCCTGTTTACATTCCAAACATGTGTTCGCATAGGGTGTTGATGGATAAGACTCCATATGGAGCTTTCTCTCCTAGTGTTTCCCATTTTTGGGTGTTTGGGAGTCTTGTCTACATTCATGTGCCAGAGGAGAAGAGGACAAAGCTTGAACCCTTCAACTTGAAGAGCATGTTTGTCAGATAAAGTGAGTCCTCCAAAGCTTATGGGTCTATGTTTCATCAAATTTGAAGATAGTAGTGAGTTGAGACCTGAAGTTTGATGAGGATGCTTGGTCCTCTAAGTCTCAAGAGCCTTGCATGGAGTTTGAGGGTGAACAAATTGCTGTCTCAAGTGCTGATCCACAAAGTACAATTCCAGATGTAGTTCAACCAAATTCCAAGGTAGGATCAAATACCTCATTACCTTCTAGTACAACTAGGAAGCCTAGATGGCTTACTTAGACATTATAGGAGGCATAGGAACAAGGAGCACCAAAGACACCAAAGACTTCTTTCTGGGCAAGTCATTCCTGTAAGAAGTTTTTGAGTTAAGTTGCATTGATGTCTTCCACTGTTGATGCAAAGCCTTCTAGTTTTGAAGAGGCAAATTTAGAGTAAGTGTGGAGAGATGATGTGGCAAAGGAGTATCACTCCATGTAAAATTATGTTTGGGAGATTATGCCGAGACTAGAAGGGAAGTCGATGATTGATTCCAGGTGGTTGTACAAAGTGAAGCATGCAGTAGGTAGGAGCAGAGAGAAGTACATGGCAGAGTTGTTGCATGAGGGTTCTCCCAAAGAGAGGGAGTTGACTATGACAAGACCTTTGCTCCATTGTGAGATATACTTCTATTAGAGTAATTATATTTCTTGCATCTTATTTTGATTGGTCTTTATCTTAGATGGATGTGAAGACAACTTTTTGAATGGAAAAAATAGAGGAAGAAGTGTATATCGATCATCCTAGGAGATTTGAGGTGCATGAGGGAGAGACACATGTATATAGATTGAAGAAGGCCCTACATGGGCTGAAGTATGGACCGCGTGCTTGGTACTCATAGATTGATGAGTATGTGTTAAATTTAGGATTCACCAAAACTACTGTAGATCCTAACCTTTGCTATTTGTTTGATAAATCTGATCCGTTAGTTTTGGTCCTATATGTTGATGCCTTGATCCTTATAGGTAGCAATGAGAAGCTCATATCATGGTGCAAGGGGTAGTTGACCTTTAAGTTTGATATGAAGGACATCGACCTTATACGCTATTTTTTGGGTCTTGAGGTGTGGTAGGGACTAGGTGAGGTCTCCCTTGATGAAGGGAAGTACACATTAGAGATTCTAAAGAGATTTTATATGATGGGTTGTAAGCCTTTGTCTAGTCCCATGGTTCCAAATTTGAAGTTAATGATTTAGATTTAGATCTGGTGATCCTTCGGTGTACAAACAATTGATAGGTTCCCTTATGTATTTAGTGAATACTCAACTTGATATTTGCTTTGCAGTGAATATATTGAGCTAGTTCATGGTTGAGTCGAGGCAAATTCACTAGATTGTTGCAAAGCATGTGCTTCGATACTTCAAGGGCACACTTCATTATGGGTTGAGGTATGTTGCATGGCCTTGTGGATTTAGACCAGGTAGGTGATGAAGAGCACTTTAGCTTTTTGTTTCAGCTTGGGTCAAATATGATATCCTAGTTTAGCATGAACTAGGCAACAATGACATTGAGTTCAGTAGAGGTAAAGTACATGGCAGCCTTGTCTGCTAGTTGCGAGTGGCTTTGTAAATTAATAGCAAAAGTAACCGATTAGATGTTGGAATTGACAATTGTGTATAGTGATAATCAGAGTTGCATTAGGTTCTTTGAGAATCTCGTATTTCATTATCATGCTAAGTATATAGACATTTGATACCATTTCCTCAGGGATAGAATTGAAAAGGGAGCAATAGTACTTGAGTATGTTCCCTTAGATTCACAAGTTGTAGATATTTTGATGAAGCCCTTGGCTAAGGGGAAGTTTGAGATGTTGAGATAGAGACTTGGATTAATAGAGAGCTCTTTCCTTGCAAACAGGGAGTGTTAGCGCTTTTATCATGTTGCTTGGCTAGTGTTTTCACATTGATGGCATGATAGTGTGAGCAGTAGATCCAAACATATGCACAACAAAGAGATCAACATGGAGAGGATGTAGTTATATAGGAGAACAAGGCCCAACCATGTAGGGAGTCTTCTTTGAGATTAGTGCCCATTTAACTATTTGAGACATGAGTGATTTGCGAATGTAACTTAGTCTCAACTACTTTGATTGGGAGTTATTTGTTGTTAGACTAGGTTGATTGATTAGTTAGACTAGTTGATTGTTCTGTCAAATTGAGTGTCACTCCAATGAATTGTAAGCTTAACTCAGAGCTTTACTTAACACCTCATCTAGGTTTACTTAGTTAGAATCATAGTGCACTTGTCTATTTAAAGGGCCAATATTTTGATTTTAATCATGATGCATGTAGAGTCTCTTTTCTAAAATTTCATTTTAGATCATTATTGACTTGTTCGTTCCAATATGATTCATAAAACTGGGGCGAGAAGCTTCAAGCCTTGGTGGAAAGATTGGAAATGGCATCTAGATATGCCATTTCACAATTATAGACTATGCAAGGGATATGCTTGACTTTCTACACATCTACATATGGTTTCAAAGCTTAATTGTAGATGGTTTCTTGAGTCTTCTTTGGGCACTTGGCAACACAAATTTCAGATTGTTTGGTTATCCTTGAGTCGAATCTTGCTCACTTTGCTTGGTGTCTTCTCTACCAAGGTCTTCTTGTTGGTACTAGGTTAACTCATTTGGGTGTTGTCAATCCTCATTGTTTATTTGTGGACAACCGAAGAATCTCAAGCACCTTTCTGGTTTTATCCCAAAGCTTAGGCTAATTGGAATTGGATCCATGACTTCTGTAGGCCTTTCAGGCTTGAACCTTTTCATGGCATATGATTCTTTTGGGAGATTGGCCCATAATTCCTGCTAAGTTCACTGAGATTTGGTGTGTTTTTAGGGTGGAAATTCTTTTTAGCATTTGAAAAGATAGAAACTCTGCTTTATTTTCTGGTTGTTTTGTTGATATACACTTCTTTCTCTATGTTAAGGCGATGATTTGTTCTAATGTTCTCTTGTAGATTTAGATGCAAGCTAATAACATTGCACTTGAAGTGGCCTACCTTCAGGTGCTTTTAGATCAATGCGGTAATGCACCATGTATGTTGGTCAGAGTTCCGCCAACTCCACCTTTTAGCAAGGGTCACTTCCCTCCTCATGGACATCGACATGGATGTAGTCAAAATGCTTGTGGAAAACATGATTCTCAGCCCTCACCAAGAAGACCCAGGGATCGGTTTGCTTGTGGTTGGTCTCAACCCTCTCGATTGCTTTCTGTCTCTTCTGAGCCTTGTGACCGAGGTGGCTCTAGATGGCTGGAAAGTGGAAAATTTCCTTGCCTAGCTTTGGCCATTTCTCCTATTCATGACACCCAGCCTTCTGCTGAAGAAGAAAAAAGAGGAACGTGTGATTACTGGCTGGGAGCTTGTTCTTGATGTCCAAGCCAGATGAACGTGATCCTCCCCTACCTCCTAGTGCTTTAGCTCTTGCTACTTAGTGGCCTTGTTTCTTGTTTTTCTTTTTGGATTTTTCATTTAAGGCTTGGCTTTGCTTGGACGTCGAGGTGTGCCTTTTTCCACCCATCTTTTTTTTGTGGATATGTGTAATATAAATCTTTATACAAAATAATATAAGACACTTATTCATTAAAAAAAGTCATTCCAATTCAATGTATTTCTTTTTAGTTCTAATCAAAGATAGATGTAGTATTGAGCGTTAAGATATGTGAGTATTTGCTGTTGATATTTTCAGCAGTATGTTTTGTAGATTAGCATACTCAGATCTGCTGTTTTGATTGGAGCTTTTTGTTTTAAGCTATTTGTAGTTAGAACAATTTTTTGAGTGTAGAATCTGCGATTGGAGTTTTTTGTTTTAAGCTATTTGTAGTTAGAACAATTTTTCGAGCGTAGAATCTGCTTATCATGGTCTGAAACTAACAATTTGTTGGTAGTGGGGAGGAATATTGAATAGATTCATTGCTTTAGGATTTTCATCCTCTAGCCTTTTTCCCCATCGGCAAAGCTTTTGGAGTGCAATCCCTTATAAGATCATTTTTTGTAAAGAGTGCCATGTTGGGCTAAAGCAATTGAAAAAAGTCAAAATGATTGGATTTTCATTTGTGATTCACTAGATTCCACTCAAATCACAACAAAATTAAAAAAAGCTAACTGATCTCTTTTCTCCAACTACTGCATTGCAAATTTTCAAATTAAAATTGCACCAGAGCACAAAAGTGAGCTTCTTTAAACTGATTATTTTGTAAGACCACAATGTTTTTTGCTCAAGGCCAAAAGTGACCTTTCCATACACTGATTTTGCTTCTTCTGTTCAATTAAAGCATTATTTGGCTTGTGCTCACAATTCCTCAAAATATTTCTTGTGAGTCATGAAAGATGAAAGTAGGCCTTTCTTTTACACTGATTTAGCTGCTTCTGTTTATTTAACATATTATCCAACTCATTTTCTCAAATCTTCAAAAAACAATTCTTGCAAAAGATCAAAGCCAACCTTTCTTTACAATGATTAATCTTCATCGTATTGATTTAAAAATTTATTTGACGCATTTTTGGGAATCTTTAAAACAATTTCTTGTGGAAGACCTAAGGTGACCTCTCTTTATACCGATTTAGCTTCTTTCATTGCATTTAATGCCTTATTTAAGTCCTTTTAGTTTGGAGCACAAATATTTACAAATATTGCATCAAAGTATGCCAAATTTTTCCAAGAACTTCACTGAAAAGATTTAAGGTTTTTTCACTTCACTGAAAAGATTTAAGGTTTTTTCCTTCAAGTCTCCCATCCATCACTGAGCGAATTTCAGAGATCCTTCAGCTGATTTCCAGCCCGTTTTTGCACTAGGAAGATAACCAAAGAAAGACAAATTTTGAAAGATTTTTGTTGCGAGGCACAAGGATCAGGCTCCCAAGCTTTAAGATCTGAGCTTGGTATTTTCATTGTGTTTCATGTGTTATTCTTTGTTATAGCAGAACTTAAAGGATTTCCATGTTTTTTTATTTTATCTGACTTGTTCTTTTCTGTCTTAGTCTTCTTCAGCAACGTGTGGGAGAGATCTATACAAAGAATTCATTGTCTCAGCAGTGAACCAGACCATGTTGGTGACAAATTCCTTGCAGTTTTCTCTCTTTTTCTCTCCATGTTTTTAATAAATCTTTGAACAAAGATCTTTCTAGAATGCAAGTGCAAAAACTCTTTTGGGTTAATAAATTTGTTAAAAATCTCCTTGTGTTGCATAACTTTGGCTTTCAGATTATCCTAAAATCATATTGGTAGTGATCTGTTGATTAACAGTAGCATTGTTTATGGAATTCTGTTTTGAGCAAATATCAGTGCGTTTATTTTGATATTTTCTTCTGAATTTTTCAGAAGATGTCCTTCAATGAATCTTGGCAATGGCAAGGGGAGGAATTTCAGCTAGATGGCGATTTACCTCTGGGTAAGTTTCTTTGGTAAAAATCTCATCTAACTTATTTTGCATTAAAGTCTAATTAAGACTAACAAGCCTCCAGATTTTGTGCACTTGTGCATTGATTCTTGCATATTGGTAAGATTGTTGGTAATTTTCTCATATGCTAAGCTTTTGTTTTGAAATCCAAGATGGCCTTGTTGGGTATTTGCATTATTTCTTGAATCTCGGTAAGATCCTGGTGCGCTGATCTTCCAGTAAATTTCCTAGATTGTTATCTTGTTTTGTGGATTGTTGTAAATCCCATGTAATCTGACATTTTCTAACCTGAACTTTTACACCATTTTTTGCATTTTGATAAGTTTGCAGGAAAATGTCTAATTTCTATTTTTTCTTGTGAGGTTCAAATGTAGGCATTTCCAGATCTGTTAAGAGGTTTCAATTCAGATTAGGCAAAAACCAGCATAATTTATTTTATTTCACAAATGCCTCAAATACATTTAAATCCCAGAACCATTGCACCATTTTTGGACCCTTGGGAAGATCACAGAGTGTACGATTTCAGATAATTGCATGAGATCTCTAAACAGGAACAAATTCCTTAAACAAATAACCTAGTTGCCCAAGGAAATGACATAGACTCAAAATACAATGAGTAAAACTCAACTATTCCATTCATAAAGTGTGTACTAGTACAATAAATGTAATGAAGTTGCATTTGTTGAGAATACAAGGAGGAGAAGAGGATTAGAAGTCACTCTTTAAGAAGTGTGACTCCCAAGGAATGAGGCAACACCTCTGATGCAGGAGCATCCTTGGTTCAAGAGCAATCTTGCATCAACCAAAAACATTTGCATTTCAGTTTGTTTCTTTTCATTTTCCAGTTCAGTCCAAGCAGTTCAGTCAGTAGCAGTTTTTGTATTTTGGTCCGCATTCTACCACAGTTGCATTTTAGATCTTGCGTAGCTGGACTTAGCATCTAGATTCATTCATCTACAACATATTCAATTTTTAGAGCATTTGGATCAAGTACCGAAAAGTTATCGCTATCAGAAGATCGACTGATTTCTTAGAGCAGAGCATTTTGACAGTCTCAATTAAATAGATGAAGGAGAAGATCTGCGGAGCATTTCACAACCTTTGAAACTTAACTACACATCATTCTAAGTTGTTTGGTTCGTGGCCAACTTCCTCGAGATCCGCACATCATTCCATTCATTTGCGGAGTTCTATTCATTTAGATCCGACCTATCCGTGTACACACGTTATAGCTCTTCATCGGAGTTTGAGATCTTCCTTGGCCGACGCGGAGGAATCTTATAATCCAGAGATGATATATATTGATGTAATAGATGCCTAGGAAAGCAGTTCATCACATTAAGATAGTTGATAGTTGAATTCTATGCGAAGGAGCCTCAAAGCTATATCTTGTGCATATTCTGATATTCTGTAATTAGGCCTATGAGCCCTAATTGTAAGCCCGCATGTTGCCGGCCAATCTCTAGTTGAATTCTATGATATATTGAAGGACTGAATCTGCATTTGTCTTATATCTTCGAGTTGTTTTCGTTGTGTTTACACTAGCTGCACGGCCTGGATAGTTCACTTTGTGAACCCTCCTAACCGTGACGGCACCAAGTGGTATCAAAGCGAAAGTTCAAATCTTTGGGATCGAATTGAGCGAATTGGGTGAAGGAATTCCGTAAGATCTTGCTGTGGATAGATCGCCGAATCCGAGGCAGGTTACTTGTGTTGCAACCGATCGCCGATTATGAGGCAGTTGTCACCTTGTAGCCCGATCGCCGAATTGAGGCAGTTTGCACTTGATCCTAGGAAGAATGCCACTGAGGAGAGTCCCTGCTTTGGAACAATGGCTAGAAGGATGGATGAGATGATGGAAATCATGAAAATAATGAGAATTCGATTGGATGCTGTCGAGAAAGATAGGCGAAGAGGATTGACACCTAGACCTAATGTTGAAAGTGATGATGAAGAGGAATTTCAATTTGTTGAACAAATAGGCGAAACCCTAAGAGGTGATAAAGAAGAAGAATAAGATCAAGTCAAGATGTTGTGAGCTATTTCAAAGATTAGGAAAAGACCTAGAGTTGACGTACCGAACTATACTGGCAATTTGAATTCTGAAGAGTTGATTGACTAGATAAATGACATGGAAGAATACTTTGAATATGAAGAAATTGAAGATCTGGAGAAGGTGCAATTTGCAAAAACAAAGCTGAAAGGACATGTTGCTATATGGTGGAAAGAAGTTCAGTTGGATAGAAACAAAAGAGGAAAATAAAAGATCACAAAATGGGATAGGATGGTGACAAAATTGAAGAATCAGTTTGTACTTTGTACCTACTGACTATGAGTTGGAACTGTTGAAGAGACTGTAGAACCTAAGACAAAAGGAGAAATCTGTAAAGGAATACATTGAAGAATTTCATAAGATGATCATAAGGACAGGACACAGTGAAGCAGGCAAAGAGAAAGTGGCTAGATACATCAATGGATTGAGATTGAACATTCGAGAAGAACTAAGTTTGGTAAGGATGACATCTTTGGAGGAAGCATATTAGTTTGCCCTGAAAGTTGAAGAGAAGCTGAATAAGAGGCATGATCAGAGACAGAGAGGCAGAGGAGGTAAATTTTAGAGAGTTAGAACGTTTTCTAGAGGAGAGAGATCATATGCGGAGCAGAACAGACGAGAACACATTCAAGGAGGACAAAGATAACAATGCATACCGGAGAGATGACAAAATTTTCTACCGTAGAGGAAACCCTATTGCATACTAGAGTGAAGGATACAGAAGAGAATGAAGAGGACCTGATAGGAGAACATTCAGAGGAACTTGTTTCAAGTGTGGAGGTGAAGGACATAGAGCATTTGAATGTAATCAGGGGAGTACAAGCAAGAGGACAAAAAATAGTGTAAGAGAAACCTATGTGGAAGAAGAACCTGTTGGATCACCCAGTTCAGTTGGTAAACCTGAGAAAGGAGAATCACTTGTCATGAGGAGAGCACTATTTCAAGCAGAGACAAATGAGGAACCACCGTAGAGGAAGAGTTTGTTCAGAACCAGATGCAAATCAAGAGGCAAATGTTGTAAAGTTGTAATTGATCGTGATAGTTCTGCTAACCTAGTTTCGGAGGAGATGGTGACTATGCTGAAGTTGGAAAGATTGAAACACCCTAAGCCTTATCAGATAGCATGGATTCAGGATGATCATAAGGTACTGGTGAGTGAACAATGTCTGGTGAAATTTCATATTGGATCATATCATGATGAAGTCTTGTGTGATATTATGCCTATGGATGTTTGTCATATTTTGTTGGGTAGACCTTGGCAGTATGATAGAAAAGCTATACATAATGGGAGAAAGAATACATACACTAACATCAAATGGAAAGAGATTTACTTTGATTCCTTTGGAAGATGATCCTAAGAGCGAAGTATGTGGAAATACTAGAATCTGTTTGGTAGATGGAAGAAAATTTTTGGATGGTTTGAGACATGAGAATATGTGTTATGCTTTAATTCCTAAGAGGCCTGAAACATTGAAGAAGGAGAATGAAGAAGAACAACTGAAGGAGATTACTGAGTTGCTGACAGAGTATGAAGACATCATTTCAGACAATGTACCTGAAGGATTGCCACCAATCAGGAGTATCAGTCATCACATGGATCTCATACCTGGAGCTAGTTTACCTAATAAAGCAGCACACAGAATGACACCGACAGAGAATGAAGAATTGAATAGACAGATACAAGAGTTGTTGAGGAAAGGATTGATCAGAGAAAGTTTGAGTCCTTGTGCAATACTTGCAGTGTTAGCACCAAAGAAAGATGGAGAATGGAGAATGTGTACTGACTCTAGAGCAATCAACAAGATCACAGTTAAGTATAGATTCCCTTTACCTAGGATGGATGATATCATGGATTGTTTGAGTGGAGCAAAATATTTCACAAAAATAAATTCGAAGAGTGGATACCATCATATCAGAATCAGAGAAGGAGATGAATGGAAGAATGCCTTTAAAACAAATGAAGGATTGTATGATTGGTTAGTGATGCCTTTTGGACTGACAAATGCATCAAGTACTTTCATGAGGTTGATGTATGAAGTTTTGAAGAAATTCTTGGGTAAGTTTGTTATTGTATATTTGGATGACATTTTGATTTTCAGTAAGACAAAAGAAGAGCATCTGTTGCACCTTAGATAAGTATTGCAGAGACTGAGAGAAGAGAAGTTGTTGATCAACATCAAGAAATGTAGTTTCATGAAGAAAGAATTGGTATATTTGGGATTTGCGATTTCTGTGGAAGGATTGAAGATGGATCCTGAGAAGTGAGAGCAATTGTTGAATGGCCTACACCGGAGAGCATTGGAGAAGTCAGATCATTTCATGGATTAGCTAGTTTCTACCGGAAGTTCATTAGAAATTTCAGTTCAATATGCAGCCCTATGACAGAGACCATGAGAGGTGACAGAAAAGATTTCAAGTGGACATCAGGAGCAGATAAAAGTTTTGAGTTGTTGAAGCAGAAAGTGACACAGCAACTTGTTTTGGCATTACCGGATTTCAATAAGGTATTTCAAGTAGATTGTGATGCAAGTGGGAATGCAATAGGAGCAGTGTTAAGTCAAGAAGGTAGACCTGTAGCATATTTCAGTGAGAAGTTGAATGATGCAAAGAGAAGATATTCAGTTTATGATCAAGAGTTCTATGCCATAATTCAAGCCTTGAAGAAGTGGAGACATTATTTGTTGCCTAAGGAATTTGTGTTGTATACAGATCATCAAGCTTTGCAGTACTTGAACAGTCAAGGTAAGTTGAATCAAAGACATATGAGATGGGTAGAGTTCATGCAGAGTTATACTTTTGTGTTGAAGCATAGGAGTGGAAAATCAAACAAAGTAGCAGATGCATTGAGTAGGAGAAGAAACATACTAACAAAGATGAGAGTTGAAGTATTGGGATTTGATGAATTGAAGAACATGTATGAGGAAGATCTTGATTTTGCAAAACCCTAGAAAGCATGTAAGGAACCTGTTGTGACAGATAGGAGTAAGTGGTTGCACTATTTCATTCAGGAAGATATGTTGTTCAAGGGAATTCAGTTGTGCATACCTAGAAGTTCAATGAGAGACAATTTGATCAAAGAAAAACACAGTGGTGGATTGGCAGGACACTTTGGCATTGATAAGACAGTGGCTTTGGTGAGTGAAAACTACTTTTGGCCTCAGATACATAAGGATGTTAGGAAATTTGTGCAGAATTATAGAGTTTGTCAAGTTGCAAAAGGGAGTAGTTAGAATGCTGGATTGCATAAACCTTTGATAATACCAGAGAGACCTTGGGAAGACATAAGCATGGATTTTGTAATGGGATTGCCTAAGACACAGAGAGGACATGATTCAATATTTGTAGTGGTGGACAAATTTTCAAAGATGGCACATTTCATACCTTGTAAGAAGACCACTGATGTAGTGCATGTAGCTGACCTATTTTTCAAGGAGATTGTGAGATTGCATGGTTTACCTAAGAGCATAATTTCAAACAGAGATACCAGATTTCTTGGATATTTTTGGAAGACGCTTTGGAAGAAGATGAAGACAGCCTACAGACTGATGGACAGACAGAGGTAGTGAATAGGAGTTTGGGAAACTTGTTGAGATGTTTGGTTGGAGAGAAGGCAGGAAGTTGGGATTTGATTATTTCACAAGCAAAGTTTGCATACAATAGTACAGTGAATAGGAGTACCAGAAGGACGCCTTTTGAGATTGTTACCAGAGTAAACCCTAGAGGAGTGATTGAGTTGAGAGACATCGGTACGGAAAATAAGAGGAGTGCAGAAGCAGAAGAATTCGCAGAACATATGGAGACAGTGCATAATCAGGTGAAGAAGCATATGAATGACAAGTATAAGGAGCAAGCAGATGGGAAGAGGAGACACAAGGAATTTGCAGTTGGAGATGAAGTGATGGTGTATTTGAGAAAAGAAAGATTTCCAGTGGGAACATACAACAAGTTGAAGATAAAGAAGTTTGGACCTTGTAAGAAACTCAGAAAATTTGATTCAGGAAATGCATATGAAGAGGAATTATTGGAGACATTGGGTATTTCACCTATTTTCAACATTGTAGACCTATACTAGTATCAGGAAGCAGAGTTCAGTGACAACATGACAGAAAACTTGAAGAAGCAGTTACCACAACAAGGACCGGAGCAGATTGAAGACATTTTGGACAGCAGAGTTGGACGTAGCACCAGAGGAAGACAATACAAAGAATATCTGGTAAAGTGGAAAGGCAGACTGGAAGAAGATTCATCATGGATTTCTCAGGCTGAGGTGGACCGTCTTGGTTTTCCTCCAGCCCCTGCAAAGTGAGGGACTCACTTTTTCAATAACCCCAGATGTTTGATGCAGGAGCATCCCTGGTTCAAGAACAATCTTGCATCAACCAAAAACATTTGCATTTCAGTTTGTTTGCAGGTTAGTTTGTTTATTTTTATTTTCCAGTTCAGTCCAAGCAATTTAGTCAGTAGCAGTTCCTGTATTTTGGTCCGCATTCTACCGCAATTGCATTTTAGATCTTGCGGAGCTGGACTTAGCATCTAGATTCATTCATCTACAACATATCCAAATTTTTAGAGCATTTGGATCGAGTATTGGAAAGTTATTGCTATCAGAAGATCGATTGATTTCTCATAGCAGAGCATTCTGACAGTCTCAATTAAACAACTGAAGGAGAAGATCTGTGGAGCATTTCACAACCTTCGAAGCTTAACTACACATCATTCTAAGTTGTTTGGTTCGTGGCTGACCTTCCCCGAGATCCGCACATCATTCCATTCATTTGCGGAGTTCTATTCATTTAGATCCGACCTATCCATGTACACACGTTACAGCTCTTCATCGGAGTTTGAGATCTGCCTTGGCCGACGCAGAGGAATCTTATAATCCAGAGATGATATATATTGATGTAATAGATGCCTAGGAAAGTAGTTCATCACATTAAGATAGTTGATAGTTGAATTCTATGCGAAGGAGCCTCAAAGCTATATCTTGTGCATATTCTGATATTCTGTAATTAGGCCTATGAGTCCTAATTGTAAGCCTGCATGTTGCTGACCAATCTCTATTTGAATTCTATGATATACTAAAGGACTGAATCTGCATTTGCCTTACATCTTCGAGTTGTTTTCGTTGTGTTTACTCTAGCTGCACGGCCTGGAGAGTTCACTTTGTGAACCCTCCTAACTGTGACTACACCAAACTCACTCTCCAAAAAAGAAATTGTAACGCCTAAGGAAGAGGATGACACCTCACACTCCAAAAAAGACAAGCATAACTAAATCGAAGTAAACAAATTACCTAAGTAAGCTTGTCATGTCCCTTTTTTGAGCTAAGGATATAATTAGTAATTTAATTCAAGTTGTCCAAAAAATTAACTTTATGTTATATTTTAAAAAGACAACTTATAATTTATTATTAGAAAAATTGTTTTTAAAAGAGGGTCAATAAAGTGTCGCTAGGACTGGGGTTCAAAAGTATTGCATTTTCTAGCCACTTTAAAAAATAAAGTTTTGGAGGGAAAAGGAAAAAGAATGTAATATTCAATTATATTCCCTCAAAAGCCTATATAAGGAGGGTTTGTGAGTAGAAAAGATCATGTTCCAGTATATTATTAAACCCCAATTTCTTAAGATTGAACATTGTTCATCTTTTTTGCTCTAAGATGAAAACTCTATGACAAAATGGATTCAAGGACGAAAACCTTCCTCTTTATCTAAGTTATTCCATCCAGGGATCACTTGTGTGTTGCAAGGATTGGATTTGGGGACGAAAACCTTCGTATTCATCTGAGTAATTCCATCCAGGGATTACCTGTGTGTTGCAAGGATTGGATTTGGGGACGAAAACCCTTTTTCCGTTTGAGTGATTCCATTTAGGGGTCACCATTGGTGTTGAATATTTCCAATTTCAGTTGGTTTGTGTGGATTTTGGTTATAGTTTGTTGGATCTTCAGTTTGTGGGTGTGTTGAACAATTTTCAGTTCAGTGTGATTTGCTAGTTGTGAGGTGTGAGAGTCTATTTCAGATTTTTGTTTGTGTGAGAGTTCAGTGTTTTCCAGATTTGAAGATTTTATTTAATATTATTTGCTAGCAAATCCCAACGATTTTATTGTGAAGAAGAATCATTCCCAATGCTGCTCGTACCATATTTCTACTTGGTTGTACAAGTTTAAATGGTGATATTATTTCTTTGGCAGCCATACCATATTCTGAGCTGAAGTGATTTCTGTAGATTTCTGTACCACAAGGAGACATTGTTTGACATACTCCCACCGTACACCTCCCAATCTGTAGAAAAAGACAAATAAGAGATGTTGTACCTTTATTTTGTGGCTGAAATCAAAGTTTAAAAGCTGCCGTACTACTTTGCCCATTTTATATTATTTTGGTGCAGCATTAAAAGGGACAAAGACTAACGCCAAAGACAAGTCTGAAAAGATTTAATGTTTGTCTGCCGTACAAGTCTAAGGGATGTGCAAAGGTGTTGTACAATTGTTATATTCTCATAAAAAGGTGAATTGAAGTATTGAAGTAGCAATTTTTATGTTGAGAAGGGGGACAAAGGTTTAATAGGTTTCCCTTTGGTCTGCTGTACCACTTTAGTGTGGGAAAATTCAAGTTTTTTTGAGCCACCGCACTCCTTTATTGGTGTGATGTACAATTATTATTTGCTTGGATCATTTTTTGAAGTTGTTGTATCAGATTAAGGAAGTTTCCATATTAGTACTAAGGCTGGGCAATTATCTTTGGTGTTGTGATTTATATTACAATAGTTGCTATTCATACTGTGGGTTGTCGTACTATTTAGATATAGACCGTACTTTTTCAAGGACTGATTTCTGAGTATCAGGCTACAGTATGTGGCTTTGCATGATTAATTTCAGGGCATGGTAATCAATATTGGCATGAATACAGTTTGTGGCACCATTCTATATTGTTGTACCTTCATATTTCAGTCAAAAATCAGAATTTGTACCTGATTGTACTAGCAATCTGTGAGTACATTTGAGCACTGCTAACTGTGTGATTTTTCATATAGAATTCTATGGTGATTAGTTGTGAATTTAAAGAAGATTTCTGAGATTTCCAGCTATAGTGATATTGTAATTTTCTGTGTGGTTTACTACCAAAAATAATTAAGATTTGTAGTAGATTTCTGTCATGTTCCCATTTCCGGAGTGATCACATGTGGAGATGATGATTAGCCTATTCACCATTCCCGTAGGCTAATACATTTGGTAAGGGAATGATTTTGGTTTGAGCTTGATTTTTAGAGGACGGAAATCTATAATGTTGGCTCAACTAGTGATTTTTATTTGGTTTTTGGCTAAGTGTTGTTAACTGGTATTGTTTATCTAGCCAAAATATCAAGTTCTTCTAGAGGATAGAGAATGGGAAAATGGGAAATGCAATATTTAAATTGTATTTTCATTATTTTATTGATGATTCAAATTGATGCTAACTGGACGCCAGCGGAAAATGTCAATATTTGATTGCATTTTCAAATTATCTATTGTTTCTATAAGTCCAATGCTTATGTGAAGGATTGGTTCATGGGACTTTGTGTCAACGCCTAAGGAGAGAGCGATTATTATGGAGTTTTGTGCCAACGCTCCAAGGAAAAGATAATTTCAAATTGTTGACATTGGATCAAGTGCAACGTCTAGGAGATGGATTTCAAAATAAGAATAAAATAATGACTTCATTGGATCATGCGCCCAAACGCCTAGGAGGAGTTGTCAAATATTAATAAAATATTGTCATTGCTTTGGATCATGAGCCCACACCAAGGAGGAGTATTTTATTTAATAAAATATTATTTTTATTGCTATGGGCGTCGTACCATGAGGAAGACAAATAATATTTTAAATGAAATTTTGTTGGCCGCCGCTCAAGGAGAGCTAATTCATTTAAAATTGTATTTTATTCTCCAAGACAAGTGAACGCCTATGTGAAGAAGATAAAGTTTTTTTAATAATGGCGGTTGGAGTTTGTATTGCATTTAAAATTGTCATTGGACAATTGCACTCTCATTGGTGGACTTCAAACAATTGCAAAATTGAAGCTAATTGGGAAGCCTAGACCAAGAGGAGGATAAATAGCACCATTCGACATCAATTTGCAACTTTTGATCCCTTGGTAAGTTTTCATATTCTTTGTGTTTCGCTGAAAATTGCATTTTTCAGTATTTTGCCAAGGAGATGATCCCTTGATATTGATATGGAGATGATCCCATATCTTATTGTGAGGTGATATCATAAAGATTTCATTATGTTATGGAATTGCAGGTTTACATTGAAGAGTTTGAAGGATAATTGCATTGCATTTGAAGCTCTTGTTAATCATTGAAGACTACCAAGGTAGTCGATTTGCCTAAGAGAGCTATTTTGTGTTAATTTTGATATCATATGAAAGGCTGATTTTGTAATAGCAAACTGTACGCTTCATTTCAGAGTTAAGACATCATTTCATTGAAGATATTGAAGGTTTGTAGCAATTGGAACATCATTGAACCAAATCGTGGCCGTTGGGAACCCATCGCTAGCCTTTGAAGGCATTCTTTGGCACATTTTTGGTCTTCTAGTGAAATCTGGGCATGCATATCAGTCGTACAGGTCTGATACGGATCAGAAAAAATCATCAATTTGAAGATTGCGAGGGTTTGGAGCATTTGTTGATACATATAGCCTAATCACTCTACTTCTAGAGCCCATCGCTTGTCATTGGAGGTGGTTTTTGGTATGGTTTTGGCTTCATATACATCTCTGGGCAATCTGATCACCTACAATAGACATATCAACAATGTTCTCAATCAGATCAGATATTTATTTGATGCTCATACAGTGTCATAACAGTGCTATTCTATCATTTTGATCATTCCATATAGTCTTGGCATTGCTTGGCTAGGGTTTTGAAGTACATTGTTGCTCATTTTCTATTTGTATTGAAGTCTGATATAAATCAGTCCCATTTTGATATAAGGAACAACCAATAACAATTTGTAATGAGATTTGATTGAAAATCAATAATAAGTGTTGAAGGTTCCAACATTCATTTCTCATTGTTCATTGATATGACTGTGTTTTCATTTGATGATTTGGCTATTATTTTGAAAGATATTTGAAAAAATTTAAGTAGGGTATTTTACAATTTCAGTAATTGTAAGACTGAATGGTTTGTTACAACTTGGATGGTAATGCCACCAAGTCTCTAGTTTATTTCACTTCTAGTTATCACATTCATTTAGATTGTGCGGCGTGCCGCCTAGTAGAGTCCCAATCACTGTATGCTCTCACCTTGCCCACATTGGGATCTTGGTTCATAAAGTGTGATGGCTTATATATTTTCATCCTAAGTTTGTGAAAATTTAAAAAAATCGGTTTGGGACATTACAAAGCTTAACTTGTTGTGTAAAGTATGCATAAAAATGCATAACTCTACCAAAGCCCCCCTTAAGTGTAGCTTATGTGGGTAAAATGGGTCCCAGAAAGACTGTCATGATAGGTACCATGTACAAAAGAATCACCTAGAGAGAGAGAGAGAGACCCAAAAGAAGAGAGATAAAAGAGAGGAATCACTTCTGCCAACAGCGCTTATAGATGGACATACTTGATTTTTGTGAAGGGCTTGGTGAAGATGTTTGCAACCTACTCCAAAGTAGGACAAAACTATAGACAAATGGCTTGTTCATTGATGAGCTCTGTGATGTAGTGCATTTGGACCTTGATGTGTTTGGTCCTTTAATGTTGGACTAGTTTTCTTGAGAACTAAATGGCACTTTGATTATCACAATGGTTGACTGAAATGAAAACCAGACTTTGAAAGGATTTGTTAAAGCTAGATGGTCTATGTGGTGGTATTGACAACCCCCTCGATACTCAATCTCTATAGAAGATAGAGCAATAGCATGTTGCTTCTTGCCCGACCAACATATGGGGCCAAATGCAAGGTGAAAGTTATAAGCTAAGGTGGACTTACGATCTTAAGAATCATGAACCTAGTTTGAATTTGTGTATCCCACCAAATCTGTATCTTTCCGTACTGTGTAGTGGATCCCATATCTATATATGCTCTTGAATAGTGTAATATTTGTTTGGCATCTTTCTAGTGACATTCATGTGGCTCTTGCATAAAGCGAGAAACCATACCAATAACTTAAGAAATGTTAGGAAGTGTGATTCAAGTAGATGAGGCTTCCAACTAGATAGCTATACAAAGTGTCATCAACCAATGGAGTGGAATGCTTAGCCTCAAGCTTCATTCCAAAAAGAAAGAGAATTGGTGCAAGCTTGCAATTAGCCATGTGAAATTGTGCCAGAAGATCAAGGACATACTTAGGTTGTGTTAGACTTATCTTGAAATCAGATTGAGTGATCTCAATGTTGAGAAAGTAATGCAGAAAACCCAAGTGTGTCATGTCAAATTTTTCCTGTACAGTTGACTACATTGTCTTAATGATGGATGAAGAATTCCATTTGATGATGAGATCATCAACATATAGAACTAAGATCAAAAGTGCATCATCTTGTCACATAATATAGACATTTGGATCTAAGTGACACCTAGAGAACAATGTTGAAAGAAGGAAGGAATCTATCTTTTCATACCAAGCCCTAGGGTTTTGTTTGAGACTGTAGAGAGATTTCTAAAGTTGGCATATCAAAGGAGAATCCTAAATGAATCCTTGTGGTTGCTCCATGTATGTCTCCTCTTGAAGATCTCCATGTAGAAAGGCACTCTTTATGTCCATTTAATGTATGGCCCAGTGCTTAATAGCAATAATGGCATGAATCAACTAGATGGAGTTCATTCTAGCAAATGGGGCAAAGGTCTAGCTAGTGTAATCAATGCTATCATTTGAAAATACTTGGTTTGATAGATCCACTTACATCGAATTCGATTTTCTTCCCTTAAGAAGTGGGACCAAATCCCAAGTGTGATTCCTTAGTAAGGATTGTATTCTTCCTTCATTGTTGAATTCCATTTAGCAATGCCAAATGCTTCGCAAAAAGATGGCGGATCTAAAGCAGCAACAATGTATGTGTGAGGATTATCCTAATCTTATGACTGTTCACCAAGTGTTAGAAGGATCCCTAACTAGTGAATTTGCAACCTGCAAAGTTGTGGAGCCAATGTGGAAGAGAAGCAAGAGAAGTAGGAGGAGAGCCTTCTATCTTAGAGTTAGAAGTCAGAGAAGGGTACTCTATCTCGGAGTTATGAGTCAGATGTGGAGGAGAGTCCTTTGTCTTAGACTTGTGATTTGGAGTAGGAGAGTCCTTTGAAGCATTACCAACAATCAGGGATTCCAAAGTGAAGGAAGAAGGAGAAGTGATAGAGGCTAAGCTTGGAGAGATTTCTTTATATCTTACACTCCTCACAATGATTGACTCTTAAGTATCAGGATGCAACAACTGATAGCATTTGACACCATCTAGATAGCCCATAGAGATGCAAGGCTTGCCTTGTGGTTCCAAAGCCTTACATTTGTCTTTAGCACATAAATCCTCAAAGGAGTGATTCACATCATAGTTCGCATACTTGGACTTGACTCGAACTCGGTAGACCAAAACGTTTTCGACTCAACAAAACTCAACTTAAAAATGCTTAGATTTCTTTTAAAAATATAATTTTTTTGCAAAATATAGTTGCAAAATGTAGTAAATGAGTCTAGTGGGGGTTTGTGGGTAACGCCCTTCGCGGGGTTTGGTTGAGGTATAGGGTGGGGTCGAGGGACCGAGCCCCCGCCACCAAGCCCATATGAAGGCCTTTGAGACCACACAAACATTCGTGGCACATGCCATTTTCATAATTTTTTGAAAGGCAAAAACTATGTTTTTTGAGTGTGAAAATCACATTTTTTTTTCACTTTTTTTACACTTCCAAACTTTGTTTTTACATGAGCTCAATATATCCCACAGACCTGCGTTTTTACAATGTTTTTCTTGCGTTTTTCCCACATTTTTCTAGCGTTTGCTTGTTATCCTTGCACATGGTGAGTTCTACACTCGAACTCGCTGAGTACTTGCCAAAACCCCTTGCAACTTGTCATAGCCAACTCGGTGAGTTTTTCTTGAAAAGACTTGGGGCAAAAAAAGCTTGTGAGAACTTGGCGAATTGTTGAGTACTCAATGAGTAGTTAAACTATGATTCACATATTCCTTGCTATTATTTGTCCAAAGGACCTTGATGACCTACTCAATTTTTTTTTTAGCATGGGCCTTGAAGTCAAGAAAATGTTCAACCATTTCATTTTTTTGCCCAAGAAAGTAAACCTAGGTGAATTTGGAGAAAACATCAATGAAGGTAAGTAGTATTGGGCTTTCCTAAAAGACAAGGATGGGAAGGGGCCCAATAGATCACTATGAATCAACTCTAAAACTTGTGAAGCTCACCAATAGTTTCCTTTTTCAAACTTCTTAAGATGTTTTCCCATGATGCCCCATGGCAAAAACCCATCAGAAAAGTAGTTTTTTGGAAGCCCTATGACCTTATCCTGTTGACTTAGTTGTTGAAGATAACGGTAGTTTAGATGGTTAAACCGGTCATGACAGAATTTACTCACATTTTAGTATGAGTAAGAAGTGTAATGGAAGGTGATTTTGGCACAAAGTGAGAAAAGGAATATAATTTAGACTATTGATCAACCTTTCCAATTGTAATTAGAGCATCATCTTGTAATTATTGAAGTACAACTAAATTTAGAGTGAATTCAACACTCTTGCCTATACTTGTGTGCATGATTTCATGATTTAATAAACAAAATGAGGTTTGTTGAAAAAGAGGGTACATAGAACATTTGAATGTTTTATCAAAGACAAAAACCCACAAACATCTATTGAAGAATCATTAGTTATGAGATTTTGTGGCTCTAATGAGGAGAACAAGTCTTTGGAGGAGGCTATGTGATGCAAAGTGCTAGAGTTAGTAATCCATGACTTGAAGAAGAGGAAGAGGCAATTGCTACTAGTGACTTACCTTTACTAGATTTGGAAAAAGAGGAGGAAAAACCCTTAGAAAGAGAATCAAGAAGACCGATGTTCTTCTTGATGATATTAGTCAACCAGTCTATCTGTTCCTTCATACAATTAGATTCATTATGCCCCCCTTACATTAAACACATTTGACCGACCTTGATTTCTATGATTCTGCCTTTGAAGCAAAGAAGGAAGGCTTTGTATTTTTGTTTCTTATCTATACTACCTAAGGCCTTTTGAACCTTTGTAGATTAGTTTGTAACCAATGCATGTTATCTAGAAGACTTAAGTGTACCCATTTGAATTAACTTTTCTTGTTTGTTGGGGAGTCTTTAAGCAAACTCATCAAAAGAAGGCATAGTAAATGTAGTGCCCAAAGCATCCTTAGTAGAATAGAAGGTAGAAAGAAAGACAAAATAAGTAGGACTGAATTTTGAAGGTACACTGAGAATTATTTGTGAATCTTCTTTCTTGGTCTTACATTCCTCTAGTTGTAGCTTTAGTGATTTGAGTTGTGAAATAAAGTCCTAAACGTGTTCAAAATTGTTTGGAATAAGAGTAATAAGGTCTTTTCTAGTTGATGACCCTGTTTTTCATCTATTTTGCTAAACAAAGATTCTAGTTTGATATATATCACATCAGGCGTATCTTGTAATGTAAAAGAGAAGATCGAAAGACATAGCTAGACATAAGAACGAACACGTTTCATCGCATTTATTAAACCGCTTAGCTTTGTTTGCATCTGCATCATGTTCTATTTTTGTTTCCCGAGTTATCTAATACAATTCCTTAGCTCACAATAGTAAATTTATTTACTTTTCAATGTAAAAAATGATGGGTGTCAATATAGGGGTTTTGATAAATATCACATTAGACATATCTAAACTTGTAATGTGAAAGAGAAGATTGAGAGATACAACTAGACATAAGAACCTATGTGTTTCATCACATTTATTAAACCACTTAGCTTTGTTTGCATCTATAATAGTGTAATGTCCCCTTCTAGTAAGCCAAAAGTTTTTACAACCTTGTACAATTTCAACTTAGTAAAAGAGAACATTAGTATTCAATTCTCCTTATATTTCAGCATATTACCATTAAGGCTAATGCACATTTATCCATATCAATATCAAAATTCTTACACTTTCACTTTGCCATTTAGGGTTAGTAACCTCATAATCATAAACTATAATAATTTCTATTTCTTAAATGCATTTTCACGTTCACATTGCTTTCTCTTATAGCTTGTCCATGATATATCTCGGGAGGGACATCACCTAGACTCGAATGTTAGCCAGCTCTACGTCACCACCCTATGCGAGTACGACTTCGTTAAGGCGCCAGTTTAACCATCCCATACGGAGGCCCAAAGGCTTCACACACACCCTGTGTTCCTCACCATTTGGCTCGAGGGACTTCATGCACACCTGGCATTCCTCATCCAGTCGAGGGTCACCTACTGTAGGGCACATTATACATGTTATAACCTTAGGCCCAAGAGCTTCACACACACCCGGTGTTCCTCGTCTCTTGGCTCAAGGGACTTCACGCACATCCGACGTTCCTCGTCTAGTTGAGGGTCGCCCAGGTCCAATATACCACCCTTCCTTAACTTACATCCTACTCGAATGGAGATAGAGGGGTTAAAGGATAAGTCCGGTTGTCAGCTCCGAGTATATCATGGATTTACTTATCATTGTTGTTCATTATTATCATTACCATATTTACTTGTTATTACTATCTCGTGATCCTTAAAGGATAAGTCCGGTTGTCAGCTCCGAGTATATCATGGATTTACTTATCATTGTTGTTCATTATTATCATTACCATATTTACTTGTTATTACCATCTCGCGATCCTCATGGATCACGAGATAGTACCATTCCTTACTGTCTCATTTATCTTCTATTCAATTGGCATCATACTTGCCATATCATTTAAATGATATTCATAATGTGTTTGTATGGTAAGTCATTCTATTTATCATATCTATGCATTTGATTCATCTATTTCAGCTATGCTTTCATGACTTATTCTTATTCTTATACTCAATATAACTTACATGAGAATCCTTATAATATCTAGGTCATCCATATTCATTTAATGACATTAACAACTATCTTAAATGTATTCAGTTAGCGTAAATCTGAAGTATCTATCAATTTCCTTTATTTATCATATTCTTGCATTCGTAAGGACTTATGAGACATTATAATCAGACTATGATTATTCCATGGATACCATTAGATCATTATGCATCAGTACTTATTCTAATGAAATCAATAGAATTGGAATTGTAAACATACCTTCTATGGGCTACCCGCCGTGCTGCTCAGATTTGCACAAAGGTGTATTCCAACTTTGACTGTTAAGTGATATTTGGAAGAGATTGATGCTTCCGACTTGATTGAATGCTTGCTGCTACCAGTTATGCCTGCTGTCCATGTGTGCTAATCGCTGAATGTAGAGACTGTTATTATTGATCGCTGGAGAGAGATAAGGCTGGTGTATTTATCGCCGAGTATATTCAGAGATTGTGAGATGAGATTGCTATCTTGATTCGATGGATATTAGTTTGTGCTATTGTTGCTTGCTATTAGTTGAAGGTATAATCCCCTCATTTCTCCAATGGATCCTGTTGATGTTTGTTTTTAGACAAGTCAACAATAGAGTAAAACACTAGAGTATCCCACTCTCTCTTGAACAAAGCTCTTCAAAGGCTAAACTATGTGATCCAGTGAAGTAACTCCAAGGTTCCTTTTTATAATGCATGATGGGTTAACTCAGTGATTACATGTGATCTTGCTGATAATCACAAAGTGACTTACGCAGATTCTTCTTCATACTTGTTTAGCTTATTCCTCCTTTCAGTGTGGATGTCTCAATGATAAAGAAAATGAAAAAGGGTTAAGGGTTCAGAAAGCTAATCTAAGGTCAATGAAGTAATGATGAGATATTGATAGACAAACTCCTCAGTAAACCTAACTTCACTTCGCCAAGGATACCTACAACTACATGAAGTTGGTGCAATCTCCTAAGGTTTGCGAATGGTTTTCAAATCATGAAGGTTCATATGAGCACCCATTGAACGACGCAGCTCAAACAAGCATCCACAATCGAACTTATACAAATATGGCTCAGACTAGCTTTACACAACACTTCATCAGCGATGAATGTTAAAAGCATGAGCTAGGAGTTGATCAAATATCCAATATAACATGCATTACAACAAAGAGGTTCTAGTCTATTTTACTTTCTACTTGAAACATCTCTCCATTCCATTGAAGTACAAGAAACCAAGTTACTCCACAAGATAACACTTAACACCAAATAAACTTCCAATGTTTTGCATTACTCTTGAGAAATATTTACAACAATTCCAAGTCCTCTCAGAAAATTTCGAGAGTCTCCTATTCTACTCCTACTTGCCTACAACTAATTTCTATATTCTATCCCTTACAAATGAGGCAACAAGGCCTTTATATAGTAGTCTAGGTTTACAATGAATGGCTTAGATCAATTTGATAGCCAAGGGCCTAGATCGTGCCACCTTAGAGATAGTTACAACAATTTGCTATTTTTAGCACAAAAAGAGAGAGGCAATGAAGGCACGTTTTCCAATGTGATAAGGTAAGGCGAAAGCATTTAAAATATTCCTCCACATAGGAATCCCTTTGGCTTCTTTCATTAAATGATACATTTAATGTATTTAAAATGAGGTGGCTGATATAATTAAATGATAATAGGTACACGCCACATCAGCAAACTCAAATTGTATCAACTTGTAGTGATGTATTCAATATAATTGCTTGAACAACTTGTTGATCTTCGCCTTGTACATTTCCTTGCAACTGGATGTATGATACTTGTTGCTTCACTTGACTAACCTCATGATTCTTTCTTCTTCTTGTAGGCAGGTTGATGTGAATCTTCTTTGATGATGCTCTTTTTTTGAGAGTGAAGTAGTGCAGTAGGAGATGATGATGATGCTTCCTTCATGTATGATATAGAGATCTCTCTTGGACTTGAAATTGTAAAGTCTTGAAGTTTAGATGGATGAATGCCTTCGCTTGATGTAGAAGTTGATGAAGTGATCTTGCATGATGATCTTCGAAGTGACCCTTCGGAGTTTAGATGACAACGCCTTATCTGGATGTGGAGTAGATAACCTCTTCAAGGATACTTGAAACTTGATGAATCTTTGAAGATTAGAGGAACTTTACTTGAAATTTGGATGAGTGAATGCCTTGTCTTTTGAACATGATGCCACTTGAACTTGATGTAGATCTCTTGGAATGATGCTTCCTGGAAGATGATCTTGAATGATTCCTTATGATAGAGCAGCTAACTTCCCAAGGAGACTTGAAGCTTAATGACATGAGGTTTCCTTGAAGTAAAGTGGATGCCTTTGGAAGTCTTGATTGATGAAGATGAAGTAGTTGATACTTGAAGTGACTTCTTAGAACAGCTACTTGATGACTTTCCTAGCATGAAGGTGGTTCTAGACATTTGCTCCTCTAACGACTCCTTAGCTCCTGCAACACAAAAGAAATAATATTAATCTTCTTGATAAACATGATAATACTTGCTTTATAACATATAAGAATCACTTCATTCAGTTCCCAGCCAATCGCAAATTAAATCTTTACTTAAAATTTCACTCTAAAGCACTATTTTTACTCTTTCTAGGTGCATTGGATGAAGTATTCAAAGTCTTCCTAAAAGAAATGAAATGCATACACTTAGATCAAATTTGCACATCCTCCAAAGCTAGCGCACCGGTTGAGATATTTGATATCTTCTTGTTATAAGCGCATTAGTTGAGGTATTAGAAATCCTCTAGATTTACTTTTGGCGGATTGGTTTAAGACCTCGAAATCTTCCTCACTAGACTTCCTTTCGCGGCGGTTCAAGTATTTGGTTTCCTCTAGGAGGTGGCGGGATAGTTAAATCTTTACACTTTTTCTCCTTCATCACTCTTGGCGCATTAGTTCAAGTGTTTGTATTCTTCTTTAGTAGACTTTCAAACATCTAACAATCTGACTTCATCCAAAAGGCCTCGCATGGGATAGGATCTTGATTTTTTTTGCTTGAAGTTTCTTCTATCAGTCCTTTTGATCTAGGCGCAGCAGATGGATAGTTTTAAAGTCTTCTTCTCATCACTTACAAACTTGAATTCTTCTCCTCCTTTAGGCGTATTGGATCTAGATTTCAAGTTCTTCTTGAAATACATACCTTGGATCAAACTTTTATATCCTCTAAGGGCTGTTGGCGCACTGTCAGTTGAGGTAAGTGAATTCCTCCTGGATTCCTCCTTGATAAGCCTCTAAAGTTTGCCTTCAACACTTGACTTTACTTCTCCTCTACAAGGTGGCGCTTTAGACAAAGGTTTTAGTTTCTCCTAGAATTGATGCACTAGATAAGTCGCATTGGATAAGGATTTCAAAATCCTCTAATACATGAGAAAGTTACACTTCAACACTTATAATTTATCCTTCCACCTTAGCGCATTGGATGGAGTGCAAGAGGTCCTCTTGATCTTGTTAAAACCTTCCTCCAATCGCATTAGACCTTGATGTTGAATCCTCTTAGAAGTGGTCGCATTGGATTGAAAGTCTTTCGAAACATAAACATTTCTGCTTTGGGCGCATCAGTCCAAGCATTTGGAATCTTCTAGTGATAGCGCATTGGTTTGAGGCATCAAAATCCTCTAAAATTCCACTCACTTTACCTTAGGTCGCATTGGATGATGATTTGGAAATCCTCTGGAATTCGCATTGGTTAGGCATATTGAAGTCCTCTTGAAACTTGCTTTGATCCACTTGACTTAGGCGCATTAGATGAAGATTTGAAATCCTCTGGAATTTAGCTTCCAAACTGGCGCTTTGGTTGAGAGCTTCGAAATCATCCTTTATGTTGGCGCAGTGGATTGAGGATTTGGATCCCTCTTGACTTAGGCGCATTGGATAGAGAGTTTAAGATCCTCTGAATTTTCGCATTGGTTGGAGGGTTCGGAATCCTCTTCTATCCTCTATCCTTGGGCGCATTTGTTCAAGTGCAAGGGATCATCAACTTGAAATCATCTTGAAAGCGGCGTGATTTATGAAGATTTTGCGCCACTTTGATATCCCGTCACATTGGATCAGCTTTTTGAATCCTCTGGGAACTTAGGCATTTTTCAGGGTTCGTGAGGTAAAGGAATATTGAAAAATATATTTAAGTATAAGTTGAGAGATTGAATTTCTTATACTTTAAATATTTTTCAATATACCTTTCAAGATGTTTGAGATAGGTCTCGAATCCACCGGATTTAACATGCAAAATATAGAATTTGGAGGATTCACCAGATTTCAGACTTAGTCAATTTTTCAGGATTTTCAGGATTTTAGGCTATCAGACTTAGTCTTTTTAGGATCTCAAACATACATCAGGAAGGGTCTCATTGTTCATCACTTGGATGGAATTTAATCAAGATTCTTCATTTTCCAGATGAGACCTCTAGTTATGACAAAAATCTTTTAGGAGAAAGACTTCTTATTGGATTGACAGAGGAAACGAACCCAAGGCATCGTCAGAACTAAATGCAAAGTATCAGAGCTCAAAAAAGGGGGTCCCCATTTGCAATGGGGCGATGTGTGATTTGGTCACAACATCTAGCGTCAACCTGAATAAATGTTCCTGAACATTTCAGAGACAAGGACTCAATTCGGACTCAGAAACTTCAGACAGACTTCTTCTACCTATCAACCAGCTAAACGACGAACTTAAAAGGAAAAGAAGCATAGATTGGATCAAGACACTACATCTCTTCTGATGTGTGATTAAAATTGATTGCAATTAAAACAACTTCTTAAATGTTCCAAAGATAAACAAATGTCACGTTTCAACATCTCCATGTACACCCAAACATTAGATCAAATGAACACGACTACTTGTTCAAAGAATCAGAACCAATTGCCAGCGCGACTATCCATATTTGAGGTTTAAAGTGCAAGCACTTGAGTTCATTCCCATCCCTTGGAAACCAGGATCATCTAAGATCGCCTGTCTCAAGCTAGGTAAATTCATGAAAGCGGATGGATAGATATATATACGGATGAAATGGGCAGTGGCATATAACATTGAACGGAGCAATGATAAATAGGGATGATATGGAAATGATCGGAAATGAAATGACGTGAAGGAGTGAAATGCAATGAGACATTGTGTCTCTACCATGACGCCTGTTTGCCAGGTTTTCGCCAAGATACTTATCCATGGCGCCCGTTTGCCAGGTTTTCACCAGTGGACGAAATTTTTTCTCTTTACTATTTTTCATTTTTTTTTTCTTTTTTTTTTTTGAATCGCCAACCATCACGCACGGCGCCTGTTTGCCAGGTTTTCACCGCGGCGACGAATGGAAAGAACTCAGAGGTCTGATTCTGCTGATAATACAGTGGTCTATACAAACCATGTCAAATTATGATACGCACTTATTGATGTTGGCAGGAAACGATGAAATGATAAGGTGAATGAAAACAATGTATTATGATGCGGATTATATAAAACAAATAGATAAAAAGTGTATCACACATCAACCAGGTGAGTGGTGGGGATATGCTTGATGGTGGAAAATGTAGTGGAAAGGGATGATATATAATGGAATGGACGGAATGAAACCATAATCAACGTTTGTTCATATCAACCTAAACTTCGAAGCTTGCAAGCGGAAGGGAGGTAGATATAACGGGGGAACGGGAATGGTGATTTGGAAATTAATAATGACATCTTCATGACCTTCACGAACTTAGAATTTCCTTTTTGATTTTGGTTCGCGGGATGAAGTAATTTGGGATGAAGTATCAGAGCTCAAAAAAGGGGGTCCCCATTTGCAATGGGGCGATGTGTGCTTTGGTCACAACAGATCCCATCCTAAATACCATCGTTCTTTGGGAGCAGACACGACTCCTCAAACTTAGGCGCCACCCTTAGAGGAGGATTGACGCTGCTTGTGTTATATCGTCAATAACCATTAAAATATATCCTTGTTGACCGCTCATTGTATCCACCTAATCGCTGCTATTTTATTATTATAATTTATGTTATTATGGCCTCTTCAAGAGCGCTAATATTCTCTTAACCATTCGGTGACTTTTGAATGCCTTTACCAATTCCTTAATTGTGTAATGGCTACGACTATATACTTGTTAATATTTATAATAATATTTGATTAGTACTTATATTTTTTTTTTTCCGCCTGGTAAACTTTTTAATGTGACCGGCGACGCTGGTGTGATAGGAGCAATGAACCGGTGAGGCCACAACACGGGGGACCTCATCCCTTAGCAAGAACACTTCAAACCCGCGAGCTCATTGGCCCAACGAAGGCGTAAACCCTGCGAGCTCGTTGGCCCAGCGGGGGTTTGAACTCTGGTGGCCGCCACTACAACCGAGCGACTTAACCACCGAACCACGCCCTTATCGGCAAAGAGTAGTACTTATATTTAAGCAAATATATTATACTATAATTTCATTTATAATATTTATTTCATTATTTAAATATATATTATTATTTTAATATTGCAATTATCTCCATATTGTTTAAATCTTTTAATTTAAACAATGTCTCAATATCGGAACATGACAAATAGGTTCTTTTTTTGTTCTCTGAGTTATCCAATACAATTTCTGAGTTAGACTTTGGAAACTTCTTGGAATCTGCACGTTTGCAAAAGTGCAATTGGGTTCCAAACATTGAACCAGCATAACGACGAACTTCGAAATCCGCTTGCAATCTTCACGTCTGCAAAAGTGCAAGTAGACACTGAAATTCTGGATTTCACGACACTTCAGATATTGGCAGACATTCGACAAGATGGCATTATGCAAGCGTGGCTGATTTCCCGACTTCCAAATACTCAAGAACCTTGGACTTTGGAATCTCGGTGCAGTTTACACTACACTGTGTGTTGGGTTTCCGAACTCTGGCCTTGTTGCAGTTCGGGGTTCAGATTTTGAGTACAAGATGCAAATTCAGACTGGCAACCTCGTTTCATAGTGTAGTTCGGACTATGTTTCCAAAATGCAAAACAAAATGCAAGAAAAAAGGCTAAGGTAGGGAAGATAGCAACATGGTTTCCCTTCACTCTACAAGGTATAATTTCCTCGATTTTTGAGTTGTTTACAAACGATCTCAAGGGTATGATCGTGGGGTTATGGGCTTCGACTTGGCCACACGAAAACCTCTAGAAGTACACGGATCCCAAGATAATAGAAATTAAGTGAATTTCACTATAAAAACCAAGAAAATGTAAAGTAAAACTAAATTACAACTAAAGTAAGTACAACATTATTACATACTCACCATAGCATCGAGAAGGACAAGCAATTGGCACACAATCCAAGTATCTTGGAGATCTCTATATCCCCAACGATTATACAATGCCACCCAACCATGTGGTACCCTTAGGCTCACCCCACTATATTGAGAGATGAACGCAAGGATACAAACACACTCATGCAATACAAGAATATGGATACAGTCATGCCAAGCAACATGCATATCATAGTGCGACAACATCTAAATACACCAAATGCAATAATCACAAGGCAATAGTATAAACACTCAGAATCATGTTGAATACAAAATCTGATTGCATGGAAGTGCAAGAATCCTAGAACTTAGATGAGTGTCATCACAATGGCTTCACGACCATGCGAGGTTTAGGAGTCGAACTTCATAAAGTCACTCGATGACATTCACCAACTACCATGAGTTGTGACATGTCCTTCACGACCGAATCGAATCCATCCAAGGTATTTAGTATGGCACAAGTATCTTATTTAACATGTTTTAATTACCCAATGAGATTAAGTTATCACTTGATAAAAAATTCTCTCCCACTCTATCATCACTTATCACTTTGGATTGCAGTGAGCAGTGAGAGCCACTCCTCTCCTATTCTAGACCTCAGTCCTAAAGGCCCATCACTCCAATTCTACCAATTGGATGTGGCACAGAAAACAATGCAACAACTTCTAAAAGGTACATGTTTCCAAATCATAACGAAGACCATTCTTTTTGCAATTCAATTCAATCAAACAAGTCCTAAAATTGCAATTTTATCATTTTCACATAAACTTGCAAAACCATAAAATTCTCCATGACTCCATTAATGGAGTTACATGCTACCTTCAATTTTGCCCTATTTTGATTTTGAAGGAGAAAATAAAAACTAAGATTACCCTTTGATGCACAATCCACCCAACATCAATAATCTCATTCCAAATTGGGAGAAGGGAATTCTAGCAAAATTTTGCTATAATAATGGCTCTAATTTGGACTTTTTCAAATTTGCAACCTTACAAATAAAACATGGGAATATAAATAAAATTTGCAACACAGTGAAACTCTTACAATGAGGAAATGAAATGCAACCATCCATCATGGCCTAGCTATGTTGAAAGTTTCATTTCAAAGCAAATTTAATAAAAGAATGCAAAGGGGAAAATACCTTCAACAAGCACTCAAGTAAGGGAAGAACCTTCTACTGCAATCATACTCCAAGCACACAAAAATCCAATCCAAGCAATTCCAATTTTTTCCATTTTTTTTTTCTTTTCAAAAATGGCAAGAAAAGGGTTTGAGAGAGAATTTTTGGAAGAAGAAATGAATAATGAAATTTCAAGTCTAACTTTTCCCTTTATATTTTTCTTTTCTTTTTCTCATTTTCTAATTAAACTTACAATTAAATATTTTCAAAACTCGACTTCTGGAAATAAACTAATTCCTCAAAGATAATTTCCCAATCTCATTTAAAATTAAGGCTAATATAATAAAATCACCACATTCTTAATATTTCCCAAAGGCAATCTAATTAATATACTTCTCATAAATAAAATGAATCCATTTTGTTTGCACAATATACATTAATTCCCTAAGGCAATTTAATTCAATATATTTTCTTTCTTTTCAAGCTAAGTTGCCGAATCGGGTACGGGTACGGGTATGGGTACGTGGGTACGGTACGCCTGTACGGCAAATTTTTTTGGGGGAGTTGGGTACGTTTGGGTACGTCCGTGCAAAAAAAAGAAAAAATAATAAATATATATGTATTTGCAGCCTCAAAAACAAGAATTACATTCACAATGAACTATGAAGATGACAATTGTATGGACTGATATGCTGCAAACTGATTATATAATACTGATATAAGAATGCAATGATTCCAAGACACTAATGAATTATTGGTTTGCACAGTTATGTTCATCAGAAATATCCAAATCAAGTCATTAGCTTTCAGCGAACAGAACATGAATTGAATTTAATATTGCAGCAACTGGGTACTTATAAATTTCTGATATAACAGCAATATTCAGCCAAAACCTTTACGCATTCAATTCTAAAATGCTGATGCAAACAGCAGAACCCATTAAAGAATCATTAATAATAATATTCATATTGATATCAACAATAATTTGTCAAAACTTGAATGTCATGATAGATATTCATTGTTCATTGGTTCAAAACTTCAATATTTAAAACAAAACAAGTAGTAATAACTAATCACTAATCAGCATTATATTGGTCATCATGAAGACCAACATCAACATCATCATTGACATTGTCAATAGATAATCCAGGTAGATGAGAACATGATGCAGTATTGACACTATCACTAAAAGTATGCTGGCTATCTGAGTCCACAAAAAGTGAAGATTCTGTGGCAGCTGAAAAATCCAAGTCAGTTCGCTCTGGATCTACCTCCCACAACTTTGTGCCCCCTTCCTTGTATTCATTTTGTTTGTGAGTAAGAAGGCGCAAGTTGGAATGCACAAAAACTAACTCCTTTGCCCTACTCGATGCCAATCGGTTGCGTTTCACTGAATGGATGAAGGAGTATGTACTCCAATTCCGCTCAGATGAAGAGGAACTAGCAACCTATTGAGGCAAAGTGAGAGCGTTACAGTTATAAAATTGTAAATCAAACTTCAAATTTGTTTCAAAATTTTAAACTAACAAGTTTATTAACTTTATTATTTTAAAAATAAAAAACAATTCAAATTTTAAATTTAGAGAGTGCAATAAAAATTAAGAAACTTACTTGCGATAAAACTTTGATTGCAAGACTTTGCAATTGTGGTGATGTTACAGCATTGAGGTACCACCAAGTATGAGCATCCTTCCTATACTTGTCACGAAGAGCTGAAACACTATGATTATTGGAGGCTACAAATTCACCAAACTCAGTTGTAATTATATCCTCCATTTCAGGATCAAGGAAGAGTTTAGTAAATGCCTTCCTATACCCTTCGTTGACTTCTGGATCTCTGTATGGTGCAACCCTTGATGGCATAGCAAGAATCTCATCACTATAAAACTTGGGAGTCAATGCAAAGGCAAGAAGATGTAGTGGGGTGGTCATTTTGTTCCAACGCTCAACACAAATTGTTTGCACCTCTCTGAAGAAAGTTTTTTCAAGATCTTGCTCTTTTTCATTTATGATGGACCTCATCTTCTCAATCATTGAGTCGATGCCATCATACACCTCTCCCAAACATGGCTTATCCATGTCAGTAAAACGGATCATACTCATGATGGGCTCGGTGAAACTAAGAAGATATTGTACGCGGTCCCACGAATTGTCATCTAGGATCAACCGCTTTACATTTGCTGCCCTGTCACTATTGGACTGCCTCCATAGGGACCAACTTTGGCTAATGACCATGCTAGAAAGTGGCACCTTCACCTTCACAAGTCGTCTCAAGACGATTGTGTTGGATGCAAATCGAGTCTCAGCAACCTATTAAAAAAATTAAAACAATGAGCAAAAGCATACTTAATAAATTTTTAAAAGTAAATTAGAAATTTCAAATTACTAATTACAAAATCTAAATGTAAAATTAAAAAATTTAGTGTTTCAATTACCTTCAATAGCTCCAATTGCGAGAATGATCTAAAAATGGCTTGAGACATGTGATGGTTTGTGATGAACATTTGGATCTCTTCAGCCTCAGCATAGACTTGTTTGATCCACTCTATTTTCCTACCCAACTTTTGTAACATGAGGTTAAGTGAGTGGACAGCACATGGTGTCCAAAATATGTGTGAAAATCGTGTCTCAACCAACATACCAGCTGCTCTACAATTCTTTGCATTGTCTGTTATGACTTGGACAACATTTTCAGGACCAACTTCTTGAATGCATTGTATAAGGATGTTAGCAATAAATTATGCATCCTTCACTTGCCCTTCACAATCCATAGCTTTCAAAAACATTGGCCCTTTAGGGCATATTGCAATCACATTGATTAGTGGTCGATTTCTTGTATCCTTCCATCCATCAGAAACAATGGACAACCCTGTAACTTCCCATGAATTCCTAATGGGAGCCAATGAAGAGTGTATAGATTTTACCTCTTTTGCCAATAGTGTGCTACGCACCTTCTCATAACCTGGGCCTTTGTACCCTTTTGGAGCCTCATTTACCTTTCTCAACATATCTTGCCAATACGGTGATCTAACAACGTTGAAAGACAAACCATTTGCATAGAGGCATCTTGCAACAATCTGATCTGCAATCTCTCTAGCATCACTCTGAAATGCCCTCTCCAATGGACCCTTTGTTCTCTTCACAATAACGGGCTCTTCTTCATTCCCACCCAAAAATGGGTGGCTGTCTACTACATCATCAGTTGAGGCACGAGGAGAAGTAAGTGGCCTTTGTGATCCCCTTCCTCTCCTCAAAGGATGGTTTGCACTTCGGGCAATTCTTGCATTTGCTTCCTCTTGCTCTCTAACATATTCTGCTATTTGATGAAGTGGCAAACCATTACCATCCGGTCCTGGACATGCTTTGATTCCCAAGTTTGAAATGGCACATAAATGAGTTTTCACTCGACTGTAGGAGCTAGTATACTTCAGCTTACAGATTTTGCATATCCAAACATATGTCCCACCACCTCGAACATTCTGTATCATTTCTACATGCTTCCATAAAGGTGAATTAGGGTCGGTTTTGAAGGTGGGTTGACCAATAGTACTAGAACTGGCTGCCATTGCTCCCTGTCTACAATAAATTCAAAAAACAAATATTGAGCAATAAACTAAATAACAAATGTATATATAAAATTTAAAAATAAAACAAATAAATTACATACAGAAAATTCAATATATATTACATAACAAATTTAAATTACATACTATTATGTCTGTTATAAATTACATAGAAAAAATTAAATATATATTACATTTTTAATTAAATGTATAACTACAGTCTATACTCTGTTTTTCTTTTACTGGTTTTTTTAAATTTAAAGTTAAACAGTAAACTTTAATTACAGTCTATACTCTGTTTTTCTTTTACTGGTTTTTTTAAATTTAAAGTTAAACAGTAAACTTTAAATAAAAAAAATTAATTTCAAAATATAGTATATACTATATACAGTAATAAAAAATTTATATTAATATAATATATATTATAAGGCTTTTATATTAATTTAAATTTTAATCTATATATTTAAATTAAAAACTTCAACCCTTTTATAAATTTATTATAGTATCTGTATAATAATAATATAATATACTATATTCAAACATTTGAGTAATAATATCTGTATATTTATATTTTAATATATAATAATAAACGTAACTGGAGTCTGGGACCATTAAATATAAATAATAAAAACAAAAATCTTTTAACAAAAACCTTGTGAAGTTAAAACGTAAATTTAAAATGATAAATAATAAATATTAATACCTCAAGGCTCAGATGAAGCGTCGGGTCTGTGAGATGAAGCGGTTGCCGTTCGAAAGAAACCTGAGTTGAAGCCCTCAGAAATCGTCAGAAACCCGTCGCCCTCAGAAACCCGTTGCCCTTTGAAACCCGTCAGAGGTCGTCCTCCTCAGCGTCGCCGTCAAATGTCCTCAGATCTCGCTGTCCTCAGCGTCCTCAGAGAGAAACCGCAGTCCTAAGTGTCCACTGTTAAGTGTTAACCCGTCGTCCTCAGATGTCGCCGTGAGCGGTGAGAGAAACGCGTCCACTGTTAACCCATCGTCCTCAGATGTCACCGTGAGAGAAATTTCTCTTTGAAATATCCTACGAAATATCTCTATGAAATATCTCTTTGAAATATCTAGGTTAAAACTTAAACGCATACATGATTTTTAAGTCACTTGTTTTTTAATAAAATTGAAGTCAAAGTAAAAAAAACCTGATAAAAACGTTCAAATACCCTACGACTCTTCCAGGAAGCGCCACGTCAACGCGGGAAACGGAAGGAAGCGCCACGTCAGCGCGGGAAACAACTCAAGGTGCAGATGGCAGAACCTTGGTTGAATCCACAGGGATTCCTGGCCGTACCCGATTCGGGTACGGACCATACCAGGAAACGCCATGGGAGGGTAGGAGATTCGGTAACATAGTTTTCAAGGGATAATAAAATGACATTTTCTTTCTAGCAAGTACATTTAATTATCTTTTCTGCAAACACGTCACACACTTCGAGATAATTTTAAATGCAAAGTGCCAAAATAGAAATAAACACATGTAGATGACTTTGTAATGTCCTTTTTAGGAACAATACTAATTTCACCCCAAATTATCAATTTCCAAGCAAACAAAGGTTAGAGAGTACCTTGGCTTGATTTAATTCTTGCAAACTAGTTAGAAAATACAATAATTTTTCACAATCAAGTTAACAAGATCAACAAGCTCATAACGATATTATTAATCCAACTAACCCTAACTATCTAAGGGACTCAACCATAAGAGAGAGTGTAACTTTGATAGGGTGTCCCGAATCCTCTACCCAAGGCCCAAGAGCGGATATACCATCCCTCTTGGCCTCATGTGGCGCATGCCATCCATATGAGGTGGTGTACCTAATGAGGCATCCATTGTTCCGTTCCCCTTCTTGTCATCTCCTTTCCTTTCTCTATGATTGGTTCCTTGAACTTGAGTGTTTATGATAGGAAGATGAGGTCACAAAGGGTGCCCCGAAAGCTATCTCTTCTAAGCCCAAGAGCGGTACCCTTTGTACCCCCTTGGCCTCAATGGGATTTATCAATCCCCCCTCAAGGGGTGGTGTACCTAGAAGAGTGCCCCATCACCGTTCCCCTCTTGTACCACATTCCTCTATCATAGTAACATAACACTCATACAAATATTCATATTAACATATTAATTCAATATATATAATTATACACAATTATTCATATCAACATATTAATTCAGCATATAAGATTATACACAAACATTCACATTAGTTTAGAAAGCTTATTTGATGATAAAACAATAATACCTATATTAGACTATTAATATGTAAATTTGCTGAAGAAAACAATCATTAGTAAATTATTTAATTATATATTAAACAATTATATTCAACAGCATAGTAAACTATTACTAATTTACCACTGCTGACTCTTCCAATTGCTGCAGACTAAATGACTGTATTTCTTAGATCAGAAATGTTCCTATTTATTTCCTTTTTCTTCCACAATGGCTTTTGCTCACCCTCCATTCTCCATATATACTCCCGATGGCTTTTGGGAGGGTGCGATCTTATTGGTTGCATCCCTTTCTTCATGAGGGATCGCGTCCCTTCTGTTGGTGCCTAAATTCACTGTCAGTTAATTTAGCAATTTTCATGTAGGCACCATCCCAAAAAATCCAAAAAAGGTTCTAAGTTTTGGCACCCCTTCAGTGTTTTTCAGCATCTGCATCTCATTTCTTGAGGAGGGGTCTTCGTGTTTTCTCCATCGGCATGGGTTCGTTTTTGTGTCTTCAACATTTCGGTTTGAATTTGAACCTTTTTTTCTATAAGTTCAATGGTTCAGCGGTTCATGGTTCATTTCTCTTCTAGTGGTTCATATTATGCATTTGCCTTGCGCAAATATTGTATCGTTGAACCTCCCGCTTGAACCCTTTTCTCAACGGTTCAAGGTTCAATAGTTCGATGCTTTGAGTTTTTTGCTCTCGGCCGGAGTGTTTTGCAGATGGAGTATTATTTTTGATGTTTGAACCTCAGTGTTGAACCATCGGGTTGAACCGGTTCGTGGTTCGACGGTTCAACAGTTCAGCGCTTTGTGTTTTTGGTGTTCATCGGTGTAATACTCTTCATCGGTAGGGGAATTTCATGCTAGGCCGACAGTTGGGAGTCTGGCCGATGGTGAGGTTGGTGTTCGACATATCGGGGTGATGAGGGAGTGTGTCTTGGAGACGGAAAGACCGTTGGCGGGACTGTTGCTATCGGCAGAGGGGTTTTGGCCTCTGCCGATATCGTTACTCGGGCCGATGGGGATTTGGGCATATGTGTGGTCGCCAGGACTTTGATCTATCGGCGTAGTAATTTGTGGTCTTCCCGATAATTTTTGGTCATACCGATGGAGGAGGAGGGTGGATTGGTAACCACTAACGTAGTGTGTTTTGGTGGCCATCGTGGAGACGTGTATGGTCGGTGGGAGTCTGGGAAGTTAGCCCGACGGTCTTTCTCTGGCCGATGACAAGGAATATAGTGTAAGCGTCGGTGTGACTTTTGCCTATCGGCGAGGAGGCTTTTTGGTTGGCCGATGGTAGTAGTTTGGCCGACAGAGGATTGCAGTGGCTTCATCGGTGTAACTGATGAGATCGGCGAAGGTTTGGAGGGTCGGCCCGACGGTCTTTCTCTGGCCGATGAAGGGGAATGCGAAGGTAGCGGTCGGCGAGGCCGTTGAGATCGATGAGAGATTTGTGGGGTGAGCCGATGGCCTAGGTCTGGGCGATGGGCTTTGGGCTGAGAGGCGTGTGTCGAGCGTGGCAAAAGCGCTCGACGCTTATTATGTTTGTGGCCCCATTTATAAACTGCTGAAGGAGTCTCCGCGGCACCAATGTGGGATTAATTTCCCTGCACATTTGAAACTTCAGAAAATGCATTTTAGCGGGAAATTTCTTTTTGAACGCAGCGATAGTTTTCACGTGGCCGCGGGTGGTTGAGCCATCAATGGCGACTGTAGCAGGGGTAAGAGAAATGGTACACATGATCAGGTGGCCCGATTTATGGAGGAAGACTTCCTGATGGCGGCGCAGGGCTCGAGGCCACCATTGTCTACTTTCTGTCTCTGCAGCAATAACTTCTGAGCGCCATTCCTTCTGTGGGATCTTTATCTGGCGGTATTTTGTAATAGCTATGTAATTAATTGCTGTGAGGTACACTTTCTGGCCAATATAGGCAGACTGTGTTACCATTTTTGAGGTTGTTGAAAACTGGACATTTTGGCTCTGTAATAAGATACAACTGGTTTTGGTTGCTCTGTGCAGCAAAACTTGCGAGTTTATGTATCTCCTGTTGTACGTTTGTGCATGAATCCACTGATTTTATGGTCAATTTTATATGAATAATGCTATGTTTGCATGTGTTATGCTGATTCTGTCTCCAGTTTTGCATGTATCTTTCTTCTGAGTCCAGGCATTCAAGGAATGTTTGAGATTCTAGAACATAGAATTCCTGTGTTGAATGTTTAATCTTTTAACTTCTGCTCAAGGGGTAGATTAAACTGTTTTTAGATTGAATATTGGGAAGGGTATACTGCAATAGGGATGCCATAAGTATAGACAGCTTAACACTCTGTATTGAGAGATATCTGTAAGGCAGATATCATGTATATCCCCCTGAAATCCAGTTTTAGTTGTTCATGCTGATCATTCACAGGTGTATGTCTACCGACTCCAAGCCCTGGATAGGCACCAATCTAGCTCTGTGTTGAGGTTATACACCAGGTCCAGGTTTGCATCCAAACATCAAATCAACTCATTTCATATCTTCCACCTGTTAGTTGTAGGAGTAGGATTAGGAACCCCTTGCATGCTTTCATACCCAACCAGACATCATGTCCAAGAATGTTGCCAACTTTGTGATTTGTTACACAAATCTTGGTCCTTACATGAGAGTATTCTGCCTGTTGCTGTCAAGTTATATCTTTCTGTCATTGAGCTAGTCAAGGTCATACTTTTATCAAATAGGGACACCCCCCTTGGTGCGGCAGAACCAGAAGTGAAGGGGAGGAGCTCACGCAACCTCCTGTATTCAGTTGGCTGAATCTGCCTGTGCATTAGAACTGGCAAACTCTAATGCTGATTCAGAAGCAAAAACCAACAAAAATGGCAACTCTACTGGGGATGGTGATTTGAAAATTGTTATTTTTGTCCTCCCTGGTGAAATATCTGTGTGCCCATCCGAGTCACCAACAAAATGGCGACTCCACTGGGGAGAGAGAGAGTCAAGTAACTTGAGGGCTGGAAAATCTAGTTTCCAGTGAAGTTGTTGTAGCAAAAAGGAACCATGTGGTGCTCTACTGGGGTGATGAATCCAGAAAACAAAAGTGCCTTGCTGACATTCTGTCCTCTCTCTGAGAGGTGGCGACTCTGTTGAAAGAACTTATCAATGCTGCAACATATATCCAGGTATTCATCTTTGATTCAAAATGTTGAGTTTAGAACAGCAAGCCTGGTCGTGCTCTCAGAGAAGACCATTCTTTATTGAAAGATATAAAGCCCTAAATTTCACAGGGATATATGGTTACCCAAATATTATTCCCAATAAAATTAGAATATGTTTGCCAAAATATAGTGGATCAGATTCTGAATCGGCAAACAAACATCTGCAAAGATTTTGTAATTTAATAGAAGATTATGAGGTAGAGGATGAAGATGTAGTAATGAGACTCTTTGTTCAGTCATTGGAAGATGATGCTAGGATATGGTTTTAAGACCTGCCTGTTTGTTCAGTTTCTTCATGGATAGATTTAGAAGTTGCATTCCTAGGGCAGTTTGGTGAAAGGTTTGATGTGGCCTCATTAATCATACATTTTATGAATATCCAAAGGGAAGATGAGGAGCTGGTTCCAGCCTTTAATCTTAGGTTTATTAAATTGCTCAGGCAGATCCCTGAATATATGAGACCTAATAATGCATTGTGCTTGACAATTTATTTGGCTGCATTTGATGAAGAAATGAGTTATCTGTTGAGAGATAAAGAACCAGACACACTTCACTAGGCTTTCCAATTTGCTATGGACATAGAAAACAATGAGAAATATGGAATGCCAGTAGGTTTCATGGCTGCAAGTTGTCAAAGCAGTTATCAAAGTGAATATATTTCAGCTCTCCCGGTATGTGCATTGAGAAATGATTGTATAGAGGGAAATATATTTCAGAATAATGTGTGCAGCCATGATGTGATGCATGAAGAAAATGTTGTAGAAAATGTAAGCACATCTTGTAATAATGAAAACAAAGATTGTTATCAGCCTTTAGAAGACAAGCCTGCAGACACAAGGTGCCCTCCAATTGATCAAATGAGAGACATACATGAAGTTGTGTCTTGCAGCAGTGTGCATATCCCAGTTATGCCTGATTATTTATATGAAGTGAATATGCAGAGCTTCACTCTGAATATAGAGAACATTGATTCAAGGGATGGCAGTGAATATGCTAGTGATTGCCAGCATTCAGATGCATATGTGAGCCTTTCAGATAATGAAATATATTTGGATGCTGATTATGAATGTTTCCTTGAAGATTTTGGCTACCTTCATAGTGCAGAGGTTGAAAACTTTGCTTTTGATTATTAGGGCACTGGTGAAGATAAAAAACAAGGTCACTATTCAGAGGTGGATGGGAAAATTGCAGATGTGTGTGCTCATACAGTTGGGGATAGTGTTGATTGCAGGGGTGACTATGAAGCTTTCAGTGTAGGGCTACATTCTGAGTTATTTCTGCCTTCTCTTGAGACATTTCAGGTGGACATTAATGACAAAACTGCCGTGCATAATGATGATGGATATCTGTATGTTCATCAAGATAAATTTGATTATGAGATGTTGCTTGTGCCTGAATATTGCATGTTTGATACAGAGGAGCTCTTATTTTTTGAGGAAGGGCAAAATTCTGATGTGGATTCATTTGTTTCATGTGAGTCTGTTATTTTTCCAAGCAACATCAATGACTCATATGATGATGACATTCTACAACTGATAATTATATATGCTGATGAAGCTAGCTGTAGCTTTGTTGAAGAAAAAGAAATGAGCAGCAGCACAAATAATTGCCAAGGGGCTTGCTGCAGACAGTTAAATGCTTTTAGGCTTCATTTGAAGAAATCAAAAGAAAATCAGGTGTTTGATAAAGGGAAATATTGGTTTTCCTTTTCTTGGTGGCCTTAGGCCATCAAGTTTGATTGGTGATGCAGATCATTATAACTTCATGACTCTGTTGCCCAATGGATAAGGCATTGGTCTGCATCCTAGAGATCTGGGGTTCTCGCTGCAGTCTTGCACCTGCACGTCCCCAATCAGAGCCACTGTTGGTGCCTGAATTCACTGTCAGTTAATTTAGCAATTTTCATGCAGGCACCATCCCAAAAAATCCAAAAAGGTTCTAAGTTTTGGCACCCCTTCAGTGTTTTTCAGCATCTGCATCTCATTTCTTGAGGAGGGGTTTTCGTGTTTTCTCCATTGGCATGGGTTCGTTTTTGTGTCTTCGACATTTCAGTTTGAACTTGAACCCTTTTTTCTATAAGTTCAATGGTTCAGCGGTTCATGGTTCATTTCTCTTCTAGCGGTTCATATTATGCATTTGCCTTGCGCAAATATTGTATCGTTGAACCTCCCGCTTGAACCCTTTTATCAACGGTTCAAGGTTCAATAGTTCGATGCTTTGAGTTTTTTGCTCTCGGCCGGAGTGTTTTGCAGATGGAGTATTATTTTTGATGTTTGAACCTCAGTGTTGAACCATCGGGTTGAACCGGTTCGTGGTTCGACGGTTCAACAGTTCAGCGCTTTGTGTTTTTGGTGTTCATCGGTGTAATACTCTTCATCGGCAGGGGAATTTCATGCTAGGCCGACAGTTGGGAGTCTGGCCGATGGTGAGGTTGGTGTTCGACATATCAGGGTGACGAGGGAGTGTGTCTTGGAGACGGAAAGACCGTTGGCGGGACTGTTGCTATCGGCAGAGGGGTTTTGGCCTCTGCCGATATCGTTACTCGGGCCGATGGGGATTTGGGCATATGTGTGGTCGCCAGGACTTTGATCTATCGGCGTAGTAATTTGTGGTCTTCCCGATAATTTTTGGTCATATCGATGGAGGAGGGTGGATTGGTAACCACTAACGTAGTGTGTTTTGGTGGCCATCGGGGAGACGTGTATGGTCAGTGGGAGTCTGGGAAGTTAGCCCGACGGTCTTTCTCTGGCCGATGACAAGGAATATAGTGTAAGCGTCGGTGTGACTTTTGCCTATCGGCGAGGAGGCTTTTTGGTTGGCCGATGGTAGTAGTTTGGCCGACAGAGGATTGCGGTGGCTTCATCGGTGTAACTGATGAGATCGGCGAAGGTTTGGAGGGTCGGCCCGACGGTCTTTCTCTGGCCGATGAAGGGGAATGCGAAGGTAGCGGTTGGCGAGACCGTTGAGATCGATGAGAGATTTGTGGGGTGAGCCGATGGCCTAGGTCTGGGCGATGGGCTTTGGGCTGAGAGGCGTGTGTCGAGCGTGGCAAAAGCGCTCGACGCTTATTATGTTTGTGGCCCCGTTTATAAACTGCTGAAGGAGTCTCCGTGGCACCAATGTGGGATTAATTTCCCTGCACATTTGAAACTTCAGAAAATGCATTTTAGCGGGAAATTTCTTTTTGAACGCAGCGACAGTTTTCACGCGGCCGCGGGTGGTTGAGCCATCAATGGCGACTGTAGCAGGGGTAAGAGAAATGGTACACATGATCAGGTGGCCCGATTTATGGAGGAAGACTTCCTGATGGCGGCGCAGGGCTCGAGGCCACCATTGTCTACTTTTTGTCTCTGTAGCAATAACTTCTGAGCGCCATTCCTTCTGTGGGATCTGTATCTGGCGGTTTTTTGTAATAGCCATGTAATTAATTGCTGTGAAGTACACTTTCTGGCCAATATAGGCAGACTGTGTTACCATTTTTGAGGTTGTTGAAAACTGGACATTTTGGCTCTGTAATAAGATACAACTGGTTTTGGTTGCTCTGTGCAGCAAAACTTGCGAGTTTATGTATCTCCTGTTGTATGTTTGTGCATGAATCCACTGATTTCATGGTCAATTTTATATGAATAATGCTATGTTTGCATGTGTTATGCTGATTCTGTCTCCAGTTTTGCATGTATCTTTCTTCTGAGTCCAGGCATTCAAGGAATGTCTGAGATTCTAGAACATAGAATTCCTGTGTTGAATGTTTAATCTTTTAACTTCTGCTCAAGGGGTAGATTAAACTGTTTTCAGATTGAATATTGGGAAGGGTATACTGCAATAGGGATGCCATAAGTATAGACAGCTTAACACTCTGTATTGGGAGATATCTGTAAGGCAGATATCATGTATATCCCCCTGAAATCTAGTTTTAGTTGTTCATGCTGATCATTCACAGGTGTATGTCTACCGACTCCAAGCCCTGGATAGGCACCAATCTAGCTCTGTGTTGAGGTTATACACCAAGTCCAGGTTTGCATCCAAACATCAAATCAACTCATTTCATATCTTCCACCTGTTAGTTGTAGGAGTAGGATTAGGAACCCCCTGCATGCTCTCATACCCAACCAGACATCATGTCCAAGAATGTTGCCAACCTTGTGATTTGTTACACAAATCTTGGTCCTTACATGAGAGTATTCTGCCTGTTGCTGTCAAGTTATATCTTTCTGTCATTGAGCTAGTCAAGGTCATACTTTTATCAAATAGGGACACCCCCCTTGGTGCGGCAGAACTAGAAATGAAGGGGAGGAGCTCACGCAACCTCCTGTATTCAGTTGGCTGAATCTGCCTGTGCATTAGAATTGGCAAACCCTAATGCTGATTTAGAAGCAAAAACCAACACCTTCTAGACTCAGCCTTCCTTTATTTCCTTTGTTGATATTAGTTGTTTATTCTTATTACTATCTTACGGGGATACAGCACTAGTATAGTATTTAATTTGGTTTCATATTTATATTAATAATAATATTCAATTAAATATTTATATTTATATTTCTTATATTAATCATCATGTTTATATTAATATTATATATTATTTAATTTGTGTGAATAACTAATGAATGATAATAATGCCATTATTCTATTTCATAATATATGAAAGCTGCAATTACAATTGTTTATACTTATATAATCATTACTCAAATTGATACATAATATCATCTATAGTTATAATAAAAAATAAGATTGCAAATACTTGTGATTGTTCTTAATTATTACGGGGGCATTACAGACTCCCACACACTTTATGGGTTTTCACAACAAACGGATTCCAGAATCACCTCCGATTCGGATCCGGGTTAACATAGGAATACACAAGATCCATCTCATACTCAAATCGAGCGAGATAAAGGTTAACACACACATTTAATTCAATGTAAACGTCTCATTTATAACCACCATTGGGGAATAATCCTGTACCTGCACACTTAGGTCAAAGATCAGGTGTATCTGCTCATACACATATAGCCGAAATAAAGCATAAACACCCAACGTGGCATGATACCATAAATTGAATAAACATCACATCTAACATGAATCATCAACTATAATGTGATGTTCCTACCTAAATTTTTTTGACCAAACTTGCAATTTTCACAATTTTAGCACATAGGCATTTCGTCAAACAGTTGGCATTCATTGGATATGAGTGTGTATTTCAATATTGCTTTGACAGAGTATCATAAATGGTCACCATAGAATTAATTTTCTCAATTCCGAATGCTGATGACAGTTTCATTAAATTTTTGAATAAGTTACGCACCAAATAACACTTGAAATATATATATATATATATGAAATGCTGATGTAAAATGATATATTTAGAAATACAATATTGAGCTGATGACACAAATCAAATGATATATATTTGATGAATTTTATTGCTGACCTCTGATGAAGTAACCAGCTCACACCCATATATCTCCTTAATGGCTTGTATGGCACCCAAAAGGGTGGTACGCCTTCTTAGTATATAGCTGTGCTTTTTTTGTGAGGCTGTGGCTGGCTTGATAGAGCCTATAAAGGCTGTGCTAGGTAGTGAATAGGCTTTAAAAGCGTTCTAAAACTTGAATTATCCTTCCTTGCTGTCTTAGCAATGTGTATGATCCTTCTTCAAGGGCTTCACAATGGTATGGTTGGGTTCAAACCCCAACTTGGCAATTAAATCTTTGATTAATGATATCAATTTCAAATCACACAACACTATAATTTTTTGTGGCTTCAACTTCACACACAACACTAAACAAATTTATTATTTGCTTGCAAATCTTCAATAAATTTGTGCCCTTAGCACTCAAGAAGAGCAAATATAAATCTGGAAAGATAATACTCTTTTCAATACAAACCTCTTCGATTTTCAATCAATATGCATGCCTGTGAATTCTGAATAAATTCACCAAGGATTGGTTAGGTGGGTTTTCGTCCACAAAACCAATATTGCCTTAGGGTTTTCATCCTAGCGTTGTAGTTGAACAAAAAGCGCAAGCTCTCAATAGGGTTTCAAAGCAAATGAGAATGTCAAGGAGGAGTCACTTTTCCTTCAAAACCTCCTTATATAACTTTTCGGAGGAAAATATTTAATTTTCTTTTATTTCTTTTATTTTCTCACTCAAGCTGTAAAGTGTCCTTTTCAAACAAATTCACTTTTGTACCCCATGCCTAGAAACACTTTATAAAGTCACATTATAATCTCTCGTTCAGCTTGAATAATTAATTAAATATAAGTTGTCCTTAGAAATAATTTAAGACGACTTAATATTTAATTAATTAAATATTCCCTTTTTCCCAAACCCAAATAGCCTACGGTAATTAAAATAGGCTAAGGGTCTTCGCTCACTCCCGAGAAGGGGACATTGCATATAATCATAAGGATGCAATGATTGATAGTAATCCACATACTAATTCATGTATGATAAACACACCTATGCACTAATATATATATATATCAAAGTAGTGGAATGGTAACACTGAAACATGCAACATACATCCCAACATATACATCTATAGGCAAATGATTAGATGACAATACAAAACCCCATCAGTATGTATATATATATATATATCGAAGTAGTGGAATGGTAACACTGAAAGATCCAACATACAACATCCCAACATATATATCTATAGGCAAATGATTAGATGACAATACAAAACTTCATCAGAAAACACCTTGATGGCATAATAAAACATCATTGATGATAAAAGTATCGGATCCAAACAAAAGCAAACAGATAACAAGGCAAAAGCACCAGAGGCATTACACTTTGTCTCATATTGCATGTTGTTCATACAACCCGAACATGGGAAAAAATTGGGGCTTCTGGAAAAGTAGTTTGATTTAGATGATTTCACAGGCGGTCCTTAGGTTTTTGGCCACTTTGGACACAACGGTGATCTAGGATTTGCTTCAGCATACTTCTGTACAAAGTTACTTGCAGAAAAATTAGAAATAACAAGCAATATTCAACCCTTGTTAGCTTGGCCTCTGGCTGTCCAATTTAGATAAAAAGTTCGTGAAACAACATTCTCAGACACTTTGGACATAATAGTGATCTTAGATTTGCTCCAGCATTCACCCCCAAAAAACAAACACCTAGAAAAAGTAACTTTTACACAATGGAAACGAAACTAGCTTAAATGCAAAGTTGTTTTGGTACCGTGCAAGATTTCAGATAATTGCATGAAATCTCTACCTAGGAACAAATGCCTTAAAGCTATTTACAATTAATCCAGTTGCTCAAGGAAATACCATAGGCTCAAAACACAATGAACAAAACTCAGCTATACGATTCATAAAGTGTGTACAATATATGCAATGAAGTTACATTTGTAGAAAATACAAGTAGGAGAAGAGGATGACAATTCACTCTCCAAGAAGTATAACTCTTAAGGAATGAGGCAACACCTCACTCATTAAAAAAAGGACAAGCATAACTAAACCTAAGTTAAAAACATTACCTATTTAAGCTAACCTACAGTGTAATAAATGCATAATTACATCAACACAGAAATCTCTGATTTGCTTATTGCTGATCAAAATTTTTAACATTCTTTTACATTTATGTTGGTGAGGAGGATTGGACCAGGGACAAATTCTATTGATGTGAATTCTAACCAAGAGAACTAAAAACTTACTAATTTATTAGCTGAAACTTTTACCATTTTTGCACCAAATTTTGTTTCTTGGTAAGTTTGTAGAAGATTATTATTGAAATGATTTCACAATGCAACACATTTTTTTTGCTTCTGTTATGTCGATGTGAATTCCAATATGACAATTTAATACACCAATTTTTATATTTGAGCATTGATACAAACCCATAATATTTTTACACCACTGCTATTAATAAGCCTGTTGAAAAATCTTTTAGCATGATTGTCAAGGTAATTCCAAAAATCTCAGTCAATTTTACCCTGGTTGTGTTTCATGTGATTTCTAAAATCTCATGTGAATTGCAATCAGTAAATCGAGAACTGATTGAACTCTTAAAATTACATTGTTAATCAAAAAGTGATGTGCTATTTTTCATATCTTATTATAATTACAAATAATCATTGGTTTATTGTTGGATTCCCTGAGATATATGATATATTAACCTAAATGATTCTATTTTTTGAGCACCTGATACATGATTGACACTAAAGTTTCACAGCCTGAGTGATGAGGTTGACTAGGGATTTATTTAGCATAACAGCTTGTGGAAGGGGGCTTTGATTACGTTTTTTGGAGTACAAAATGTCCAAAATCAATAAACAACTCCCGTGATAAGAGCTAAATTTTATTTTTTGTTGTCTTTTTGAAATCAGCCATTTCGCATACCTTATGGGATGATTTAAATGAAGAAGAGTCAAGGAATTTGTTTGAATCAACACCAGCTAAAGACTGTATGGAATCAAAACTTGCTCCGACGTCTGTGGATAAGCAAGGTGTTGTTGATTCACAATTGCTTATTGAGGCATTCCGCAGTCTTATATTAAGCTAAATTTCAACAGCATGTTGCACTAGTTGCCTGTTACTTGCCTGTTACAGCAATAGAAAATAGTCTAGGCAGTGGGCCAGTGCTAAACTACATGATCTGTCTCTTACCTAACAATGGTTTGTTGCTCTTTAGGAAATGGAGAACAATCTTCTTCGCTCCTTGGGATGCAGGAATACGTGGACAGTCCCCACTCAAAAAGACGACGAATGCTTCAGTTCTCTGATCCTACTATGTGCAATGAAAATAATGGTCACAGCTTAGGAACATTTGAGGTATGGCTTCATTTTTTGTTTGTGCTTTGGTTCCTTAAACTTGAAGAAAAATTGAACCTGCAAATTGGAACAAATCACAAGACCTCTGAAGGGAGAGTAGAAGATGATGGAAATTAAAGGTGAGCCCAGGGAAGTTACAATATGTTGGTTATATGCCTCATGAATAGTTATACAAAAACATAACATATCCCATTGCATAATCTCTTTATCTTATTATTAATATTCAACAAGGTGGATTTGCGTCGCACTGTTAGAGTAAAATTCAAGTGCACCACATCAAAAAGTTGCACGGTAAGAAAAACATATTGGTTTAATTATATTCCTATTCTCACCATCTTACCAGATCCTACCAAATCAAGAGTCTTGTCTAGATCCGTTCCTCTCGAAGGCTTCAGCTCTTTGAATTTTCATTGGAACATGTTATGTTCCATTTCCTTAATTTAGTATGTGAAGTGTAAACAAACCCAGAATGGTCTCCATGATAAGAATTAGCTTTAAATTCTAAAAGAACCTTTCAGGACATCTTTTAGATTGCTTATTACCAGGTTTAATTCATTGATGTAGCTCACAGTTTTTAATTTACAAATTACATAAATGAATATTTTGTATGACTATCTGTATTTAAACCCTCTAATTTGGATCAATTTTCAATATTTCTGGAAATTTATTAATTTCCACATTCTCCCTCTGATAGCTTTTATTAACATTATACATGTAACAGTTTGGGGTACGAGTAGCTCTCAGAATGCCATTCAACTATTCATATGGCTTATATCTTGAGATGCAAAAATTGAGGCCACCATAAACCTATACAAGAATGCAAGGTCAACATAGAATTACTTGATTTGTTATTAATGATGATTTAGTGGTTATTCTGGATTTCAGGGTTGCGAGAATTCGACTATGGATAGATGTGGGGATGTACATAGCCCTGACCTGAATTCACAGGGCTTGTTGTGTAAAGGTGCCATATGTGAATTTGACTGAATCCTTTTCATCTTATTTTATGTGTTTTTTCTTTACCCTTGAAGTAAGTTGTCTTCTGCTTACAGAAGATCCATATAGTTCGGCGAGTGAAAGCATGAAACAAGAATCAACAAGCTGGGTGGAAAACTGTCTTAATGATGGGGAATTGCAATTAATGTCAGATGAGTTGTAAGTCTGAAAGTACCAAAATAACAACAGCAATATTATCCTGGCAGAATCCTTTTGTATGATGGGCTTAATTTTTAAAGCTGACATTGTGTATGCAGAGAAGGAGCAGTCGACTTTGATGATCAGATTGACATATCAGGTAAGATGTGCTTAACTATTAGCTAATTGTGCCTTTATATTTGTTATAGTCTTTATAAGTGAATTGTAACACACTCTACTTACAACTAAGCATGAGTGCTGCATTAGCCTGGAACTCACACCTGGCCTGGTCTGGGTGGGATCCAGATTATTAGTGCTATCTTTAAACCTGGGTCATCTAGCAATGGCTCCACCCTGGTCGCAGTATGTTTTCAACCCTTTTTAACATAGAGAAAATATCATAAATTCTTATAAGATCTCTTTTGTTATAAAAATTTGTAGAGTTTTGCCAATTGCAAGCATCGGAATCTGAAGTTGAAACACAGCATGCACCTACATCACAGGCTATCTTATCAGGCAAGTCCTTGTGTTTGTACTTCTCTTTCTTAATTTTATTCTCTGTTTAGAAGTTAGGCCTGAAATGTCTGAAAGAAAAAGGAGTTAGCACAGTTGCTCCTCTTGCAGATAAGTTAGCCAAAATGTTCACATCGAATTCTCAAAAATCTGATTTTTTGTGTCAGCCAAGAAAACAAGCCACCATACTCCAATCACGCTGGTAACTCCAAGGCACCATACTCCAATCAGGCTGGTAACCCCAGTGGCCTACCCTTTCACTCTTGTTAAGCCCTGTGGTGTACAAGGGGATGTTACGCTCAATGACATCAACCAGCGCATTCTCACGCCTCACTCAGGAATTCAACATGGTAGTGATTGTGATGGCATGACATCACAGCCTGTTTCCTCATTAGCATACTCTGGGAAAGCGGTGGTGTCTCTTACGAAGATCCATACAGAAGGGAATGGCAGCATTACTATCATGAGAACAAAAGGATGAATACAAAAGAAGGAAAAAAGCAGGGAGTCTCTTATTTAAATTCAAGGCTCAACTTTCTTAGTTTGGCATCTCTGAAAAGCAGAGAAAATAAAACATTTTTTGTTGCAATGGCGAGGGTGGCAAATCTGAATTCCCAACAAGAGTATTTTTTGGGAATGCAGTATTTGATGTTTAAAATATTTTTTTGAAGTCCATAATGGCTTTTCAAAGTTCTAACAGTCCCTACGTACCAATACAGGAGACTGGGCAGTCTCTGATGGTCTGTGGATGAGGGGGTTAGATATCGAAGCATTAGTGACGTGGCATCTAATCTAATGACATTGACTTTGACTGTGTGGGGATAGGTAACTTAAGTTGTATTGAGTGTTGTTGGGTACTTATATATTGAAATCCTACCACTTAAAGGGAAGGGAAGCACCTAGATGATATTGATTTTGAACTGTCAGTTTCAAGATTTTATGAATATTATTTTTGTCAAGTCTATACTCTGGGTAGGCTTATATGAATACTGAATATTATGTTTTGTCCAGGTGTTAGTGCCAAGAAGAGCGAAGAGTGCTTTTTAATTCATTTATTAAAATAACTGGAACTGGAAGTACCTAGGTAATATTGATTTTGAAATGTCAGTCCAAAATTTTTATCAATATTTTTCTTGGCAAGTGTGTACTCTGGTTAGGCATGTATAAATACTAAATACAATGCCTTGTGACTTGTCCAAGTATTAGGGTCGAGAAGAAAGAAGTCTTATTTTACTTTTTATTAAAATCCAGGGAAGTACCTAGCCAATATTGATTTTGAAATGCTAGTTACAACTTTTTTTGCAGCGTCTATACTCTGGGTAGAAATGTATAAATGCTGAATGCAATGTCTTCTGAAAGTATTAGTGCAAAGAAGGGTGTCTTTTTTTTCAATGGTTTATTAAAAAAAGTATTTGTTTTTATAGTGACTAAGGGGTGAGATTTTTTTCCGGGGCATTAAAGGGGCTTTGGTGCCAACAGGGCTCAAATTTGAGTGGTTTGCATGGTGTCTGGGCTATAATTTGTCAGGATATTCCATTGCATAATTCACCATGTATTTACTCCTGTGTTGTTCCTAACTTTAAGCTATTAAAAACAATAATCTGAGGCCGCAAATTGGTGCTATGACAGCTTTATGGCTGTTATCTACATTTTCAATTCATTGTGCAATTGTGTACATCCTTCTAGTTTACTACTAACACGTGACTCTTTTCTATTCCACAAGAATAATAGCTTGACAAAAAAATTGTCGATTCTTTTAACTGCTAAGAGATTGAAAATTAGTATTTGTTGTGAACAAGTGCTATTTTAGTAATTAGTTAAACATGCATATCTTATGTTTTCTTAATGATTGATATAATGAAGCAGTTGTATGAAATGGAAACAAGCAAGCAAATGAGACAACAAACGCATAAAGAGATAAATGGATACAAGGAATTTACCTTGGAGAAACCTAGTGAGGGAAAAAGAGTAAAGCATTGCCGTCTCTTTCCACTATCACCTGTACAACATTAAAATCTTATTACCGTCTCAAGGTCTTCAAGGATACCAACAACATACCGACAACACTATTTCCAACCATTCCTCTTTTCCTTCGAATGATAAAGGGAAAAATTTCCTCTTGCTTGTAAAAATAATCGTGGCACTTGTCACACAAAATTATTCTCTGTTTTATGATTCATTTTTAGGAACCTACTGTAACTTTGTTTGACTTGAAGGTGTTAGATCATTTGGAACCGTCTTTAACCTCTACAAACTCTTGTGCAAGCTTGCATAGCTTTCTTTTCTTTGAAAATCATCACAATTGGAGTGTTTGATAGTGTTTCATATAGTTGATTTGACTAATGATTGGGAATAGGGGCAAGTAAGTTGAACTTACTTTTTTAATTTGGGATAAAAGCTTAATATATTTAAGTAAAGAGTGTAATACGATATGGGCTGCCAAAAGCAGACAGAAACAAGTAACATCAAGGATTGTAAAGATCACAAGATCGCTAGAACAAAGCAACCATCCATCATGACAATCATGGCAAGGGTTACATCTTCCCGAAGCTTGCCCACATCATCCAATGAACATAAATATAAATCTCTTACTTGTAAATTGTCTCACTTGGCCACAAAATTGAAGCTGTATGCCATCCCACATAGCATGGTTCATCTCTGGAATGAAGAAATAATAAGGAATACAACAACTGTAACATGCCCAACTCTGGTGGGATGATCCCAAAAAGATTAGCACAGGCAAGATCTAAAAACTCCAATTTACTCTGAGTTCCACCATTAGGAGCTTGCCTAACTTACCCCTCAAACTTATTTCCAATATCAGGTTCACCACAGACACCAAAAACAAAAATATCACTATACGCAATTCACACCATATTTAATGCCTCTGATCAAGTATTAGACAGCAGTTCAACAGCTGAATAGATATAACCAGGGTCCCATCTACACCAGGGCTACGCTAGAGAATTAAAGAATAAAAGTACTGTATTAGAAACACACACTTAATAACAAAGATTTAAACTTCTACACAAGGGAACCCTGAACCCACCATGTATCAGTAATGCACAGCCATAAGAGAAACACAAGCAAAGGCTGAAGCAGCATTCAGATCTCTCCCAAAGCTTGCAATTGAGATTTAATTGAAGAAAGCTAAGTCCTAAGCTTTATGAGAGCTGTTGTTTGCCATTAACCAAAGCAGATAACTGCTTCATCTGCAAGGCAAAGAAGCGAACTGGCATATGAAATTCCACTTCAAAGGGATAAATAGTATGAGAAAATATGGCAAGGCAGCAAAGATGCCAGATAAACTGCACAATGAGTTAATAGAAAGATTCTGAAATCACATTACGAGAAACATAAAGCCTCGAAAGTGCTGACTTCTAAGTCCATTTGTGAAGGAAAATAGTAGGAAAAGCAAAGGAAAGAGCAAACCACAACAAACACGTGGACATAACCAAAAGACATGCTTCATAGTTTTTTGAAGATTGCAAGAGGGACAAGGCAAAGGAGCAGTTGTAAGGAAATGCAAATGACGACCTATATGCAGCTTAAAATGAAGTAGATGCCATGCTATTAGCTGAGTCTATTTAGCAGCAGTAGAATGCCACAAATGATCACTAAGAGCAAACCAAGTAGATACAAGAGGTAAAGTGGGCAGCAGCAAGCAATAGATAGATTTGACAGGGAAAAGAGTAAACCGGGACTTAGTTGGCCAGTGCCAGTCCTTGGTAAAGTTACAAACAAAAGACGTGGTAATCAGATCCAACAGAGTAGGGGACATCAGTGCAAAAAGCTGCTGAAGCGGCATAAGATCAGTAAGGAAGATGAAATTCAAAATGAAGCTGCTGCATCATTTTCCAACCAAAGATCACAAAAAGTATGAATTCCTTTGTGCGCAAATCGGGCAGCTTTGAAATGAGGATAAAGAGCCAAAGGAAGGTCATTAGACTGAACAAGTCGATTCCACCAAACAGATGAAGTGGAATAATTGAACCCATGCTGAAGAGACTGCATGTCAAATAAGAAGAGGCGCCACCTGTTGCCATGCCTTCCAAATGTTCCATAGATCACAAAAAGTATGAATTCCTTTGTGTGCAAATCGGGCAGCTTTGAAATGAGGGTAAAGAGCCAAAGGAAGGTCATTAGACTGAACAAGTCGATTCCACCAAACAGATGAAGTGGAATAATTGAACCCATGCTGAAGAGACTGCATGTCAAATAAGAAGAGGCGCCACCTGTTGCCATGCCTTCCAAATAGAAGCAAATTGAAAAAAGGAGCAACCAGCAACTTATCATACTAATGAACTGACAACCAAGAGCCATGTGACAACAACATGGGTATACAATGACAAACCAACAACTACGACATAGCATCACCCTGAAAGGTGCAGCTAATCCACTTAGCAACAAGACATACTCCTTGAGGAAATGGATCGATAAGACCCAAACCACAGGGTTGAATGCAACGAAAGCCAAGATGGTACTGGAAGACTGTAACTGCGAACCCATTTGGCCCTCAAACAAACTGCAGATAACTGAGTAAGATGCCTATAGTAAGCAAGAGAAGGAAGCCAACAAGAAAAGACAGAGTCATGATAGGGGTGAGAAAACTAATTTTGTCATGATCCAATTTGAATTAGCACCTCAATCGTTGCACGTAGCCTAGTGAACGAAAGAAACTATTTCTAAATATCTTGAGGTTTTTTTTTGTTTATTAAGCAATAAAGTTTCTGTCTTGGAATATAAAGTTTTGGTCATTCAGAAGTGAAGTCCTAAAGCTAATACGGTTGTGCTAATTACCTTGGATATCAATATGTTTTTTGGCTAATGTTCTCAATATACATTGGAAAGCCCATTTTTTTTTGACTTCTATAATTAAATTTCAGTAGGCTCACAAGCTTGCCATTTTTTGAGGGAGGGAGAGATACAGAGAGCAATGAAACTGTTACATCTGAATAAGAAAAACAAACAAATATGGCCCTTCCTTTTCTTGTCCACGTGTTTTTTAGTGCATGAAAGATACAATCCTCGACATTACCAATGCTTGTATACTTTCCTAGCTCATGATACTTGCTTTTTGATAGGCATGCGTGCAACTAAATTTTATTGTGACTTCCTCTATACATACAAGTCCTGGAGATAATATTCATTTCAAACATTAAAAGAAGAAAAACATAAATTTAATCACTTACTTTTGTTGTCTCGGCTAATAAATAGTCTTGCAATTTCCATTCCCATTCTTTCCTTGAAGAAGCTATTTGTCTAGGCCATGATCAGGCCTAAATTTGATGGCCGTATTTAGTTATTTTAGTGGTAAAAGACAAATAAAATTATATGAAGACTGTATCACTGGAAAGGGAAGATTTCACCTAAACTGTCAAAATTTCTATGTAATTATTCTTAAATATATATTTTAGTCTATATATATTTTTCTTAAAATAGGTAGGCTTTAATATTTGAAAGGCAACTTCAAATAGATGACCATCACAAAAAATTTGTTTGACAGGGTTGACTGTCTATTTGTCTAGGCCATGATATCATTAAAAAAATGTATTTAGAAATTAAGAATTAACAAATAAATTAACCTGTTATTTATATTAAAAAATAAATGATAGGTGGGAAGGAAAGAATGTTATACAAGAGAAGTGAACATACAAATTTAGAATATTTTTTTTAAAAGGATAAAATTAATTTTAGTCGTGGGAAATGTATTATTATTAGATTATTATAAGAAGTTAGATAAATTCTATTAGTTATAAAATAATGTAGAATATAATCTGCTCTTCTAAGATTTGGTTATACACTTAAAATCACCTTATCACTATTGTAGTCTCAATTAGGACATCACTTGACCATTTTTTCTATAATTAATTGACTACATTCCTATTTATTCAATTAATTATCTAATTTTCATCCCAACATTAATTAAATTATATTTTATTATTTAATTAATAAAATCACTATTCATTCGACCTTCTTTCGAGCACTAATTAAATAAATTCAATCATTTATTTAATTAATCAATCATTTTCTATAATCTACTGTTAAATAAATAAATCCAAATATTTATTTGTCTAAAATCCTCATCCTCATCCCAAGAATTAAATAAATATCATGTTTATTTAATTCCCTATTTTGTCTACTTTTCATTAAGTTGGCTAAAACCAATTAGTCAATCAATCATACACTAGCACAATCCTAATCTTCATTAAATCCATTCAAACCTTGCACATTCCTTAAAAATGTACATAGCCATGGGTCTTTGTACAAAATGCATACGCCTTCTTACATGGGCATGGGTAAGTCCTTTGCACATCCCTCCAAAAGGTACCAAAAGGTACCCTTTTAATCCTCACCATCCACTTTTTCCAAGGAGATCCTCCACCATTGATCTCCCTTGAATCTTTGACCTCTCCTTGTGCACCAATCAAAACATGCCACTTGGAGGCTCCTCACCAACCCAATCCTCTCAACTAGTACGAGCCATTAATCTTCCAAATCAATCTCAACCCTTTATCAATCCATTCAAAAGTCTAAATTTAAGCTCATGCAAGCCATTTTCAAGTCTCCATGCAATGCAATGTTATGTTGTTGGTTTGAGGAGCAATCACATACAATAAAGGAGCACATCCAAAGATCATAGATTTGCATTTGAGGTCTTTATTTGATTTCATTCTATGTTATATGCATTATTATTTAGCTCAATTGAAGTTTGCATTTAATTGTGAATGGGATAGGCTAAGTTGGTTTAGTTTATCTCTTTTATGTTCACATTTATATGTATTCATTTTTGCACGTCCGGTGGGACTCACGTTCCTTTTCCTAATTATTTTTAGAGTGTTTTGTGTGAATTTGTGAGTTTTGTAGGTTTACAACACCTCTTCCCTGTCACCTAACGTCTCTTCCTCATTTTATTTGCTTTCTGGGTAGTTTTGGCGCAAATGACACATAATTCATCCTAAGTGGCGCCTCTTCACTCTTATTGGTGTCTCTGCATCCTGTGTGGTACCTCTACATCCTTAGTGGTGCCTATGCATCCTGAGTGGTGCCTCTTCCTTGGCTAGTGGCGCCTTTGCATTTCTGCCATTTTCATCACATTGGCCCTCTATTTTTACTATTTCTTTAGTCCATAGGGTCTCTAACCTTGTCATTTTTATGCTTAGGCCTTTCTTCACTGCTTATCAATAGCTTTTGTTGGTCATTTGGATGATTTTAAGCTAGGATTTGTGAAATGGACCTTACAACGTTTTGGCTTGATTTAACTCATTTTGACCCTTGTACTGACTTTTGCTTGCAAGGTCTGCACGTTTGTGGTCCTTAGAACCTAGCCTAACCTTTGTTTTCAAGGTTTATTGGGTTTTGTGGACTTATCTTTGTGTTTGTAGGTTCTTGGGTCGTTTTGACATAGACGACACACAAAATTTAACCTTAGTGATGCCTGTACATCCTTAGTGGCCCGCTTGTGCATCTTGAGTGGGGCCTCTGCCTTCTATGTGGCACCTATGCATCCTTAGTGGAGCCTCTGCCTTCTTTGTGGCACCTGTGCATCCATAGTGGCACCTTTGCATCTTGTGTGGTGCCTATGCCTTCTATGTGGCGTCTCTACATCCTGAGTGGCACCTATGCCCTGTGTGTGACACATACACACATCCATACATTTTCCAACTTATTTTTACATCATTTTAACTAATCCTTAGTTGATCTTTTGGCTAAGTTATCTTATGGATTTTGGTTACTAACAACTTACAGGTTCGTTTGTCCAAGACACTATCCAGTCAAACTACTAATCTTTTGCCATAGCATGCTTGTCAAAGCACATCATTTTATCACTACATCTTAGGCACACTTCAATTTTCTAAGAGAAAACTAATCTTTGTTTGTCGTGTCACGGATCCAACTTATGCGTATGCTCTCTCCTCGTACTCGTGTAATCTTGGAGATCAAAAGCACAAGTTGGATATCTTTTTATCTCTTTCATCTCAAGGACTTTTGTGTGTATGTTATTCTCTTGTGCCATAAGGAAATCTTGAGAATCAAAAGCACATAACTTCTTTCCCTTAGCAAGCCTGCCTAATGATTTGATCACCTTAGGGCATGACCCAAACCCTTGTGTTCCAATGGGGTATACAAATTTGGGGACTCTCCCATTGGGGGACATTTGTTTCTTTTGGCTTAACTTGTAAAAACTTTATACCTTGCAAAGTGAAGGAGAAGAGTGGGTTACCCCTCTCAAACCATGCCATTAGGCATACCCCTCATCTCACATACATCAGCTTCACGTACGTTGTGTATATTGAGGAAGCGCCTAGAAGCCATGTTCATCCTAGATTAAGACCAATTGGTTGTATATGTGTGGTGCATCGGTAAGTGGTTAACCTTGAGAAGACACTCTCTCGAGTCCCCAAAAATAGATGTGAATGCCATTTATGCTCTCCCCTCATGTTTTTTGAGTGATCTTGGGTGATCAAAAGAAGTTAGTTTCCCCATCATAGGACTTGCACATTACGCTTGGACAAGGCATATTGGTGGGCCCACATATGTATACACTTCTACTTGAATAATTTAGGATTGTTCATGTGCTTGAAGTGTTTGCTTATCAAAACTAGTGCAAATCCTTTAAATCCAAAAATCAAATCTTTTGTAGACCCTTGAATGATTGATTGAAATCTTTTGTTTGCAAACATCAAAATATTGCTTAATGTCAAGCATTATCCATCCATTCATCCAAAATCTCCCAAATCCACTTCATCCTATTTATCCATTCATCATCCACATCATCCTTCAAAGCTAATCCCCTGATCCAAACCAACCTTCAAGGACCCCAATCCAAATTAAATCACCAAATCCAATCAAGAGTCCTTGACCCAATACATCTAATCGTCTCACTAAACATCATCATTCCCTAATCGATCCCATCATTGAGCTTTATCATCACCCTAATCCAATTCCATCTCCCACTTAACCTATCACCCACTATCCCATCCAAATCCGAATCAAATCCTTAATCAATCCATCTTCCTCAATCTAATTTCATCCACATCCTAATCCAATTAACCTCATCATCCCAGTCAACTCATCCATCAACCACCCAACCCAATTTCAAATCCACCACCCCTTAATCAAACCCCTAATCCAATCCAATACCTAATCAACCCTCATCCTAATAAAATCCCATCTATCACCTACTCAACTAATCCAACATCATCCCTTATTCATCTAATCCAATTTCATCCAAAACCTAATCAAATTTCCTTAATCCTTCATCCTAAATCCAATTTCCTAGATTTATTGATCAAGATGAGTTTGAAATCGATAACCTTGATGAAAACATCACAAGCAAGCTCGCCATAAGCTTCCACTACCCATCCATGTATAATCAAACACCTTTTGACCAAGAATTGGCTAGCACAAGCTATCCCACTAATCCCAATCGCATATCTATTGGTCATCCTTATGGCACCCTTAACAAGGGAAACCCATTCTGTCCCCCATTCATATCCCAATGCCCATCCTTGTGTGAGGTCCTTGTCACCTCCACCTCCTATCTAAACACATCATTCCATTATCAACCAATCCATAATCCAATTTGCAATCCAATCTCACTAAATTCAAGCCATCCCTTTTGAATTTTCTCCAAGGACTCCTAGCAAAGGATCTCAAACAAGAAAGAAAAATTATGGAATCATGCCACCCCATCAATCCAAAACCATCCAAGTATGTCATTGACAATCCCATCATCCACTCCAATTCCACTAACCCCATCCAAGATACTAAATCCCAATTCATCCAATCCATCAAATCCCAAATCCCCTAACATCAAACATCCCTCATCTCTCCATCTACCCAATTAGAGGAGCCCTTCCAAATAATCGAAGCTATGCACTCCCCCATCACACCATCCAATCAGATCTAGCTATGTCAAGAGCCTCTTCCAAAGCATGCCGAAATGTCTCCCCATCCACATCAAGATCCAAATATCTCATCTAATCCAATTCATGATTCTCTACCACCTCCCCTTACCGACCCCATCACAAATCTACCACCATATCCCCTTGGTCCCAACACCTTTATCCATGGTGGTTCTCTCACAACAAAATAACAACTTATGTCCACCACCAATCTCTCCCCATCTCAAATTGAACTCGCGTCTTGTTTCTGAAATAACAAACATCCCAATACAAATCACATGCTCAAAAACATTGGGATGGGTGGGTGAATGCTAGTGGAGGCCTCAGACATTGTGATTTACAGGTTTTCTCCCTTTGTTTTATGGCTACTTCCTAGAGGTTCATGTTGATGTGGTTGGACTTGGGAGAGTTATGGTGACATGTTGTGAGAGAGTATGCAGTGATTTATTTTGCACGTGTGGATCATTGTGATTATTCTTGGTACTACATTAACCATGCCTCGGTTTGAGTGTTGATTGGTAGACTTGGTATGTCCTAAGCTATTTTCAAATTTGGCATTACCCATGCAGTGAGAGTTCTTGGATGTGTATATTCTTAATTGACAAGATTTGTACATGGAGCTTGTGATTGCGGTATATGGGTTGGATATGTTGTTGGCATGAGTTTACTAATGTTGTTGATACCTAAGAGGTATGGATGGTTGGATGCATTAGCATATGTTGTGGGTGCTATTTCCAGTCATGTGGGTTTTTTACCTTTGACATCAGCTTGGAGCCTTTGTTATCACATTGGATTTGATGCTTATGTTTGTTGGATTGGTGCATCTTCACCTTGGCATGTTCCTTTTCTTCCATAGGTGGCATATTGGAGGATGAGAGGAGCTCTTGCTTGAGATGGTGGTTACATTGATTTTATTGTAGGTATCTTGATGGAGCATGAGAGCATGCTGGAGATTCATGTGGCTTCATGTTTGCATATGATGATGTATTTCATTGATTGACCCTTATGCAATGTATACAACAAGTGAGAGAATGTTGGAAAAAGTGTGTTGTACACCTTGCATAAAATGAATTAATTTAATTATGTAAAATAAAAATTTATTTGTCACGCATCTTAATTGATGTGTTTAGCCACATTAGATATTTATTTGGATGCAACTTCTAAACATTGTATGTAACATTGGGTTAGTTATTTGATGTGTGGAACACAGAATAATTAATAGGAAAATTATTTAATGTTGAGCATAAAATGAAAACTTAGTTACAAATATTAAATGAGGGGTCAATGGTTTTGTGTATCCATGGTTTTGGAACACATGGTTTTCCCTATACTACATCTTGTATTTGTGTGATCTTGATTCTATAAAAAAAAGCACATGGTTAGTAGTTTTGGTTGTTGGTTGTTTTGGTTGTAGGTTGTGTGAGAAGCTGTCATTGTATTGAGTTTCTCTTGTGAGTGCATTTTGTGAAGCATGGCATGGGATGTTTGGATACATGCTTGGACACATGGAGGATGCATTAGAGGAGCTTGATGTTTTAGGGGTGTCCATGAGACTCCGTAAGTGTATTGTAATGTTTCATTGTTGATTAATATATAGAGTATGGATGCTTCTAGAGGCTGGGTTTTTCCCTCTTGAGGGTTTTCCTAGGGTATATCTTGTGTTATCTTGTGCTTGTATATTTGATCTTTGTATTATGGTAAATCTGTAATCTTGCATGCATCATTATCTCCTTTTGGGTTATGTGGAATTGGTTCGATCAACCTATACATTCCTAACAACAAAGGTTGTATATTTAGTTTCAAGTTTATTGAGAGTACTCAAGACAAGTTGAGTGTTATTTTTTCTCAATGCCACATGCTTTACATTCTGCTCTAAGGTCATTGACCATTGTTACATAGTCCTATATGTTGTCAAAGGATTTTGGATCAAGGCTCACCACTTCAATATCAATTTGACAACCCCTTACTTCATCAATTATGCCATACAATTTTTTTAATTTTCCCATGCATCATGTGAATTTGTACCTCCCTGAATTTGAAACATAATATCAAGGGAAATTAGACTCCTAAGACAACCAAAAGATTTTGTATCTTCAAGCATCCAAAGTACCTTTTCCTTATCATCTTTAGGTTCATCTACCTTTTGTTCAACATAAGGTGTATAACCTATTTGCATTAAGGTGTTCTATGAATTTTGATGCCATGTGTTGTAGTTGTATGGTGTTAGCATTGGAAACTTAAATTGACCTATTTGTAAAGGAAAGGATAGCACAAGCAAAAAGAGATGCACAAGCACAAACACACCAAGAGACCCCCCTGAATCACTCAATCAAAGAAACCCATAAAAAATATGATTTGACACTTTATATTTAGTATGGTTACAATTTCCACTAGCAAAAAACACTGAGTGGCCTTGACTTGAATGCTTTTACAAATCCTCATAAATGAGTAAATGTTGAAAGTACAATTTTGGAGCAATTCCAAGTGAAATAAACAACACCACTATGAAATACACAAAATATCATGCACTTTTAAAAAAATTACCTTGATCCGAGGATGTATGAGAAAGTTATGAGTCTTTGAAGTTCCCAAAATGTGAACAATGCAGTGTCACTTGTGAGAATCTATTTTTTTTGGAAAATCCATGCACCAAAATCATAAACCATCTATACCAGTGTGTAAAGCACAAAAAATTATCCCAAGTAAAAAAAATTGCTTGAAAAATAGAGGTCATGAGCCCATGATATGAGCTTGCAAAGTTTGTCTTCAAGATCCAACCTGCCAACAAAGAGGGGGCAAAATTTGAAAAGTCCTGCCACCAATTTTGGCAGAATTGCCACCAACTTTAGCGGTGTTCCTAAATGCAGAGACCTCCAACTAAAATAGAACTCCACCAAGTTAGAAGATCTCTAGAAGATTTAGATACACAACCAAATTGAAGGTCTGCTAAAACTCTTGCCAAATATGGTAGAGGTGCCAAATGTGATGGCACAAAAAAGGAGCTCACATAGATTTAAAGGTCTTAAAAAGATAAAATTAAAAAAAAAATTGTGGCGAGTCGAAGCCACTCCCCATACCCCACGTCCAAAGTGGGGTGTACAACCCAATAGAATGGGTGCAACCAAATACAGGTCCACATACCTCTTAATAGAGGTTGCAGACTTGAAAATGGGGCCACCCTTAAATAGGCTCGTGGCCCAAGGTTGAGCCACTAGGGCCTACGACTAGGTATGTAGGGGTACCTTGTAGCCTAGTATGCAGGTACCTAATTTTTTTTGAATTTTTTGTTTTATAATAAAAAAACTACATTTTTTATAATTCTTTTTATAGAAAAAATAAATCGTAGAAAAACATCAACAAAATATTTTTTTGAAAGACATGCTACAAACACTGTTCATGGGAGTCGTACAATTCCTTGGACTTTTTTTTGCCTCTCTTGGAAAATTTATCAAAAATCAATGATTTGACAATCGATGTTATGGTTTTCAAGCTTTCTGAGCGCAATGGTAGGGCTAGATTTGACCCAAAATGCTCTGAAATGATGGCTTGCTGTTGGATTTAGCAACAAACCTCTTGATTTAAACCCTTACAGATTTGGCCTCTAGTATCCAATTGGGACGAAACAAAAGGTAAATCTGATTATCTCAACTGCTCTTGGCTCAATGGTGAGCTTAGAATGTCTCAGGGAAGCTCTAAAAAACCTGCAACTAGCAAGTCAAAATAAGAACCTCACAAAAACTGGTATTTTCTCCACACTTTTATGTTTCTCTAGATCATCCGAGGATGCAAGAGAAAGCATACTCATGTGCTTCGAAAAAAATAGCTCTACACTCCTAGATTTCTAAAAAAATGCTAACCCATAACTCATAATTGCTTTAATACGATGTAAGATTTGGATGAAAAGCCACGTAAGAATGCAAATGAGTGAAAGGAAAGCAAAGCTAGAAAAACATAAATGGTAGAATAAACTATATTCTATTCAATGGAAATGTAAAGCATATAATGAGATGAGATGCTCATATGAGAGTGATGGGTGAGTATATATAGGATTTACCACTCAAGAGACTAAAAACACAACCAATATGAGGTAAAGTGAAAAAGTCCCTAAGTAAACTTAACCTAGTGTGAAAAGGATCTAAACGGAAAACTAGCTAGGAAAAGAACTGTAGGAGTCAAGGACAACACTGAGAGGGGGGGTGAATCAGTGTTGTGTGAATTTTCAAATCTTTTTGCAAACTTTAATTTTTAAAACACAAGGAGAAAGATATCATTGATAAACATATGCACATAACTGAGAATGAAGAATATTTGCAAAGTATTAACATACACACATACAGATGAACACAACATAAATTTGTACGAGTGGAAAACCCTCCAGGGGTAGAAAAACCACTCCAAAACTGCCTCACTGGCTTTATGAAAAATCTCACTGATTACAATATTTAGAAGCACCAACTTCAAGGAGCACCAACCCCTAATTCATTTAGAAGCACCAACTTCAAGGAGCACCAACCCCTAATTCAGAACAAACTACAAAGTGTGCAAGAAGTGATTATTGCTCAATCTGATTTGCACCATTCAAATCAACTCATCTGCAACATATATTCCATCTCTGATATTTTATCTTTTAATCATCTAATTCACCTGATCAGGGAAACATATCTCATTCATTACAAATTAGTTTTTCACATTTTCATAAAATTGTCTTCATCATTGATCTGCATGATGAACCACAGAATCACCTGTAAAAAATTGCTTTCAACATTGTCTCATCGGTCCTTACCCAAAACTCACAATTTTAATGCACCTAAAAAACCATTATATGTAAATTGAATGTCTTTTCACCTTTCATCTTCTGTATGTTTCATCTTTGTCAAATTATGAAGTTGCATCAATGCACCTGAAAAATTATTGTAAATAAAAGGACTCTTGATGTTCCTCTTTTCTGCAAAACAACATCCATCAATTTCCATTCTAAAAACATATGACTAATCATCTTCTTCTATCTGCAAAATAATATCAAATTGTCTTGACATAAAAAAAATCATTTCATTTTGGAATTCCCTTCAATCTGCAAAATGATGCTTCATATTCTTTCTTTTCAAATTCCTTCAATCTACTCCAATTTCTTCATATTCCTTTGAAGAAACTTCATTTCAATTCCCACCATAAATTATTCTTCAACCTGCAAGAATAAAAGACATGCAAATATATTTTCTCCTCTGCATCATTGTTATCCTGTTCTTTTTGAAATTCTTCTCTCTGCAATTTTTCACAAAAATCTTTACTAAATTCTTCAATGGTATGGGAGAGAATTTAGAAATAATCTTCCAAAAAAAATTGCTTTTAAAAAGCAATAACCATCTCCTTTAAAAACACATATACTTCCTAATTTGAACTCATGCTTTTTTTATAAGATAAATAAAATAAAAATTTTATAAGTTTCTAAATTTTAGAAACAAAGCCATTTATGGCTAATTTGTACTCCTTTAAATAACAACCCTCTTTGATGCCTTATAATTTTCAAATATATGCATCGGGCTCCCTCTTAACATTTATACTATGCTCCTTAAAAAATAATTTGATGCCTTTTATCAAATGAGAGAAGATCCTCATTTTTCAGGAAAAAAAAACTTTATAAACTTGATCTAACCCCTCCAAGGCATCAGGCTATGATGCTTTTCTTTCGAAGATTTCTATGTTATACATTTGATGCTTTTTCTAGTTTAAAAAAAAACTTTGACTTGATTTCCCACTCAGGCTCCATTGACTATCTTATTCGAATATGCAATGTTTTAACAACTACACTCACCACTGATATTGCTAGGAGAAAGGAGGCCGGTCTTCCTTAATGTGAACACTTCATGCAATTAAACATTACCATTGATCTTACCTTCTATCACATGCATTGAGGATTGATGCAAAAGGTTTTAGAAGAGGAAAGGGCCGGTTGCCCAATGTCACTTATACCCTTAACATTGCCACTTAAGTGGCTTTTACCTGCTCAACAAGTCAATGAGCAAATATAACATAAAAATGTTACAAAGCAAGAAATGCACTAATTTAGGATTTTTAATATTCTTTGAAGCACTTCAATACTTCAACAAACACTTTGACAATACCCTCATTGTGATTTCACTTAGTTAAAAAAAAAAAAAACTATTGCAGAGAAGTAAACTTCACCAAATGACCTCACAAATATGAGTCTTTCAATATCAAACCAATCAACCTCAAGTCACATTAGCATCAATGTCAAGACATGAATTTTGACTGAAGACATCATCTGAAATCACCTTGTATCATCATACCATATTGTATCAAACCTTCTTATAAATACTTGATCTGCATTGCCCTTGTATTACTGAAGCATGTGAACTTTGTCAAACCAAGATTGATTGAAACATACATTGTAACACCAACGATAAACAACCTGTGTCAACATTGCTTGAAAATGAACATGCATGTAAACCATTTGAACTCCTATATCTATAACATGAGCAACAACATCAATCCAAGATCTTTTGAACACAAATCTGAACACACATATGAAGCAAGTCCTTATCTTTTGAAGTATAACCTCCGGATTAGTGACCTTCAGATGTTTACAAGATCAACCCAGGATCCTGCAAGACCTTTTTGACATCAATGACAATCTGACACCATCAAGAACTAGTTAGATAAAGAACCCCGTTCACACTAACAAAAATCCATCAATTATCAACTAGCTATGTAGGAACAACGACATAATTAGACGATGAAGTGAGATTTAGAGAAACACTTGCAAGAAGCAAGGGAGACCCAAGAGGTCTTACAAATCACACACCAAGCTGAGCAATTGGAAAATGCCTCGAGAGAGCATGTGGATGGAGGAAACCATGAAAATTTGCAACCAACTAGAGAAGCGTAGAGAAGGAGAGCTACAACCCTTGCTGACCTCATAGCTACCCTATTCCAATGAATCAGGACATTAGAAGTTGCAAGAATAGAACAACCTCCCCAAGACAAAAACAATCCAAGAAATAGAATGCAAGTAAACTCACAAAACACTAGAGTCAAACAGGACCAAGGGGGAATTCAAAATCCCCCTTGAACTTTTATTCATGCATTGGAAGTGATGATACAATTCAACAACTTCCACAAGTGGGTGGATCTTGTTAGAGTAATAGGTTAATTACTTAATTAATTTAATCATATTGATTAATTAATTAAGTCACCTTTACTTTATTTTTCACTTAAGCTAAACTTAGGCCCATTAATTATTAATTATTCATCCTAGGGTTTTCACTTTTAGGGTTTTAATCTCCTTTCTTAAGGATTGATCTCTTTGTAATTATTCATTCTTGTTAATGCATTTTTGCTTCAAGGTTGAAGAGCACCATTTTTATGCCTCTTGATCTCCTTTATGTGACAGGTTATTTGCTTGCAGGTGTTCATTGGGATATGTGAGGTTGGTTTACCAACTTTAACATGGTATCAGAGCCCTTTTGGAGTAGTTTTGTATTTTGACCATAACGTTTGCATACGAACTCAGATTTTTGAAAACAAAATATCACCGGAAAGCTGGTTTTGAGCCCGATCTAGTGGTGTAGGTACTTTCTCCAGGTTTTTTTGTTTTTCTGCATTTATTGCCAGTCAAAGTCAAACCTTGTTTTCGCGCTTCCGGGGGCATAACTCTTGCATACAGACTCTGGTTTTTGCAAACGAATAGGCGTTGGAAAGGTCTTACAATGCCATTTATAGATATGTAGAGTGTTTCATCAAAAAATTTACCAAGTACACAGAGAAAAGTCTGAAGTGATTTATTTTATCGCTTTCTAGCTTTTAAAATTGTACCAGGGTTTGGTTTTTTGTGTTGTGGGGGGTGTTTTTTCTTGATTTCTGTATATACACATCATAAATTAGAAACTTCTATCATTAAACACATTTCAAAACCATAAACATCATGGCAGACACCTCATCAGTTAAACGTCTTTCCCCACACAATTATCATACCTGGAAAGCACATATGACAAGACTTCTCATGTCTAAGGGGTTATGGTCCTATTTGGATGAGATTCAACCTCAGTTGCAATGTCAGTTTGAGATTTTGCAGCATAGAAACAAAATGGATAAGGCCATGGGTTTGATATCATTGCATGTTTCAGATAGTCTTTTATTTCACCTTGAGAGTTGTACAACTCCTCAGGCAATGTGGACAAAATACAATGATCTATTTGGCACCATCAATGAGTTCAGAGCACTTCAGATTGAGGTAGAATTGACTTCCTTGGTACCTGATTCCTTTCCATCTATTAAGGATTTCTTGATGAAATTCAAATCACTCAGATCACCTTTGCAGAGTTGTGGCAAGACCAAAACAGATACCGAGAGTATTTACCTGATTATATCTAAGCTCTGAGGTTCATTTAAGATATTCTCTTCTACATTCTACTCCACCATGGATGCTTTGGGTCCATGATTTACCATGCCTACATTTGAGGTATTTTGTGATCGATTGTCACATGAGCAGTCCAAGTTATCACAGTTGGATGCTCTTCCAGGATCACAAAACCATGCATTAGTAGCTTAGTCATCTCAGGGGAAGCAGAAGTAGAAGTAGAAACATAAACCAAAGACCATAGAGCATGGGAAGGATTTTAGTTCACAAAACACTTCTGATTCTCATTCTCCTAAGGGGGAATCATCAAAGAAAGAAAGACCTAAGTGTGCTTATTGTAATAAGTCAGGACATGATGAGTCAAAATGCTATGAGAAGAAGATAGATGGATATGCACAACAGGTTTCAGATTTGACAACTCTTCTTATGAAGAACAATATTCATCCCTCTTCTTCATCTACATCATTCCAGACAGATAGATAGACTCCAAAAAAGGGTCATGCATTATGTGCAACCACCAGTTCACATTCATCTAGATGGCTATTGGATTCAGGTGCTTCACACCATATGGCATCTTCTCAGGACATGTTCTCATCTTTTGAGGTTGCATCCTCACCACACATATTGATGGGTAATAACACTTATATGAGTGTATGTGGGAAAGGTTCTATCAACATTGATGGTGGTACATTCAATGATGTACTATGTGTACCATCTTTGTCCACCAACCTTCTCTCCATTTATCAGATTGCTCACAGTGGGACAGGGAAGACAGTTGAGTTCGCACCGGATTCAATGCACATCAAAGACATTCAGACTAGCAACATTGTTGCAATAGGGACAATTGATCATTCTTCCCGATTGTATGCATTCACACACTTTGGTCCACCATCTCCACTGTCTGAGTATCACTCTCTTTCTCCAAGAGAGCATGTTGTATCTGAGGTGAAGTTTGGTCACTTGAACTTATGTGTTCTTCCATCTATTCATGAGACCAGTGTTGAGACTTCTACACCTCCACCTCCTGTTGAGACCACATCTATTCAACATAATCCCTCTTCAGCTTTGACTGACATTGTAGCTCCACTCATCGAGCCATCTAGTGTAGTTTTTGAGGCCATATTAGAGGATATTCATTTCCTCACAGATGACAGATTCAGCACATCTGTTATCCCATCTTCATTGGAGATTCCATTTTAGGATCATCTTGAGTTGTTTGATGTTGATATATTTGATTCAACATCATGTCATTCAGATAATGTTGCTACATTTGATTCAACATCCTGTCATTCAGACACTCATGCTTCACTTCTGTTCTCTAATGAGCATCATCTAGGAATTCCATTTTCACCTCACATCCAGGGCTTTCCTCATCATCGACCATTGGATTGGTTTCTTCCTCAGGGGAGTCACATTGGTTTGATCATCGGCACAAGGGGTTCTCTCATTTTGGGGGGGCTTTGGAGTCTCCACTCTCTCTCATAGGGGGGTATTTGATTGCATATCTACATATGTTCTTGAGAGAGTCTCTTGAGACATTTCATTTGTACTTTCTTTTAGCATCTCTTTTAGGAGAGGAGTTTTTTCCCACTGGGTTTTCTCCTTTTCTCCACTTTACAGAGATTTCATTATACTTGGGTACCTCATCAGGCCTAGTTGCCGGGACCCATCTTTGCTTTCATGCATTTTGTCCTTAGTTTTTTAGCTTCTCCCTAAGTTCATCTTAAGGGGGGGTGTTAGAGTAATAGGTTAATTACTTAATTAATTTAATCATATTTATTAATTAATTAAGTCACCTTTACTTTATTTTTCACTTAAGCTAAACTTAGGCCCATTAATAATTAATTATTAATTATTCATCCTAGGGTTTTCACTTTTAGGGTTTTGATCTCCTTTCTTAAGGATTGATCTCTTTGTAATTATTCATTCTTGTTAATGCATTTTTGCTTTAAGGTTGTAGAGCACCATTTTTGTACCTCTTGATCTCCTTTATGTGACAGGTTATTTGTTTGCAGGTGTTCATTGGGATCTGTGAGGTTGGTTTACCAACTTTAACAGATCCTATCCAACTCACAAATTTTAATTCCCTTAGAATTATTCACAAGTTCAACTGACATATATGAATGTGTCTACATATCATGTGCCAAATCAACAAGTCCCATCTATAGGGTCCATGCTCTCTACACCAATATCTCATAGCACTTTTGTAGGAACCTACCTCAAATACTTGAAAGAGCCCCTAGACCACATTATATGAAATGTATTGTTACCACGTCCTCTCCCAGACCTATCCAAATTCAAAGGTGAGGGAGACCTGAATGCTCATGTAAAAGCTTACATAATTTCCTTAAGAGAACTCCTTCCTTGGGATGGGGTCGTAGCAATTATTTTTTCTAAAACACTTGAAGGGATTGCTTTGGATTGGTATTATCATTTTCCCGAAGCCTTCATTCACTCTTTCAACAACTCATAGGAGAATGCATCATGGCTTTCTATTGGGTCCTGAAATAGCTTATCCTAATCCCTATAACATTCTTCAATCTTTGAGGCCAGGGTTTTCATCAAGGAGATAGAAAAGAGGTTCATCAACATGATAAGGATGATTAAGGGCCAATGATTGGGAATGGGTAATTTCCCCTTTGCTTTTGCCTTAGCTAAGCCAAGGAGGATATTCCTAGAGGTATCACTTTACAAGGATTAACGACAATGGAAAATGTTTTTAGGCTCATATCATTGCAACAATAACCAAACTGCTATCTTAATCCCTAAATACAAACACTAGATTAAGAAAAACTTGTTGCACTAAAACCTCTATTTAAGTTGATGAGAGCAACCCTACAAAAAGAGGATGCTTATGGAACTGTAATTGCATTTAAATCTTGATATATTGTTTTGATTTTTCAATAGAGTATGGGTGATCACAGGCCTCTCAGATCGATGCCTATCCAATGGGCTAAAAAGTTTCAAGTTTATCAAAGGAAAATAATAAAAAGGGTGTATGAATGCTTATCTAGTTATTCAAATGCATAAAAATCAATATCAAACCATGAGAATACTTAGTAATCCAACACCATACAACATTCTTCCATATGTAATACTAAAATGGCCATTTACAAAGATTGAAAATGGATTAAGAATTGTCACATTCATTCAAATCAGATTTTACAACATACCACTAAATGTGGAAAGAGAAAACCCTAACTACGATAGAGGCTTCCTGAAAGAACACTTACAACAGTGGAGAAAAATATGATTGATATCAAGAGTAAAATATATTTCACATACACTTCTGATAGTTGCTTCCTGAAGAACTGAAACTAAACAATAGATGAATCCCTAACTGCCTTGGATGCCTAGTACCTGAAGAGAGAAATTCTACCCAAAATGACCAACCCTTAGCTAAGTTTCAATCTTCCTTTTATAGCCTTCACAACTCGGATCTGAGGACAAAATGAGTGGGAAAACCCCCAACAACCCCACCAAATGCAATAAAAACATTAATTTCAACTACCCATTTCGCATTAATGGCGATCTTGGAAGTTGTTGGCACATTTCTAGATGGTGGAAGGAGTGAGGAAGGCAAAACAGTCAGGCCCCAACCAATTGGGCTTCCACCAGGCAATCGACCTCTGAAAGGGTGAAGAAGGAAACCCTGATCTCTAAAATTTGACATAAACAAAGGGAATCCATCAGATTTTAGAGATCATGCCTTCACCATACATCATGCATTTGGAAGTGAAGAAAAGGAACCACCTGACTCCCTGATCTTGAAATACTTAGAAGAATTTGAAGATCATCAGGATCGGGTAATGGACCCTACTGCTAATGCTTGAAACCTGCAAGCGAACAAGAAACTGTCTGGAGTCCACCACCTGAACCTGAACACTTGGCACCTTAGAGAAATGATTAGGGATCGGGTCTCAGACCTTCACCCTTCCGCCTTCAAAAAGGAAAGAGGAAGAGAAACCTCCCAATCGTCGATGCCTAAAAGACTTAGAAAATTTTGAGCTTCGTCAGACTTTGGTGATCGGGCACTCATCTTTCTGTGTGCTCAGAAGTAGACTGAAGATCACCACCTCAACCTCTAACACCTAAAAGACTTAGGCAATTTATGAAATATCAAGGTGGAGTTTTTAGAGCCGATAGAAATGGCACAACAGAATAGAGAACCTTGAAACTTTGAAGCTCTGTAAAAGACATAAAATACAAGGGAAAAGCCAGGAAACTTTGGACTTAGCCTTTTATCGGCTTCTTCCTTGCATTTCAAAAGGAAAACACTTAGAATTTTCAGGAAGGAACCCATTCAAAATAGTCTCAGATCGAATATAAATAATGGGTTCAACAATAAAGGCACAAAGTGGGAATTTTGATAGATTTGGGGCAAGATAATGCAAGTTTGGGGCATGGAAAATAGGAGTCCCAATAGTGGCTCTGGTGCAGAACTAAATTTAGGGGTCTTATCAGACTACTGAATTAAATAGAAAATATAAACAATAACACAAACACCACGCCACCACAAAAATGAATCTATTATTATCAACAACAAAATGATCATAGGAGTACAAGATGCATTACACAGTCATTGAAATACATCAATCTTTGTTTTACAACTTCTCCAATGTCTTTCTCCAAGAGATCAAACTAGGACAAAATCTCGTTCAATCCATGAACCAACCAACCCACCCTTCTCAGAAGTAGAAGAAGGTATTTATGGCACTTGGCCCCAAAACAGTTGAACCACCAGAGAGGTTATGCAACTGAACAAAACTGTTCAAACAAAATGAACTGCCATCATTTAACCTCTTCGTAAACATATCACAATCGCCCTTGTGTAGATCCATCAATTTATACATACTCTTTAAAACTTTCATGTCATCGGCAAATGTTCGGTTTCCCGAACTTCAGCTATAAAAGCCTATCAAAAAATGTTAGGTTTTTTGAACCACTATCTATTCGGTCAGAAAAAACCAAAATTGTGAAACTCAGTGTTGTTACTTCTATTGGTGAATTGACCCATTTGTGAACCATTTCTTTGAATGCCTTATCGACAAAAATACGTTTCCACAAACTAAAACTTAGCGAAGTAGCCATTTTAAGCATCATGCCCCTTTGTCGGCAAAAGCTAACTTTCCCGAACCCAGTCGGCAAATCAGAAAATATCAAAAGTCCCAAACCATTTTAAAAGTATGCAAGTTGGCCAACTAAGTGATCCACTTCTATTGGCAACTTTGGAAAAAACTTGAACTCCTTGCATAAGCCTTTATCGACTTATCGGCCTTTTGCAAAACCCGCGAACCATCGACTTATCTTCTATCGGTAATTTTACATCCTCACTAACCAATGCAATTTGGTCCCATCTTAGCAAAGCTTTTCGGTGGAATAAAGCATTGGCAAGCTTGTGAGTTCAAAAACTTGTGCCTTAGCTAATAAAGTTTTAAAACATGAATCTTTGTCGATAATAGTTTTCTTCGATGCTGATAAATAACTATGAAGCTTTTATATTTAAAAAGTAAACTTGATATAAAGCCTATTGGTGAACTTATTAGTTCATGGACTCATGATTTCTTTGACTGCGTATAACTTAGCCAAACTTTGTCCAATTTCCACCAAAATGAAATTGGGATACCCAATTGGGCCTTCTATAGGATGACATCCTGAAATTGACTAAGAATGCTCTTGAAACACAAAAACCAAAATTGCAAAGAAACAACGTCAAAAACAACTTAGGAAATAAAACATATTTTTGGTGACACAGGATTACTAGTGAACCTAGATGCTCCTACATTAGGCTCTAGTTGGGGACATGTGCGAAGCAATGGCACAAAAAGAATCTCAGATCTTCGGGTAGACTGCAAAAATAGGAATGAGCAAAAACACAATAGAAACCATCATCATGAGGTCAACAATGGTCAAGATTGCATGAGGTTCAAAATATAAAAGATAGAACTTGACTTAACCATTCAAACTTTGAAGGAAATCGTTACTTATGAAAAGTAATGCTTTAAATGCTGACCGTGAACAGACAGCTCCATGGAAGTTGCATTGCGAGTGGGGAGTGCCTCCACCCACTTGGTGAAATAATCAGTGGCCACAAGGATCCATTTAAATCCATTGCTAGATTTTTCTTGTCTTTCTTTGACCCACTACTCGAAAGGTGTGTCAACTACGACAGGCAAAAGGGGTAGTGCTCCATTAAACATCAACTTACCAGAAAACTGTTGGCAAGCATCACAGTTTCTTATCTTCTGTGCTACATCCTTAAATAAAGTAGGCCACCAATACCCAACTCTAAGGATCTTATGAGTAGTGGTCTTAGCTTTGAAGTGTCCCCCACAAATGCCATGGTGACACTCATTCAATACCACTTCATCTTGTCTTGATCCAAACATTTGAGAAATACACCTTCATGATTTCTCCACATCAACTAATTTTGGAACAAGACATACCTCTGAGTTTTTAGTTTGAGGGTCCATTTTTTATTCTTATCCATACATGGTGGACAATTCATGTTTTCAAGGTAAAATATTACATCTTTGTACCACACATTGTCAAGCAATCTGCAATGAGGAGTATCATCTACATCTGTTTCATTTACCTCTACTACCTTAAGGTTTGAATTAGCCATCAACTTATCTAGGCCTTGGCCTCTAACCAACTTTGTGACCTATATGTCCATATCATATTCTTGGATCTTGTTGATCCATATGCATCTTTTACCTAAAGCTTCTTGCTGAATAGATATGTCCTTTACTGCTATGTGTGGCACATATGCTATGGTCTTCGCACATGTGAGGTATGATCTAAAATTTTTCATAGCCTTTACTAATGCATAAGCATGCTTTTCCATTATGGAATACTTCAACTCAGCTGCTTGCAATGATTTACTGAAAAAGGACACAAGATGTTCATATCCATCTTCATTCGTTTGCAGTAAGACAACAACAATTAACAATATAAAAAGAAACAAAGGAGAACAACTGAAGGGGTTTGGAATAATTTAGACTTATCAGGCTTCTTTTATATCTTTGAATACTTCAAATGGATCTACACTCCATACAACTGACTGTCCTTTCTTGAGTATTTTAGAAATGGCCTTAGTCTTCTCCGCAAAGTTAGGAACAAATCTCCTGACGAAGTTTATTTGCCCAAAGAAAGACTGAATTCCCTTGACTGGATTTGGGTTGAGGAATGAGGTCAATAGCCTTGACTCTTTCAGGATCTATTCTAACCCCATCCCTTGACACAATATGTCCCAACACCTTTCCCTCTTCAACACCAAATATACATTTCTTGGGATTAAGTGAAATCCTGAACTCTAGACAACTTTTGAAGATGATTTCAAGGTGCTTGCAATGCTCACCTTTTTCCTTTGAGAATGCAGTCAAGTCATCTTGATAGACCACCATGATCTCATCAATAAGACCAACAAAAGCCACATCCATAGCCCGCTAAAACGTTGTGTCATATCCCGTACATGTATGATACTATAAACTAACATCAACAAGTGGATTATCACGTTGCCAAGAAGAGAACCAATTAGTATGATGGAAAAACACCTTAACAAAATAATAATTGTGTTAAGAACCATTGATGGGATGCATCATTTGGGAAGGAACCTGACTCTCCTCCAATTGAGAGGTATTAAAGAGGATCCACGATGGCACCAAGAGGCATCAATTACTACTCATTCTACCACTACAAGGAAAGATCACAAATAGATTATTAATACATCTATTACTCAAATCCTTTGGTAGCTTGATAAGGTACGCAGTATTATATTTATTCAGAAAATAATACATTTGAACTTTGAAGTAGACTAATAGTGATATGATTGTATTATAAATGATTAAGGGAAATAGATGGATTAAACATACATGATTATTTGTATATGGAAATACATACTAATCACTCAATGAAATAAATGAATGATATATATGACATGACTATAGAATATGGAAACATAGCATTGTTTACTTAAAGGCTCATGCATTATATGAAATGCTGAAAAGATAAATAAAGAACTCTGATTGTTCTATGGATAAGTCATAATATGAGATAGTAATTAAAGAGATTAGATAATTCATGATTGTATAAAAGATAGCATAAAGATGTGAGAATAGGTTGATAATTATCATGAGTGTTTGGTAAGAAGGCCTTAGGCTAATAACCTAAGGAGAAGGCTTTAGGGTAACACCTAAAGATTATTAATGGCCTTAGGCTAATAACCTAAGGAGATGGCTTTAGGGTAACACCTAAAGATTATTAATGGCCTTAGGCTCACCACCTAAGGAGAAGGATTTAGGGTAACACCTAAAGATTATTAATGGCCTTAGGTTAATAACCTAAGGAGAAGGCCTTAAGCTAATAACCTAAGGAGGAGGCTTTAGGGTAACACCTAAAGATTATTAATGGCCTTAGGCTAATAACCTAAGGAGAAGGCTTTAGGGTAACACCTAAAGATTATTAATGGCCTTAGGCTGATCACCTAAGGAGAAGGCCTTAGGCTAATAACCTAAGGAGAGGGCTTTAGGGTAACACCTAAAGATTATTAATGGCCTTAGGCTAATAACCTAAGGAGAAGGCTTTAGGGTAACACCTAAAGATTATTAATGGCCTTAGGCTAATAACCTAAGGAGAAGGCTTTAGGGTAACACCTAAAGATTATTAATGGCCTTAGGCTAATAACCTAAGGAGAAGGCTTTAGGGTAACACCTAAAGATTATTAATGGCCTTAGGCTAATAACCTAAGGAGAAGGCTTTAGGGTAACACCTAAAGATTATTAATGGCCTTAGGCTAATAACCTAAGGAGAAGGGAGAAGGCTTTGGGTTAATACCTAAAGATTAATATGGCCTTAGGGTAAAACCTAAGGATTATATATGAAGGCCTTAGGGTAAAACCTAAGGATTACTTATGAAGGCTTTGGGGTCACACCCAAAGATATATGAAGGCCTTTGCCTAAGATGTGGATTATTCCCACTTAAGACAAAGGAATACCAAGCCCATGATAGTCACTCATACCTATCTCACTATCCTTATGAAAAAGAAGAAATGTTTATTATGATGAATGTGATAGGAATATGGAAAGATATATGATCTTAACTTTAATGAATAATAGAAGAATATGAATTTATAAGATATAGAAATGAATTATGTCCTAATGTTCTCTTTGTGCAAGTTGAATTTGTGTGCAAGGTACGAAAAAAGCTGAACTGCATAGAAGGGGACATTACACGTTGACCCTGCATTCTTCAACCCAAACGACATCCTCAGATAAACGTAGGTACCCCAAGGAGTTGTAAAAGTTGTCTTGCACTATTCTGACTCCTTGACCAACACATGACTGTAGCCTGAGAATCCATCCATCATAGACATTAGTTCTAAACCAATACCCCTTTGCAAAATATGATCCATACTTTGAAGAGGATAGTTATCCTTAAAGGATTTGATGTTCAAATTTCTAAAATCTACACATAATCTGATCTCTCCATTCTTTTTCCTCACTAGGATGAGATTAGATACCCACTTAAAATGTCTGATTGGTTTAATTACACCTTCCTCTTTCATCTTTAACAATTTTTTTTGCATCTTGGGAGCTATTGTGGGATTTATAGGCCTCTATTTCTGCCTAAAGGGTTTTGCATCAAGCTGTAGGGGAATAGTATATTGAAATAAATCATCCCTATATGCATTCAACTCATCATAGAACCATGCAAAACATTCTTTGAATTTTCTTAATAAAACAACCAGCATTTACTTTTCATGGGATTTGAGAGGCTTACTAATGTAAACCATCCTAGATGTCTCTTGGGTGCCAAGGTTAACACCTTCAATGTTGTCCTCTTCAACTAGTTTACCTTTACTTTTCCATCGGTCATCATTATCAAACATTCTTTCAAGTGCAACCAAACTCTTAGGAATAATATTTATCTTCAACTGTACTACTTCATTCCCAAATAATGTTTCCTTGCCATCTTCTACCTCTATCATAGGTTGCCAATCGATCAACTGATTGTCAAAATCATCTAGGCAATTGAGGAAATTGAAAATCTAATTGTTGTCATTGAAAACTTGCCAACTATATATTATTAGGGATTGTTGGCCTTGTAAGCACTTCCTTAGTGTAATGTCCATAAGGAAACTTTGACTAAGGGTCAAATTTTGAAGTAGCTACTGCCAAGGAATCTGCCTTCTCATTTTCAACTCTTTCAACCCATTCGATGCCAATAGCATCAAACAGTTCTATAGTGTCCCACACTGTGTTCCTGTGTGCCCTTAACCTGCCATCCTTGGTAGAAAAAACATTTCTAATTTGTTGCACAACTAGCTCTGAATCATCATAGATCTTCAAGCACTTCATGCTTATGAGAAACATTTAAGCCTAACAACAATGCCTCATAGTCAACTATGTTGTTAGTGCATTGTAAATGAAGTCTAAAAGATATCCCAGACTGTTCTCCATCCAATGCTATCAGACAACACCAACAACTGAGCAATCCTTAGAACAAGCATCATCATAATACAATGTCCATAACACATTTTCATTATGCACATGAGCATCAATGTATGGTAGATTAGCACACAAATTATGTTCATTGTTAACACAAAACACCATAAAACAATCAATATCAGTATCAAAGAAGTTCACTTCTTATGTTTTGTAATAGTCCTCTATGTTTTGGTCTTCTACCTTCTTCTCCCTATGAAGCTTCACCTCAACACCATGGACTGGAATGGTGGCATATGATAAATCCATCTATATACTTCCCCCCATAGAAGCTGCCATTTCCTAGATAATAACATACCCCATTTAGCAGGGCAGTCCACAATAATTATATCCATCAAAAAGGACTTGTCAATATATGTAGCTAGTTGGACATCAACATCTTTGACAAGACTAATCACATTTACTTCCCTAGAATCCATAACAATGTTGAAATTAAGGACCACTGAGAGGGGGGGTGTGAATCAGTGTTCTGCAAAACTTGTTACTTTGTTCCTTTATTAATGTATCACATACATCCAAAAAAAAGAATCATGAACATTAAGAACAGAAACAACAAGATCACAACACACGAAACCAAGATTTTTAAGTGGAAACCCAGTTAAGGGAAAAACCATGGTGGGGGTTAACCCACAAAAATTTATACTCTGTTAAAAGTATTACAAATGGAGAAGGCACATGCCTTCAGGGCGCACTACCCAGAGCTCACTGCTCCAAGAGGCTCACTGCCTACAAATTAATAAAAAAAATTCACTGGAATGTTTGAACTGAGAAATTGCATCTAACAATGCAAGGTTTCAGTTCCGGTTAAGCTCAGTACACTGACTTTGCACACTTCATCTTCCTCTGCCTTGCTTCACTTCTCTGCCATGATCCAGAGCTTGGATCTTTTCACTTCACACTTGATTCTGCTATACTTTGTATTTATCCATTTATTTTCACACTGCTTTCACAACGAAATGCTTGAACTCATCAATTATATATATCTGCTACATGAAATTGTATCAACTGCAGTCGGCCTTAAAAAAACTTAGAATTTTTAAGAGCACTATTATGTCGGCTGAATCCATGCACAAACACCAATGCAGACCAAAACCTCTGTATCCAAGTCACCTTACATGTCGGCCAATACCATCAATGATAACATTTGACATGCCTAGCAGTGTCTCTTGCCAACAAGCAAAACATTTACCAAAAGAATTAGACACCTTCAACCCCAAATCATTCATAATTTAAAGTGGCATGACATTGCTAGATGCTTCAGAATCAAGCATGCAATTATGTAGTATCCATCCATTTATGATCAATGAGGTCTAGAAAGTATCCACACCCATCCGACTATTCACCATAGATGATCCTAAATAAACTTCAATTGTTTCATCATCTTTAGAAGGAGCAACAATCGGTTGTATAGGTGCATTGGAAGCTGTGATAAATGAGACAACCCTATCCCTATGCTCAGGAATCCTAAGAGCTTACCCTAACGGCACTGAAATTATTACTTGACTCAATATGTGGGCTATGTTAATGGGATTATATGGAGGTAAATGGGTGTCACATGAAATTGTAACATCATTTGCATTAGGAATATAAGGTATCAATTGACTAGAAGAAACATCCATACCTTTCACCTCCTTTTGGTCTTTATCCTTTTGTTGTTCACCTAATGCTTTAAGTTGTCTCTCTTTGTCATCACCTTTTGGCTTGTGAGTATAAATAACAGGTACAACAACTAGTTGGATCACATGTGCTAGAACCCTTTGTACATATTTATTTTTGGTGGATGCTGGTTGCATTGGAATTTTCTTCTTTTTTGGCACATTCTTCTTGAGAGTGTTGATGTCCTTCTTGTCCACATTTACGTTTACCTTTTCTTTGTCACCATCTAATGCACCATGTCTTGACTCCGCGGGAGAGTTTTGCATAGGCACTTTCCTATTCCTCAACTGATAACCCCCTTGAACTTGCATAATAGTTGCATCAGTCAAAGCTTTCAAATATTTCTCAGAAGGTTGAGACTGCTTATACTTTTTCTGCATAAGATCCCTCAAGTGCCCGAAATCATGAGCTAGCAGTTGATATGTTGGACCTACATCATAATCATATTGGAAAATATGATCATCATCTCATGGCTGTCATTCTCATCATTCTTTTCAAACTTCTCATAGTTACTGGTGTCAAACTGGTTTATCTCATCCTCTTCATAATACTCAGCTACACCCTTTTCATTTGGAAATTCCTCCTCCCTACTCGTTGAATGAGCTACTGCACAATTTTTTGGATCATGAGGAAGGAAGCATGCCTTGCACCGTGAAAATGTATCTTGAAAATTGATTTGATCCTTTCTCAATAGATCAGTTGTGTCTCTTTCATGCTGTTTGAAACTTACATGCTTGGGGGTGACTTGTCTGTCATTTTGTTGTGGTATCTTAGACAAGTCAGTATTGTAAAGTCTATTATACAATCTTTGACCTTTGTTTAAATGTGTTGTAGCACCTTGAGGTGGAAAGCCTTTCTCATTTTTAGCAACCTTGTAGGATAAATCTTTCATAACCCCCATAAGATTATCCAATTTGTCTTCAATGGTGAGGGGCTTATTGAAAGTTACTTTGTCTGGTTGGGAAAATTTTATTTCAAACCTTTTAATGTGCTTCCCTGAAGCTCTCATGTTACTTTCAATGTTGATAGTTGTAGCTTATGCCTCCCTTAATGTTTGTGGACTTTTTTCCCTTAAACAATAACCAATCTTTGAGTCAGATGCACCATAATACAAAACAAAATACATAGACTCATTAGTTCTCATATGAGAAGGTACCTTTCTCATTGTCATGATGAAGCAATTGTTAAAATTAGCTACTGTCTCATTTATTGCCTTTTTGATAGCTGTGAGTTCATGGATGACAAACTTGGGGTCAATCCTATCCCTATATTGCAATCTGAATACCCTCACAAACTCCTCCCAAGAGTCAATACTACTATCCGGGAGAGACTTATACCATTTTTGGAACTTTCTTCCAATGAATGTACAAATAATTTCATCACGACATCTTCATCCTCAATTTCTTACTCATCAGTGACATTAGTAAAATTTCTAAGATGCTCTTCACCTGTGACAACATTATTGCCTTGGAACCTAGGAATCTTTGCCCTAATCTCATTTGGAATTGGGTTGGGAAAATCAAGAATGCCAAAGAAATCAGGTTGTTTATATGCTTCAGCTCCTAGTGGCTGCCTCAATGGAGGAATTCTTTGTGCTTGTCTTCATTGTGCATGCCTAAGATTCTAAGCATTTCCATATTGTTGATTTGCCTAATTCTGTGGTAGCTTATTGTGAACATTCTGAGCATGTGCACGATTCATACATTGTTGTCCTATTTATTGATGTTGTTATTTTTGTCTTTGGTTTTTCTGCTAGTTATACTATTGATTATGGCCTTGTTGTTGTGCGTTTTGATTTCCTTGGGCCTGCTGGGCAAGTTGAGCTTGATGTTCATCAAGTAGGGCATGTACCTCTCTTTGTCTATTTCTAATATGATCAAGTAGGTCAAGGTCATCCTGGAGGGTCCTTTCTCTTTCCTCAACATCATTTGATTCATGCTAATTTTCCTCATTGGGAATGTTATCATGTCGGCCTCTAAGAGATCTTGTGGGAGAAGTAGGATATCTAGTATTTTGATATGTCTCTTCATTCTCATTGGGCAGTCCAAATGCTCTCAACTGTGCACCATGAGACCTCTCTCTACTTTCTTTGCCAACAACGTTTTCATTTCTTCTAACATCATAGTCATTCCTATTCATCCTTCTATTTATTTTGAGTATGTTATTTGCAGAGTCCTCAGAAGAATATTGATATTGGCTCCTGAGATCTTTAGATGCATCATTTCTGCCAAAGGTACTTATTTGGTCTTGGCATTAAATGGAGGAATCACAATGGGGTTTCTTTCCCTCTATCTACTCCTCCTATTTACTATACTTCTAGAGGATTCATCACACCCAAGTTGCTCCTGGTTTCTTCTTCTATTCATTGTGAATCTCCTTTTCTCTTTTCAAACTACAATTAATTTCTGGATTGTAAAAACATAGTCGCCACTTCCCCTGCTACGAAGAAATATTTGAACATTGTACTTCAATACTAGAACAACCAGAAGTAAACTGATTCAATGGGTCCCCGACAATGACACTAATATGTCGGGTCCCAAAATAGCTTATCCTAATCCCTAGAACATTGTTCAATCTTTAAGGCTAGGGTTGTCATCAAAGAGATAGAAAAGAGGTTCATCAATAGGATAAGGATGATTAAGGGCCAATGGTTGGGAATGGGTAATTTCCCCTTCGCTTTTGGCTCAACTAAACCAAGGAGGGTATTCCTAGAGGTATCATGTAACAAGGATTAACAACAATGGAAAATGTTTTCAAGCTCATATCATTGCAACAATACCCAAACTGTTATCTTAATCCCTAAATACAGTCACTAGATTAAAATTGCACTAAAATCTTTGTTTAAGATGATGATACCAACCCTACAGAAAGAGGATGCTTATGGAACTGTAACTGCATTTAAATCTTGATATATTGTTTTTATTTTTGAATAGAGTGTGGGTGATCACATGCCTTTCAAATCGGTGCCTATCCAATGGGCGACAGAGTTTCAAGTTTATCAAAGGAAAACACTAAAAAGGGTGTATGAATGCCTATCTGGTTATTTAGATGCATAAAAATCAATATCAAACCATGAGAATACTTAGTAATCCAACACCATACAACATTCTTCCATATGTAATACGGAAATGACCATTTACAAAGGTTGAAAATGGATCAAGAACTATCACATTCATTCAAATTAGATTTTACAATCATACAACTACATGTGGCAAGAGAAAACCCTAACTGCGATAGAGGCTTCCTAAAAAACACTTACAACAGTGGAGAAAAAATGATTGATTTCAAGATTACAATATATTTCACATACACTTCTGATAGTTGCTTCTTTAAGAATTGAAACTGAACAATAGATGAACCCATAACTTCCTTGGATGCCCAACACCTGTAGAGAGAAATTCTGCCCAAAGTGACCAACTATTAGCTAAGTTTTAATATTCCTTTTATAGCCTTCACAACTTGAATCTAAGGATGAAATGAGTCGGAAAACCCCCAACAACCCCACCAACTGCAATAAAAACATTAATTTCAACTACTTATTTCACATTAATGACAATCCTGGAAGTTGTTGGCATGTTTCTAGATGGTGGAAGGAGCGAGGAAGGCAAAACAATTAGGCCTCGACCAATCAGGCTTCCACTAGGCAATCAATATTTGAAAGGGTGAAGAAGGAAACCCCGATCTCCAAATTTTGAAAGGAACAAAGGGAATCCATCAGATTTTGGAGATCAGACCTTCACCATACATCATGCATTTGGAAGTGAAGAAAAGGAACTGTCAAACTCCTCTATCCTGAAATACTTAGAATAATTTGAAGATCATTGGGATTAGGCAATGGACCTTGCTGCTAACACTTGAAACCTGTAAGTGAACATGAAACTCTTTGGAGTCTACCACCTAAACACTTGGCACCTTAGAGAAATGATCAGGATTAGGTCTCGGACCTTCACCCTTTCGCCTTCAAAAAGGAAAGAGGAAGAGAAACCTCTCGATCAACAATGCCCAAAAGACTTAGAAAATTTTGAGCTTCGTCAGACTTCAGTGATTGAGCTCTCACCTTTTCGCCTACTTAGAATAAGACTGAAGATCACTACCCCAACCTTTGATGCCCTAAAGACTTAGGCAATTTATGAATTATCAAGGCGGAGTTTTCGGAGTTGACAGAAATGGCATGATGAAAGAGAGAACCCTGAAACTTTGAAGCTTTGAAAAATGCATACAATACAAGGGAACAACCAAGAAACTTTAGAATTAGCCTTTTTTGGACTTCTTCCTTGTATTTCAAAAGAAAAACACTTAGAATTTTTAGGAAGGAACCCATTCAAAATAGTCTTAGATCAAATATAAATAATAGGTTCAACAACAAAGCACAAAGTGGGAATTTTGATAGATTTGGGGCAAGACAATGCAAGTTTGGGGCACGGAAAATAGGAGTCCCAACAACTTTTGACATGAAAAAGCTAGTCAAGATAGGAATACAATAATTGTTGACTGTGAAGAAAGATACAAATAAATCAATGGCACATGTTGTCACTCAATGGAGATAAGTGTTGTACTTTTCAACAAGCGCCCCTAATATGGACCATAGAAAACTATGTGACCTTTTCTTGCATGCCCTCAACAAGGATACAAGAGAATTACAAAATTTATCATATAGGTCCTATGAGGAAGCTTTGGAAAGTGCGCTAAGAATTGACCAAGCACAATCGATAGTGGATGGACTTATGGCACAAACGGTTGGTTAGTACCTCAAGCAGGTGACAATAATGAAAATAACAAAAATAACTCTTCCATAGTTAAAATTTCAAAGAACAATCGAAACATGACCATAGATGGGGTGATAGACCAACCCCCAATAGCAAACAAAGTGATAGATGACTTGTTATCCTCAAAATTAGCTGCGCTCATTTTGTAAGATGACCCCTATGAAACTTGTCCATTTCGTAGCCTACAACTCTAAGCACATATTTCAAGGCATATATTTGCCCTCATACATGGTCTTCTAACTCTTGAGAATCTATTTGAGTGTCTCCTCAACTTGCTTCTTGAAGTTTGCAAAAATTGATTAAGTAGAAAAGCTGTCATATTTTTAGGGGGTTAGAAATTTTTTATCGTTACGTGCAAAGGCAACATTTTTTTCCGTTGATGCATGATTGTAACCTCGCAAAATGCAAGGGCAGCAAAAAGTGCCACCCATGCATGTTATTGTAACCCTTGTGTGTTCGGGCGGTGGTAATCATCGTTGGTACTTTTTTAGTTTAGAGTTTCCTTAACATGCAAGAGCAACATTTTTTGCCGCTATTGCATGTTCATTTTTGAAATCCCCTAAGTGCAGGGGCGGCGATTTTCACCGCCCATGCATCTCAAGTTTACAGTGAGTGCATTTAATGCACTATGTGTGAATGTTTAATAAGACTCTTTATATGTTTTAAATCCTTTTATTTCTCATTTCATCTTGTCTTTTCATCCTTGAGACTCATCTAAACATCTACGAACTCCTATTCAAAAATCTTGGATGTGTGCAGCTAGATTTTGAGTGCCTTCGATTAGGGTTTTTGATTTTTTTCGACTTCTTATATCAGGTAAGTTTTTTATTTCCTTGCTTTGTTCTCCGTCTCATACATTAGGGTCTGCATGATCAGTTTGTTTAGACGTGTTTTCAGTAACCGTTTTATTTTATTTGATTCTTCATTCCTATAGTGTTGTATTTAGGGTTTAGTTTTTATTATTATTGTTTTAGTTTGAAAGCTTTATGTTCATTTTTGATCCGTCATATGGAGTTCACCTGAGCCATCAACAGTTTTTCACCATACCTTCCATTTTTTCTGTGTTAAGTTCAAACTCTTTTTCTTTTTCTTTTTTCCTTCACATTTCTATGTTTTCCCCTAAGTGTAGGGGTGGCAATATTTTCTGCCCATACACGATCTCCAAATGGTTCCCATATGCACGGGCGGTGATTTTCACTGCCGATGCATATGGCATTTTATCCCAATGCATGAGGGGTGAAAATCATCGCCCACGCTATTCCTTTTTGTCATGTCACATGTGTAAGGGAGAAAAAATTTTCTACCCATACATATGTATTTTTGTAAATTGCAAATTATTTAAGTTGATCTACCCTTAAGCTGTGGATATACCCTTCACATGCAAGAGCGGCAAAAATCACCACCCAAGCATAAATGAACTTCCTTCAAGATGCAAGAGCGGTCCTTTTTACCGCCCAAACATATTTTGCAAATATCTCCCACATGTAGGAGCGGCACAAATTGCCGCCCTGATACAATGCAATTCCCTCTTACCTGCAAGGGCGGCAATTTTTGCCGCCCATGCACTCACTCCCTCAAAATTTTCTACACTGGGAAATTTCTACATTTGCTATCTTTAGCCCGCTTTCATCCGTTTCTTCACCTCGCTCACTCTTTAGCCCCTTCAAGCTCATCCTTGTGATCATGATCATCAACATGGAGTCTCCCAAATTGCTATTTTTCCCCCTAACTGCAAGACCATGATTTTTTGTTGTAGTTTCTTCTGCGAGTCGCCGAGGTCATCACATCATCTGAAGGAGTCTATCTTTCAAATGACTAACCCATCACCAAAGAAGGCCAAAGAAATGAAGTACAAGTATCAGGGTGTTTTTCCTGTCACTTCAGTCACATCAAATGTGGATGAAATATGGGACACAGAGATTGGTCATGTTGATATGGCTGAATTTGTGGAAAGGACAAAGTTAGATAAACCTAGCCATTACATGCAAATAATTATCAAGAGCAATATCCATTTGGTTTCTTCTTTTCTTGTCGCTGCACATAATGTCGAATTTGTTCTTCAAGTTGCCCACTTTTATAACAAGGATAACAGGACAATGGTGGATGCTCATGGCAACATAATTATGAGACTAGATCCTGAGTTCATGGATAAGGTTTTATGTGTCCTAGTGCAGAGGATATTGCGGAGCTAGATTTCAGCATTGCCCAGAGGGAATATGATAAAGATGTGGAAAAATCCAAGAGGGTTATAAACACCAAGTGCTTAAAATTTGCAAGGGCCAATCTCTCCAGATGGCCCAGGAGTTTTCCCAGAAGTGACTTTGTAGAGGAGGTAAGTGATTTGATAACTCTTTTGAGTAAGGTGAGAGGACTTCCTTCCTCTTCTACGTTCCATGAATGGATGTATCCATACATCAAGATCGTACTTCAAGGCAAACAAAATATTTTCTGGGGTGAACAAATTATCAATGCTCTTCATGAGCAATTGATTAAGATGTGAACTACCTCCAAGTTCTATATGACCTCATACCTTGTATATGTAGCAGCTTCTATGAGAATCTTTCCAGGTTTGACATCTGATGGAGATAGGAGGGTTGTACCAGTTTATCAGTATTATCCCCAACTGACCTTGAAAGGCTCAATTCATCATTTCAGAACGGTGAATGATGCCTTCTTTGTTATTTTCCTGTGCCTCTTTGACCCCCAATTAGAGCAGAGGAGGGTTTATGATGATGCCTGGGTAGTGGTGAATGGTTTTGGTTGCTTGTTTCTTCAGTTTTCAACCTTCACATATCTAAGAGTTGGTTATTATCAAGGGTATCCCTATATGTTTCCAAAGTTCCCTTCTGATAAAATTGTCCTAATGGAGTTGTGTCAGCAAATGATTGTCATTCATACCAAACAAATGGAACTAAAGAAGCCTAGATTCAGGTTTCCTGTTGAAATTGGTAGGTATTCTATTGCAACTACTTCAAAAGCCAAGGCAATGGAAACTAAGATGCAGATGGTTACCATGAAACAATTCAAGAGAAGACCGAAATTTGATTATCGGGGAGTGAAAGATAAGATCAAGAGGAAAACTCAATTTCATGAGCCAATGGCAGAAGATATTTGGGCTAACTTGAGAACATAAGAGGATATCAGGAAGCTAGATTATAGCAGGTTGACTTTAAGTCAAATTGAATATGTGGGTTTGGCTGATATTCCAAAGGGGATGTTGGATAACGAGGATGTTGTTAGTCCAAAATATGTCAATGAACAAATTACAAATTCTCCCTTGCCCGTTGTGCAATGGTCAAAGGAGTTAACTTCTTTGATAAATAGGTTTGAACCAGTTCTGGCTAACACCAATTTGTGGCTTCAGAGAAAGGGTATACTCTTGAAGGACTTCATAACTGGTTATGAAGAGGATGCCTTAGAGAAAACAGGGAAGAAAGCCGAGTTAAGGACCAAGAATAGAAGTGATACTCCCAATACATCCAAGGCTCCCAAGCCTAGGATTATATTTGTGTCTAAAGGAGATAAAGCCAAGGTGACATAAGAGGAGTCTACTACTAAAGATATGGAAATTGAAGAGGAGGATACTGAAGAACCCATTGATGAGCAGATGGATACTAAAGAAAGGTCTGTAGATGAAAGAGAGGATGAACGGGAAGCAGTAGAAGGAGATGAGCATGAACATTCACAGTATATGACCATGTCTGCATGAAAAGACATGTCACAAGAAGCTCAAGTCTCTTCTTCCCTACCCACTGTTTCTGTTTCAGATTCTTTACCTATTCTTTCAAAAGCTCCTTTGTCTCCCATTATTGTTCAGTCTTCTAGCTCATCACCATCTTCTTCTAGGATGATTTTTGATAGTCCTAAGGTTGGTTTTGATGCCTCTCTTCCTTCTTCAGGGTCTAGTCTGAGCTTGTCTTCACCCCCATATGATGTTGGTGATTCTATGGTGCAGGGGCACCTAGACTCCAAGGCTAATTTTTGAATTTTTGGGTTTAATAAAGAGCATAGATGGCGGTTTCTTATTAAATGTGGTAATAAATCCCACTAGAGGCATCTTGACATAGTGGAGGCTATGTAGGAATAGAACCTTTAATATTTTGTCTAATATTAGAACTTTCTTTGTGAGTTGCTTTTATGACAGTCAGTCTTTTTACCTTATTTTTAGGCTTTCCAACGATGGTGGAAGGCATGGTGAACGTGGATCTTATTGTAAACATTTATATTTTGCCTCTCATTCCTCAAGGAAGGCAGAGAATGTGTTCTGGATTGAAGAAAATACAAAATTTTACCCTATTTTTCTAAAATTTCTGAGTTTTTGTTGTTTCAAGCGTCCTGAGAAGAGCCGTACTATACTATAAAGAGCCAAAATGCATGAAATCATGTGAGCGATGGAATTAAATTTCATTTGAACCAAGTTGGAAAGTTTTTCATCAACCTAGAAGCTTTTTATCTCTATTTTTCTAAAAGTGGATTCTAAACCCTAGTTTTGAGGGTTCTAAGAGAACCAATGGGTTTTTGACCCATTCCATCTGTGTTGGGTCCCAAAAATGGATGGAATGGAATGGATTAGCATAGATTTTATCTTTCTAATGTTTGCAGATGTAGGGGAGATGTTTGAGATGCGTGAGGAATGATGGAAAGTCTGATATCCTCATGTATCAGACTCTGACAACAAAGTTGAAGAGGAATTTGAGCATTTGGGGTTGGTTTTTGATCTTGCATGTTATGGAGAAGGTGAATATGATGCCAAAGAATCCAAAGATAGCATACAAAGTCAGAGCAAGAACCTTCATGGGAGTTTCCATGTCTTTTTCTTGACTGTCCTGTCATGACAAAGTTGTTAAGGTTGCCTTAGGGTGGAGCAGACCTAGTTGTAACACTTCTACATGAAATCATTGCAAGGAAACCTTCAAACCTCATTTGTTAGAGTGTATTAAGAGTCTTCAAGTCATCTTTGAAAGATCCCAAGCTCATTTGGTGTTTTGGAGATATAGAGACCAAGTTGGATTAGCCAAGAGACCTAATTAGGCCTAAAACCAGTAGGAACAATCAGTTTTTGAGGCCTTCATGCCAAAACAACCTAGTTCATGTCTGATATGTTCTAGAACTCCTTAATAAACCAATTTGTTCATGTGTTTGTTATTCTTTCTACAAGTTATGTCTCAAAAACACTATTCTAAGGGCTACAAGCAATTAAGGCTAATTGTGAAGGAACGATAGGAAGATTAAGTAACCAAGTTTCTTGGTAAGTTTCATGAGTGTCCATTTCTCATATTAAGTTAGTATTAGGTGTAATTGAAGGTCAGTCAGTTAGAGAAACCATATGTCCTTCATTTGTGCATATTTCATCCTTTTGCAACCATGTTAATTCAAAAGGAAACTTGTCAAGTTGGGACAATCAACTTAGCGAGTCTTAAGAATCAGTTTGTATACCTTTAAGAACCCTTCCCTATTCTGCATCATTCTACAATTTTTGAGCATTTTTTTAAGGTACTGAGCAAGTTGTTAATGTGGATGTACCAAGTTCTATATTTACAAATACTCCTTCAATTGTCACTACTACAAGTGTGAGTACAATTCCCTCTGCACCGACAATAGGGTCAGGTCCAAATGTTAGTACATCATTGCTTCCTCTGTGGCTATCAGCCTACACTCCTAAGAGGAAAAAGCAAGCCATCTTCCCAGATGACTTTGAATTTAGAAAGTTAATGTGAGTAAAGGCAAAGACCCAAAAGAAGCCCAAGACTCTTTCTCAGCTACTAGAAGACAAAGGCCGCAAGTATGTGGAGATTACTCAGCCACCGCTAGGTGCAACTATTGATAATTTCAGCATGAGTGACTATTCTATTTCCAGGATTGAACTTGGGAAGATCACACATGAAAGTGCCAAAGCTGATGTTTAGTCTACACTCAATTCCTTACTTCTAAAATTTGTTCATGAGAAGGAAATGAAGGAGCAATACAAAGAAATGGCAGAGCAGTTGGCCGCAGTGGTGAGAAAAATTACTTCGACATCTGAGTCAATAACACCTTAGGCAATCACTGTGGAAGATCCTGTTGTTCAGAGAGCGGAGAAGACTCAAGTCAAAGGGAAAGTGGTTGAAGAATACCTTGACAAAATGCATTCACAAGGAGTGTCTCTTCTTACTAGTACAACTAAGAAGACAAGCAGAATGGAAAAAATAAGAGCTAAGCTGGATGATCTGGTTGATGTAATTTCTCAAGACATTGGGTATTTAGATGAAAGCCTTGAGAAGTGGATTGAGATGAAAAAGCTGAAAATAAAAACTCTAATATCACTTCGCATTGTTTCAAATTATGAGTCTTATGTGGAAACTAAAGAGTCATTGATTTATCGGAGTAATGTTTTAAAGGGCTTGATCAAAGATTTGGAGAATGCTAGGGAACTCAGTGAAGAAAGTGATGTTGATCTTCTGCATAAATTGGAGCTCCCATGCAAGCTGACATTTGAAGATCATCATTTTCTTCCCTCTGATGAAATGATTCAAGAGTTTAAGAATATGTTTCAAAGGGAGTTTGAAGACAAAGCTTTCTCAGTTGCCTCTCTAGGCAATATTTTGGATATTCGGTTAACACTGGATAACGTAAAATCCAAGTTGACCAGTCATGACAAGGCAGCCACAACAGTGAAAGATGCAGTGATCAGAGCTTGAGTAATCTTTTAAAACACTGCCAGTCCTAACAGCTGTGGGATGCAGCAGAATTCACTATGTATGATTCTCATTTGAAGAAGAATGGAGATGCAAGTTGATGCAAGTTATCATGCCTTAGTTTATTTTTTATATTTTCATATGTACTTTGTTTGTAGTTTTGGACACTTTTACTTGTACTTTTTCCATATGTAATTACATGTAAAAACATAGGAAGTCCCAAATCAATAAGGACTCCTTTGTTGAATGAGTCAAAGTAGTTAGATTTTCCTAGATTATCTCATGGCCTCTCACTATAAATAAAGAGGGCCTCTATTGTAATTTTTATCTTTTGTCTATTGAAGTGAAGCGATGCCATTTTGAAGAGCAATTTGAGACTTTGAGCTTATTTTGTAAATCAGTTTTCAAGAAATATCAAGAAGCAAGTTGGCATCCAATCTTTGTCTTGGTGCAAGTTTGTAATGTTATATAATTGTTCTTATGTCCTTTCTATTACATTATCTTGTATGAATGTTTGAATTGTGAGTGTGAGAATCAAGTGTTTGAAAGGTGATTCAAATCTGATTTGGTAGACTTTGCATTGCTATATCATATTTGGAATTTTGCATTTAAGTTTGTGAATGAGAAGTGACTTGAAGACTTTGGGCTGCAAGTTGTTTTTCGTGATCATGTTATCTTATCTCGGCATATATTGAAGACTTTGGGCTGCACTCTATTCCCAAATCTTTCATTTTCAATTGGCATAAGAAGCAACAAGAAACTTTGTGTTTGCGTGGGTTTCTTCGTGGTTCCAATATATCGATATTATTTTAATTATCCTTTTTTGTTGAGTTTCATATTGAGAATTGTAAACATCATTTCTGAAAAAAGAGAAATGGATGATATAGAATCACCTCGAAGTTAGTTTTTAGTGTAAATAAGTTTGAAATAGTTATTAGTTTGTATTTGGTAATAAAAGGCAGCCTCCCTTACTGAGAGGAGAGATATCATCTCATCACACTGTGGTTGATATAACCATTTTGACTTTAGTTAGCTAAAGACACAAATTCACCCAATAATTTTTGGCAACTCTACTGGGGATCAAACGCACAATTTAGAGTCTCATGCTTTGAGTTGAAGCATATCGGCCTCATTGCTTGTAATAAGTTTTTCAAGTTTTTATCTTTGTTAAGTGTATTACATTATGGTAGACTCTGTAAGGGAATGAGGGCATCTCAGAACGTATTTCTAAGAAAAGTGGTGTCTTCGACAAATTTAAATTCTTTCCAAATGCTTCAAAAACACACACAACTATGCCTTTAAAGCAGAAACAGACATAGAACATTTCCTACATTGACCCTTAGAGGAAAGCACAAGCGAACAATATCTAGTTTCAACAACAGAGACATTAAACATGAAAGACAGAACAAGAACACAGATTTACGTGGGGAAAACCCTTACGGGTAAAAAACCCCACACTCCAAAAGCCCAGATCACCATTGTATTATTCAGCAACAGAAAAATAGTTACAATACAAAACTGGCAATAAGCCTTTACAGGGGATTTACATCTTGCTCCCTTTGAAGAATAACTGACAGTAACCCTGCACAAAAATCTCCAGAACTTGGTTGGTTCTTCATACTGTGATCATGCCACAAATAGCACACAGTACAGAACTTCATCTTCTCAGCTAGAACACTTTCACCTGAACTCTGTTTTCATTCTCTTCTCAGTCCCTTCACATGATGTTCACATGTTGGATACAGCATACAGCAAAGGACTTCACAGAAGAAGAAAAAACCAGAGCTTCATCGGATTGAACTCACCCGACGTAGTCTATCGATTTCCTCATTGCTTTCTAGCAATCCAATCGAAACCACATGCAGTTAACCGTTTGATCCAACTACCCAGCAATGCTGTCTTCCAACCGTCGCACAGTGGTCGACTCTAACCGATTCGTATTCTCATAGGAGACTTTAGTCCCACATGCATAGGTTCGAGTTGGACATCTGGGTTTAAATGCCCGAACACATGTAAGATAACAGTCGGCACTTTTGCCGCCGACGTCTCCAGTCTATCCCCATCGGCACAACACAAACTATCAGCCCAACCACAACCATGCACTCCGATAGTCCCTTGTCTCACCGATACCAAGTCTTCGCCCTTCGTCGGCATGACCACTATGCATCGGCCTAAAGCCTTAAAGCTACGCCGATAGAAGTCCTCATGCCGATGTCAAACACTTCGCCAACTCCCATCGGGGTGACCAATGCCCATCGGAGAAACTTCCAAACGTCAACCCGGCAAGGATTGTCATGCCGATGACGGTTCCATCGGAGAGACACCAACAATCGTCAAGACTAAACCAAACTTTGCCGAAGACCAATGTCCCACCGATGCCAAAGCCAATGTCATCCATTGGAGTAACGAGGTCCATCGGAGTGAGAACTCAAGGCTTGGCTGACAGTGATTCTCACGCCGACGCAAACCCTTCATCAGTATAACATGAAGTAACGGGGAGACTCCTTCCAGCTACGCCGATAACACTACTCACTTCGATGATCTTTCATCGGATTGACTCACACCGACGAGATCGCTAACACTTCGCTAACCCTTCATCCATCGTCGGTGTGACCCAACACTATCGGAGCTGTTACCACCAGCTTTGTCGATGGTCAACCTCATGCCGATGTCTCACTACCATCGGTGAGACCAAAGAGATCAGAGACACTACCACAGGCTTCCCCGATGACCACCCTCATGCCGATGGACATCACACATCGGTAAGACCATTAGGCCGATAACAAGGGATAACTAAGGAACCAATGAACCTGTAATTTGAGTCACTAGTACTCAACATTCTCCCACTTGACGAAGAAATTACAGGAAACCATCAATGCTCCATATCACAGAACCAAAACTGATACTGCCACCACTCCACTGTGCTCACAAGCTCCATAGAAGTTTTAACAAAAACAACTTCAAAACTTCCAGAACACAGCCAGAAAAATTCTCCAGAAACAAGATAAACCATCAGCTAGAACAACAATCAGTGAGCTGACTGTACCCATCCAACTGAACATAAAACCCACATGACTAAAAATAGCACACATAGCCAGTGCTAAAACATCCAATCACTCATACCTTAAAGGTATGAACATCAGTAGACTCATGCCATCTACATATACACCCATCAACTGCAAATACAAGCTCAAAGTGTGAACCAGTCGAAGAAGACCAAACACTTCAAGAACTCCCACTGCATGGGTAATGCAGATCTGAAAAAGATCATGGCATACAAAAAATCCACCAATGGCATTACATAGAACGTGTAAATAATCATGTAGTACCAAGGAAACATCCACCATGATATGCAAAAACTGTAAGCAAATAATCTTGCAAGAACAACTCCTCACCACCAGTCCAAACTTCTCCCAAGTTCTCCACATCCAACAAAGAAAGAGATAACAGAACAGAACCTTCATGCTGTCACCCAACAACATAAGTGAAAGCACATGACCACAAACTAGTGATCACTTCAGCTCCAATCAAATCTCAAAACAATGTAATGTGAAACACACCATCAGAGAAACTAACTGAGACCAAGAGGAACACTGCACATCATATACCTGTAGATAATCCTTTTACATACACCTCTGAATGCCAACTGTGTCAAGTATGATCTCCTTCAAAACACCCCAGAGTGAACCAGCATAACAACATCTAAACAAACATTCAATCTCCAAGATCAAGCGCAACTAACATGGATGTAAGCCTCACAAACCAAAGAAGATCAAACTAATTCATTTCCCATTTCAGGAAATCAGCCCATTAACCATCTCCTAACAGTCCTCATCAATGAATGATATCTCTAAACTCAAATGCACAAGGAGATAATCATGCTATTCATTTCTCACAATGAATCCACCAGAACCATATCTATGAAAGAAAGCATAAAACACCTGAGAGAAACAATGGGCTATACCTCTCAAGTGAAACTTGTCGAGTAGACCAAGAGTGGGGAAAGATAATGTTCTTCCAAGATACCCAAGTCCCAATGACTTTCTCCAAGAACAATCTCCTCTAGATCTTTTGTTGAATTCACATTCAACCAAGGTAAAGACTCCTCGAACTTCCAGCTGTAAACTCTGATTTAGCACAACATATACAGTCTCACCTTATTCTCCATGTATCCATGAGTACCTTTGAACAATCACCTCATGCTGAACTCCAACTGCATCACTACAACACTATGAAGTAATCAAGCAAAAGATAAATGTACCCAAACATAGAGAAGTAACCAGACCACTGTCAAAACTCCAATCATCTAAATCAGGAACTTATCATGACATCATGATCTTACCATCTCCATTAGGAGATTCCATGCTCTAGGTGAACATAACCATGGTCTCTAGATCAATGTAGCATACCAAAATTCAAAAGCAGAAATCATGATATGAAAAAAACCAAAATTCTAAACCAACATCACCTGTCAAGCACCACCAACACCTCAGCCAAGAATTTCATGAATCCTCCATGACTCCAAGATGTTACTCATCCTCAAATAGTGCCCCTGCAAATGTGAAAGAACCCTTCTGCAGCAACAGGATCAAAGAGCTCCTCCTAGTAGCATCTGCAACACTAAAGAAGATCATTCACCACTAAGTGATGAAACACACAGTCAATGCTAAAGCTCCCACTGAACTGTAACAACAGAGCTTTCCAAGCATCCTGACCAAACATCTCCTAATCTGAAAATCTTCCAGGTCCACACATTAACATGTCCATGTGACTATAAAACCAAGTGACACCAAGATCTCCAAAACAAGGAATTAAACTATCATTGTCAATAGCTTACACAAACCTGTGTATTCAAGCTATACATGACATCATGATACACTTACTACAAGTCTCCATAACCAACTATTCAGATACTCTACAACATCCATCCTCTCATCCCAAAACAGTCACACCAATGTACAAGTGACCACAGACAAGGCCAGCTAACAAATCTGCATAAACACTGAAACAACCTTGTGGATAAAGACAGTCCACATCCGAGTCATCTGACTGTAGCTTAATAGGTGATCAGCCCACAAAACTACATAACTCGTAGATCTAACCAATGTATCATGCAAACTCACTATCACACTGGAAACTGCAAAACTGATATTTCAAGGAATAAATAACAATGTAGACAACAAGACTCAAGCATCAGAAAACTTACTTTTCACTGATTCGCCCAACATGTCCACAACCAGAGCACCATAGTCAAGAAACTAGAAGCATTACCATAGAAATGCTGAGTGTCATATCACATACCAGCACTCCCATGCAGAGAAAGCATTTCACCTCCTCACACCATGCACAGAGCATGCATGCAAAACTGCAACTATATCATCCAACAACATCCCAAAAGCCAGGGTCTAGAAATAGCTTAACTACAGCTTCACAAAACCACAAGTTTTTCTTTTGACCGTGTAAAACCTGCAAAAACCACTTGTGTTTGAAAAACACCCATGCACATCCATACCCACTTCACATCTGGAAAACCCAAAAAGTCTGCAACAAAACTCCATAACAGTTAAACCAGAATAATGGATCATCATGAATATGCAAAACCATAGTTTTTAAGGAAAAACTATAAAACCCCTCAAATCCAAAAAACATGAATCTGAGTCATGCAAGTGCAAAATATCCACTTAAGGAAATAGCAGTTCAAGAGCTTTAGGCCCACTTGTAGACCAATCCCTCAACCACCAACATGCACATGCATCCGAGAGAATCAGGCAATTACAGAAGCTCTCAGATCATCCAATGATCAACTCCAAAGCCTGCATGCAATCAGGGTAACAAAAAATTATGCCTTCCAATACCAGGAACAAAACACCTAGCATAAGCACAATACTCCATGGCTGAGCAGTAACACAAACTCCTTCATATCATCAGAGAGCCTCTCACACAGACACCCAATATGAAAGTTACTGCAGCAACACAGCCTCAAAGCAAACCCCATGCAACAAGATTAAATACTGTCAATTAAGAGCCTCAGGCCACATCATGACCAGCTCCAGTCTCTTCACCATCCTTCAAGCACTGCTGAAATAGAAACACAAGATCAACTGCCAGACTTTCACTCAAACAAGGATCAAACAAACAGACATTTCCTTCAGATTTCCTCAAGCCTGTCACACTAAGAAATCATCACAGAAGGAATACCCAGACCTTATACACCAGGAACTCTTACATGCAAACACATGCAGCACACAAATGTACATATGTGAGCAACAAAGCATATCCCAGAAGAAGGCTCTGATACCACTTGTAAGGGAATGAGGGCATCTCAGAACGTATTTCTAAGAAAAGTGGTGTCTTCGACAAATTTAAATTCTTTCCAAATGCTTCAAAAACACGCACAACTATGCCTTTAAAGCAGAAACAGACATAGAACATTTCCTACATTGACCCTTAGAGGAAAGCACAAGCGAACAATATCTAGTTTCAACAGCAGAGACATTAAACATGAAAGACAGAACAAGAACACAGATTTACGTGGGGAAAACCCTTACGGGTAAAAAACCCCACACTCCAAAAGCCTAGATCACCATTGTATTATTCAGCAACAGAAAAATAGTTACAATACAAAACTGGCAATAAGCCTTTACAGGGGATTTACATCTTGCTCCCTCTGAAGAATAACTGACAGTAACCCTGCACAAAAATCTCCAGAACTTGGTTGGTTCTTCATACTATGATCATGCCACAAATAGCACACAGTACAGAACTTCATCTTCTCAGCTAGAACACTTTCACCTGAACTCTGTTTTCATTCTCTTCTCAGTCCCTTCACATGATGTTCACATGTTAGATACAACATACAACAAAGGACTTCACAGAAGAAGAAAAAACCAGAGCTTCATCGGATTGAACTCACCCGACGTAGTCTATCGATTTCCTCATTGCTTTCTAGCAATCCAATCGAAACCACATGTAGTTAACCGTTTGATCCAACTACCCAGCAATGCTGTCTTCCAACCGTCGCACAGCGGTCGACTCTAACCGGTTCGTATTCTCATAGGAGACTTTAGTCCCACATGCACAGGTTCGAGTTGGACATCTGGGTTTAAATGCCCGAACACATGTAAGATAACAGTCGGCACTTTTGCCGCCGACGTCTCCAGTCTATCCCCATCGGCACAACACAAACTATCAGCCCAACCACAACCATGCACTCCGATAGTCCCTTGTCTCACCGATACCAAGTCTTCGCCCTTCGTCGGCATGACCACTATGCATCGGCCTAAAGCCTTAAAGCTACGCCGATAGAAGTCCTCATGCCGACGTCAAACACTTCGCCAACTCCCATCGGGGTGACCAATGCCCATCGGAGAAACTTCCAAACGTCAACCCGGCAAGGATTGTCATGCCGATGACCGTTCCATCGGAGAGACACCAACAATCGTCAAGACTAAACCAAACTTCGCCGAAGACCAATGTCCCACCGATGCCAAAGCCAATGTCATCCATCGGAGTAACGAGGTCCATCAGAGTGAGAACTCAAGGCTTGGCCGACAGTGATTCTCACGCCGACGCAAACCCTTCATCAGTATAACATGAAGTAACGGGGAGACTCCTTCCAGCTACGCCGATAACACTACTCACTTCGATGATCTTTCATCGGATTGACTCACACCGACGAGATCGCTAACACTTCGCTAACCCTTCATCCATCGTCGGTGTGACCCAACACTGTCGGAGCTCCTACCACCAGCTTTGCCGATGGTCAACCTCATGCCGATGTCTCACTACCATCGGTGAGACCAAAGAGATCGGAGACACTACCACAGGCTTCCCCGATGACCACCCTCATGCCGATGGACATCACACATCGGTAAGACCATTAGGCCGATAACAAGGGATAACTAAGGAACAAATGAACCTGTAATTTGAGTCACTAGTACTCAACAGACTCAAGGTATACAAGAAGTAAGAGAGCTCAAGGAATTATTGATCTTGTGTTTCAGTTAATGCAGCAAAATAATTTCAGTCTTTTGCCTCCATAATCTTGACTTCAGCATACAAGGAGTTTTCCTCCAACCAATGCAAGGTCACCTATACCAAGTGAAGCCTCAAGTGTGCAAAGGATTTCACCGGTTGTACAAGTTTCAAGGTTTGTAATTCCACCTTTTAATCGGTGCATAATGGCTCAACCAGCTCCTGCAGGTCCATGGGGAAATGCTTTCGAGCCTCTGAATCTTACCCCACCATTGCATGATCTAGCCCGTAGTTCAAGAAAGAATTTTCCAAAGTTCTATGGCAATGGAAAGGTTCGCTCCAATGAACATATTGCAAATTTTTATATTGCATGTGGTTTTCTTGGGGTAGAACATGAAGATGTATCTATAAGACTTTTTTGTTGAGACGCTTCAAGGTGTCGCAACAGATTGGTTCTATCATCTTCCTGCTCAAACCATCACTGGATGGAATATTCTGCGAACCAAGTTTGAGGTTAGGTTCAAACCTATTGAAGATGCACATGCTCTTTTGGCCCAGCTTACACAAATGAAGAAGGAACCACAGGAACCCATGCGTGAGTTCATTGTGAAGTTCAATAAGCTGACCAATAGAATTCTGGCCATTGCTCAGCCCACAGCTAAAAATCTAAGGTGTTTCTTCATAAACACTCAACTGCCAGAAGTGAGTTTTCTTCTACGGTGGACTAATCTAGCTGACTTGGTGGTAGCTCAAGCCCTGGCTATCGAGATTGAGAATGACCTTATCCTTGTTGGTAAAATAAGAAAGGATACAACCAGACGTAGAGGGTAGTTCTCTACTAAGATTTCTTCCACTAGCACCACTGATCCTATGGTGCAGAAGTTGGCTAACAAACTGTTAGCTTTGAAAAAGTAAATCTTTCAAAGTATGTCTACTCCTTCCTACAAGGACATACCAAGGAGAACATTTCCAAATACTCCATACCAAGGTAATGCTGCTAGAAACCAAGGGCAAAACATGCTTCCTCCTACACAAGGGAGACTTGCTTTGGAAGCTCCACTAGTCAATGCAGCAGTCGGCTACTATGAAGCCGAACAAGATAATTCCTTTTAGCTTGGTTTAGCTCAGGATGATAGCATTAATCTCTTTATGGAAGCAGAAGAAGAGTTAACTGGTGACTCGAATATTGGCTTCCTGAATTTTTAGGATGAAGTTGAACAAAGAGAAGATGTATATGGTGAGTCATATGTTGTTTTCATGCGATCTCAAAATTAGTTGAATCAACAAGCAACTGATAAAGGAAATTCAAAGGAAGATCATTGTCCTACAATCTCCATTGCTAATAGGGGAATGGCTCTTCCTTTTCAACCCAGAGACCCAGTTGGTGAAAAACAAGTAAGTACTTCAAATGCTCTATCTTCTTCTTTTGTTCCTCATACTAGTACCTCTATTCCAAAACCTCAACATGAAAATAATCCTTTTTCCATGTCTCCATCATATCAAGTGTTTGATATAATAGACCATGCCAAGAAGACCAAAATTTAGATGTCTGAGGTTGAATACTTGCAAGCTAACCCTGATCAGTTTGATCGTTTAGCTAAGTTTGAAAAAAATAAAACCACCCCTGGAGGACAAGATTCTTCCAAAAATAGTCCTATCATCTCTCACACAAGATCTCCATAGAACAATCTAGTTGTTACCCCTTCCACTTCCTCTAGGAAAATTGAACCTTTCTACGTTTCTTTGTTAGTGAATGGTCACAAATTAAGTAATTATGTTATAGATTCTGGAGCTTCTGATAATGTCATGCCTACTAAGGTAGCAGATGCTCTATGTTTGACCTTGACCAAGACTTTTGGTAGGTGCTTTTTGATGGAAACTAAACAAGTACCCTTGATAGGGCAGATTAAGGATGCATAGTTTGCATTCGTTGCCTTTCTAGAGAAGAGGATAAAAATGACCGTTTTGGTAGCTGATGTTCCTGCTTCATACGAGATTTTGTTGGGACGTAATTTCTGTAAAGATGTTAGTGGAGAGATTAACATGGACTTATTAAAGCAAGGATACCTGTCAAGGGTGTTATGCAGAAGCTGCTTCCATAGAGGGAAGCAAAATATATTGTGACCAAATCTGTAGATCCTAAAGCGCAAATTCTCTTTGAGTCTTCCGGTATGGGAAATTACTTTTTGACTACGGAGGATTGTGTTGATACATCTGATGATAGTTTAAATGAAATCATGACAATGGAGGATTTTTCTTTTTCAAATGAAGAATCTCCTAGTCATGATATAATGTCAAACTAGATAGTTCAAATAATGTTTGGACCTTAGAGTTTGATGGTAGCTGTACGTCAACAAGATCAGGGGCTGGAATAGTCCTTATATCTCCTCAAGGAGACATTTTTCTTTTTTCCTACAAGTTACAATTTGATAATACCAACAATACTGCTGAGTATGAGTCCTTATTATTAGGCATGGAAGCTGCCTATGTTAAAGGAATCAAGAATCTCCATGCACAGGGAGATGCAAAGCTCGTTGTTTGTTAGGTAAGGAATCTATAACAAGCCAAAAATGAAAGGTTGAGGCATTACCACAATCGTGTTTGGGATTGCATTGAGGACTTTGATGCTTTTGACATCTCAGCAGTACCAAGAGAGTTCAATGATCGTGTAGATTCATTGGCCGTCTCAGCTACCCTTATGGTTCCTCACAAGGATTTTAAGGGTAATAAATACAGAATTGAATTGGTCTTTCGGCCAAGTGTCCTAGATAATTCTGACCACTAGTAGGTTTTTAATGGGGATGTTCAAATCATTGCTTTTTTAGAAAAGGAAGATAACTTCAATGAGCTTTATTTTGAAGGTAGTGATTCCCTCCTCGGGAAATTGTTTTTGAAGTTGATTCAGAGACCGGTGAAAAATTTATGCAGCTAAAGGGGAACAAAATTCCCAAAGGTTTAGTTTCTCTCAAGAAACTATTTGATAAACATGATCAGTACATCAAGCAACAACAACAAATTGGAACGGGTTCTTCATCAAAAGTTGAACAGGTGAACCTCAGTACAAAAACTGATCCTAAGATGGTCAACATCAGGAAATGTTGTACAGCTAATGAAAGATTCAAGTTTGTGACACTTTTATGTCACTATATTGATGTGCTTGCATATTATTATGATGACTTGAAGTCTTTCTAGCCTAAAGAAGTCCAACATGAGATTCCACTCAAGTTGAGATCTATACCTCACAAGCAGAAACAGAGGCAGTATAACCCCAAAATTTAAGGTACGATCTTAGTAGAAATTCAAAAGATGTTGAATGCAAGAATTATTTTCCCAATTCATCATTCCAAATGGATTGCTAACATAGTACTAGTAAGAAAAAAGAATGGTGAAACTCACATCTATGTGGATTTCTGAAACTTGAATCAGTCATCTCTAAAGGATAATTATCTTCTTACAGTAATGGATCAAGTAATACAAATGGTGACTAGTTCGGTGATACTGTCTATGCTGGACAGTTTCTTGCATTATAACCAAGTGGAGGTGAGCGAAGTGGATCAGCATAAAACTACTTTCACAACTCCTTAGGGCATTTTTGCTTATCGCGGGATGCCATTCAGTTTAATCAATGCTGGTGTGACTTTCCAATGAGCAATGGACTTGGCATTTCATGATGAAATGGGTAAGTTTATTGTTGTATATCTTGATGATTTAACTATCTTTTTAAAGAAGTGTCAAGATCATGCTTACCATTGGTGGCAAGTTCTAGAAAGGTGCCGTCATCATGGAATATCACTCAATCCCAAAAAGTCCATTTTTGGGGTAACTAAAGGTAAACTTCTTGGGCATGTGGTGTCTAAGGAAGGTACCAAGATTGATCTGGAAAGGGTCAAATCCATTCAAGGTCTTACTCTACCTTCAAGTAAGACAATTGTTCACTCTTTCTTCGAAAAAGTGAATTTTTTGCAGAGATTTGTTCTGAGTTCGCAGAAAAGACTCGTCATATTGTTAATATGATGAAAGGTAGGTCCACTTTCTGTTGGAGTGCAGAAGGTAAAGAAGCATTTGAGGACATTAAAAGAGCCATTGCCCATGCTTCAGTTTTGGTGTGTCTTAATAATACCAAGGATTTCATTATGTACAGTTATGCTTCTGAGCATACACTGTCGACAATCTTAGTTCAGTAGAATGAGGAGGGTATTCAATCTCCTATTGCATTCACGAGTTGTCTTTTGAAGTCTCATGAACTTAAATATTCTTCTATGGAGAAACATGCATATGTCGTGGTGAAAGTTGTTAAGCATTTCCATTTCTACATTTTGAATTCACATACTATTGCGTTGGTTCCAGACTCAACAGTCAAATCTATTTTAACTCAACAAGAGTTTGAAAGCAAAAGAGGTAACTGGATTGCCAAGATCCAGGAATATGACTTTGATATTAAGCCTACCAAGCTTGTATGGGGAAAAGGATTATGTCAGTTTATTGTTGATAACGTACCCAAGGAAACCAGTGATGAGGAAGCAGAAGTTGAAGAAGTTCCCACTGTTCTTTTTGTGAGCACCACTGATGAATGGTATTCAAATCTTGCTTACTTCCTCACATATGGCGAATGTTCTGAACATTTTTCTTATAAAGAGAAAAGGAACATTAAGCTCAAAGATGCAAATTTTGTCTTATGGGACACTAGTTTGTACACGAGGAGCACTGATGGGATTTTCCTCTGTTGTGTTGATAAAGCACAGCAAAGCAAGCTTTTGGAATCTTTCCATAGTCTAGCATGTGGTGGACATTTTTTAGCACCTATCATGACTCATAAAATTCTAAGAGCCATGTATTATTGGCCAACCTTGTTTCAAGACACATGTGATTGGGTGCGTAAATGTGAACTTTGCCAGCAGTTTGTCGGGAAACCCAAGTTGGCTGCTCTACCTCTTAAACTAGTCATCATTGAAGAACCATTTCAGCAATGGGGTATTGATTTCATTGGTGCAGTGAATCCAACATGAAGTGAAGGATACAGTTATGTACTTACAACCACTGACTACTTCACAAAGTGGGTGGAGTCTATTTTGGTTAAGCATGCTACTTCCAAAGTGGTTTGCAGTTTCCTCAAGGAAAATATAACATCCAGGTTTGGTGTTCCAAACAAGATTGTAGCAGATAATGCTACATGTTTTTCTTCTCATGAGATTACTAGTTTTTGTTTTGAATATGGGCTCACCTTATCTCACCCATCTGACTATTATCCACAAGGAAATGGTCAAGCCGAGTCGAGTAATAAGAATTTGCTCACTATCATCAGAAAGCTATTAGATCAGAGAACCTGGAACAAGGCACCGTTTGATGCTTTGTGGGCAGACTGTATTACCCCAAAGAGAGTAATTGGCATGTCTCCTTTTTCAGTTATTGTATGGGTTGAATGCTGAAATACCAATTACTTTAGAGTTGCTAGCTTTGAAGTTGGCAAAGACAATTGAAGATGGAACTTTTGAGAGTTCTATTGATAAACACATAATGTATCTCTCAGAGCTTGAGGAACAATGGGTTAAAGTGGTGGATCACATTATGGAACACCAAAGTCAAGTAAAGAAGCTATTTGACAAGAAGGCTAAATTTAGAGATTTTCAAGTTGGAGATCAAGTCTTGTTATGGGACAAGAGGAGAGAGCCAAAATGAATGCACGGGAAGTTTGATTCCCTATGGAGAGGCCCTTTCGTAATTCATCAACGTTATGGTGAAAATAGTTTCATTCTGAAATACCAAGATGGCATGCCTTTCTTTTTGCCACACAGTGGACAACATCTAAAGCTTTTCACACAATGAAGCAACAGATAAGTCCATGAATTTTTGTACAGTTTTTGTTCTTTTTCATTTCAGTCTTTTTGTGTTTTTGTGTCTTTTGTTGTCACCCAACTCTATAGCCCAATGGTATGGATGAAGGCACTTAGATATAGAAGTTCTTCTCCCTTTGATAGTTTCAAAGAATGATCGAAGGAAGCTCCCCAGTTAGAGCCAGCTATTATCTTCAAAATTAGCTGTGCTCATTTTGTAGGATGATCACTATGAAACTTGTCCGTTTTGTAGCCTACAACTCTAAAAATGTATTTCGAGGCAGATATTTGCCCTCATATATGGTCTTCTAACTCCTGAGAATCTATTTGAGTATCTCCTCAACTTGCTTCTTGAAGTTTGCAAAAAATGATTAAGTAGCAAACCTGTCAAACTAGTTAGTTTGATATTTTTAGGGAGTAAGAAATTTTTTATTGTTACATGCAAGGGTGGCATTTTTTGCCACTGATGCATGATTGTAATCTTGCAAAATGCAAGGGTGGCAAAAACTGCTGCCCATGCATGCTATTGTAACCCTTGTGTATTCGAGCGGTGGTAATCGTTGTCGGTGCATTTTAAGTTTAGAGTTTTCCTTAACATGCAAGAGCAGCATTTTTTGCCGCTATTGCATGTTCATTTTTGAAATCCCCTAAGTGCAAGGGCAGTAATTTTTGCCGCCCATGCATCTCGAGTTCACAATGAGTGCATTTAATGCAGTAAGTGTGAATGTTTAATAAGACTCATTATATGTTTTAAATCCTTTTATTTCTCATTTTATCTTGTCTTTTCATCCTTGAGACTCATCTAA